>CM060947.1:152881847-153562649 GCA_030765055.1 Mantis religiosa
AGAGAGAGAGAGAGAGAGAGAGAGAGAGAGAGAGAGAGAGAGAGAGAGAGAGAGAGAGAGAGAGAGAGAGCGCAAGTTACTCCTAATTAGTTCTCAAAAAGAGTTATTTTTATTTATTACCAGTCAATGAAAGCTTTCTTTTTAATAAAAATGGTTCAACAATATTTCACTTGTAATTAATTTAGGCATATTTCCTTGCCACCAGTAAACAGAAAAATAAATGTCATGTATTTTGAAACATTTAGCAACATAATAATTACTAACCTTCAGGAGCATGAATTTGTTGAGAGGGTCATACCACTGCATTAAGAATATTCCACTAGGCATTGCGCCACACAGGTACTTATATCCATTGTACGGATTTCGTCCCACACAGCACTTTGTACAACCTTTGGTGTCAGGCACCTTTGTTGTTAATGCAAATTTACGTGGCACCAGCCTTTCTGGAATTTTATTCATGTGCAGAGAAAACCTGTGTGTTTGCTTACTCTGAAGTGCTAATAGGTCATGACGATAAAGTTGTGGAGTTTTTCCTGTAAAAAATATCACAATTGCTTGCATAATTAGAATATCATATTACCTGCAACAGAAACATTTTTCACTGGATCTGCCATTATATGTGCAGTAGAATACTTGCAGTTAGACCTTGCTCTAAGCTGATTTCAGATATACTAATGATAAACAATTTTAAATAATATTTTTTGTAGCCTTAATAACATAATACACCATACATGACTGCTAATATATAAGAGTATTTCACCATCAATAACTGATGTAGTGTAGGTGGTATAGTATGTCTGCCTCTTGTTCAAGAGGTTCCAAGTTCGAATCTTGGTAGGATGAGTTATCTGGAAAAGGTCTTTTCTGGAGTTTTCCCGTTGTCACCCGAATGTTGGAACACCCTATAGAACCAGCTGAGAGCGGGCAAGCAGGGGAGGTCGGCGTTAGCCACGCCCCCCCCCCCCCTCGTTTGTCTTATAGTGGTGACAAGGGGTTGCTGGGAGAAAAAAACATCACTGCGCCGTCTCTTTCTGTTCCACCTGTGTTCTCGAACTTACGGGATATTTCATCTAATCCAGAACATTCTCGATCCCCCAGCTGACCCTATATAAGCAACACGCCGGGCAGTAAGTCAGTCAGTTAGTTAGTCAGTTCTTGGCGTAAGAATGCAGTGCTAGTATACGACGAGAAGACTGTGTGAGTGCATCGGAGGATTGTACGTAATTACGAGTGTAGTGAAATTGTAACGGACGAACTGGTGAATCGTAATTGTGTGCATTACATAATTCTGTGTAATTGGCAAGAGTTTAACTGTAAGTAGGTAGAAATAAAGAACATTTTTGAGTGGTGCAATTGGACTTTTCATTTCACGAACCCACAAAGTCACACTGGTGTCAGGAAGCGGGACGATAACATCAACGAACATTACAACCATGGACGCGGCATTGGAAAATTTTTTGGAGAAGATGATGGAAATGAAGGCCGAATTATCAGAGAAGACGGAAGCGGCAAATAACAACTTGGCCGCGAAGATGAACGAGTTAACAACAAAAACAGAAGCGGCAAATAACAACCTGGCCGCAGAGTTGAAACAAATAAAGACGGCCAACGACAACATCACCGGGAAGATGGAAGAAATGAAGACCGAATTAACAGCGAAGACAGAAGAAATGAAGGCCGAATTAACAGCGAAGACGGAAACGGCAAACAACAACTTGGCCACGACAATGACCGCAAAGATGGCCTAACTGACCACGGAAATGAAGGTGGCGAACGAGGCTCTCGCAGCCAAATTTGAAGAACAGTTGGCCGGCGTGAGGGATGACGTGACGGAGCTGGGCAAGCGGATGGGCCAAGTGGACGAGCGCGTCGAGGACCTGGCGAGCCGCGTTAACGACCTGGAAGGGAAGGCCGACAGCAGCGTCAAGTCCCTGAACGCCATGGTGGAGGACGTCGTCGGCAGGAGACTGAAGAATTTGAAGGCCGACGCACCGGGACGCGACACAACATCGGCGCGCGTCAAACCTCCGAAATATGACGGAGCGTCAATATTTGAGGTCTTCCGCCGCCAGTTCGACACAGTGGCCAAGCACAACAGATTGTCACCGGAGGAGGAGGCCACACAGTTAATAGCCAGCCTCCGGGGACGGGCCGCGGAAGTCCTAAACGCGGTGCAGACAACGGCGGCGCCCAAGGACATCTGGGAGGCCCTGGAGAATCGTTTCGGGAACCACCGCTTAGCCGCAGCATACCGCAGCCAGCTAAAGGCAAGGTCACAGCAGCCGGGGGAGACGCTGCAGGAATTCGCCATGTCGATTGAGCAGCTGGCTAGCAAGGCCAGAGATTCGTCAGCGCCTAATGCTCGGCGATTATAAAACCATCCACGAGGCGCTGACAGCGGCATTAAGGATGGAGGCGGCCAAAGTAACATCTATCCCGACGTCGAGAACGAGGAGTGTCCGCTACGCCGGAGACAGAAGACCAGATGAGGGACGCCGGCAAACACCTAGTGGCCTGTGTTGGGGGTGTGGACAGCCCGGACACCTGCAGAGAGACTGCCCACACCAGGAAGAGCAGCCGGAAAACGAGTAAGGCCCGGCGTGGAGAGGGGGACGTCGGCGCCATTACCACCATCCCCTCGAGTGACACTGCGCGCCGTCAGCCGGCGTATGGATGACAGCCTCATCGCGGACGGTTGGGTGAGAGGGAAGCCGTGCCGCGTGCTGGTGGACACTGGGGCAGCCGTGACCATCATCAGACCTGACGTGGCGAAGGGTTTGCCGACGAGGAAGCCGAGCCGACCATACGAGCTTGTCACGGCATCGGGGAACACCTTGCCTGTGGTGAAGGAGGCCCTGCTGGAGCTGACCTTGGGACGGAGTGCCGTGCGTCTGTGGGTGTTCGTCGCGAAGGTGGCTGATAAGGTGATACTGGGACTGGATGCCCTCAGGAGCCACGAGGCTACGGTCGACGACGGCAGGAAGGTCCTGCGGCTCAATGGAGAAGAGATCATACTCCGTCAACCCGAAGAGCGCCTTGGAATCTGCAGGGTCGTCTTGAACGAAGACGTGGATGTCCCCGCGAGGAGCGAGGTGATGGTGACGGCGCGACCAGAAGAACAGACAGTAGGTTGGGTACAGAGGTTGCAGGAGTGCGACTTCACCTCGGGACATCGTAGAGGGAAGAGCCACGGTAACGCTGATGCTATATCCCCAACACCCTGTCCAGAAGAGTGCGGCCAGTGTACAAGAGTGGAGGAGAAGGAGCGTGCCGTAGCAGTCCGATTAGTCACGGCAGTGCCTGCGGATGGCTGGGAAAGCGCAGGCCTGAGGAGGGAGCAGCTGGCGGACGCAGACTTGTGGCCACTCTTGAGGGAAGTGGAGGCAGGGACGAGACCAACCTGGGAGGACATCGCACCGAGGAGCGCCACCTACAAGTCGTACTGGGCCCAATGGGACTCGTTGAAGACCAGAGAGGGCGTGCTGTTCCGGGTATGGGAGTCACCCGATGGGAAGACGCAGAGAGAACAGTTGGTACTTCCCCGGAGTAAGGTCCCGGAAGTCTTGGAGGAAGTGCACGCCGGGACTTCGGGAGGACACCTGGGAGCGAACCGAACGATTGACAAACTACGGCAGCGCTACTACTGGCTGGGACTCCGAGCAGATGCTGAGAGATGGTGCCGTCAGTGTCACGTGTGCGCGGCGAGTCGTGGCCCCCAGACTAGGAGCCGGGGTCGCATGCAGCAGTACAACGTCGGAGCGCCATTCGAATGGATCGCCGTTGACATTGCTGGACCGTTCCCAGTTTCCGACCGAGGCAACAAGTACCTAATGGTGGTCGTGGACTACTTCACCAAGTGGCCGGAGGTGTATGCCATCCCAAACCAAGAGGCAAAGACAATCACAGACTGCCTCGTGGAGCAAGTGTTCTGTCGATTTCGGGTGCCGTTAGAGCTACACAGTGACCAGGGTACCAACTTTGAGTCCAACCTAATGAAGGATGCACTTGGGGTGAACAAGACCCGCACGACGCCTCTACATCCCCAGTCGGATGGCATGGTCGAAAGATACATCAAGACCTTAGAGGAACACCTGAGCAAGGTCGTGGCCAGCCATCAGCGAGACTGGGACGTCAAGGTGCCACTGTTCTTGCTGGCCTACCGCTCGTCTACACACGACAGAACTGGGATGATGCCAGCCAGCTTAATGTTCGGCCGAGAGTTACGCCTCCCTTGTGACCTGGCTTTTGGAAGCCCTCCGGAAGCGAAACAGCCAGCGACCGAGTATGTGGAGAACTTGGTGAACCATCTCCACGACATGCACGAGATGGCTTGCCAGAACATCCAGAAGGCGAGCGACCGCATGAAGACCAGGTATGACAGGCAAACCAACAGCCAGGGGTTCCAGCAAGGTGACCTGGTCTGGTTGTACCGTCCTACCCGGACCAAGGGACGCTGCCCGAAGCTCCAGCAGCCATGGCAAGAACCGTACCGGGTGGTGAAGAGGATTAACGACGTGGTCTACCGCATCCAGAAGGTTCCCCGAGGGAAGATGTTGGTGGTACACCTGGATCGCCTGGCACGCTACGATGGTGCTGTTCGGGACGACCAGCTTTGAGGAGGGAGCAGTGTCACCCGAATGTTGGAACACCCTATAGAACCAGCTGAGAGCGGGCAAGCAGGGGAGGTCGGCATTAGCCACGCCCTCCCCCTCCCTCGTTTGTCTTATAGTGGTGACAAGGGGTTGTTGGGAGAAAAAAACATCACTGCGCCGTCTCTTTCTGTTCCACCTGTGTTCTCGAACTTACGGGATATTTCATCTAATCTAGAAAATTCTCGATCCCCCAGCTGACCCTATATAAGCAACACGCCGGGCAGTAAGTCAGTCAGTTCTTGGCGTAAGAATGCAGTGCTAGTATACGACGAGAAGACTGTGTGAGTGCATCGGAGGATTGTACGTAATTACGAGTGTAGTGAAATTGTAACGGAGCAACTGGTGAATCGTAATTGTGTGCATTACGTAATTCTGTGTAATTGGCAAGAGTTTAACTGTAAGTAGGTAGAAATAAAGAACATTTTTGAGTGGTGCAATTGGACTTTTCATTTCACGAACCCACAAAGTCACAGTATGTCTGCCTCTTGTTCAAGAGGTTCCAAGTTCGAATCTTGGTAGGATGAGTTATCTGGATAAGGTCTTTTCAGGAGTTTTCCCGTATTCTGAAAGATAAATATTGGATAACTCTAAGCTATACAAAGCCTGGACTCACGTAAGCATCATTTTATTAATTTAATCCGATATGATATATTTAGGATGCAAATCTTAAAATAAAAAAAATAAAAAAAAAATCAATAACCGACAATAGCTAGACCGATTTCCCATTTATTTATCTTTGTTTATTATACAATACAAACACAAAGAATTTAATAATTTCACTTTAACTTTTGAAATACTAGCAATTCTATAATTTGCACAAGTTCAATAGGTCACTAGGGAAAAAAAAAAAAAAATTATATATATACCCGAAACAAAATAGGTCAATTCTTATGCAAACTGGCCTGCTGATTTCAAAAATACAGCTTAAAATGTTGCATCACATAATTTCTTTTTCTGTATTCTTCTTTATGAAAATTTACAGAAATTTGATATAACTCATATTTGCATAATTGAAAGTAATAATAATAATAATAATAATAATAATAATAATAATAATAATAATAATAATAATAATAATAATAATAATAATAATATCATCATCACCATCAAAGAAAATCAACACAAGATGATGAAAACCATAAACCTGAATAATCTCAGAAGTATTATTTGAAGCAAAAGGTTAGAAACAGTGATGTATTTAACATTTTAAAGTAATGGGTCGGTAATTCAAACACAAACATCACTGAAATTATCCTCACTTGGACATGTTTCGGAGAACGGTTTGTCCCCATCGTCAGCAGTTATCCGACTGGTTGGATCCGTGGTTTCCTGAAGTGAGCTGCTTGTCTGTGGCGGCATCTGTTGTCTGTGAGATGAACTTCCAAAGAGAGTTTTCAGGCGGCAATTCGAAATTTAAAGTATACTGTTTGTTTTTTATAATTAGCAACTATTCCCAAACATCGAGTTCGACTGCATTACTGGCTGGCTTTAATAGTTTTATATTTGGTACAATTTCATGATTGGTAGACCAGAATGGTGTGCTATTGCTGATTTTTCTATTTTTTTGTATTTCACACATCTCATATGTTCCTGTAGTCTAATATGTAAACTTATTTTGGTTTTTCCTATGTAGAACTTATTGCAATCTGAGCAGTTGATTTTGTATATACCTGATTTCGTGTTTTCAGGTACTGGGTCTTTCAGGTTGTTGCATAATAAGTTTTTTAAACTGAATTTATTTATTGGTGCTAGGGTGATGTTGTACTTCTTGAATATCTTGTTGAATTTATGATGCACTCTGGGATGATATGTGAATTTCCTGAACTGTGTCTCGGTTTTTGATTCTGTTAATTTTGTGGTATCCAATATTGTGTTTCTGTTTCTTGAATTTCCAAATTTTCTTATCTATTAATTGTTTACTGTATGCATTAATTGCAGCTATGTTAATCATGTGGTTATATTCTTTGTTGTATTCATTCTGTTTCAATGGGATGTTGACTAGCCTATGTGCTAAGCTGTCCAAAACTGCATGTTTGTGGGGTGTAGGGTTGTAGCTATCATTCTTGATGTAATCATCTGTTTGTGTTGGCTTCCTGTAGATGCCAAAAGATATGTTATTTAATTCATGGATTATCTTCAAATCTAAGAAAAGTAGGTAGCCATCTTTTTCTATCTCTATTGTAAACATATAGAGCAATAAAGTTCTACTGTTCACAGTTTCTAATGCTAGTGCTTTTAGTACAGGTTTGGAAGTTTCAGATTTTGTAACTATTTGTTCTAAATGTAATTGAATATTAATTGGTTGAAAAGTCAGTGGGTTTTCTTTGATTAAAATGTTTTCTTTAGAATTAGGAAGATTCAGATCTGTTTTTAATTCCGTAACTTTGTGTAGGAAACTTGTTTGTGTTTTCATCTTGATTGGTTGTAGTAGTCTTTTCTCCAATTTTGTTGTTTTTAACCGCAACATTTTTCCATGTTTTATTAGTGCCTGCTCTTCTAAAGTATTGGATAGTTCCGAGTTACCCCTCTTTTGTAAATATGTATATTATGTTATTTTGTATATAAAAAAAATTCAACAGTACTTCCTTGCCTAAATAAAGATATATAAAAACACCATACTCACAGACAAAATGACTTTTTTCTTCTATCATATAGGGGCCAGTTTGGAAATAAAAATATAATTTATGCTGGATCAAAATACTTCAACATATTGTCACCCAATCGTCGGAGTAGCAACAAGCCAGCGGGGAAAGAAAGAGACAGATAGCATCCAAGCCACACCCACACTTGCGTGAATGGTTGGTACTTGCAGAGAGAGAGAGAGAGCACAGAGGGAGAAAGAGACGGAGTTAGTCTGGACATTCTTGCTGCACCACGAAAGGCCGTGAAGTTTTGGCAGCTTTCGTCTATGGACTTGTGAACCGAGTTGGAGTTGCAGTTGCGAGCCAGTGAGCTGTTTATTGTGTGTGTGGTCATTTGAACTGTACCAGGTTGCAAGTTGAGAACTGATAATCGTGTAGTGATTTGAAAGTGAATTCTTTTGTATGTTTACGTGTGGTGAAGCCACGAGAGACTCTGTTGGTGTATGTTATGTCATCCTGCTGCAAAGGGTTGTACAAACTGTCTTTCTATGGAAATAAAGAGCATTTTGAATGCTCTAGACTTATAATTAATTTAACTAGACTTTTAATTTTACGAACTCACAAAGTCACAATATTACCGAAAAGACTGAAGTCATTGATAGACAGAAATACTTTTAAAAAAGAGCTCAAAATGCAATTGTTAACCCATTGTTTTTATATTGAAGATGAGTTTCTTAACCACAATGGAAATTAATTACATTTTAAGCATAGTTGAGTTTTTGACATGGTATGTACAGATTTACATTATCAATATTTAGGTCAATTTTATAAACTTTTATTCTTGGTCACATGACTGATGTGGTCTTATGAACAATTGTCTACATGTGTATAGTGTTATTTTATGTTATAAATTATTTTGTATTATATACTGACATAGTCTATGTAATACTGTTTTTGTGTATACTATAGGTGTGAAAATAAACAAATAATAAATAAATAAATAAATAAATAAATAATAATAATAATAATAATAATAATAATAATAATAATAACAACAACAATAATAAAACTTCACACAGAAAATTTGCATACCATCCCAGAGCTATATACCTTTTCCAAAAAGTCTTTAAAGTACACATTACTTGGGTCCCATAGAACAGATTCAGTGTACAACACCTTTTGAAATCATATAATACAAAGCAGATACATACAAAAAAATCGGGTGTGTACTGGATAAACTGCAAAGGCTGTGACAACTTTTACATTGGAAAAACTAAAAGAAATTTGAACATTAGGCTTAAAGAGCATTTTAGAAACATAAGGAACAAAGAAATAAACATAAATCATATAGAATAAAAAGAAGTATTTCAGAAAGTGGAGTGCCATTGAGTCTACCACAGAGCTGACGATAGGGGAGAAGTCCCCAGAAACTAGTCTTCATAAAATACTTGTAAGTGGAGAAAAGTATATACAAGGTTGACTCACTTGCCTAATTTTAGAAACATAAATTAATTGTTCTTTCACACCAGCCGTGTGTAGGATGCAGTATGAAAGGCTATGGCATCGCATTTTTCAGTCTGACTACCCTTTCAAAGAAATAGATAAATCGGCGGTAGCATACCATTTTTGAATGATAATTATGATATAGAATGAGAAGTTCACTTATTAAAAAGTGTTCAGGGTCCAAGCATATTAACCACATGGGAAAACATATTCATAAAGAAATATGAAGGAAAATTGTGAAATTTTGACACCACCTTTGAAGAGAACCCAAACGTTAAGATCATCAAGATACTAACAGAGACGCCCCTATCGCCTCCAAGGAGTTAACCAAACCAACATTGAATAGACAATATTAGCTGAGGTTGTTAGGAAGGTCCTACCAAAAGGTTAACACTAACAAATATGGAGCACTGATTACTAGTCAACTCAAAATTATATTAATTTTGTGCTGCATTGTATCTTAATCCTTTCTCATAGGAAAAGAGCAGTTGTTCACTGCACCATATGCAAACATTACCAAATATTATTGATATTAAAATGGATTAAAGGTTTGTATACACACAATATGTACGTAATTTACAAGGTATGCTTTAATTATAACACAATTTCATACAGCAATGATATTTATGTAACAATGCAATGCTTTACTTGAAATGAGTACAAGCATTCCAAAAGTTATGGCACTTTCATGTTAAACATTTTTTGTATTATTAGCACTGCTATTTTGTGCTGAATTAAACTTTATTTAAAAAGAAGGAATACTCATCTACAGAAGTTAAAGCATATGCCCTTGAAACAATAAATGTAAGATATCTAGTTGACAAATGGACACACATCTATACAGATGGCTCTCTTTACAATCAAGAAGATGGAGCAGGAGCAGGAGCTACCTGTAAATTCTTTTCTTTCTATAAGCATGTTGGAATTTACTTAACAAGTTTTGATGGAGAAATTGATGCAATTTATACTTCCTTACAAAATCTATTTTCCTGGACAAATATGCTTTCCAACATAGTTTTCTTAACAGATTCTAAAGCAGCTATTCAGGTTATTATTTCAAATGACAGCCCAAAAACCAAAAATATAAATGAAATTCATAATATGATTAAACATCTTCAAAATTTAAATATACGTATAGTTTTCCAATGGATACCATCTCACTGTGGAATTTCTGGCAATGAGCAAGCAGATATGTTGGCCAAGAAGGGTTCCAAAATATCTCAAACAACGAAACAAAATATCCCCTATGAAACAGTTAAAAGATTAATCAAAAACATCTTCACAAAACTATATAACAACTATCTAGTTTCCTCTGAAAAACTTAATTGGAAAGATCTTCAAAACAAACTAAAGACAATTCCAGAACTACCTCGAAAATCTTCAGTAGCAATGTTCAGATTAATCACAGGCCACGATTGTTTGAATGGACAAACAACTTCTCCACAGTGCTGTTTATGTGGTAAAGACGATTTAATGAACATCGATCATCTAACTGTATGTGAAACTCTCCAAAATCAAGATCCAGTCTCCAAATATTGGGAAGCAAGAAGAAAAATGATTTTATTATCAAATTCTGAGCATTAAAAAAAAAAAAAAAACACACACACACACACACACGCACCCACCCACCCACACCCACCCACCCACACCCACACAAACACATTATGGAGGTAATAACTGCTAAACCTTTAAGAAAACATTTATAATGTGAAATTACACCCAACTACAATAAGTTTAAATAACATTTACATGCAATTGTTAACACCAGTGTTCTTCAACCTGTGGGTAACGAACCCCCTCCCCCTAAGAGGGCCATTGATGAAAATGTCAACTCCGACAAGTATGAGGTAGAAAATGGAATCAAACACTTCAAAGCCTCAGTTGTTAATTCCGGGTATTTTGTTTTTCTTTTTAACCAAAAGGTATCCAAATTTTCAGACTTGAAATCCAATTGTAACATCCCATCGGCAGATAATTCCAGTAGATTCTCTTTGAGCTTACTTGCCAAATTTGATTCATTTATAGCTGCATTTAAAAACGGATTTAAGATCCATCTTTGCCCAGTGCTATCTGATATCTCTTGAACTGAGAAGTAATAACACAATTCTTTATTCAAATTATCTAACACCATTTTCATACCAGATATATATGAGTTGATGTTTATCTCGCTTTCGACTTCTTCAATGAAAGACTGTGTTGACAAAAATGAATCAACGTTGTTTTGATATGTAAATGATGACCACAATTCAATTTGTTTTATAAAGCCATGGAGTTTGTCTTTTGCTGTAATGACATTTTCATTCCCCCCCCCCCTCTGAAGACTTTTATGCAAGTTATTTAAATACTCAAATAAGTCAGAAAGAACAGCCAATTTTAAAAGGAATTTCGGGTCAGAAATGAATTCAGAGAAATGTGACTTGGCTTGCTGTAAATATTGTGACTTTGTGGGTTCGTAAAATAAAAAGTCGAGGTTACAAACACAAAAAATTGCACTTTATTTTCGTAGCCATACACTGTTCACAATTACAATTTAATGTACACAATTAGTTGATTTTCCAATATCAATCTACACGTACGCTCGATGCTACTTACACAACGCACGCCATAACAACACTACTCTCAACTGACTGTCGCTTCCGGTATCGATCGGCCCCGAAGTTTCTCGATTCTCCTTTTATGGAGGGGGAAAACATTCTCGAAGCTTCATGCAACTTCGAGCGGTAGGAGGAGGGGTAAACGAAGACCCAGCCAACCCTCCTGTCTCCCCTCCCTCTGCCGGCCTACATTTATTGATCGGCATCGTGGGCTTGCCGTTTGGGTAACACTATACTAATAGTTCAGCGCGAAGTTCCATAACTCTGGTCAGTACTTTGCCTTCTGATAACCACCTAACCTCTGTATGGTAAAGCAAATTGAGGTGTAGTGTCCCCATAATTTCACAAATGATTCAAAACAATTGGGTCTGCAACGCTTTTCCTTTTATAGAATTTACAATGTTAATAATAATATTTAGAGCTGGACTATATTCTTGTGGCACGGTTTTGGCTGCAAGAGCTTGGCGATGGAGACAGCAATACATCCAATAAGCGTTTGGCATCTGCTCTTTTAGTCTAGCAATAAATCCACTCTTCACACCAATCATGGCTTTTGCTCCGTCACTACAAATAGCAATGCATTTTTGTGCCCAATCAATATTCATATCTAGCGTAGCTTCAAGAAACATATATGTTTGGAGGAATTTAGTGACAGTGACGTAAAATTAATTTCAGACACTATTTGTAGTTGGTTTATTAATACTCGTCACTTATTTATATTTATGAGAGACTAGTTTCAAAACCATTGACTGTTTCAAAGACTGGCCAGTTGGAAAGAGATTGAAAATGGAGGCGAATGTCTTTGAAACTAGTCTCTCATAAATATAAATAAGTGACGAGTATTAATAAACCAACTACAAATAGTTTCTGAAATTCAAGAAACATGTTATGCAAGCACTGACCTGAAGTATTGATGGGAAGTGTCTTGCAAAATAGTATTTCTTCCATTAATATTTCATTGGATTCAAAACGCACAAAAGCTACAAACTACGCACAACCTGCAATATCAGTAGATTCATAAAACTGCAAGGACACAAAAGAGCTTTTCTTTACTTCTTCTATGACTTGATCATGAATGTCAGTCGACATATTGCTTATCCTGCATTGAATGGTATTGTCAGAGAGAGGTACACTTTTGAGCTTTTCAACCTCTTGCTTGCCAAACAATCTCTGCTATTACTAAAATTAGGCAAGTGAGTCAACCTTGTATATACTTTTCTCCACTTACAAGTTTTTTTATGAAGACTAGTTTCTGGGGACTTCTCCCCTATCGCCAGTTCTGTGGTTGACTGATGATGCATCCGGTGTCTGCATCTGGCTTGGTGTCGTGCTGCCATCTAATGTCCTGGTAAGTTTAATGACGTCATCTACCGCGGGAATTTCAAAATTCATCAAGAGGTCCTGTTTCTTTGTAATAAATATGTTTTCCCAAATCTGTAGTTCCAGAGGTTTCTTTGCCTGTTTGGTCATTTCTATTTCTTGTTTTATGTTGTGATTCTCAGACCAAAAGTGATGTGCTACGGCCGACTTGTCCATTTGTTTGTTGTCCATTTCAGTTTTTATAATTGTGTTTTCAATTTTCTTTACTAAATCAAATGAATTCTTTATGCCTAGAGATTCAAACTTTTCAAACTTGTCAAATTCTTCCACCATCCATTTTGCCAGTTTGTAAGTCTATATTGTTAATAATGGGTCGCATGCTGTTGTCTGTCTTGTGAATCTTAGGTAGGCAGTATAATTTTGGCAAATTAGGGTTGTTTACAATTATGCTATTTTTCATCTTATGTGGCACTATGGTATTTTCTTTAATTGCTTTTTTGGTGGTTCCTATGTATTTCTAAAATGGGTTTTTGGTTAGGGTTGTATATTCTGGATTTTGTAGTAGATGTTCGACTCGCTGGTTGTAATCATTTCGGTCCATAATGACTACCGTGTTTCCTTTGTCTGAAGAGGTGGTGGTATCCTTTGATATCAGATCTCTATTCACGAGCATACCAGTAGAAAAAATTCCAAAATTGATGAAAGGCTGGTTATCCAAAAGCAACATTGCGGATGATAAAATAGAGGAATACATCAAATTAACCACCCTATGTATTGAACAAAACAGCTTCACGTTCTCCAGTAAGATCTTCCAACAAAGAGCAGGCTTGGCCATGGGTAACCCTCTTTCACCATTACTAGCTAATCTGTTCATGAGTAATTTGGAAACACACATTACTAAAGCCTTTCCACATATTTTCAAATGTTGGCTTAGATATGTCGACGATGTGTTTGCTATTGTCCCTAGAAGACTAACCGAGGATGCTATAAAGTTGCTAAACCTACAAGAAAAATCCATAGTTTTCACCACTGAAGTAGAGCAGGATGAATGGCTACCTTTTCTAGATTTGAAAATCTTTAGAACACCAACAGGATTACAATTTGGAATATACAGAAAAGCAACACATGTTGACAATTACATTAAATGCAACCCATTCAACCCAGTACAACATCAATATGCAGTATTCCATAGTTTAGTTCACAGATTAATCAACATTCCACTAACAAAAACAGAATATGAACAGGAGTACACTCACATACACCAGGTTGTCGAATTGAACAACTATAACACAAATTTCATCAAAAAACTGATCTACAGACACAAAAGAAACAAAAACTTAAGGGAAATTACTACGTTAAAAAACTAGAAAACCCAATCACCAGATATGGAAAATTTACATTTCATCCAAAATACTTCAAAAAATTTGAAAAGATATTTAAGAGCTTCAACATAAAATTAGCCCCTCAGAACAAACACAACATCCGCAACTTACTAAACCACCCTCTAAAAAATAGCACACCGAAAACTCAATTATCAGGCATTTACCAAATGAGTTGCCAGGGTTATGACAAGATATACATTGGTAAGACCAAAAGGAATCTAGGAACAAGAATGAAAGAACACTTCAGAATTATTAAATTCAAACAAATGGACAAGTCGGCCGTAGCACATCACTTTTGGTCTGAGAATCACAACATAAAACAAGAAATAGAAATGATCAAACAGGCAAAGAAACCTCTGGAACTACAGATTTGGGAAAACATATTTATTACGAAGAAACAGGACCTCTTGATGAATTTTGAAATTCCCGCGGTAGATGACGTCATCAAACTTACCAGGACATTAGATGGCAGCACGACACCAAGCCAGATGCAGACACTGGATGCATCATCAGTCTACCACAGAGCTGACGATAGGGGAGAAGTCCCCAGAAACTAGTCTTCATAAAAAACTTGTAAGTGGAGAAAAGTATATACAAGGTTGACTCACTTGCCTAATTTTAGTAACAATGGCACTCCACTTTCTGAAATACTTCTTTATATTCTATATAATCTCTGCTATATCTAAAGCCACTGGTAAAATCAAATTTTCTGCAATACTGTGAGGTTTTCCTGCTTTAGCCACATGGAAAGCTACTCGATAGCTAGTGAGCAATGCTTTCTCATTAGGTTGGACATTTGTCGTATAGCAGCTTTTTGATGTTCAAGAGCTCTTAATTTTTGCTCAAAAAATGTAACGGGTTTATTTTTTTCATATGTCTAGGTGCCCTAGCAACTTCGATGGCTTCATGCTTTCTCTTGATAAAATTTCCAAGGAAGTTATGCACTGCTGTTTATTCTCAATCACAGTAAACCCAAATTTCAAATAATTGTCGTCATAGAGACTTTTCTTTATTCCACTCCTTCCGCTAGATCTTTTCAAGAATTTATCCACTTTCAATTATAACAAACAACTCAAATAATTACGTATAATGTAAAACAAGTGATTTGCACTCTTCAAACAACTAAACAGCAGACGACACGACCGCATGGGTCTCACGCTCACAAATCACTTTACAACTACTCCAATTCCAAGGCATCTTCCACACAACCTGTATAACACTGTGGTTTCACTTCCGAATCATTTCCACTTATCATGGTCTTGTTTCCGATTCCATTTGCTTCACAGTCTTGCACTCAACTGCTATGGCTGCAGTCGACTGCCCTATTTATAGACCAGCGTATTCCAGTGAGAATCATCTGGCAGTGTAACAAAATGTCCTGAAACTTGTGGACCTTTCACAGACCCTGTACTAGTTCCAAGTGTTACCAACAGATGGTGCTGGGAGTCTCGGCACTAACAATATGTTTTTATTTATCAATTGGCCATGTATTCGACTTAAAGTTAAGTTTTACGTACTTAATAATTTATATATTTATATCTGAATCCTAATAATGCAAAAGCCTAAAATTTTTGTATGATTATATATTTTAAACATACATGAAAATAAGGGTTGGGACGTCGCGAAATATTTTTTGATTCTAGGGGGGGTCCTGTCACAAAAAAGGTTGAAAACCACTGGTTTATACTTTTGACAATATAGGCAGGTACTATTCTGTTTAATTTCTAATGTACTCAATTTAAATTGTGACTCATATGCTTCATATCAGCATGCACATTTAATCACCAATGTAAAAAAAAGAAATGTATATATGATGCAGAAGTTTTGAAAACACTTTAACCAATGGTTATTCCAATATGATTTAACAATATGCTTATGGATTATGGCTTCACGGGTGATCAGCCGTGTCAAATTGATGAAGATCGAGCTTTTGGCCATTGTGAACTCTATGGCCTTCATCAGGAACTGAGTGATGGCTACAGCATGTGCCACTATTTATATTTCAATCGTTAGGCGGAGCTCGCCCTGCCCTGGCCAATGACTGGGTGATCAACATCGATTGGCTCGGCTGGCTCTGGGCCACGATGCCATCTGCTTTGGCGTTTTCCACGCGGTCCATTCCTTGCGCCATGCAGTTGGAGTCTATTACCGAAATGTTTTTGATGGCCGGTGTCCAGGATGAGCTAAGTTGAAGTCCGGAGTCCCCATTGAAATTGTGTGGATATGATTTTATCTGGATAGCCTCCTTAATGATTCTGTCGAAGTAATTGTCGGTGCGTTTCAGGACTGTTGTGTTCTTAAAATCAATTCTATGGACCTGCTCAATGCAATGTTGGGCGACTGCTGATTTTTCCGGTTGTAGGAGCCTGATGTTGCGCTGGTGCTCCTTGCATCTTTCCTCGATCGTCCGTCCTGTTTGTCCTACATAAACCTGTCCACATTCGCATGGGATTTTGTAAACTCCTGGGACCTTAAGCGAAAGTGCATCTTTCACCTGCCTCAGGTACTGTTGCGTTTTCTTGGGAGCAGCGAAGTAGGTGCGGATGTTAAATCTGGAGAGGATTCGAGCAATTTTGTTCGACAGGGAACCATAAAACAGGATGACGGCTTTGCTGAGGTATTTATCAGTGCTGCTGGTGTGTGATGGGTCCGGGCAATTGGTCCTGTTGCAAAACACTCTTCTCTGGGCCTCCCTGATGTCACGGTTACTGTAGCTATTCTGTAGGAGGGTACTCCAGAGATATTGTATCTCCCGGTCAATGCTGTCTGCATCTGATATGTCCAGTGCCCGGTGGAACAGGATGGAGATGACTGTCTTCTTCTGTGTCGGATGATGGTGACTGGAGGCATCTAAGTATCAGTTTGTGTGGGTGGGCTTCCTGTATACTTTATGGCCCAAGCTGCCATCCGGTTTCCTGTAGACCAGCACATCCAGGAAGGGAAGGGAACCATTATGCTCGACTTCCATGGTGAATCTGATGTTCGTGTGTAAATTGTTGAGATGGTCTAAAAAGGTGGCGAGTTTTTCTTTCCCGTGGGGCCACATGACAAAAGTGTCATCCACGTATCTAAAGAAAGCCTTCGGCTTGTCGGGTGCAGTGTCCAGTGCCGTGTGCTCAAAGTTTTCCATGAAGAAATTGGCGATGGCAGGTGAGAGAGGAGAGCCTATGGCTACTCCATCCGCTTGTTCATAGAACTGGCCATCGTAGGTAAAATAGGTGGAAGTGAGCGTGTGTCGGAAGAGCTGTGTGATGTCCTGTGGGAAATGTTCTGCTATAAGTCTAAGCGAATCTTCAAGAGGTACTCTGGTGAAAAGGGACTCAACATCAAAACTAACTAAGAAGTCACTGGTGATCAGCTCAACAACTGTAATAGCTTAGTACACAAATAAATAAAAAATTAAGAAGTCTTCTCCATCCAATTTCAGAGAGGAAATCGCCTGGACAAATTGCCGGGAATTCCTGATATGGTGGTAACAGGAGCCGACAAGAGGATTCAGCAATGTGGTCAGATATTTGGCCAGCTGGTACCTCGGGCTTGTGAATTTTCGGCAGCCCGTATGCTTATGAGCGCCAAAAAGTCACAGTTAGTAATTAGTAATATATTTCTCATCTTTTCTTTGCCATCATCAAAATAATGATTACAATAATAAAATCTATACTGGAAAACGCCATATATTTCTAAATCCCAAAAATCCTACCATGTTGCTTGCCACTGAATAATAATTCGGTAGAGTTAGTAGCATTTGTAGCATTAATGCTTGTAATAAGATTTGTGAGTCTGAGTAGTGTGATAGATACGAACATATTTCAAGAAATTTCAAGAATAGCTAATCAAAATTGATACTGCAGTTCTTGCTTATTGAATTTCACAATCAGTGACAAACCATTATTTACTTAAAAGACCAATATTTTAATCACTTAATAACAATTACAAGTATGGAAAAACATTGAGATTAATTTAAAATATCTGAAGCTGCTTCTAGGACGTAAATTTTAAATAAGAGTTACATAGTGTAACAAGTGTTACATACATCCATCATTTGTGCATGGATCTTAATAGAGAATCTATGCTGAAAGTTCTGCTATTGTATAGTTCTGAGGTTCTTCACTGCCTACCTATGTCTTTTATGTCTGTTGAGAAAGTTAGTGATACCATCGCAAAAACTATTTTTAGTTGGTTTATTGATACTCGTCACTTACACTTTTTTATATTATTGAGAGACTAGTTTCAAAGGCAATTGCCTCCATTTTCAATCTCTTTCCAACTGACATCTGTTGTCTGCTCTTTCTCTGGTGGTGGATACCACTTCGCTTGAAACAGGCCTTATCTGTCCCCAACACATTTTCTAAAAAATCTAGATTATGTAGAAACTGATGATGCAGCCACTTGGAAAGCACAACATGTAGAAAGAAAGTCATTTGGTGATAAACATTGTTCTCATTGGATGTGATATAGACATAATATCTGTTCTTTATGTCCTTAGTTTTGTTTACTGTCCCACACCTTTCTTAAATTGCTGTCTTAACTTGTGGCTTTGACAAAAAGGGTTAAATAAACATTTCCCATGATCTGCACCAATACCAGAAGAGAGCAAAGGTAGCTGAGTAATATTGCTTTAATTAATGGTTTTCATAAAGTCTTTATGCAAAAAAGGATTGAAAAATCTAAGTATAAAAAACTGTTAATGATATTTCTACCCTTAAAAAAATAAGGGACTATAATTAAAAAAAAAAATTGCTTACCATCCTTGGGTTAACAAACATTTTCAAACATTTTTTAAAGAGTTTGGTATAACTTAGTTCCTCAAAATAAATATAGTATTAAAAATGAACTACAATTCTCTCTAAAAAAAAAAAAAAAAAAAAAAAAAAAAAAAAAAAAAAAAAAAAAAAAAAAAAATCTAATAATAAAAAATCTAGTATTTATCAATTTAGTTGTTTAGATTGTGATTGGGTTTATATTGGAAAGATGAAACATAATTTGGAAACCAGAATAAAAGAACATAAAAAAATAACATCGCACAATGAATTTTGAAATATCAGCAGTTGATTCTGTTTTTAGGCTTGTTTCGTTTTCAGATTTGGGTAATACTGAAAAAAAAAAAAAAAAAAAAAAAAAAAAAAAAAAAAAAAAAAAAAAAAAAAAAAAAAACAGTGACCTGTGTTGGTATCCTTGACAACGAAGTGTGTTGACTGAAGATGTGAATGAATGTTCGTGAAATTGATCTCATCAATTAATACGGAATATTTACATGATTTTCTTAAGATAAGTGAAGTTTTGTTGCAAATAGCTGTATTTGTGTAATATTTAGTGTGTCATTTTTACATAATTATTGGCAATATTTTATTCAGAGATTGTGTGTATTTTAATGTTATAAGTGGGATCTGCAAAGCAAACCATGTTACCTGAATTTAAAACTGCATTAATCAAATAAAATATAAGTTGGAAATTCAAAATTCTGTCGCTATGTGCTAGTCAATGTTATAAAGGGAATCGTTACAATGGGAGTTTATGTAATTATACTGAGATAATTATTTTTACACTTATCATAACTATGTTGATCAAAGATGAATGCGATTAGCTTATAATAGCATATTCCACTAAGGTTATAAAAGAAACAGATGACCTCCCTTTCCCTACTTTGGAAAACTTAACATGTTAAGGTAAGCTTACATTTAGACATGGAGAGGCAAAGCAGCACAGTTTACTGAATATATTCTCCTGATTAATAAATAGGACAGCTCTCACTAAGGCAAGGTGACATGCAACATGCAGAAGTTACAGCAAGTGAATTAATTGCAAAGAATATTTTTTTGTCTTTGGTAGACAGAGTTTTATCATCAGTATCAATCATGTCTATCGAAAAGCTTCGTGCTTTGCATGTGACATAATTACTATCTATCACCATCACTAGTATGGCTTTGCGATCTAATGATAATTGTTAAAAATGTTATTTTTCAAAACTGCTTTAAAATTAGATTGTAAAATATGATAAAAAGTAATTACATTAATCCACAGTAATTTCTGACTTAATATAATATTACAAAGAATTATTTCCAAGCTGTTTTGCCGCGGTCTGCTAGCATAAAAATGTCCATGCGTTTCGTCCACAACTGCAGTGGACATCTTCAGTGTCGCAGTCGTAGATGTCCACCACCTTTGTGGACGAAATGTATGGACATTCTTATGCCAGCAGAACACGGCACAAAAGCCTGGGAATAATTCTTTGTAATATTGACTCCGGCCGTGAAAGCTTACATTCTCTTAATATAATAAAACCATAAAAGGTTGGTTTATCTACAGAAATCTTGAACCTTTTTATCAACAGCTTGTCTGCTGCATTTAAAAGCTCTATCGACTTAGAAATGTACCATGACATAGTAAAACACTTCATTTATCTTATGGTTAAAAAACCTAAATACTATCCAACCTTTCACACATAATGTGGAATGATATATGTTAATTTATTGTAACCATTTGCATTAGAAACATGTAAGAAACAAATAAATTATTGCACATGGTACATTTCAATCCTTTACATACATCCAATACATCAATAATCCAATACATTCCAATCAAATTTCAATCCTTAATATAACATTTAAAATAGGTATATAAGAAAATGAGAGTACCAAGTTATTCAATCACAATTTTAGGTAATTCTTCTGATATATTTAACCAAATAAAATATATATACCCTCACAAAATCTTTATAAGCTCTCTCTGCCTAAGAATATATACATTCAATAAGATTACCTGAAAGAGACATAAGCACATCCTTAATAACATACATCCATATTGTCCTCCTGGGATAGAGCTGATCTATTGCTGCATCATGCAGCTCATTAAGATTAAGGTTATATATGCCCTCCTCTGCTCCTATAAGAATGTGCTGGTCCCTTGTGTCTGGATGAATCCAACTTGCTGTGCAATGTATCCTCAAAGGACAGCCATTAAAAACCTGAATCAAAACATACCTCTCAGTTATTATTTGGGTAATAGATGAAGCTAATGAAATATTCTCAAAGCATCATATTTAATGGCAATTCAAAACAGTCTTCTCAATGTAAGTTATTAATAATAGAAGCAATCAATTTAACTTGTGACATCAGACCAACTAAAGGATGGAGCATGATAACAGTGCTGTGGGTGAGCCAATTTTGTTTCTCAATTAGCATTTCCATTCTCAGATATTTTATTTCTCTCCTTTCCAATTTTCTCTTTTATCCAGCTATATAAGGTTTGTGCAGAAGCAGACTCTTGGTCATCTGAACTTGAATTTCTCAGGTATGGACTCTTGTTCATGTTTGCCTATACCTCCTTCTATTATTAGAAACCTGCCTGAAAATGCTTAAGAAGTCTGAAAATCATTTTCTGCTAGTTGTAAATGTAAGTTTCCAAAAACAACAATTGAACCAAGGAACAATATTGTACAAGGATTGAATGAAAACTAATGCCTCCACCTTTGTAACTCAACAGATGGCAGCACTGTTATGTGGTATGCACTGAATTGTTCAGTAGACTCTCCTCTACAGTTCCAGTTGATGGGAAGCCTTAGCGTTGCATGGTTGTGTAGTTCTAGTGTTAAGTAAGGAACCCTGAACCCTGTGCTGGCAGTTGGTCAATGCAGTTTAAGCAACATACAGTCATTGAATTCTTGACAGTAGAAGGCTGTCACGCAAAAGAAGATTAATCAAAGAATGGAAGCTGTTTATGGTGATTAAGCTGTTTGTGGCACGAACATTTGACTTGCATGACAAATAAAGAGTTGGATGTTCTCTGATGGCAACCACCAAGTTTTACAAGCAAAAAGTTAAAAGTTAATTCAGGGCAATCGTCATATCACTCAGAGATAAATTTCAAACACAATCAGCATTTCACAAGAACATGTGGGTCACATTACTGCTTTGCTTGGCTACTGGAAGATCTTGTATTGCAAGAGCAGTTCCTGGTAAATTTCAAGTCTATGCCCTTTCATTTCGGGCATCAGGATCCTGGGTTCCCATCATCACGCATCAGATGTTGCGCCAAATCTTTAAAGTTACTCATTCAATGACAGTACTTACATCAGCACAATCCCTTAAACAGCTTGCATTCTCTCATGAATCTCCTTTGGGTGACAACTTCTGCTCTCAAAAATTCAGTAACTACATGTTGCTTAAATTGCATTAACTGACTGCCAGTGCAGTGTTCCATACTTGACACTTGACACTGGAAGCTTCCCACCAACTGGAATTGTAGAGGAGAGTCTACTTAACAATTCAGTACCTGCCGCCTCACAGTGCTACCATCTGTAGAGTTTATGAAGGTGGAGGCATTTTTTATACAACCTTCATACTCACTGACATTAGGCAGCCTTAAAAACCTGCTATTAGATTAAATTAAGAGTGATAAAAGGAAACGGACCCAGTAACAGCACATGCAATTTGGCACTACTTCAAACAGGAATGTCACACACTATGTTATTGTTGCAGGATCCTGATTTCATTATCATCCAGTTGAAATTTGCTAATAATTCTTAGAAATAGATTTGAATTACATTCCACTCTAAGAAGTTTTATACTATAATTTCATCAAAAATACATCCTTTGAGGTGTCCTGAGGTCCCCCCTCCCCCCCCCCCCCCCGATTTATTTAATTTAATGTCTGTAAAGTTCTGTATGTAGATTTTTGTGTAAATATTTTATTATAATCTTAATAATGATGAAAAGCATGTTTAGTTTACTATAACTCAGAATAACTAAACAAAATGTTACTCTTGAGGTTATACTATCTTTTACTTTTTCATCTTCACATTTTATATGTATTTGGCCATTTTTGATGCTGTATCTAAGAAGATATGCCTCAAGTTTATCATGCCCTATATTACTACCATGATTAGGTGGCTCTAAATTAGTTTACATTCAAGTCTGAAACAACAAGTGGGTAAAATATATTACTTCACCTCTATGATTTCCAGAATTACTCACAAAATTCATGTTTTCTTTTAAAGTCCATATCCGACTTAATTGGAATAAAGTATTTTTCTCTCTGCCTAAAATTAATCGTAAAGTTGTTGGATGTTCCTTCTAAGGCTAGATCATGAGTTGTATTATATCCTAGCTTTCAGATGTGCTTTAATCCATCCAATGTGAATTTCTCATCTACGCTAATTTGCAGCTACTGATAATTGCACTCCTGTGCTTTCGTAAGTTCCTTAATAGATTAAAGTTATTTTCATGTCAATAACGATTGTATCAGACTTAAGAGTTTCATTTAGATAGGTTTTCTCTAACTTTTTGCAGAGTGTTCAGTGTACACATCCATTACATTTGAAAATGTAAATGTTTTATGCAACTTGAACTGAAATTTACAGATTAGAACATTATGGATGTACAGTACCACTTTAGCTCTCCCTGTTATTTTATTTTTGTTTCCATCAATAGACAGCTGTGGACAAAACCAATGAATATATCAAAATTTTACTTTATTGGAACACCACAGTAAAGCGAAACGTAATTGAATTATAGATGAGTCATTTTTTTTATACATAAGCTTCACTTACATACCTATGTTGAGCACATGTTTTGCAAACTACTGTTCGCATCATCAGCTCTATTGCAACTACAGCTTGATCCAGTGGTGTGGGTAGTTTTGGAGTTGTTTCTGCCATCTGCTGATTTCGTGTTGAATCTAATGTGGGGTTGTCTTCTGGCAGGATTTCAAAGTTCAGTAATTCGTTTTTATGGTTTTTATGTATATTTTCTCCCAGATGACGAGCTCCCTATGTTTTTGTATGTATTTTAGTGGTTTGGTGCTATCTTCAATCTAATGATTTTTGAACCGGAAATGAGCTGCTATTGCAGACTTTTCGGTATTCTTGTATCTTAGGTGCCTGAAATATTCTTTGTTCCAAGTGCTTATGTTTCTTTTTGTCCTATCTATGTAAATTTTTTTAGAGTCTTTACACTTTATCTTGTAAATGCCTGATTTTTAAACAAATTTCAGGACTGGCTATGGGAAGCCTGCTATCACCATTTTTTGCCAACTTATATATGAGCTTTTTCAAAATATATACAACTAAAGCCTTTCCACACATCTTTAATACATGGTACAGATGTGTAGACAACATATTTTCAATAGTACACAACAAACAGATAGATGATGCTTTGAAACTGCTCAACCTTCAAGAACCCAGAATACAATTCACAGTAGAAACTGATGAGAAATATACACTACCTTTCTTGAACCTTAAAATCTCAAAAAACAATGGAAAACTGGAATTTGGTATACACAGAAAAGCAACACACACATATAATTACATCAAAGCAAAGAGTTTCAACCCAACACCACACAAACATGCCACCATCAACAGTCGCACACAGATTAGTTAACCTACCCCTCAGCCAGCAAGAATAACACAAAGAATACAAAAAACATTAGAACAAATCACAGTTCTTTCACCACTGAAACAAGAAATTAGATTTGCTGAATTAACATACCATCCCTGGGCCACAAATAAGTTCCAAAAAATATTCAAGGACTATAACATATAACTGGCACCAGAAAACAATTATAACATAAAAACCCATTTAACAGCAACAATACAGATAGGATAAAACCAGAGGAAAAATCAGGCATTTACAGGATAATGTGTAAAGACTGTGAAAAAATTAACATTGGTAGGGCAAAAAGAAACATAGACACTAGGAAGAAAGAACATTTCAGGCACCTAAGATACAAGAATACCGAAAAGTCCACAATAGCAGTTCATTTCTAGTCTGAAAATCATGAAATTGAAGATAGTACCAAACTATTAAAATATGTACAAAAACATAGGGAGCTTGTCATCTCGGAGAAAATATACATAGAAAAGCATAAAAACCAACTAATGAACTTTAAAATTCCGAAGAAGACAACTCCAAATTTAAATTCATCACAAAATCAACAGATGGCAGCAGCAACTCCAAAACTATCCATACCACTGCATCAAGCCTTAGTCACAATAGAGCTGATGATGTGAACAGTAGTTCGTGAAACATATCCTCAACAAGTGAAGCTTAGCTGTAAAAAATAAGACTCATCTATAATTTAATGAATATATGTTTTCTAAGTCCTACAATATGACCTTATTTACACCATATGCAATACAGTTGAGTAGCTGGTGTGGCTGTCATTGCATAGCATTATCAGAATGGTACTTTCCATTTGTCTTCTCTTAGTTTGTGGTAAAACAGAGTATCTTCTATGGTTTGCTTGATGCAAATTGCAAATAGTTTTTGTTTTTAAATTTATTTTATTATGTTTATAATGTTCAAGCAAAGAATAGTGGTGATATATATTTTTGATAAACTGCATTCCATATATGGTATTTATAACACTAATAATAGAAAAATTAGTATGCTACTTTAAGAATTTATTCTACTTGTTACATACATTAAGCCTGAAATAGTATCATAATATTAGAGAATATAATTTTTAATTGGAATTGCTTAAAGTTTGTTTAAATGCATTAAATAATTGTTAATACTGTATTTATCAGAAAATGTTACTTATGTTAACTATTTGTTGGCATTAGATTACAATGTATTTTGTGCATAAAAAACTATAACTCACCGAAGTGGAGTATTACAGTTGAACTTGTAAATATATAAGAAATGCATATATGGCTTACATCAATGAGATGCCATAGCATAAAAGTCTAGTTAAATATACTTGTCGCTTGTTATCATGAAGATAAAATCAATGTACAAGAAGATTTAAATCACAAAATTACCATTTCAATCCTGCCCCAGATCAATGGTTTTACATGTGCTCAAGCCACAATCCCCATATCAGTCAATTTACTGTTAAGTAAAAGACTCCTGCAGGGCAATATTCTGGCACATTGGTAGTGCTAATATGATCCAGGCAATTGACAGCAACATCAAAATAAACAAAAATTATTCTTTTACCATCTCACTAATGAGAATTAGTTCAAATTGTCCATCACTTCTTTTCTTTTTTGTTTTTTTAATTTACGTCCTCCAACGTTAAGTCATATTACATGATGAATGAAATTGGTGAAATGATACTCAAATGAGTCCGGGGTCCATGGAGCTTAGCTACCCGATATTCATCTTTAAGGATAGCGGAAATCCCCAGAAAAAACCTTATTAAGGTAACTCACCCTGATTGAGATATGTTGAACATGAGGCAGATATGCTACCATCTACGCTACCGAGTCAGGCATTGTTTTCTTTGTGTTGTAACAAAATATGCACGATGCAAGCTTTTCTTTCACACAGTTAATTTGCTGGGGAGTCAAACAAAAGATGTCTCTGTTCCCTTGAAGTAAGAGCATTCACTGCAACTCGCTTGGAGAACAACACTTTTTGTCACAACAGAAATGCAGTTTTTAACACATCATAACTTGCAGCTTGCTTCATAAGACTCAACCATTCCTTGTAACAGCAGTCCGCTTATATAGCCATTGGAAATCACCACAGGGTTCTAGAATGTGCGAGATAGAGAAACTTCCAGAAGATTCTGGTTATCTGACGATAGTGCTTAAAAAGTTTAAACTAAGAGAATATGCTACTTATTTCTTTACCATTCCTATTGCATAGTATGACCTCCCAACACAATTAAGCCATAGAGGCCATGACACAATATACTAAACATTATTTAAAAAATGTTAGTGATAAATATTTTTGTCAACTTGCTCCCTATACTTGTATGACAACGGTTCTATATAGATTTCTCTGAAATTACAAATCTAATATCACATTTCGAATTATTAATTAAGAGTAGAAATTAGACAATTAATAACACAAAACAATGCTAATATTTTAAATTTTCTGCAATAGGTTTCTGAAACACTCTTTTTCCATTGTTAACAAGAACTGAAAATGGATGATAAAACTGATATATGCACATATTGCTCTGGTGGTAACTTCAGGAACTTATACAACAAATCATTCTGGGAATATTAAAACTGATGATTTGATTCCTATTTTTCCAACTAAAAATGTGTTCCCACAATGACACTACTTTTCCTGCTGAGTTTTAATGGTTTGTTTCCATATTTGTATCATGATTTATCATCTACAAAGGGGTGAAAGTTGTTGAACTTTGTAGATATTTGTGTTTTGTACTTCTAAAGTGCTCTTTGACTCTGATTTGCAAGTTCCTCTGTTTTTCCTAAATAAATGAGGTTGCAGTTCCTGCACTTTATTTGATAAAATGCAAGACTTCTTATTTAAAGGGATGCTGTCGTAACTGGTAGAGGCAAGTACATTTTTTGGAGTCTATTTCTTATATAAGATTAATCAACGCAATCTTTACTTATAATTTACTTCAACACTGTCACGTTTCCATAATAATGTTTGAAGTGGAAGTTTAAAGCTTATGTAATAGAATAAAAATAAAAATAAAAGGATTCAGGCAAGGTTACAAACCCAGCTGAATCTTATTAAATTAACTGACCAAATATTAACAAAACATTAGCAAGAATAATAGCCTCTTGCCTGTAATAAATTACATTCAGATACCTGGTATCTGAGTAACGGGTTCCATTACAGTAAATGGTTTAAAATCGTCTTTAAAGAAAACTAGACAAGTGTTGGAATAAATGAAAGGAAAACACAAATTGTTCATAAGAATGGGGGAAAAATGAGCAAACAATAAAGATGGAGTAAGGGAGGAGGTGAACATAAAGTGATACAAAATAGAACGTATTTTGGGATAAAAATAAATGTGTAGGATAAATAGGAGAAACTGAGAACAGCTGAAAGGAAGGAAAAGGCAGCAAAGGGAAAAGCAGCAATAATGGCTATAAGACAATGTTTATTTAAAATTCTGGAGATGGAGGTGAAGTCATTGGAAAGAGTATATAATTTATTGGTAGATTCACAAATGTTATATGCCATTGACATATGGGGTTTCAAAATGATATGGGAAGGAATTTCTTGGACTCCCAACAGCATGAGCTAATGAACTGGCTAAAAATGAAATGGGACGAGCAACAAGAAAAGTACTGGTTATGGAAAAAGTCTTGAAATAATGGTAGAGGACCCTGAATTTTGATGATGATCACTTGCTAAAACAATGTTTAAAATATCATGAAACGTCTAAAAAACATAGAATGATGAAGTGAACTAAAAAATAATCCGGAAACTAATGGCATGGGGCACATTTGGACAAAAAGAGAAATCAACAACAAAGGTTTTTGGAAGATTATTAGAAGAAGAATTGAGATATAAATGATATTTAGTCAGATAGTGGAAAAGAGAGTTACATAGACAATACTAATAGAGAAGAAAGAGGGGGATATCATGGTTAAGAGCAGTAGTACGAAGCTGAAAGGGCAATGAATCGGTTATATACAAGGCGAATGTCCATTATGCGGGGGAAGAGAAGGTATGCAACACATTATATTTAATTGTAGTGAAACAGATCTAAAGAAAAGTATGTATACCGTATAGAACAAATAGAAATAGTGATATAAAATACACTTTTGAAAAAAAAACTAAAGGAATATATGGCTATATCAAGGAAAAGTGAAAAATAAATGGTAATGGACTGTTAAAAGAGTTCTTTTACATGTAAAAGCTAGTTTAAGTTGCTTTAAAACATATGCAGTGACACACCAGCATGATACAAGAAAGAGTTCAAACCTACTAGCAATTAGTCATAATACCACGTTATACAAACATTCCTTCACTTATGTGGTACCCAACTGTACATTAACATACCTCTTTATTTAAAACAGATTGACAACCAAAAGATTTTTAAATTGAAACTACATAAATTTTTAGGTGAAGCGTGTTTTTATTCTATTCAAGAGTATTTGGAAAGTTATATTTATTATATTTTGGCATTTACTCTTATACATGTTTTTTTTTTTTTTTTTTTTTTTTTTTTTTTTTTTTTTTTTTTTTTTTTTTTCTGTAATTTCTGTATTTAAATTTTGTACTTGAATTTTGTAAATATTTTTGTTTTGACATGTCCGCAATCTTGTATGGAGATTTAAAGGACAAATAAATTGATTGATTGAAAGAGTTAACAGTGCATTAAATGGAAATACTATAAATTATACCAGTCATATGTAACTGTTAAGTATGTGGACTCACCATCTCGGTGGCCAAGGCCAAATAGAGTGGATGGTGCAATTTATTTAATAACTTACTGTATTATTATTATTATTATTATTATTATTATTATTATTATTATTATTATTATTATTATTATTTGAAATAAACAAGTACAATATTCCCATGACCCTCAGCTGTGATTGTTTATTACTTACAAATCATGCTAACAAAGCTTCATACTGGAAAATACAAAACAATAGCATTACTTCAGAAACAATTAATTCTAGAAAAAAGCTGTTTTCTGTTCCTTCTTCTTGCCAGTCTATTTCTATCCTGAAATAAAAAGTCAGTCCACTTCTTTTTCCTTCTTTCAGGTGATCTTTTTTCAACCAATGGCAAACCAACTCTTGCCATGCATACAGTTGTGCCACATGTTCTGTGGGAAATAGAATTTTTCGATTTCAATCTTCTATTTATCCAGTCTTGTGCTGCTTGGTATTTCAACGTTTTTTTTTATTTCTTCACTTCTAATTTTATTTCTCCTTGATTTTTCTAATATGTATTTGGTTTTAGAAAAGGAAAAAAAGCACTCACGATGTATTTTTATTTATTCAAATTCAAAGTATCATAAATTAAGAGAGATGGAAAATGTATGTATCAGAAGAGAATTGTGCCTTTCAGCTAGATTTATAATTTGTTGTATAATAAGCTTTGTCTATTTTTTACAGTATACCAAATATACAAAAATATAAAGAAATCTTACCCGTGGCTCCTCACATGTCTTAAAGTACAAACTAGTTTTATAAATGCTTAGTCTTCTATTTACTTCATGTTAGACTTAAAGCTTTCACGGCGAGTGCTATTAATCAAGGCTTCACGGGTGATCAGCCATGTCAGGTTTATGAATGTCGAGCTTTTGGCCATGGAATATACAATGGCCAAAAGCTCCACATTTATAAACCTGACACAGCTGATCCCCGCAAAAGCCTTGATTAATAATACATGATAATTTGCACGCATGCACTACACATACAAATGCAGATCTTTTTTTCTAAAATGCTTTTTTCTGGATTCAGGGAGTTCCCAAAGTGTATATCCATACCCTGATGTCAAATTTTAGAGTGGAACACAATATTTACTCTATCTACTGTTAGTACACAGTACAGAAAGTAAAAATTCATTCAGAATGAAGAGGACTTTAAAAAGAATTTACAGAAAATTCTGGATAAACAACTGAAGAAAACTATTTGCAGTCAGTTTTTAACACTTCATCCGCAAGCTGTTTTTGCAATTAATTTGGATGTCAATGTTACTCAATTCCCCCAAAGACACATAATTCTAGGTAAACATTTTATTTGTCACATAAGAATCTTAAAAATAAGAGCATATTATCCCAAATCATAAGAAATATTTTTAAGAAAATAAACAACATGTACAGGACAAATTTAGGATTTTCTACACACGTATAATCTCTCAGCCCCCCCCCACCCCCCTCCAAACGCACAAATGTGTTTGTACTCTTTTTTATAGAGATTTCAAGCACCTATTTCCTGTGATATTTCAATACTGAATTTCTGGTGGAACAGAATACTTCCTCTACTTACTATTAGTGAGACAGAAAGCAAAAGTCTCAGTTGCTAACCTTAGGTACACAAAAATGTATGGAGTACTAAGATGATTGTAGTGATAGTTGTGAGCTCTTAATGATCAGGAGTGGACTTTGTAGCATATAGAGTGAGAACTGGACTTTTTTATGCATGAATCTGATACATAACGAAACGTTAAAAATGGTGTACTTAATATACAGGATGCCTACTACTGACATTGGATGTTTGCTAGAAAAACACTGACATTGATACATTAGTATTCAAGATGTTTGCCAGAAAATCTTGGAATGATTCAATTTTGTATGTAAGATATTCTTTAAGGAATGTTGGGAACAGTGAATGAACTTCATACGCATATAGGACATTCTTATGAAAAATTCTGAGAATGGTAGACTTGATAAATAGAATGTTTCCTAAAAAGCATTAAGAAGGAAAAACAAATTATTCATTCCCTTTAGGAGTGTTGGAAAACTTGATCTCGATAAGATGGGAAGAGAGAGAGAGAAAGGGGGGGGGGGGAGAGGTGGAAGGCATGAGCTTAATGGAGTTTGTACACATTGTTGTTAAAAAAATATCTTGACTATATTTGGCTAAACATAGTAGAGTCGTATTTTAATGAGCCCACATTTAACCATATTAGCAGAACAATTTTATTAGATATGACATACTTATCTATCAATGACATATTATGCTTTGATGGAAGTTTGGGTTTTAATAAATAAATAAATAAGGATAAAATACCTTAGAGAAACAAGCTCCCATGTGGACTTTGGGTGTAGGAGGAAGGCCATTGCTAGTGGGACGTGGAGGAGTATGCCTTTTCTTCTCTCTTCTCCTAGGAGGAACTGGTGGTGTATCAGAGAGAAGATCTGGTTCCGGTCCAGATCCCAAACCATCACCTATTGAGTAAAGCAGCAACTATATTACAATCTCAGGTATGCTGTTAACCACTGTATTACTGCTTTTGCCCTGATTGCACAAAACTTGCAATTTCAAGCTACTATTCAAATACAAGAGTGTTACTATTCTATATATAACAGCACAAACATGCAAATTAACTGATTTTATACTTAAAAAAGAAAAAAACAAAACTACTACTACTACTACTACAACATCTAAATTAGCACAAATTATTCCATGTGCATTTAGTTATTTGTTTCTGTGGCTGTCTTAAAAAAATTCCATAAAAGATTTAATTTTATGTACAAATATGTGGCGACCTGTATAACAAATAACATTGTATGTTCACTTTCTACTGTTAGTCTTATTCATAGTATACATTCAAAATTGGTATTTCTTACAACATACCAAATTCACTTAATATAACATCTGTTAACTCCAGAATACAGTTTCACATGAATATCTAAAGGTAACATAATTATTAATTACATAGAAAATGAAGCTAGTTACAGTGAAGCAATAACTATTACACAATTATAAATATTTGTTACTAAATCTCCACTTAACTTAAGAAGTTGATGTTAATATTTCTTTCTTCTTTCTAATGAAGATCGATTTTGAAGGCAAATTGCATATGTCCTCAGTTCAAAACAAACTCGGTTGTCAAGGAAATCTCGGTTACCATGTCTTTTCTTTTGTTATATTAAACATCTGAAGACGAAACAAACCTAAAAACAGAATCAACTGCCGGTATGTCAAAATTCATTAGCTATGTTAATTTTTTTAAACAAATATGTTTTCCCAAACTATTAAATCTATGGGAACATTTAATTGTTTTAATAATTTAACTTCGGGATTTAGTTCATGGTTATGACCAAAAATGATCTGCTACGGCCGATTTTTCAGTTTGTTTATATTTAATGTTACGAAAATGTTCTTTCTTTCTAGTTTCCAAACTACGTTTCGTCTTTCCAATATAAACCTGATCACAAGCTAAACAATTAAATTGAAAAATACCATATTTTTTATTATTAGAAATTTTATCTTCTAGAGAAAATTGTAATAACTTTGTAATACTATATTTATTTTGAAGAACGTAAGTTATACCAACTTCTTAAAAAAAAAATTGAAAATGTTTATTAACCCAAGGATGGTAAGTAAATTTTTTAAAATTATAATCGTCTTTTTTTTTTAAGAGTAGAAATATCATTAACCCTTTTTTGATATTTAAAATTTTCAATCTTCTTTTGTATAAAATCTTTATTAAAACCATTAATTAAAGCAGTATTAATATGTTTATATTCTTTATTAAATTCCTCTTTATTCAGGGGTATATTTATTAATCTATAAATCAAACTATTAAAAACAGCAAATTTATGTGAAAAAGGGTTAAACCATTTATTTTTATACAATTATCAATATGAGTAGATTTCCTATAAATACCAAAATCTAATTTTTTATTATTTCTTATTATTTTCAAATCTAGAAAAGGAAGAAATCCATTAATTTCAGTTTCTAATGAGAATTTTATAGCTTTATCTTGTAAATTTAGTAATTTTAAAGCATTGTTAATTTGTTTTTCAGGAACAACAGCAAAAATATCATCAACATAACTATACCATTACACAAATAAGACTATTTGTTAATTGTAATCCACTTATCTTAAGAAGTTGATGTTAAAATTTTCTAGATTTGAAAATAATGAGAAATAATAACAAATTAGATTTTGGTATTTATAGAAAATCTACACATCTTGATAATTACATAAAATGTAAAAGTTTTAACCCTTTTTCACATAAATTTGCTTTTTTTAATAGTTTGATTTATAGATTAATAAATATACCCCTGAATAAAAAAGACTTTAATAAAGAATATAAACATTATTAATACTGCTTTAATTAATGGTTTTAATAAAGATGTTATACAAAAGAAGATTGAAAAATTTAAATATCAGAAAACTGTTAATGATATTTCTACTCTTAAAAAAAAGAAAAGATGATAATAAATTTAAAAAATTTACTTTACCATCCTTGGGTTAATAAACTATTTCAAATTTTTTTTTAAAGAATTTGGTATAACTTTAGTTCCTCAAAATAAATATAGTATTAAAAATTTATTACAATTTCCTAAGAATGATATTATTCCTAATAATAAAAAGTCTGGTATTTATCAATTTAATAGTTTAGATTGTGATCAGGTTTATATTGGAAAGACGAAACGTAGTTTGGAAACCAGAAAGAAAGAACATTTTCATAACACTAAATATAAACAAACAGATAAATTGGCCGTAACAGATCATTTTTGGTCATTTAATAATACAATAAATCTCGAAGTTGAATTATTAAAACAATTAAATGTTCCCATAGATTTGATAGTGTGGGAAAAAAGATTTATTTTAAAAAATAAGCATCGCATAATGAATTTTGACATATCGGCAATTGATTCTGCTTTTAGGTTTGTTTCGTCTTCGGATGTTGGTGGTGCTGGGGACGTAACATAGCAAAGGGAAAACATGGTAACGGAGTTTATTTTCACTGAGGATGAATGCGATATGACTTTGAAATCGATTTAAAAAGAAGAAAGAAGTTTTATCATCAACTTCTTAAGATAAGTGGATTATAATTAACAAATATTTTTATTTGCGTAATATTTATTACTCCACTGTAACTAGCTTCAATTTTCTCTGTAATAACTATACCTTGTTTTAAAAATCAAAGGAAAAGCTTTAGTGACATGAATTTCGAAAAAAATCATAAAAAGATCAGCAAGAAAAGGTGAAAGAGGGTTACCCATTGCTAAGCCAGAAATTTGTTGAAATAATTCACCATTAAAAGTGAAAAATTTTTGAAAAAGTTTAACAAAATAAACCAAGTTCTCATGTAAATTTATTGAATTCAACCAATTTTTTAAATACATTAAAAGTTTTTTCTCTAGGAATACTAGGAAATAAGGCAGTTACATTAAAAGAAATAAGTAGATCAGTTTTAGATAATACAACACTATGAATATTTTTTATTAGTTCAAAAGAATTTTTAATACTTAAACTTTCAAATTTATCAAAATTACTAAATTTTTCATGTAACCATTTAGCTAAATTATAAGTTGGTGAGTTTATACAATTAATAATAGATCTCATTTTATTTCCAGGTTTATGAATTTTAGGAAGGGCATAAATTCTAGGTAAAACAGGATTACTAACTTTTACAAAATGTTCTTCTTTGTCCCATATAACTTTCACTTCATTAAGCAGTATATTAAAATTTGTAATACAAGATTTAGAAGGGTCTTTATTAATTTTTATAAAATCTTCACCTTGAAGTAAAAAGGTTTACTCTATTAATATAATCTAATTTATCTAAAATTACAACTATATTACCTTTATCCGCTTCAGTGAAAATTAAATCTTTTTGATTTAATGATTTAATAATATGTTTATTATTATTTCTTTTAGGTTGGTATTTATCAAATTTTGTAATATTTTGCTGCATTTTAATTTAATCAAATATTTATTATTTTCACTTAAATCTTGACTAGCATTTTCTATATTTGCAATATAATCATCTATATTGTTTGAAAAATCTACACACGTTTTTAAAACTTGATTTAAAAAATTTAACTCTTTTTCATTAAGGTTAGAATATGATAAATTAACAACATTATCTTTGATGGATAGAGTCAACATGAAAAATTCAATGCCATGGCCGGGATTTGAACCACGGATCTCCTGGTTTCCGTCCAGTCGCTCTTTACCTTTGAGCTACCATGGCCAACGTGCCTTCCTGAGATTAAATTCTCCAGTTGACTCATATATTTCCCCGGTAGACCACTAAGGGCTCTCGCATCCGAGATACACCGTTTGTGGCGACTTACTATTGTAAGTACTTAAGTCCCAGGCTTCATCATTTAACTCTTATTATTTTAGTTAATTGATGGAAATTATTCATTTCTCCACACTAGCCGTATACAGGCTAAGATATTTGATGGATAGAGTCCTGGACGGAAACCAGGAACATACTTTAATTACCTCAATATCCAACCTAATGTACTTTTAAATGAAAACATCAGATAAAAAACTAAAAGTCTGGTCTGAAAATACTTTTGAATTGTATTTTATAAGTTAGAATTTTTTATCATTTATAATACAATGGGTTATTTTTTAGAAATAGATCAGGGCTACATTCTGCAGCTTACCTATAAATTACTGCATTATCAAACAAAATCAGGACAGAAGAATCCTTTTCAATACACCATTAATGATCTATTTACCATAAATAGTACTTATTAATAAACAATGTTTCACAAATCAAATCCATAATATCTAGATTTCATCTGTCTTTATGACTCATAGAGGTGCTGCACATGTCTGTATTTCACGTGGAATAGATATGCTTTCAACAAAACTTACCATTGATGCAAGTGTCCTTGTTGGTGGTTCCACTATCACTAAGAGAGCGCTGACGCTGGCAGTTTAATGTCAATGTTGCCACTAGTCCCAATATTTCATCCATCGAACTATGCCTTCTTGGGGAACCTCCCGCCCCTAAGTAATGGGAGTGTTTGTCATTCATAACTGTGCAAACTGATAAAGTAGGTTGTATTCATATTTGAATTCTGTGCAAGCAGTTGAAAATTGGTGCTACACAATCACAAAATAGTTTGTTTTTCAAAATAATATAATAATTGTGCATTATGTTTTCCAATATCACATAATGTCTTAACTATCTGCCATTTATAGCTTTAAGCATTGCAGTGAATTGCCTTTAACAGAAGCTGTGCATATGTGCTTAAGTGTCCATTTGTGCATGATGATTAATTTACATACAATTCTTCATAAAAGTAAGGATTTTATCCCTTCATAAAAATTTAATTTACAGACATTGTTACTGTGCTGATTTTGAATTAAGTACATGAAAATATTCTTGTAGTGCTACAGAGTTGGTTTAACCAAGTGATACACAGTCTCACATGAAAATGGGATATGTTTTAAACAGTAGAATTATGGCTTTTATATTCTCTTATCTTTACTTCTTTATGTTTCTTTGGACATGTTTAATATCCCATTCATAATATTATCATAAAAATTGTCAAAGTCTATAAAGAGCAGCATAATTTTTAATTTAATAAAGTGTAATAAGTCAAATGGGGCAAGATTATACATATATGATTCATAAATATGTACAGAATCAGCATGTGCTATATGGAGATCACTTCAAGAGAAATTTCCTGAAGTTATGTCCTGAATCTGAGTTTGATGCATCAATTAGTAAATAAATTATGAAAAAGGAAGTGATCCTGACAAGAAAATAGACAACTACATACACTAATCACAGATGAAACTCTGAATAATATTGGAAATGCTCTGGCAAGGTCTTTTAGAAAATCAGTTCATTATCTTTCTCAGCAAATGGTTATTTTCTATGGCTCTGATCAAATGGCTACTAAGTTACTAAAGTTTAAGTCCTATAAAATTAGTGTAGTGCAAGAACTTATAGTAGGTGACCCAGCAAAAAGGTTGTGGTTTTGTGAATGGATTTTTAATAAGGTACATTTTGGAGAAATTGGCCATAATCTAATTTTCTTTTCGGACGAATCATGGCTTCATGTAAGAGAGAATGTTAATTCATCAAATAACATTATCAGAATTCGAAAAAGCTTGATGTAATGGATAAGTCACCCCAGCATAATAAACATTTCTGAATGGTGTATGCCATCAGCCATGAGAAAATAATAGGCCCTATTTTTTTGTTTCAGGAAACAATTAACAATGAGAGGTATGTATAGAACATTTTACAGTCTTTTTATTATGAATTACCTGAGAAAAAATAAGCTTTTAACCTTTCAGCCGAATTCTGTGATGGCACATACAACAAACTTTAAACTATGAAAAATTCATGACATATTTCAAGATAAGGTTATCACTAACAACTCTCTCTTGTTTCCCAGAATGAACTGTCTGCAATTTTTATTTCTGAAGGGCATTAAAAGATAAAGTGGACGAAACCAATCCAAACATTTTAGATGAGCTTAAACATAACATTTGTAAAGCATTGCTGCTATTTCTCCGAAGGAACTGCAGGGTGAATGAGCAACTTCCTAAGCAAGAAATACTTTTCCTTTAACTATTTATATTATGTATGTTAGAAATTACTTACATGACAAATTGTACTACTTTTACTGCAGACTTACTGTCACCTGCACCACTAATATAGCAACCAGCTTTGCTGGCCGGTTAAATGAGGGATCATTCACTACACATTTTTAAAGCCAGTGTATCATAAAGGTGGCATTTTACACAAAGCTGTTCCAGCTGTTTATAATAAACATTTTCTCCTGTATAGCATGTATATAAAGAGAGATTTACTTGAAAATCTTTGTACCACATATCTCTCTCTCTCTCTCTCTCTCTCTCTGTGCCAATCTCCATCTCTCTTTCCCATTCTATTTTTTCCTTTCTTTTTTCTTTCTTCTCTGTCATCTGTGTGACTTACTGACATAAAATGTTTCTTTTATGTGTTTCAGGTTCTCAAAAATGAGTATTTCTGATGAAATATATATGTGAAATTTGTGGTACAGTAAAGCACGTTCTCCCACTTACTATATGTAGGTAGTAACGAAAGTAAATGTGATACTCTTTCCCCATTTAATATTTAAACTGTTATCATCATGCATGATATATGACACACACACATACGCACGCATGCAAGCACACATATTTGTGCAAGAGGAAATGTGATACTATGCAAATATTTTATGGAGTGGAAGCTAGCGGCATCATTGACATTCATAAGGCTAGAACATTGTTATTTTCTGGTCAGAAATAAGATTTTGAGCATGCTTACTTTCTCTCTTGCCCTTACAGGAGCATGAAGATCACAGATTGCAAATAGCAGTTTCAAAATGCAAAAAAAAAATGTTAAGGAGAAGGTAAGACACATGCACTAATTGGCCATAACAAACTAGCTGAAAACAGCAGCAAGCAGTCAACAGGAAAAATCTGACGAGACTGATCAGAAATGCAGCTCATTTCAATTTAAAATGTCCACTGTCCAATTCCTTGATGTCCAGTATTTCATTTACATTGTAGTGTGTTACTTTTATCAAATTAACTAATATTTCACACTTTATTCTAGAGAGATTAGGAATTTTATTTTTATCAATATTCAAAGACACAAAAATATATCATCATGTTTGTTTGCTATTATCAATCACAAAGATACAGATATCTCCTTAAGGTGCTATTGTAGCTCTGCTGCTAAATTTTAAGTTCTACAGTTTAACATGAAAACTCATCCAGTTCTAATCCAGGTTCCTTTTTATATCAGCAATATTTTCACTTTTGGAAACCTCAAAAACACTTTTTGTTTTGCAAAAAGTATCAGAATAGGTCCTAATTTTCTGGCTTCACCAATATGGATTATTACCTCTACAAAATCCTGTTGAGGTATCATTTGTTATATGTTAAGTAAATAATTGAGCTGTAACTTCCCTCTGCTGCCTTCAGTTGTTCAAGTATAACTGCATAAAAAAAGATGTGTAAATGGTCTGACATGTTAAACCTAAGTGTCAAGCAATTATTAAGTTTTTCACAAAAGTAGGTCTTACTTCCCATAAAACTAAACACTGATTGGATAGTTTATGTGTAAAAGTATCCGTTTCACATTCTACCATTAAAGTGTGGGCCAAATTTTTTTCTAGTGGATCACGAAAGCACTGAAGAAGAACGCAGTACAGCCCCTGGAGGTGCTCATTCCAAAAACATCACTCTTGTGGAAGGAGAAATTATGGAAGACTGGCAGCACAAGTTAAAGAAACAGCAGCAAATTGGACCTTCCTAAAACAAGTCCTTTGAAGTATTCATGAGCATTTAAATGCAAATAAGGTTAGAGCAAGAAGGGTGCCTAGATTTCTTTCCTCAGTCCAAAAGCATCAGTAAGTCATTTGTTGTAGGGTATCTTTGGAGCTCTGTCATGCCAACAAGAGAGAAGTTCTGAAAACTTTAGTTATAGAAGATGAAACTATGATCCTCTATGAAGACCCCTCACCTAAAAGAGATCAATGGAGAGAGGCCACCTCTAAAAGTAAAATTCCTTCAGTCAATCAAGAAGATCACCTTTGGTAACATGAAAGACTACTCTTCATTTGACTTCAAGAACAGGAACACCAATGTGAATGGGGAATATTAGGCTGGTCTAATGTACAGAAAATGTGCTGAGCTTCCATCAAAGAGAAAAGGAGAGGAAAGCTCAGTAGAGGTGTGCACCTTCTGCACAACATGCTTGTGTGCACAGCTCTTGTTGAAATGCAAGCTGTGAGGATATGTGGCTCAAGGAGATCGTCCGTTCACCCTACAGCCCTGATCTAGCTCCCAGTGACTATCTCCTCTTCTCTAAACTCGAGAAGGATCTTTGAAGAAGGAAATTTGCATGACAAAGAAGTAATAGATACTATTTATTTTTGTTTTGCAAACAAGGGGATGGGGGAGATTGACTTTTGGGGCAGAAATTGAAATGTTAATTTAAAGATGTAAAAAGTGTTTTTCAATAAAGGGTGACTATATTGAAAAGTTGAATATGTTAGTTTATTTCCTATTTCTTATTACAATATCTGGCATATACAACTTCAAACATATAACATAATTAGTATACATTGAATACAAAATCTTACATACTCCTCGTTTTGGAGTTGCATTTTCTCCTGCCCTTTTATAGCTAACCCAAGTTGTGCATATAATGGAGTGTTTTAAAACTTGGGATCTAGATGAAAAGTCAAATATAGTCTTTATCATTCCTAGAAAATGGTTATGCCAGAAACTTATGGATCTACCCTCTTAAGTCTTGTGAGATCCAGAGATAACATAGGAATGAAATTCATATTTTAAATGACTGCAAGTATATATACTATAAGCGCAAGATTTCTTGAGCATTCGGGTCCCAAGTCCTCATTCGGTAGATTTCGCCTATTTCCGTAAACACAGATGGCAACTTTGAAACAGGAAATGCGCTACACACTGTGACATCTAGTGGCTAATATGCTCAGCTTTCATACGTACACCATTTCATTTTGAGCAATTTTGAGGTTAATTATTAGCTAACCAATTTACAACAAATCTAAAAGCAAAACTATGTTGTCAGTGTTATGGCTCTCGAAAGTGGACACACTATTTTTCGTCTACCTCCGTATAACTGTGATCTGAATGCAACTGAGCTGGTGTGGGAAAAAATAATGTTTACAAAGTACGCAATGTTAACGAGAGCCACAAATCTGCGGAAACTTGCTATAGAAGCGACGGATTGGGAAATGCAATATTGGAGAAACGATGGTGTGATAGAAAATGCAATTAACGAAGTTATTAACACATTAGAGGATACAAGCGATGAAAGTGTGCAGTAGACTTGGAAATCGAAGAATCACAAAGAGATAGCTGTCATAACATTTTGTTTAATACTTTTATGTGTTTTATAACAGTAAATATGTAAGCATACAGCACATCAGATGGAGTTCAATTGTTTGTTGACACATCTCATACCTTCGGCGCATATCTTCACTTATCTTACCACAATTTGGCCGAATTGTGTTTTTCTAGGTTGACCACACTGCAGAAACAAAGGTGTGTTAGCTCTCTTTTCTTCCCCTCTGCCCACACTACACTGTAAATACAGCACTCAAGAAATCTTGCGCATATAGTATATATGCATATAGAGAGAGACTGAAATATGAGCTGATGCACTGAAGCTTTCTCTAAGTGTCCTCAGGCTTTCAGTCAGCTGGATTTATGAAACATCAACATTGGAGGAGCATGCACCTCTCCCATCTTCAGGATGCTGAATGCATAAGGAGTTTTGTGTGTGTGTGTGTAATTTGCATCCTCCAGCGTTGTAAGGAGGTTTACATAGCTGTTATATGTACACTGTTTCCTGCAATGGCTATTAAGGGCGTCTTGGAAAACATGAGGTATTTTGCTGTGTTTGCTCTAGCGGATATTGCAGAAAATTAAGCTATTCTGGCTGCTGTCTATTTTTGTGCTTTTTGAGTCAATCCATTTCAAACTTGATGGCTGGTTTCCAAACAGAACTGAAATGCAGACGAGCATTCCAGTTTAGCATGTCCCTCTCAGAGGAGTTGTCCAGTGCCTCCTTGACGCTGTGTTCCCAGTAAGGTCACACTTGGCCCAGATGATTTGTGTTCTCGAAGTCAGATTTATAGTTAATTTCAAAACAGTGTTCCACCAGCTAAGATTTCTCGGGTTGCATCAAATGGATGATTCTCTAATGTTCCTTGACCCTGGTATTTATGGTTCTGCCAGTTTGTTCCATATATGACTGTCTGCATGCACAGGTGATGTGATAAAAACCCCTGGTAGATTGAGATATAACTGGTCTTTCACAGGTCTCACTAAGTTTCTGATCTTCGGGGGCTGGTTTGTGGATAATCCTGAAGTTATGTTTGCCCAGTATTCTGCTGATTCTGTTTGTTAAGTTGGCAGTGTGTGGGATACAGGCTGTGGCCTTTCTGACAGTTGTGTGACAGTCCTCCCTTTGTTGGCTCTTGGTGAGTGTAGCAGTGCTGTCAAATTCAGAGTAACCATTTTGACAGAAGGTGTATTTCAGATGCTGTAGTTCTTGAGTCGGCTTGCATCTGAGATAAAGGCTGCTCTGTGGGCTATTGTGCTGAGTACACAAATTCACTGTGATTTATTGTGGAAGCTGTGTGTATTCAAGTAAAGATCAGTATGTGTAGATTTTTCATAGACTGCATGCCCAGGTGTACCATTGGAAGGTCCAGCAATGGCAGTGTTCCATTTTTCTCTACCTCCAAAGAAAACTGGCAGTGTTTTTCTTAATTCCCTCTGTTGGATTAGGGAAAATTGGATGTCTCCATCTTTGCCCAAGGCCAAACCATCCTTCTTCAGAGTACTAACCAGTAGACCAAAAAATATGATGTGTTGTCACTCCAGGAATGTTATTCAGCCTCTACCCCTAAGTTATATCACAGTCAACCTCACAAATCAGTGAAATCAGATGAAGCCACAACCTCCAAACTTGCAAAAGGGTTAAAATTTGCGCTTAGAATGAGAGAACTTCCAGTGGCAGAAATCATCAGCTACAAAAATTTAGTATACAAAAACTCACATTAGACAGCATAAACAAAATATGTATGTCAGTGGCCTCTGCAGTTACTTAATGCCTTGTTTCCCAATTCCATGATCAGCCAAGTTGAAAGATTAACTCTGAAGCAGCTATGCCAAGACCAGAACTTGCTTACTACCACACCTTTTTATTCATTACAGGAGTACTTTGAGAAGCAAGCACCCTCACTATAACCACTTGTTGACTGATTCATTTATCTATGTTACTCTGCAAATGTATATAGTGGGAACTTACTTAAGGGTGTACTACATTGGCCACAACATGAAACTGTTAAAATCTTTAAGTACATCCACAGAATTGGATATTTGGGAAAAAATATTCATAAACAAAAACTGTGATAAAGTTATAAATTTTGAAATCCCAGCATTAAATGAAGTATTAAAACTTAGTGCCCCTAACACCAGATGGCAGAGTGATTGGAGCTCCGTAGTAGTGGAAGAAGAGGAACGTTCATTTAGTCACCAAACAGCTGAGGATGAGATCACATGATCTTGAAAACGTTTCAATTATACAACAACAAGTAAGTGAAGTTTGAGTGTAAACATAGTGACTCATAAATCAAACTCAAATAAGAAGCTTACTGAAAGCAGTGAGAGATAAGCTATATCTCAATGTCACAGGGATTTATTCCATTTCCTGTAAGAGTGGAGTCCGTTACACAGAATAAAGTGATTTGACCTTAAGTACAAAGGTTAAGGAACATGAGAGGATCATTTATTTGATGCAGTCCGAGAAGTCTGGAGTGGCAAAACAATGTTTTGAAATGGATCATAAAGCCAACGTTAGCAATGCAACAATTTTAGCCAATGTGCAGGGTAAATAAGGCATTCACTGTCTTCTCCAAGAGGTGTATGCTGAACCAGGATGCCATGCTGCAGTTCAGCTCTGCATAAAAACCAGCCATCAAGATTGAAAATTATTGTACATAAACTGTATTTTTGACAATGCCATAAGTCTGGTTGACTGTTTTGGCAGATAAATAAAATAAAAATAAAAAAATAGACTGACTCAAAAAGCACAAAAACAGATAACCTAAACAGCAGTTAGAATAGACTAATTTTCTGCAAGGTCTGCCACAGTGAACCTCATGTTTTCTGCCAGGTCAGTACTAGTCACTGCAGCAAACATTGTATACATAATAGCCATACTTTGCCAGGTTTCCTATGAACGATACAGGAGACTTAAACCTTATGACTTGGAACAACAGAGGACTAAGACGTAAAAAAAGACAGAACTGACCACTTTCCTTACGCAAAATACTATACACATAGCTCTAATTTCTGAAACACACCTCCAAAACACTGACCAATTTAACATCCCGGGACAGACTATCCACCATAGAGATAGGGACAGAAACGAAGGTGTCACCGCCTTAATAGTAGAACAAAATATTATGCTTCACTCTCGCACAACAACCAATGCTACAAGCTCTTGAAGCTACAAGCATCTTCAATACACTCGATAATAATCATAAACTGCCTCCCCCTGAGACCTTAAACACAGCAGACCTACAAGCAGTAATGCAATTAAATAACAAAGCACTAATTGCAGGGGATATCAATGTAAAACACATTATTTGGGGCTGCAACAAGAAAAAACTCTGCCGGAAATGCATTACTAAGCTTAGAAAACAACAATACTGACTAAATAATACATGCACCCAAAGAATCCACATATATCCCATTTAACAACAGACGAGCCAACATACTAAACATGGCATTATTGCGCAATCTGACATGCAGACTTCATCTTCAGGTCAGGGATAAGCTGTCATATGACCACGTTCCACTGCTAATAACACTCAAAGGTACTGCAGCTCTAGTCCCACCAGTCAAGCGCCCAAATTACAATAAAGGTGTCTGGACCAAGTTTGCCGACACAATAAGTAGTAGCCTTCCATTCATCACTATAAACTCAAATTTGATGCTAATCCTTGTTTCACATAAGCTTGCCCCATATCTCTTAACGGTCACGTGACCTTATCACATCTCATTGGCTGCTGTTGTGGTGCAGACTGTTGTGCGGTAAAAATTAGTTCGTTATTTAACATGGTGATATGTCTTTATATGTTGGAAGAGAATTGCCAAACTTATATTTTCGTAACTGTTTTAATTAAATATATTACGCAACAGAGTGATTTATCTGAAATGCATGTTAATTCTTAAACGAAGTAAAGAGGAGGTAGTGATGACATATTTGTTTATATGACTTTTATCAGTGACCTTGTTTTGAACTGGATTAGTCATATATCGCCATTCGACGGTGTGCAATGCCGAATGCGAGAGCTAAATTATTTTATTGATCGTTTATTGCATATGTACTTATTATATGTATAATGGCAGAGTCTACCGCCAGTTTTTCGCTGAAGCATCGCAAGAGAAAACCTTTAGAAAGCGACGAAAAAAGAATTGTGTTGCATGTATTTAATGCACTCACAGAGAAGAATCCGTCTTTGTCAGTGAGAGAATTCGAACAGCTGTGCCCTGAACTTACAGGTGTGAGTGTTAGATGCTTAGGAACATCACGACATGAAATTGAGACAACAGGAAAACTTACCACTCCAGGGGCGATATTGCTGTGTGGCGAAGACGTTATTTAAGGACAATCAAATTGTCCAAATCGCAAAATATACTACCTTGATGAGACTTGGGTGAATGAAGTACACATGACAAGTATGTCGTGACACGACTTTTATGACTGAAAGACAAGCATTTTTGCAAGGTATTTGTGCTGGTTTTAAAAAATCCCAGTGGAAAAGTCTGAAGGCCTTTCATTATAAACTTGTTCTAGTTTCATTGCTCATTCATTCAGTTTCAACTTGCTCAGTTTCATTATAAACTTCATTATTTTTGCATGCTTTCATATTCTATTTCTATCTTCCTGGCAATTATTATGACGTTTACTGCAGGTTTCAATGTGACGGGAAGGCACTGCCTATGGCCTATGGCACGAAAGTATTAGCCAATTAGGATGAGGGGCAAGTTAGTTGCACGCGGAGTGATACATGTCAGCGGGGCAAGGTTATATGAAACAGAGATTAATTCGACCCATCTTCACAAACACGGCTCTGGTATGGGGGTATATGCCGCAAAAAAAGAAAAAAAAAGATCATATACTAAATTAGAAGCACTACAAAACAAAATACTATGGCTGATAGCAAAAGTACCACTCTCAGCACCAGCTGACATACTACACGAGGAACTCAAAATGCACACGGGAGAAGAATTCATCAAGAAACTATCACATGACACATAAAAACCTATACAAACACCACACCCATTGGTAGCTCCTTTAGAAAACTTCACCACTACACTAAACAACCACGCTTGTCCTTTATCACTGTTCAAGAGAAACCTGAAGCCAGGCAACACTGACAAGATATAAAACTTCCTTGATAACCTCTTAAGAACGACTGAAACAGACTCCTAACTACAAACTCCCTTCAATTATCGCCTTTCTTTGTCTACCGACTATTTTCAGATCAACGCCCGCAACAGAGCCCTCCCAAGACCTTGACCTCTGTCAAGGTGGATAGGGAGACAGAGGGCCTCCCGCCTGTGTCCTACGATTGCAGCTAAGGCGGACAACTGCATGTGGAGTAGGACAACACAGAAGTCTAAGGTTCCAGAATACCACGCACGGCTCTGCCAGAGAGGAGGACGAACCGACAGTTTCATTGGCACTTAGCAAATGTACCAAATAACTGACAAGCCTAAGAAAACTAGGTAATCCTGCCTATCATTAGATTATAAGGCCTTATACACTTCATTGACACTTGGTTGTGCCCAGGTTCCACGGTCACAACCAAAAAGCAACTTTGACCTGCTCGCATGCAATGCATGCCAGGTTAGTAGTTTCCACATATTAACCGTGTTTCTATGCGGGACCCGACAAACGCATGCTAGATGCATCAAAGACTGCATTTAAACGCACACACTAACGCGTGCAGGGTATTTTAGTGAGTATATCTGGCCTCTTCAGGGCACAGGGACCCTCACACTGTTGGCCATTGCACCAGGGCTCTCGCATGTAATCGGGTATTTCTCCTCCACGGTTAAAAAAATCACTTGATGGAGTCCTCTTCGAAACTTCAACGCAGCAACATGGGTCGTGCTAGGAAAGTTACAAAGAAGCCAGCAGCCACTGCCGCCAAACAGCCTAAAGTAGAGGAACATCGGCCTGCATCTCTGCAACCAGAACCCGGCCCTGTCACCCAGCTGGGAGCAGGCAAGTCACCAGCGCCATCCAACCAGCTGCTGTCACCATCACAACTACTGCACTGCAGCTACAGCATAGTGGTTACAGGAATCCTTCAGGATCTGTGCAGCAGCAGCATCCTTCAGCAATGAGGGCCACCCACATCACTTCAGCCCGGGGCCCGACGCCACTCATCCGTGTGGAGCAAGCCAGCCATGGAACTGGAAGCAGCCTTAGTTACCGGCCTGCCCTTATTAGGGCGGGTTGAGAAGAGCCGACAGGACCGTCTAGTTCCCTGTCGCTGCTGCTGTGCCTACAGTCACATAACAGAGTCCTGTGCAGCCGAGCCGAAGTGCCACTATTGTGATGCCTCCAGCAGAATCCATAAAACCGACTAAAGTATTTGTTTCGTCTTCATCACTGCAATCTAAACCCACATTGATTGTTAATACTCTTCCTATTTCTTCTTCCACCAAAGACATTTCAATGCCAGTATTCTATGGACATAATTTTGATGCATGCATTTTTCCAATCTTTTTCAGTGTTGTCCTTTAAACATTGTCTGGTTAGTCCTTTAAGTGTGTTTAAAGTCATAGAACACATATTTTTATGCTATTTTTGCTTCATACTATTCCATATCAGTTCAATGGGGTTTAAATCGCAATGATAAGGCGACAATCTATATCCTGGCATTCCACTAAAATGTGTCGTACAGTTTTAAATATTTTGAAACTAAATCCCATTTCCTTTAATAATTAGTCAGAATGTTTTCTGTCCGTAACTGAAATTAATTTTCTCATTACATGCACAGAATAACTTCATTTCTTTATGCACTTCATAATACTCTACAAAAGTTCTGAGAATGACACATTTATTAAAATTATTTATTTGAAACTTCTTTTTGCAATTATGTTGTTTTCCTAGAGAAGCAACTCGTGTACCTAAAATACTAACTTTCTCAAATTATTTAACAATTCTCTCTCTTTTTTCTCTTTTCTTTTTAGGTGGCTTCACTTTTTCCTACTGCCATAGCCCATTCTAGTCACTATCTTTGCAAAGGAAGAACTACAATAGACCGTTTTGCTTTTTCTCCGTGCAGAAATGGAAAACATTATGAATAACCCTTCTGCTTTGTTGGTTTACAACCATACAAGGTGACTTTTTTTAAAAAATTTCTATGTTTGAAAATTACTATTAGAGACACCTACTTTCTGATAGGATGCTACACTGTACTGCAGAACTCATGCATCACATCAGAGTTAAAAACTAGATAAACAACTTGATATGCAGCCTATAGCCAGCCAACACAACATGTTAGTTTCTGCTATCACTGCATATAAACAAAGCTCAAGCTTTATTCCAGTGTGTAAGGACTATGATACAATGAAGTACAACAGCTGATGATGTTAGGAAGATCCTAAAGAAACGCGTTCTAGGTAAATACTAGCAATAAGTGGAACATTGAGTATTAGTTCGACTCAAAATTATATTAAAGCTCAAGCTATTTGTCCCGAGTAATATTCATCATCCTGAAGATGGAGAGATGCATAACCCTGAAACACTGATGTTTCACAAACTCACTTGGCTAGAAGTCCAAGAGAACTAAGAATATATTAACTAAAGTTTAAAAGAAATTTTAGTTGAGTGAATCAAAGTTTACTAACTACTTAATGGAATAAAATTAAGTGAATTCTTGCCTTGTATGCACATATGTACTAGATTATTCCTGTAATAATACATTACATTTTGTTCCTCCACACCATTAAAACTATATTATACTTTTAAAAAATGCCTTATTAAGATAACACCATTTAAGTTTTTGCTGATTGATGTTCATTTTGAATGCAATTTTTTAATATAACTTGTAATTCAGTAACCTTAAATTATTTAATTTTCTTTGTGCTGTGGTAAAGAATAAAATTCATTTTAGAGAAAAAGAAAACTGTTATTAAAATTAGGTAAATGAGGCGACCACAGAACTGAAAATAAGGAAGAACTTCCCAAATACAAGTCTTCATAAAAAACTTGTAAGTGGAGAATAATGTATACAAGGTTGACATATTTACCTAATTTTAATATTAATAACAATGGCACTCTAATGTGTGAAATACTTCTTTTTATACTATATTAAAGAAACTTGTGTTTCTGGCATTTTCAAAATGGTCTTCCTAAACCACATTATGTTGCAAATTAAATTAAATTTCTTTGAAGGCAGCTCTTGAGTTTGATCTATTTAGGGGCTACATCCATATTTCTGACAACTGGAAGTTTCAGGTATATAGCACTTTAAAGATTTTAAAAAAGCTAAACTCCACTTCCGAAAAACCAAATAAATACATAAAGGGCACTTTCAGTTTTGCTAAGTACTACACATTATTGTCTGAAAGGACACAAAAAGTGAGCAACAACCAGAAATAAAATCTAATTAAAAATACTGCAGGCAGGCAATTCAACAACAATGGACATTTTAATGTCACCATAAGTTAATTTGCAAGATATGAGGTAAATAGGAAATTTCTAACATTCTGGTCATGTCCTGCAGTTTGAGCAGTCAATAGTACATATCTAGTCACTGAAATTATTATTATTATTATTATTATTATTATTATTATTATTATTCATTTATTTATTTTCAGTCCTATAGTATACACAAGAACAGTGTTACATAGACCATGTCAGTATATAATACAAAATAATTTATAATATAAAATAACACTATACACATGTAGACAATTGTTCATAAGAACACATCAGTCATGTGACAAAGAATACAAGTTTATAAAATTGACCTAAATATTGATAAAGTAAATCTGTACATACCATGTCAAAATTCAACTATGCTTAAAATGCAATTAATTTCCATTATGGATAAGAAACTCATCTTCATTATAAAAACAATGGGTTAACAAATGCATTTTGAGCTTTTGTTTAAAAGTATTTCTGTTTGTCAATGACAGCGTTTAGGAGTTATGACCCTAATGAGCTTCCCAATTGCTACTCCTTGTGCAGCAGGAGGCCTTTGCCCTCAAGGGATTTAAAGGCTTTCATTTCATTTACATTCATTATTTCTTGTTAGACTAATATTTACTATGTTGCAATACTATATATTAAAATTGGCTGAATATGTTTTAATCAAGGAAAACCCACTAACTTTTGAACCAATTAATATTCAATTAGATTTAGAACAAATAGTTGCAAAATCTGAAACTTCCAAACCTGTACTAAAAGCACTAGCATTAGAAACTGTGAACAATAGATTCCCACCTGAAGAATGGTTACATATCTACACAGATGGATCTAACTTGGACAACAACTCAGGAGCAGGAATTAAGTGTGCACTGTTCTCATTCTATCAACCAGCAGGATACCACACAACTAATTTTGATGCAGAAGTAACGGCTATTCATATTTCACTCCAACACCTTCTATACAGAATAGATAAATTCTGATTCTAAAGCAGCATTATGTGCAATAAGTTCATATTAAAATGAGGTCAATCCAAATTAAAGAATGTCACAAAATGATCCAACAACTTCAAAAACTACAGAAAAGAATTATATTACAGTGGATACCTGCACATTGTGGAATTGCTGGAAATGAATCAGCTGATTTTCTTGCCAAAAAAGGTGCAAATTTAATTCAGAACAAAAGTAAAAACTTACGCTTTACATCCATAAAAAGATTAATCAAAAGCAAATATAAAAACAAACAAAACCAATCAATATCTAACAAAGCCAAAGATAAAAATGGAACATTTGAATTAAAAATCCAGAAATTATTCCAGAAATCCCATGTAAAGCTGCAGTAGCAAATTTTAGAATATTTACGGAACATGATTATTTGGCCAAACACTTACACAGAATAGGAATTTATACAAGTCCAAATTGTCCTCTGTGCAACAAAGAAGAGGAAATGACTGAAGAACATCTTTTAACCTGTAAGTCCTACCTGCCGGACCCACTACACAGAAATATTGGAGAGCAAGAGAGCTAATGGCTTCATTGCCAAAGCCTATCATTTGAAAACAACAACAAATTGACTGAATATTTTTGAGTGCTTAAGATTTTTATGCTTAAACAAAAATGGCTAAATTAATCAAGTTTGTTTACATAATATTAAATTAACAAACTTTCGATTTGAATTTTTATTCAAGAATATTTATTAATGCTGTTTCATATTGATGTTGGAAACAGCCAAAAATAATTGAGGTTTTGTTTTAAGTCCATATCTGTTTTAATAAAATAAATCTCTGCAATTGAAAGTTAGATCATTACGTATCTATAAACACTAGTCAACAAGGTTTTCTTACCAAGAAATCTGATTAGTGTATCTAGTGTATTTTTCATACTGAATTCAGACATGTAGTCAGAATTTTTCCATCAGGCACAGTTTTTTTGTGACAGCTACTTTTTAAAATCGGATTTTAGAATTTTCTTTGACCTGTTATAGGAACCTTTACCTCACATGAATATTATGCTGAACACCCATACAACAAGGCTGTTCCAGTTCATTCATGTTTGGACATGTACAGACTTGTTCATTTGGCATTGTGATGTGTCATTACACAGTGTATGCTATTTGCAATTCCTATGAGTGGGAGGGAACTGAAGGATCATTTAAGTGATTTTTATTTCTGTTTGACAAATGTAAAAGGAATCACATCTAAAAAAACACCCACAGTTAAGTATCCAAATTTGCAATCTGCAATAAGACCTGTCTTACACCATGAACAGTTCCCTGTACCACTATATGCAGATATAACCTTAGGAGATAGCTCTGATTCTGACCTAACTGAAACTGAAAATGCTTCAGATGAAAAGCAAAATGATCCTACATATGAAGCCAGTACCTGTTCATCAGAACCATACTTTCCCAATCAGAAAGAACTTAATGACCTGATTCGGGATTTACATCTGTCTAAACAGCAAGCTGAAGGTTTAACTTCCAGACACAAAGGGTGGAATCTACTCCAAAAAGAAGTAAGAATATGTAGTTATCGTGGCCGCCTTGTGATTTCAAGGACTGCTTCTCTGAAGAAAATGGTATTGTGTTTTGTAGTGATATTTGTTCAGTTTGAACTCTTGGGCTTCAACACAGACCGGTTGAGTGGCGACTATTCATAGATTCGTCTGAAGTTAGTTTGAAGGCTGTGCTGCCACATATTGGCAATGAACTTCCATCAATACCTGTAGTGCATGTGCTGATATGAAAGAGACATATGAAAATATGAAACTAATTTTAAAGAAAATAAAATATGCAAAGTATCAATGGAATATCTGTGGTGATTTAAAGGTCATTGCTTTATTTCTTGGTTTGCAACTTGGGTTTACCAAATTTTGCTGTTTGTTGTGACTCTCTGTTGTGTCATATGTCCCTTTATGAATCCTGACAAAAAACATTACCTCATTGCATATTAAGTTAGGAGTAATGAAACATTCTGTCAAAGATATGGATAAACAGTCTGATGGTTTCTTGTACTGAATTCGAAAGTCGGTGAACTTAATGATGTTATTTGATAGGACCACAAGTCGTGCATGTAATGGGTGAAGAGAATTTTGATAGGACATAAATCCACTGGATAAGGGTGCCATGTCTTTCCTAAGTTTATGTTTAAATTTCATGTTGAATGCATAATGCAGGTTTACTAGGTTATGTAACATAGTACTTGATTTCAGCATTCGAAATATAGACTAGGGATGTGATCTGCATTCTTATAAAGCTAGGGATGTGACATGTATTTAAAAATTCACTTCTTGGGCTCTCACTTAGACTTCTTCCCCAAAATCTTGGAGCTGTCAACGATGAGCATGGTGAGCATTTTCATCAGCAAATTTCTACTATGGAAAAGAGGCAAGTGGAGTTCCAATATACTGGCTCACTACTGTTGGACCAAGGAAAGAGACATTCAGATGCAACATATGCTCGAAAATCACTATCTACCACTTTCTAGGTAAGTCAGAATGTGTAGTTATAATTTTGAGTTAGATAGCTAGTTACAGATTTTTTTTAGAATATTATAAAAATTCAAATAAATATCACACAAAACTCCTGCCCGATAGAGAAAAACTAAAATTATATTTGAATTCAGAACGAAAAATACTTTTAGAAAATGTTATTTTAACTCTTGTGAAGGAAAAAAAGTTTATTTTTGTCGACTAGTGTAATCAATGCTTTTATTGAAGAAGGAAAAAAACAACACTTATGGTTCAGATTCCCTTCATAGCTCTCACTGGCAGAAATGTATTTATTAATTTTTAGATGAGTCGTATTTATTACACATCTGCTTCACTTTCGTACCACTTTCTCAAAATAGGTACGAAAGTGAAGCAGATGTGTAATAAATACGACTCATCTAAAAATTAATAATTTTTCGCTTCACTGTGGTGTTCCAATACAGTTAAATCTCGAGAAATGTATTTGTTTGCAACTGCCTGGTTATCCATGTGCTTTGACATTGATGTTAGGATATAATCTAGAACTTCACACATTCTTCTTCTTCTTCTTCTTCTTCTTCTTCTTCTTCTTCTCTTCTTCTTCTTCTTCTTCTTCTTCTTCTTCTTCTTCTTCTTCTTCTTCTTCTTCTTCTTCTTCTTCTTCTTCTTCTTCTTCTTCTTCTTCTTCTTCTTCTTCTTCTTCTTCTTCTTCTTCTTCTTCTTCTTCTTCTTCTTCTTCTTCTTCTTCCTTCTTCTTCTTCTTCTTCTTCTTCTTCTCTCTTCTTCTTCTTCTTCTTCTTCTTTCTTCCTTCTTCTCTTCTTCTTCTTCTTCTTCTTCTTCTTCTTCTTCTTCTTCTTCTTCTTCTTCTTCTTCTTCTTCTTCTTCTTCTTCTTCTTCTTCTTCTTCTTCTTCTTCTTTCTTCTTCTTCTTCTTCTTCTTCTTCTTCTTCTTCTTCTTCTTCTTCTTCTTCTTCTTCTTCTTCTTCTTCTTCTTCTTCTTCTTCCTTCTTCTTCTTCTTCTTCTTCTTCTTCTTCTTCTTCTTCTTCTTCTTCTTCTTCTTCTTCTTCTTCTTCTTCTTCTTCTTCTTCTCTTCTTCTTCTTCCTTCTTCTTCTTCTTCTTCTTCTTCTTCTTCTTCTTCCTTCTTCTTCTTCTTCTGTGCTTATTTGAATACATATAATGCCCGTAGGTATTTGATTAAATTTTTCCCATGACTATTTCTCAGTAAATCAATAAAGAACACACAAAATTTCTACTTGCAAATATTAACCTTGTGCAAAATGTTATATATAATTATTGTAACAAACCTCTGGTCTCAGACAATAAAGCTTATTGGTGGTCCCGCATAGCAGTCCACAGGACTATAAGGTGTATAGCAATTCATTTAAGATTTTACTTTTGTTTCTTCACATTCAAGGAGCCTTGTTTCCCAGGATGACATGCCCATTATATTAAGTTGGCAGCCTATATCTATTGTAGCGAAGCCATTATCTATGATAGCGTGGCTTGGTATACAAAGAGCCGGCAAATAAAGATAGTTGTGATAAAGGACTTGCTGGCGTAGATTAAGTTATGCTTCTGGAAGGTGATAGAACGTTCAAGGTCTTTCCAGAAATATCTCGTGATTGTACAGAACAGTCTCGAACTTATGAATGAGATATATAAGAGATTGTGACATGCCAGCGGACAGTTGTAAAATGAGAGTGAGTCGCGAGTAAACAGTAAACAGCTGTGAACAAATGTTGTAACGAGAGCTGGTATTGTAATCAGAACGCTGTTTGTTATTGTCATCGACCTTGGAAGATTGTGTTGTATATGGATGTAATGTTGTTATGTGAGAATTGAACAGTGTATTTCTACGGAAATAAAGAACTTTTAGAATTTCGGCAAATTGGACTTTTAATTCTATGAACCCACGAAGTCACACTATCTATAATGCAGAAAGTTCACTTTTTTAATTTTACCATTATTGAACAGGACTGCTGCCTTCCCACTTGTCCCAGTGGTAATACTGTAGACAGTTGGTGAGAAAAGAAAATGAGGGAGTACGCTAGAGTTCTGAAAATGGCCAAAAATGTGACAATGCATAAGTTCTGCGATAGTGGCCATGAGCAACCAGTGCTACTGACTTATCCTGCCATCTATTTGTGCTAATGACTAGTCCTTTTGTCAAACAATAGCCATTAAGCACAGTATTGCCATTATTTAAGTTAACTGATGGAAATTAATAATTTCTTCACACTAGCCATATACAGGGTAAGAGCGACTGGATGGAAACTAGGAGATCCGTGGTTCAAATCCCGGCCATGGCGTTGGATTTTTCAAGTTGATTTTATGTTTCAGCCAGTTGCATTGTGAGTTTTGATACAGCAGTGACAGTTCAGTTGTGGTTCAATTCAACAAATCAGTTATATTTGCTATGAGTGTGTGAAAAAGTGACTTAAGTGTAACAAGTATGATTAGCAGTAACAGATGAAGCTGTTTGTTACACTCGTGTCCGGAGTGGGACTTAAAAGTCACGATGGAAGCTTCAAATGTTATTGGCCAAGATGGAGAAGATGGAGATGGGAAAAATATCCAAAATGGAGATAGAGACAAAAATAGAATTTCAAAGATAACAAGGAAGATAAAATAATGATTAGTAAACACTAAGATAGAAGAAATGAAAACAAATGAAGAGTGTAAGGAAAGTGTGAAGACAGAAATAAGGGGTACCTTCAAGAATATTCTGTCATATTGTAAGAGCCACGAATTTCATATTGTCACTCAATTATCGGGAAGCACAACAAACAACAGCTGAGAAGGGACCAGAGGCCACGCCACACCCACTCATTTGTCTCTTGTCACTAACTGAAGGGATGATTAGGAGAGGGATTGCGGGCCACTGAGCCGTCTCTTTACCCTCCCCCTAGGTTCTCGAACGTGCGGGTTGTTTCGTCTAATCTGGAAACTTCTAGATTGGCCAGCTGACCCTATATAAGCAACACGTCAGGCTGGAGGAAAGTCAGTTAGTTCTTGGCGAACAGCGAAGCAGCGGATGAGAAGACTGTGTACGTGCGTCGGAGGAGTTTACGTAATTGCGAGTGCAAGTGGAATTCTAACGGACGAACTGGTGAATCGTAATTGTGTGCATTACGTAATTCTGTGTAATTGGCAAGTGTTTAATTGTAAGTCGGTGGAAATAAAGAACATTTTTGAGTAGTGTAATTGGACTTTTCATTTCACGAACCCACAAGTCACAATATTGTTCTTATGAATCTAAAAATTCAGATTTTTATACTATATCTATTCCTCCTCTTCACAAATGTGTTATTCAGGGCAAGAGAAGGAAGTAAATATATTTTCAACTTGTTTTTTGAGCGACAAAATTGTCTAAGTTCCTTTTAAATGACATGGGCACTTACTAGAAATAGAAATACTGAGGGACAGAAGTGTGTACTTCACTTGGCAGCATTGTATTAGCCCTCAACATGAACATACACTTGACTCTAGAGCAATGCATTGTCATGTGCAAAGGTTATTATAAATGTCGTGTTTGCACAGAGTATATTCAAACATTCCCTGGTGAAGTGTCTCCTTTCAGATTTACAATTCACAAGATTACAAAGAAATATGAAACACTGGTTCTGTGGCAAATAAAAAACGAAAGCGTAAATATATGTGTTACAGGAGAAGCTAGATGACAAAGGTACATGTTTTGAATGTTCACCAACCAAATCCATCCCAAAATTTGCAACAGGTGGGAATTTCAGAGTGTTCTGCACATAGAGCAACTAAATTATTAAAACTAAAACCTTATAAGGTACAAGTGTCCATCCTTTAAAACAAGGTGATTCAGTATCATGACAGCATTATTGTGAATAGTTTCTTTCATCAGTGAATTACAGTTTAATTGATCCACAGTTTCTGTTCTTTTCTGATGAGGCATGGTTCCAACTCAGTGGTCGTGTCAACACTCAAAACAGTTGGTACTGACACTCTGAAAATCCACATTGCAATCAAGAAATTCCTCATTATGATCGAAAATTGGAGTTTAGTGTGTTGTTAGTGCTAGATGCATAATTGGTCCAATATTCTACAAGCACACTGTAAATGCAGAGAGGTACTGAAAAGACATTTTGACCCCATTTTATCATGAACTGACAGAAGAGAAATCACATGGGTGTTTGAACAAGATTGCTTCTTCTCTCAGTTGGTAGAGCACCTACCTCCGTGCTAGGGGTCCCGGTTCAATTCCTGGCAGTGGGGGTGGGGATTTTTCTCCAACCAAAATAATATCTCATTTTCCCCAGTCTGGAAGTATGAATGAGAGTGCGAATGTGTGTGTGAGTTAATGATTAAAACAACCCAACGAATACGAGTTAACACCTTCGATATGTTCCAAAGGAGAATGGCCGCCGATATGACCATTGCAGTTAAAGGTTAAAAAAAAAAAAAAGAAAAAAAAAAAATTCTGCTTCTGCACAGCAGAGGGATCCATGAATAGAATTAGGGAAGTGTTTTAAGACAGAGTGATTAGTGCTAGTGTATGGTCCTCTCATTCACCCGATCTAACCGTGTGTGATTTTTGCTTATGGGGTAATCTGAAAGTCAAAGTTTATGAGACAAATCCTCATATAATGGAAGAACTAAAACAAAGTATTAGAAATGAAATAAGAAACTTTACAACACCCCAACTTAATTGTGTGAATCAAATGTGTTCTGCCAATGTAATGCTTGTATAGCCAAGGATGGACAACATTTCCAGCATCTACTAAAGGTAAGAGTGTTATACATGCTTTACGTGAAGAGTTTATGTAGGAGCAAAGCTGACTGTGGCACACCCAGCCACACACACGCGAAATGCAGTGCGCCCATTCGGTTTTAAATGAAGAACCTTGTATTATCACAAAGTTCAGATTACAAATGGAGTAAAACCATTGCTTTAAAAATTAGAACAACTCAAGATTAATTTCTCCAGTTGATTAAACTGTTCAACTTCAAGAATTTTCTTTATGTTATTCATTATCACAGCACATGCAACTGCAATAGTGTTCACTACATGCACTCTAAAAAAGTAATCCCTAAAAAGCCTATATCAGTTTTGTTAGGTTAAACTTATCTGCACATGTGAGAATATAAACTGGTCATACAAAGATGTTATAATTATTTTTTAATTCTTTGTTATCTTCAGTGATCACAATAATAAAATTATAAATATGCACACAGAATATTTTTGAGCCAGAAATACCCATCCCTACTGGAAATCTTATAGCCAAGGAACATCTCTCAAAATAAATAAACTTGCATGGGCAGAACACTGGATTCTTTCAAGAAACCTTGACTGAAAATATGAGCTTATGAAAAACATTAAACCCATGGTATGCAGAACTCTCATTAACTTAGAGTAAAACTGTAGTAGCTGATTTGAAATATTTGCATGGCCCATCACGGTTTGGTGTTCACAGTATGCCATCATCTTTCACCCTTTTGTTGAAGGTAATGCAATCTGTTCTCTGGATACCTCAATTCAAAATGGGCCCAGTTATTACTTGATTAAATGAGGTTAATCCCAAAGGAATACATATTATATAGGGTACATTAGAATCACAATGACATTGACATTATAAGGAACAGGATGTTGCAAGATGTTTTTGAAAAGCTGCTGTATTGTATGTAAATTATACTTAATGAATTTTTAGAGACAATTTGGGAAACAATGTTAGGTGGGTGAAATATTCGTAATTTCTTACATTCAAAATAGTTAGGAATGACAAATCTACAACAAGAAATCTGATTAATCGAAATTGATCATTCTTGCACACTAGCCATGTCTAGGGTAAGGTTTGGATAGGCAGACTCTCTACTCTTGTACAGACTCTTCTTACAAACACTTCTTCCTCTAACTACTTCATGTTAATTGAAATAAACAAACCTTAATCCTAAGTTTCTGGAAGGTACAAGGGAATATGGGATTACCTTAGGCTTTAAGTGATAGTCAAATATTTTAATAGCTAGTCACTATGTAATACCCTTGAAATTCGATTCCCTTTACATGGCCAAGAGATGAAAAAAGTTAATAACGGCTTTCCATTTTAGAAAAGCATGAGTAATGAAAATTCAAATAAACAACCAAGAATATTTAAATTTGAATTTATGAGTCACTATGTTTACACTCAGTCTTCACTTACTTGAAAAATTTTCATAAACAAAAACCGTGATAAAGTTATAAATTTTGAAATCCCGGCATTAAATGAAGTATTAAAACTTAGTGCCCCTAACACCAGATGGCAGAGTGATCGGAACTCCGTAGTAGTGGAAGAAGAGGAAGGTTCATCTAGTCGCCAAACAGCTGATGATGAGATCGAATGATCTTGAAAACGTTTCAATTATACAACAACAAGTAAGTGAAGACTGAGTGTAAACATAGTGACTCATAAATTCAAATTTAAATATGAAGAATACTTCACTGTTAATAATGCTTCTGCTTTTAATATTTATGACGTTTGGTATCACAAACCAAAGAAGCAACTTGGCGACTGAAGAAAATGGAGACGAGGTAGGATGCATGTTTACGAACTTTAATACGAAATTATGCTACAAAAAGAAAGATTTAAAAAAATACTTAAAACTGCAGACAAAAAGAAGATACGCAACGGCAGACATTAAATTCCTAAAACTTTGCCTCAGACACAATATCACGCCGACTTTTGTAAAGCAAACGGTCAAACACAATAGTAATCACAGAATACAAAAACTGGTGGAAAAATACGTGATAAAACTGGAAATTTCAAAACATTACAGTTACATAAATAAAATAGACCTGGAATTATACAACCTACATTTAGAACTAACCAAACAATTAGGAATTCACATTTGGCAAAATTTCGAAATGCAGGTTCACGAAAAATTAAACACATTAATGATTAAGAAAAACGAAAGACTTAAAAATAAATTCAAACTGTTAAAAGAACGGCAACTGGAACACCCTCATCAGCCAAAACACCGGGACTTCAAAGAGCAAGTTAACGTAATAAACCTTTCGCAACAAAAGTTTACAACCGATGAAATTAGATTACTCCAGAAAGGTTTCAATACGTGTGTGAACTTCTCAAGTAATAAAGACGATTTTATCGCCGACATAGAAATAGCCACACATAACCTAAAAGACGAAAACTTAACCAAAGCCAAAATTGAATGTCTGGATATAATAAAGCAGTTATCCCCAACATACAATAATACTAACAACAAAACAATAAGAAATTTAAATAAGAAGCCTGTGGTATACCTAAAAGCCGACAAAGGTAATTCTCTAGTAATAATGGAGACAGAAGACTATATTCAGAGAGTAAACCTTATGTTAGAAAGTCCAGAATATGAAAAAATTCCAAAAAATCCATTATCCAAAAATATCACCTCTGTTAATAAAGCCTTATCAATTACAAAAACATTAAGTACATCTGAAAAATACAACTTAAAATCGTCCAACCCCACACTACCAAGGTTGTACTGTCTGCCAAAAATCCACAAACAAGACAACAGCATGAGGCCCATCATCAATGGCATCAATTCACCTACATACCACATAGCAAAATGGTTAGTAAGAAAATTAAAATCATATGACAAATTTCAAAGTTTGGGAATAAAAAACTCCTTAGAATTGATAAACCACCTACAGAAATACAACATCCCGGAAAATCACATACTTGTTTCTTTTGACGTTAAGGCACTTTTTACAAGCATTCCAGTAGAAGAAATACCTACATTCCTCAAAAAATGGCTAACCCAGACTACAACGGACCCCAGAGAAATAGATGATATCATCAATCTTACAGATTTATGCATAAGGAATAATTACTTCATGTTTAACCAAAAATTCTACAGACAATCAAAAGGTTTAGCAATGGGGAGCCCACTTTCGCCTATTTTAGCAGACCTATACATGAGCTATTTTGAAACACACATAGTAAAGGCCTTCCCACAGATTTATAAATTTTGGCAGAGATATGTTGATGATATTTTTGCTATCATTCCAGAAAAACTTAGAGAAGATTCTCTAAAATTACTAAACCTGCAAGATAATCACATCCAATTTACTATGGAAGTAGAAAGAGACAACACCCTACCCTTTCTGGACCTCAAGATAACTAGAAATCATCATGGTGTAGATTTTGGAATATACAGGAAGCCCACACACATAGATAATTACATAAAGAAAAATGAATACAACCCAGTTTCACATCAACTAGCTGCCTTTAGAAGTCTAATTCACCGGCTATACAACGTCCCACTGAGTAAGGATGAATTTTTGAAAGAACAACAACACATAAAAGACATAGCGGTATTAAATGGATTCAACCCAGCCATCATAAGGAATATGATGAAGAGGAAAGAAAAACTGAAGATAAGATAAAAAAATACCACTCTCACACCACTTAATAACACAAATTGGCAATATAGAAAATTCACCTACCATCCATGGGCTTTTAGAAAATTTGAACGAATCTTCAAAAGACTAAACTTAAAACTAGCACCCCAAAACAAATTCACTCTGAGGAACCTGCTAAATAAACCACTGAAAAATACAATCCCCAACAATTTGAAATCAGGAATATATCAGATTAATTGTGAAACCTGTGAAAAAAGCTACAGAGGAAAAACTAAGAGAAACATGTTAACCAGGCAAAAAGAACACCAAAGGAACATTAAGTTGAAACAAACAGAAAAATCTGCAGTTTCACACCATTTTTGGACAGAAAACCACAACATTGGCCACAACATTAAACTGTTAAAATCTTTAAGTACACCCATAGAATTGGATATTTGGGAAAAAATTTTCATAAACAAAAACCGTGATAAAGTTATAAATTTTGAAATCCCGGCATTAAATGAAGTATTAAAACTTAGTGCCCCTAACACCAGATGGCAGAGTGATCGGAACTCCGTAGTAGTGGAAGAAGAGGAAGGTTCATCTAGTCACCAAACAGCTGATGATGAGATCGAATGATCTTGAAAACGTTTCAATTATACAACAACAAGTGAAGACTGAGTGTAAACATAGTGACTCATAAATTCAAATTTAAATATGAAGAATACTTCACTGTTAATAATGCTTCTGCTTTTAATATTTATAACCAAGAATATCTCCAAAGTGGTCTGAAAAAAAAAATGGTACTAGATACAACAGTATTTTAATGAGATCTACATTTTGTATAGTAAGATTTTGTGTATCTTCTACATTTTCAGGTTATGCAAAAACCATCCAGAGTGAAGAGGACTTCTGAGGACACTCCCAGAAAATTCAAAACATAAACTTCATTTGTCACATAAATATATAAAACACTGGGTATTTTAGTTAAAGTTATTAGAGCCCTTTTTGAAAAAATAAAAATTTTGAAAAATGCTCTGGGCAAAGGGCAGACTGGGATGAGGAAATGTTCTAGAAAGTCTTTGTGGGACATTTTTGGAAGATTTATTTAATCAATCTTTTGTTTTTAAATTATGCTATATACACACAGACAAGCATGCATGCACATTTGCACATGCACCTCACGTACATGAAAGCACATGCACACACATGGGAGATCTTTCTAAAAGTGATTTTTTGTATTGAGGGGAACTCAAAATGTATACCTCCATTGAACTCTCAGCATCAAATTTTTGCGTGGAATGCAACATTTTACCTACTTAATATAAGCACAAGGTAGTACAGAAAATAAAAACATAAAATACTTATACTTTGCTATCAGCTATTGTTATTTCTATTTTAACAACAATGTCACGTTTTTATCTTTAGTTCATTACGGATATATGATGCATGCATAAATACACCAAACACATAAAATTATTAAGCACAGAGTTTAGCTTTAACATTCCCTCTTTGTAAATGGAAAGTGTCATTAATACATTGAGACTGAGATGCTAAAATACTACATACCCTGATCAACCTAAAATATATGCAATGTGATATAAACGTGCTTAACATCACTAGTAATTGCACAGAGTGTGCTGTGAGCAGCCATAAAAGATGGATGTATGAGCAACATGTGGAAGAAGAGTTCATGGGGATAGAAATTCAGCAATACAGTGCAAGGATTGGAACTTTCGGAAGACACAGAATGAAAAGAAATGGGTTGCTCATAGTAAACCAGTAAATACGGCTGGCAATAATAATTGTCACACTGCTAATAATAGTATTAATGATGATGATGATGATGATGATGATGATAATGATAATAATAATAATAATAATAATAATAATAATAATAATAATAATAATAATAATAATAATAATAATAATAATAATAATAATAATAATAATAATAATAATAATAATAATAATAATAATAAATTTAAAATTATGCACACAAAACCAGGTGTAAGTTATACAGAACATATTATTGAATACAAATAATTGTTGTGCATCACTGATAACAAAACAACCAGTTAACAAAGAAGAAAACTACAAAAGTAGGACACTTCTAAATTTATGCAAGTTATAACCATTTCAGAACAAAAATGACACTTTAAATGTGTAGCATAACTATATCTTCGTTAATGTGTTTAAGACTAATTAGTACTGTTGTTTAAAAATTCCTGTGAATTGTAAAAGCAGTGTGTTAGTAGATATTTTTTGACTCCTTTCTTAAACAGTTTTATATCAGTTAATCCCTTTAGATCTGTTGGTAGTACATTAAAATATTTAGAACCTGCATTAATTATATTTTTATTACCAAAGGTATCCCTATATGAACTAAAAAAAAAAGTCATTTTGTCTGCGAGTAAAATAAGTATGTACATCTTTGTTTAGTTGAGGGGATTCACTTGATGTTTTAACATACAAAATAGTGAAGAATACATATATACAAAATAAAGAAAGTATTTTAAGTTGTTTAAAGTATGGCCTGCATGACTGCAATCTGCTAACTTTGGCCATAGCTCTTACAGCTCTTTTTTGGAGTAAGAAGATCTGCATGAAAGAAGTGTTAGGCAAAGTTCCGATTATCATCGCTCCGTATTCTAAATGGGAATGAAACAATGCAAAGTATCCAAAGTATAAACTTGGAAGAAGCGTAGGGACAGTGAAGCACAAATTAGTACAAAAGTGAATCGAGAAGATATTGACACATTGCTTCACTCACACCGTTTATTCACAGGACATGTTTCAAGAGCTCTTGCTCCTATCATCAGCTGATACTCGACTAGTGCAAGTTGTAGTGGTTTCCTCTTTCTCCGTTTTGCACTAGTCGAGTATCAGCTGATGATAGGAGCAAGTTGTAGTGGTTTCCTCTTTCTCCGTTTTGCACTAGTCGAGTATCAGCTGATGATAGGAGCAAGAGCTCTTGAAACATGTCCTGTGAATAAACAGTGTGAGTGAAGCAATGTGTCAATATCTTCTCGATTCACTTTTGTACTAATGCAAAGTATACTGAACTAACCATTTGAAATGGTAACATGTTGGTAAGCTGGTGCAGCAGGAATATAGTTTTGTTGAGTTTGGAGTAAGTCATCCGGACATGATTCTGAAATGAAAGATTATAATCAATATGGATGCATAGAAACTTTGTGTTTTGAACCCCTGATATTACTTGATTGCTGTACACCAATTTTAACTCTTCATTACTGTGATTGCTTCTGTTTAATGTATAAAGCAAATAGTTCGTCTTACTGATATTTGGACGGAGATTGTGGACAAGAAAATAGTTTTCCAGGTTTAGCATTATCTCATTACATTTATTATTTAACTGCTGCATATTTTCAGCAGAAACGAGAATTGTAGTGTCATCGGCATAAAGTATGACTTCAGTACCCTTTATCTTAAGATTATCATATAGATCATTTATATATAATAAAAAATAATATAGCCCCAAGAATCGAACCTTGTGGTACTCCATACTTGGTGGTACGTAATGTGGATATGTGACATTCTATGGTTACCTCTCTACCCAGTGATCTAATTTCGGTTCCTTGCTTTCTATCTAACAAATATGACTGTAACCATTTACCTGCAATTCCTCTAATTCCATATCCTTCTAGCTTATTTACCAATAATTGTTGGTCAACACAGTCAAAAGCCTTAGAGAGATCAAGAAAGAGCCCTGCGACCATCTCTCTATTACTGAGTTTATTAATAACTCTTTTTAGTGTCTTAGTTATTGCATCCTTTGTAGACTTATGTTTTTGAAAATCATACTGTATATCAGTTAGTATTTTGTGTTTGTTTATAAAGTTTAACAGTCTATTTAGGTATACCTTTTCTAAGATTTTTGACAATGCTGATGTGATGGTAATTGGGCGGTAGTTATTCATATCTTCAGGGTTATCCTTTTTATACACTGGTATTACTTTACCATTCTTTAAGCAAGAAGGGAATATCCCTTCTGCTAAAGAAGTGTTAGCTATGTCTAATAATGGATCTAATATAGCATATTTACATTCTTTCGGTATGTTACTTGTCATGTTATCAAATCCTGTAGACATGCTTGGATTTAGTGAGTCAATTAATTTTGCAAATTCGTTTTTGTTAGTGGGTAACAAGAATAGTGTATTTTTTAGATAGAGTAAACATGAAAAATTCATTGCCATGGTCGGGATTTCAACCACGGATCTCCTGGTTTCCGTCTAGTCGCTCTAACCCATTGAGCTACCATGGCCAAACGTGCCGTCCTGACTCAATTTCCAAATTCTCCATTTGACTTGTATATTTCCCCGGTAGACCACTAGGGGCTCTTGCATTCGAGATACACCGTTTGTGGTGACTTACTATCGTAAGTACTTGAGTCCCGGGCTTCATCATTTAACTCTTATTATTTTAGTTAATTGATGGAAATTAATCATTTTTTCACACTAGCCGTATATAGGCTAAGGTTTTTGATAGTCAACATGAAAAATTCAATGTCATAGCCGGGATTTGAACCACGGATCTCCTGGTTTCCGTCCAGTCGCTCTAACCCATTGAGCTACCATGGCCAATGTGCCGTCCTGGCTCAATTCTCAAATTCTCCATTTGACTCGTATATTTCCCCGGTAGACCAATAGGGGTTCTCGCATTCGAGATATACAGTTTGTGGCGACTTAATTAGCCGAGAGTTACGCTTCCCTTGTGACCTGGCATTTGGTTGCCCCCTGGAGGCGAAACAGCCAGCAACCGAGTTTGTGGAGAACCTGGTGGACCGTCTCCACGACGAGATGACAAGCAGATGACGAGCAGAAGACAAGCGACTGCATGAAGACCCGATACAACAGGCAAATCAACAGCCGGGGTTTCCAGCAAGGTGACCTGGTCTGGTTGTACCACCCTACCCAGAACAAGGGACGCTGCCTGAAACTTCAGCAGAATAAATAAAGTGTATTTGTGTTATAATATTTACTGCTAAATTCGCTTACATTACCATGTTTCACAGAGTTACTAATCGTGTCAGTACAATGTAAGTCAAAACTTTCAGTTATTTCATTGGGATCCTCAATTATCTTCCCTTCAGAATTTATTTGTATGATACCAGCTGAACTTGCTGAGTTACCCCTTACTTTGTTAAATGAACCCCAAGCTGCTTTAGCCTTATTTACCAGGTCCATATAAACTTGTCTATACTTTTTGACATAGTTTTTGAAGATTGGACAATTTGAAATACGTTCCATATCTGTTAGGACTCAAAGTCTATTTTTAGTGGTGTTCACTGTGGTGTTCCAATACAGTTAAATTTCTATATAGGAAAAAATTTGTATGCATTGGCATCCTTTCGGAACAACAGCAGTCAACATATGTGGTGCAGGTATGGAAACAAGGAAAGAAGAAGCAGAAGCGACACGTTATGATCCAATAGCCAGAAAAACTAGAGGGGGAAAAGCATTGCAGGTAGAACAGCACAGGATGAGGAGTGGAAAACGATGACACAAGAAGCAAAGGGACTTCTTACTTAAGCAGGTAGGGGATATACTGTGAAGAAAATAAAAAATGGAGAAGTGAAAGTGATAAGTGATTATGGTATTGTAAGGGGAAATTTTTAGCAGTGCTGAAGAGATGTGAACTAATATATGTCGGAAATATACAAGAGGCAAGTGAGATAGCAGGGCAGAGGTGATTAAAAGCAATGAAAGCAATCAAAAAGGGAACTGTGAAGACGGTCAGAGAAGATGTAACATATGAAGCAAAACTTTCACCAAGAAAATCAGGATCCAGATCTGAATTAGAAAAATGTATATTTTCAAAATAAAAAAATAGTACGGAGCAGGATTAAAGATGAAGTTTTGGACTCTGAAAGGGTTAAAAATATGCTGACTACAGGAAAGTTACAAAGATTAAAAGAAAACATGGAAATTATGGAAGTACTGAAACTTGGCTTGAAAATAAAGTAAATATAGAGTTGGAAAAGTTTAAATTTATAGGAAAGAGAGCAAACAAAAATTGGATAGAGTAAGAGCATCAAGAGGAGTAGGAATTCTGATTAGAAAGAATCTAGAAGTGATCGCAGACACAATGATATTAAGGGTCAGGGACAACGAAGTTCTGTGGTTAATATAAAACAATTAGATAAAATTAATGTAAAAATAGGAATAGGGGTAGTATTTAACTCTCCAGATTCATCAGCTTTTCATAATTCCCAGATTATAACAACTTAGAAGAAGATATGGAAGAAATGAAAAAGAAACTTTATAGATTCAGAATTTAGAGTAAGTAATATTTATTTGCATTTATTTACAAATTATTATACATTTGCATACTTATTAGTATGTGAGTTGCTGCTTACAGTGAGTTGTTGCTTACCCTTGGGCCCAATAGCTTCAAACTCTGAGTTTGTGGAGCTAATGGCTCCCTATTTTAGTCTAATCTAAAATAACTTCACCTTCATTTTCGTCATGTTTACTTATCTTGTTCAACCATTTGGCTCTTACTTTGCCTAAAAAGTTCCAATTTCAATTAAATGTTCATAGTTTTTATACTCATTAACTTCATTGCTTGAATTTCTTTTGATAACCTTGCCAGTTTTTTTACCTATCTTCTCCCTAAGCAACTAGTTTCATCATATTCTAAAATTAAATGCCATTCATTATCCCTTTGGTGACATAATGGGCATTTCTCCAGGTCCCTCCCTCTTCCCAAACCCAACAATTTCACCACCCCTCTTCTAGCCCATGCAAAGCCTTCTCTTGCTGCTTTATCACACATATCAATCCATTTTTCCCTGCTCCAGATCACTTTCATTTTCTATAAACTTCTAGTGAGCTTTACAAATTGAAACTTCCTATCATTTCTTGCCTTTCAATATCTTCCGTTCTTAACCTAAGCTGTTGAAGCTTGGTGAAGCTTGGTGAAGCTTGTGGTAAGCCCAAAACTTGTTTGCAACAGCTTCTATGTATTACATGAAATTCAACAATTACATCAATTAACATTTAAAGCTACAGCTAATAATGGTTACAATAAATATTCAATAGACAGCCAAGCACAATAGAAAGAAACAGGTAACACACACTACAAAACTTAGTCAAATAAAATAAAAGCACTACAGGACATTCACGTACTACCCAGCAACATTTTCAAGAAAATCAAAATATTCTACCTCAAAACAATATGACAGGCATTTCAAGATTAACTGCTCTGATGGATTGCAACCAAATACACACTGGACAAACAAAGAGACCTAACACCAGGTTGAAAGAACATATGAGAGTCATAAAATGGAGAAAAAATAGCTGTAGTATATACAAATATAATAATTTGTAACTTAAAACTTCACTTATCTTATAAGAAATGATGATAATTCTTATAAATTCTCCAGGATCACGGTTTCATGTATATTCATACACATCTTCAGCTGGAGATGTGTATGAATATACACGAAATCACGATCCTGGAGAATTTATAAGAATTATCATCATTTCTTATAAGACAAGTGAAGTTTTAAGTTACAAATTATTATATTTGTATATATTTGTTTGCTTCACTGTTAATAGCTTCATATTTTACGTATTTATATCTGTAGTAGCTTAGCATTTTTGGTATACCAATCATGAAAGTGCACAAAATATCAAATTACTGGAAGTCCCCAGTTTCCCAGCTATCTAAATGTATGACACAAAAAAAAAAAAAAAAAAAAAACGCACGCAGGCACGCACACACGCACACACACAGAAAGAAAAGATAAAGAAAGATGAAGAAAGAAAGATAAAGAAATCAGCATTTACTTAAATAACAAGAAACTCAGACAAACAGAGGAAATGAAATACTTAGGCATCTACTTTGACAGCAACTTCAACTTCAATGCGCACATAGCCCATACTGCAGAAAAATCCATTAAACTCATCAATATTGTGACTTTGTGGGTTCGTGAAATTAAAAGTCCAATTGCACAAACTCAAAATGTTCTTTATTTCCACCGAATTACAGTTGGAACACTTGCCGATTACATAGAATTACGTAGTGCACACAATTACAATTCACCAGTTCGTCCGTCACAGTTCCACTCTGCACTTGCAATTACGTACACTCCTTCGATGCACGTACAGTCTACCAGTCCGTTCCCTCACTGGGCGCTCCTCACGGCTGCTCGCCATGAACTGAGCTGACTCGCCAACTGCAGGCCTTATATAGGGAAGATCACCATTTCTGGAAGCTTCGCGGCGTGCACAATTATTCCGAGGTTTCCAGACGTCTGGTGGGAGGGGAAAGAGACGGTACAGGGCTCGTGACGCTCTCCTAATCATGCCTTCATTTAGTGACACGAGACAAATGGGTAGGCATGGCCCTAATGCTTCCCGTCTGGCCCTACTGCCGGCCGGTTCTATCAGGAATTCAAACGTTCGGGTGACAATATGTTATCACGGACAGCCAAACTACAATGGGGATTAGGATACAGATCTCTAAGAACGATCTATGAAGGAGCTATAGTTCCAGCGATGACATATGGTTCACCAGTGTGGATAGAAGCCATAACGAAATACAAGAACATTATTAAGTACAGAAGAGTGCAGATACTAATTAATATAAAAATTGCTAAGGCATACCATACAGTATCATATAAGGCTTCATGTGTAATAGCTCGTACACAACCTCTACAAGTAACCATAGAGGGAAAGGTAATGACTTATCTGGCAACAAGAGCTAACAATGAGGAATACGACGCACCAGTAGAAATGCGACACTGGAGACACCTGGCACAAAATCCTTCAATATATGAGACAGACAATAACAGTACACACGCATTTGAAATATACACAGTTGGCAGCAAAATGGGAGATAAAGTTGGCGCAGCGGCATGTTGACCCATAAGTTAAAGTTCAAGCTGCATGCTCGATGCTCAAATAACCAGGCAGAGCAACTTGCAATTCTTGAGGCGCTGAAGAAACTAAAGGAACTAGGAAATGAAGGGCACGCTGATAAACGAGTTGCATTGTTCACTGATAGCAGGATAACACTGGATCTCCTTAAAAACAACTCGAAACACAATTACCTGACTGAGGCAATCAAAGCTAAAATCCTTGACCTGAGAACATCAGACTGGATGCTGCATTTTGGATGGGTGAAAGCACACTTGGGCATATATGGCAATGAAATAGTAGACAGACTAGCAAAAGAGGCTGCTGGGGAAGATCGTGAAATACAATATAATAAAACACCTAAAGAAGTCCTGATAAGCATGGAGAGAGACACCGGACTGAACGCATGGCAACTACAATGGACAGCATCAAGGAAAGGAGCCATCACCAAAGAATTCTTCCCATCCATGAGAAATAGACTAAAACAAGAACGGCCCATTTGCCAAGAGTTTACAGCAATTGTCAGAGGACACGGAAAGTTCTGTTCATACCGCCATCGATTTGCTTTACTACATAGCCCAGTATGCAAATGTCAAGAAGAGGAACAAACAGTAGACCACATATTCCGATGTCCAATCATAAACAAAGAACCGATACGATCAGGAAAATAAAAAGCAGACTGCGCGTGGCCCATTACCAAAAAGGAACTTACTACACACATCTAAAATGTTTCGTCAAATTTATTAAATCAATAAACTTCACAGATATAGAGTAGGCAAATGAAGCATAAAAATTCAATAAAAACTGCTAATTAATTGCAACTATTTTAATAAGAATATTGTAAAATACTGTAGGAAACATTTCAATACAAATACAAGATATGTAAAATTATTGTAATATTATTGTAAAAGTTGTATATAATGTAAATAAAATAGGGCATGTAGGAATGGTTCATGCCAGATAAAAAAAAAGAAAAAAAAAAACCACCCACACCCCCACCACACACCCCCCACACCCACACACGTATTAATGCATTAGGATCAACTCATGAATTTTCATTTATCACCTCTTTGGAAGTTCATGTTACACCAAGAGATTGAACAGATTCCCTAGCCAAGAGCGTCAAAAGCACCAAGTTTCACTTGGACATATAGTGACAATGGAGACAAGTCCTTAGTCTATGAAACATGTTTAGATACCTTTTATAGCTATTGATGTTCAGTGTTCTAATTCCAACTCATTTTTCATAAATCACTCATAGCTACTAATGTGTTAATGGTGAAAGTTTTTTGCTGCTGCCGCCACCGCTACCGCCACCGCCATACAAATTACACTGTCCTATAACACTTTCCTGGCTTTGATGAAAATAGGCTGCATATATGGAAGAAAACACGCTAATTTAAAAAACAGTAAGTTTTCACATAACACGTACTGTTTTTATGAAATTCTGTATTTTTATATTTTGGATATATATTGTCGCAAGCGCATTATTGCTAAGAGGCAGAGCGGCCGAGCATTCAAAGAGACGGACAGTGTAGTGTGTAGATATAAGCTCACCGAAACGGTGGGGGGAAAGAGACGGATTTCTCGAGATGAAAGATTTAAAGGCCGACACGTCGGGAAGCGACACATCTGCGCGCGTCAAACTGCCAAAGTACGACGGTATGTCCACGTTCGAAGTCTTCCGCCGCCAATTCGACACAGTGGCCAAGCACGAGTGGTCACCAGAAGAGGAGGCCACACAACTAATAGCCAGCCTCCAGGGATGGGCCGCATAAGTCCTGAACGCGGTCCAGACAGCGGCAGCGCCCAAAGACATCTGGGAGGTCACATCGGGAACCACCGCTTGGCCGCAGCCAACCCCAGCCAACTGATGCCAAGAACGCAGCAGCCAGAGGAGACGCTGCAGGAGTTTGCCCTGGCTATTAAACAGCTGGCCAGCAAAGCTTTGGTCGACCTCTCACCTGAATTCGTATCCCGGGAAGCCGCCTACACGTTCGTTGACGGGGTACGAGACGTCGAGATACGTCAGCGTCTAATGTTCGGCGACAGCAAAACCATCCACGACGCGCTAATGGCAGCACTGAGGATGGAGGCGGCCAAGGTGACGGCTACCCCGACGACGAGAACGAGGAATGTCCGAGACACTGGAGACCGAAGACCAGCAGAGGGATGCCGGAAAGGACCTAGTGGCATGTGTTGGTGATGTGGCCAGCCGGGACACCTGGAGAAAGACTGTCCTCACCAGGTAGAGCAGCCGGAGAAACGAGAAAGGGCCACCGTCGCGAGGAGCACGTCGGCGCCGTCAAAACCATCCCCTCGAGTGACACTGTGCGCGGTCAGACGGCATATGGATGACAGCCTCATCGCGGACGGTTGGGCGAGAGGAAATCCGTGCCGCGAGCTGGTGGACACCGGGGCAGCTGTGACCGTCATCAGACCTGACATTGCCAGGGGTTTGCCGACAAGAAAGCCCAGCCGACCATTCCAGCTTGTGACGGCATCGGGCGAACACTTGCCTGTGGAGGAGGCCCTGCTGAAGTTGACCTTGGGTGTAAATGAAATGTGTAGTGTTTAACGCCCGCTTTTACTACATACGGCACCGCAGGCGATGACACTGACGATACATGAGATGAAGATGGAGCACCGGTGGAATGCGATGGCGGGGGAAACCGGAGGTCCCGAGAAAACCCGCCCCAGCGCCGTGTTGTCCACCACAAATCTCACTTTGCGGTCGCCTGGGATCGAACCTGGGCCGCCTTGGTGAGAGCCAAGCGGTCTAACCACTGAGCCACGGCGTGGCCCCTTGACCTTGGGACAGAATGACGTGCGTCAGAGGCTGTTCGTCGCGGAGGTGGCTGAGGAGGTGATACTGGGACGGTATGCCCTCAGGAGCCACGAGGTGACGGTCGACGTCGGCAGGAGGGTCCTGCGGCTCAATGGAGGTGTCATACTCCGGCAACCCACAGAACACCTGGGAATCTGCAGGGTCGTCCTGAGGGAAGACGTGGTTGTCCTCGCCAGAGGCGAGGTGGTGGTGACGCCGCGACTGGAAGGCCAGCGAACAAGGAACTTGATGCTGGAACAGAAGACGCCTGTGCACGGGTTGTATCTATCCAGGGCATAGTTGCCATTCCGAGAGGTGCCGGTGAGGCTGCTCAACCCAACAGACACCGATCACGACGTCCAGGCCGGGACGGAGTTGAGGACGTGCGAGCACGTGGTCAGCCAACACCAATCGATCAGAACCATGAGCCGGTGCCGACGCAACACCAGGGGCCCCGGCTGGAAGGTTTAGTGGAGAGGGCGGCCGACCACCTGACCGCAGAGAAGGTTCAACAACTGCTGAGACGATACCAGCGCATCTTCAGCCAAGGCGACAGCGACAAAGGCCGCACGGGCCGAGTGCTCCATCACATCGACACCGGAGACGCGTTCCGCTGGCGAAACAAGCGGCCGTACGAGACATGCTGGAGGACATGAGATCCAGGGGAGTGATCGAAGAGTCTGACAGCCCTTGGTGTTCCCCTGTAGTCTTGGTGGCGAAGAAGAATGTGAGCTACGCTTCTGCGTGGACTACAGGAAGCTGAACGCTGTCACCAGGAAGGATTGCTTCCCTTTATCCCGGATTGACGACACTCTGGATACGCTTGCTGGTGCGCAGTGGTTCTCGACCCTGTACCTGAAGTCTGGTTACTGGCAGGTAGCTCTGGACCCGAGAAACAAGGAGAAGACCGCATTCTCGACAGGCCAAGGGCCTTGGCAGTTCACAGTTATGCCCCTTGGCCTCTGCAATGCGCCAGCTACCATCCAACGCCTTATGCCGTGAGTGAATGGTCTCGGCTAAAGGATAAGAGAGAATTACCAAGTTTCCCGGGACTGTGTAGTTATTACCGCCGTTTCATAAAGGGCTTCTCCAACATTGCCAAGACCCTCACCCACCTGACGGAAGAACACCGGCCGTATGTGTGTGACGGAGGACGCAGAAGTCGCTTTCCAGCACCTGAAGAAGACACTTTGCAGTGCTCCTATTCTGGGATTTCCACAACCAGGGGGCACCTTCATTGTGGACACCGACGACAGCGACCATTGCATTGGAGGCGTCCTGTCCCAAGTCCAGGACGGCCATGAGCGGGTGATAGCTTACTACAGCAAGACGCTAACCAAGGCATAGAAGAACTACTGCGTCACCCGACGAGTTACTGGCGATAGTAAAGACCTTGGAACACTTCCACAAATGGCTATTCCACCTGAGGACTGACCACTCTGCCCTCACCTGGCCATTGAGCTTTAGGAAATGGAAGGCCAGATAGCACGTTGGATCCAGAGGCTACAGGAGCACGACTTCACCTCTGAACATCGTAGAGGGAAGAGCCACGGCAACGCAGACGCCATGTCCCAAAGACCCTGCCCCGAAGAGTGCGGCCAGTGCACAAGAGTGGAAGAGAAGGAGCGTGCCGCAGCTGCCAGAGTGGTCACGGCAGTACCTGCGGAAGGCTGGGATTGCGCAGGCCTGAGGAGGAAGCAGCTGGCAGACGCCGACTTGGGGCCACTCTTGAGAGAAGTGGAGGCAGGGACGAGACCGACCTGGGAAGACATCGCCCCTAGAAGCGCCGCGTACAAGTCGTACTGGGCCCAATGTGAGTCGTTGAAGACCAAAGAGGGTGTGCTGTTCCGGATATGGGAATCACCCGATGGGAAGACGCAGAGAGAGAGAGAGAGAGAGAGAGAGAGAGAGAGAGAGAGAGAGAGAGAGAGAGAGAGAGAGAGAGCAGTTGGTGCTTCCCCGGAGTAAGGTCCCGGAAGTCTTGGAGGAAGTGCACGCCGGTACTTCAGGAGGACACCTGGGTGCAAACCAAACGATCGACAAACTCCGACAGTGCTACTACTGGCTCAGACTCCGAGCAAATGCTGAGAGATGGTGCCGGCAATGTCACGTGTACGCGGCGAGTCGCGGACCCCAGACGAGGAGCTGGGGTCGCCAAGTGGCCGGAGGTGTATGCCATCCCGAACCAGGAGGTGAAGACAATCACAGACTGCCTCGTGGAGCAACTGTTCTGCACGAATTTTGAGTCTGTTAGCATGTCTGCCTCACGTTCAAGAGGTCCCGAGTTCGAATCTCGGTCAGGGTGAGTTACCTGGATAAGGTTTTTCCGGGGTTTTCCCTTATCCTGAAAGACGAATGTCGGGTAACCCTAAACTCCATGGACCCCGGACGCATTGTGCATCATTTCACCAATTTCATTCATCGTCTGATATGACTAAATGTAGGAGGACGTAAATTCCCCGCCCTCCCCCCAAAAAATACTGAGTCTAAGCTGATGGGATGAACAAGACCCGCACAACACCCCTACACCCGCAGTCGGACAGCATGGTTGAGAGGTACATCAAGACCCTAGAAGAACATCTGAGAAAGGTCGTGGCCAGCCATCAGTGAGACTGTGACGTCAAGGTGCCACTAATCCTGCTGGCCTACCACTCGTCGACACACGACACCACTGGGATGACGCCAGCCAGCTTAATGTTTGGCCGAGAGTTACACCTCCCTTTTGACCTGGCATTTGGGAGCCCCCCGGAGGCGAAGAAACCAGCAACCGAGTATGTGGAGAACCTGGTGGACCGTCTCCACAACATGCACGAGATGGCTCGTCAAAACATCCGATGGCGAGTGACCGCATAAAGACCCGATATGACAGGCAAGCCAACCACCAAGGGTTCCAGCAAGGTGACTTGGTCTGGTTATACCGCCCTACCCAGACCAAGGGACGCTGCCCGAAGCTTCAGCAAGCATAGCAAGGACCTTACCGGGTGGTAAAGAGGATTAACGACGTGGTCTACCGCATCCAGAAGGTGCCCCGAGTTAAGATGTTGGTGGTACACCTGGATCGTTTGGCCCACTACGATGCTGCTGTTGGGGACGACCAGCCTTGAGGAGGGAGCAGTGTCGTGAGCGCATTATTGTTAAGAGGCGGCGCGGTCGAGCATTTAAAAGGACGGACAGTGCAGTGTGTAGATAAAAGCTCGCCGAAGCGGTGGGGGTAAGGAGACGGATTTCTCGAGATTTCGTCTTGGTTCTAGCCGCCTTGATTGTTGGAGAACATTCCAGAATGTGAGTAATTTGTAAAAAAGGGAGCCCGCCCGCCTGTGAGTCAGTCATTAATTGAACTCGCATGCGTCAACAGCTTTGTGAACTGTGTTGTTGACCTTGCAAGTTGTATGTGAATGTGATATAATTCTGGACTGTAAAGGCTGATAAAAGTGTGTTTCTACGGAAAAAGAGCAATTGTTAGTGTTTGTAACCTGGACTTTTAATTTCCTTAACCCACAAAGTCACAATATAAATGAATCACGTATTTCAGAAAGGGCCTAATTCCACTTTTTTACTTTCTGAGTTAGATGCATTTATTCGTTCCTTTGAAATCGACCCATCATTTAGTGCAGCCTTCATATTCAATCAAACAGTCACAAAATAGAGCTGTTAAATTCTTGTTGATTTCAAAAGAGTACTATGTCCAGGACAGTTTAAACAACGCAGTACTACAAAATAAGAGGGAAAACATAAAGCTGCTCACATAGTGGAAGACAATGTTTTAGTGTTCTTGAACACTATTCTTCAGCGACTGACTGTTTTGTGAGCTCAGGATGCAGAAAATTACAAAGTACTTGTTATACATTCTTTCCCTTTAACAAAAAGTGTTTGCATGAATTTGTTATTTCTAACAAATTTATTTATTTAGTGGAAAGTGACAGCTTGATGTTAAAACATTCATAACTTCAAAATCTAGGATCCATTGATCAATTCCTACAGAATACATTAAATATCTACCACGTTTTGGCAATTTTTATTAGGAAATGTGAATTCCCCTTCTTTGTCATCCGCTTTTGGGAAACGAACAGGCAGACATGGCGGCAAAGATGGCGACTTCAGCGCCCAAAATCCGCCCTTATGTCCTTTCTGAAGACTACAGGCTCATTGTTCAGACAGCAGTGCTTTTGCATTAGTGCGAAGAGTGGTTGACTCTCACCGGTAACAAGCTCAGAGAGGTGAAGGTGGTCCCCGTCACCTGGAGAACATCCTTTCGCCCTTCGGGAGAAGGTAATCTTGCGCATTGGCCACTGTGCTTTTACCCACGGGCACCTTTTAAGGAGGATACCTGCTCCACTTTGCCCCCTATGTGGGGAGGATTTATCGGTCCACTATGTTTTAATAGAGTGTGCTTCCCTCGCGCACCTCAGAAATACCCTGCAACTACCACTAGGTGTGGCAGAGATTCTTGCCGATACCTCTGTGGAGGTCCGCAAGGTGTTCCAATTTTTATCACTCATGCCCTTCCCGATTCGCATTTAATTTTTATAGACGCTGGTTGTGTCAGTTTACCTACTGCGGTTTTCCCACCAAATCCTGCAATGACCAGTAACCTCGTAGGTGCTACTTTTATGTGGTACTTTTACCCGGTTATTTTACTCTTACCAATGGTAGAGTGGTACCACTCTATTGTAAAGCCTTTGTTATCATTATTCAATTGTTTTTCTTCAGTTTGGAATTTGAATGTGAACAGTAGCCTGTACTATCTGCCCAGTCCAAGAAGTCCAGGATGAGAAATGTGTAATGTTATCATTTGTGTTGCATTTACGCTTGCCTTCTGGATATCATAAGGGTGCTAGGTTCACAATGTTGTGACATAACTCACCCATGCATAATACCTAATACTGCAGTTAATGAAATGAGCATTAGTTCTGGCAGCATTGGTGGCTAATATGTACTATCATGCAACTCATTTCATAGTAAACAAATTACTACCAGAGCATATAAACAGTTCAAGCCCCTCTGCTCTTCATTCCCTGCTAGCCTTCTTGTCGTGGGCAGACAGTATGTGGTTAAGAGCTCATTTTGGCTATTATCATGGAGCACCAAGTAGAGAAAAATACTAATTCTGACACATTTTACTCTTTGAGTTTAATCAAAGATTTAGTAAAATATTTAAGGTTTTGACAGCCAGTATCTTATTTAATAAAAATCTGCTGCTGTTAAAGTGACAAGGAGAATTTGTGGTGAATAAGGAACGGAAGCATTACCTGAGAGATTGGAACATTGTTTTCTCATTTCAAAGAAGGAAAACTTAACTTGCGTGATGACTACATTCTGGAAGATCCTTTTTCATAAAATTTGCTTAAATCAGTAGGTTCATAATAGTCCTTGACAAACAATATGAGAATTGGCACAAATTATAGAATGCAATCACACATAGTGCACCATTTGCATTCATTGGGTTAGGTGCCAAATCTGGATGCAAAATACCACACGTGTTAAGTGACACAAACAAAAATCGGCAAATAATCACATTAATGGAAATTAACTGTTCTCCCACACTACCTGTGTGTACAGAAAGGTTTGGATAGGTAGTCAGGCAAATAATTCAATGCCATAGCCGGGGTTTGAACCACAGGTCTCCCAGTCTCCGTTTGGTGCCCTTAACCATTGAGCTACCATGTCAACCTGCCAGTAATGACATTAAATTTTCCAACTTGTATCTTTCCCAACGAATCACTAGGTGTCATACAATGAAATACATACCTTTTGTGGCGACTTACTATGCTGTCTGACTCTACCTATCCAAAACCCGCCACATGGCTAATGGGGAAGAACAATTAATTTCCATTAATTAATCTAATAGTGGTTAAAGTATGAAGCCTGAGATATAAGTACTTACAGCACATTAAGTCGCCACAAAAGCTTTGTATCTCATTTTGTATGACATCTCCTAGAGATTAACCATGAAAAATATGAGTCAGAGGATTTAATGTCATGCTGGCACATTGCCATGGTAGCTCAATGGTTAAGAGCAACTGGGAGACCAGGAAATCTGTGGTTCAAATCCCAGCTATGGCATTGAATTTTTTAACCTGAAGACTATCTAAATAACATGTTCGATAGAGTCAACATGAAAAATTCAATGCCACAGCCGGGCTCTGAACCACGGATCTCCTGGTTTCCGTCCAGTCGCTCTAACCCATTGAGCTACCATGGCCAACTTAGAGTTACAGCAACTAAAGGGTTAGAGTGACTGGTTGGAAACCAGGAGATCCGTGGTTCAACTCCCAGCCGTGGCATTGAATTTTTCATATTGACTCTATCTATCAAAAACCTTAGCCTATGTATGGCTAGTGTGAGGAAATGATTAATTTCCATCAATTAACTAAAACCACATGTTCGTTTGCTGAGCCATTACTTTTTAACTTGTTGTTATGGGCAAACACTGTTAAAGGTGACGAAAAATAGTATTTTTATGTAAACTTAAAGAAAAAACAATAGCCCAGCCCATTAAAAAAAAAAAAGTGAAGGATGATGCACACCCTAAAAAGGTACATGTTTATGCATATGGTTGAACTGCAATGCCATTCTTCAGCATAATCTGCTACCAAAAAGTGCAATTCATTCATTTATTATCTGCTTAGAAGAATACAAAACATATTCAAAGCACTGCCAAGTTAAAAAGTATATGTAACCAGAAAATCACATAGTTAAATATCCACATAAACAAGTTCTAAAATAACCTAATTACAATAATAAATCATAAACTATACACTATTACACTTATATTATACAAATACTATTTATTTAGTCAATATTATCTAAGATGTTCGTCAACTGAATAACAGCAACCTTCCATACAACCTTCCATATTTCTTCAATTTCTTTTTGAATATTTTAAGATTATGAATATTTTTCAGATAGGTAGGTAGTTTATTATATAGTTCATGAGCTGCAGCAGGTCTTATGTGTATACTGGCAATTAACACTACTCACTGTAAACTTGTGCCATTATTCTCAAAATTTTCTCAGGCTCCAAGCAAGGTGTACATTTGTTGATATTGCAGCATTCCCAAGACTTCAGAATATCAACAATTATACACATAGCTAGAAGCCTGAAAAAATTTGAGAATATACGCTGCCAGGAAAGCTTCAGTTACTATTTCTGTGTCTTTGTATTTTGTACTGTAATGATATAAATTGCAATCTAGTGTTATTTTATACTGCTAAAATCATGATGAAAAAACTGCACAGACTTATGCACTGACACAGTATTACATTCATCAACTAGAATATTATTAATATTAATTTATAATAAATATTAGTTCATTAAAAACAGAATCTATTTCCCATTCAGAAGATATATTTATTATTTTAAACGAGGCACAATTTGGATTCAGAAAAAATAAGTCAACAAAGCAGGCTATAGCTGAAATCACAGATCACATAATAGAAAACTTAGATAGTCACACGGATAATAGCTGCATATTATTAGATTTGACAAAAGCTTTTGATTGCGTACAGCACGACATTCTTTTTGATAAACTATATAACTATGGAATTCGAGGTACTCCACTCAACTTAATAAAATCGTATCTTAACAATAGAACTCACGTAACGAAAATCACACATCAGTCACACAATCACATAAAAGATTATCACTCAAAAAGTCTCGAAGTAAAATATGGAGTACCACAAGGATCTGTTCTTGGCCCCCTACTGTTTATTATTTATATAAATGACATGCCAAATTTACCTGGAAGCAAAATTACAATGTACACAGACGATACATCAATTATTAACAGAGGCATCAGAGCAAAAAATTTAGAAACAGTAACGTCACAAAACACAAGACACTTAATCCAGCACTTGCAGTCTAATAACTTACACTCAATATAAACAAAACAAAATGTATATGCTTCCGTACCCCACAAAATAAAAACATAAAAAATATTGATATTTTCATTGGAAATGACAAAATAGAAGAAGTAGAATACAGCAACTTCTTAGGAGTAATAATTGATCAACATCTCAATTGGGATAATCATATAGATAAAATATGCAAAAAGATCTGTACTAGTCTATTCATCATAAAAAGATTTGCAGACTTACGCAATAAAGAGTTATTAACAACAATATACTACGGACAAATCCATCCTCACCTCACCTACGGTATTATAGCATGGGGTCGTAGTAAAAAGAAACATACAAACCGAGTTTTGTTACTGCAAAAAAGAGCAGTGAGGTTGATCCAAGGATTAAAGCAAACTGAATCATGTAAAGAAGCATTTAAAAATCTACAAATTATGACTTTGTATTCATTATACTACTGTACTTAAAAATCAAAGTCAGCAACGTACAGCTGAATAGAAACAACCATGATTACTTTACAAGAAAAAAAGTCAACCATCCCCCACAAATGCATTCATTAGAATTACATAAAACTAAACCAATAGCATCAGCATGTGAACTTTACAATAAACTTCCACCATACCTAAAAAGCATCCAAAACCATAACATTTTCAAAAAGGAACTTAAAAAGTATTGTATATATGGATGTTTCTACTCGATAAAGGAATTTTTAAACAAAGAATTGTAAATACAGTAAATTTATAAAAAATAATGTATGATTATTGATGTACTATAGTAAATAGCTTGTACCATTTTATTTCTTTGTTTTGTACATATACTTTGTAGCCATGACGTGTCCAAAAAATGTATGTGTTTTAAAAGGATGAATAAAGAATGAATGAATGAATTGTTTAAGGTCACTGCAAACAGCAGCATGACATGACCAAGTATAAACTTATTTTCCTATTTACTTTGCTTGAAACAAAATAAAGCTTCAGCTCAAGCCCCCAAAAATGTATACATATATATTTAAATATAACAGACACTTAGGATAGACAATAAAGGCATGTATTACCTGATACATGACTAAAACAATTCATCCCACGGTGGATGTCACATTGGTGTTCATGACTAGTAGGGTTGGTTGAGTCTCCAACAGGTAAAGTTGCCCTAAAATAGAAGAACATGCCATTAAAACCTGACATAAAAATTTATTCCTTGAGGAATATCTGTAGTGTTAATAAACAAACTATGTAGCCTTACATTTATTCCACAAGTACTGCTTATCCCTATTCCTCTACTTCTTCCAAAGAAGCTTAATATGTTCAATTAAGCATCTGAAACACTTATTGTATACTTTACTGAAATATACTGAAGAACACAAATTTTAAGAAGTTCTGATGTGTTGAACTCATATGACCTCCTCTATTCTTGTATAAACTATTCTCAAGAATAATCATTGATGGAAATTATCTTGTTTCTAATTTTCTTGTAAGCACAAGGGGAATGTAGGTGTACAAAAGGCTTCAAGGAATAATCAAATCTTTAAAGAGCTAGTTACTATGTGATGATTTTGAAATTCCAATCTCTTTGTACTGCCAAGAGATTAAAAAAGTGTTATTTTATTTGATAAAACTAAATATATATTGGAAGAGTTCAAACATATGTCTTGGAAATGGTTTGCTCCACAAAAATGTCATGTGACATAAATTATATGCTTTAACATAATCTACATTTTTTGTGCAGTCATACAAAATTTAGGGGAAAAAGCTAAAACCACATTACTCAATTTCTACAATCATATCTACAAAAGGGTAATCGTTATCTAACAGAGGGTAGAGCCTAAATTCTTCTAAATCAGAGGCTTTTAGGAACCAATCTGGACCATCTCCTAAGGTCCCACTCCTATCTTTCTCGTGGTGCAGCTATTAGTATGCATGCTTATGCATGTTGAACTAATGGAAGGGGCTGCTCATCAAATGGAATTAGTCAGCCTGATGAGTTTAATGACTATGTGACATTCCTCCTTTTCCTTACCAGATTCCCTCTTTCCACTTTCCTATGCAGTCTCTCTTGACTGAAATCTTGATGGTATTAAAGTATTCGAGGCCCAGGAGATCATTTTATACCTTTTCTAAATCTTATCTAACAAAATCAGTATAATGCTGGCTCGTCATGGCATTGAAATGTCTCACAATCGGTAACTGTGAAGAAAGCTAGTGGATAAATATCCTCCTAACTAGGTCCAGTAGACCTGTTAACCAACGATGAGTGTTGTCCTCCATTTGTATTTGGGGTTATATGTAGATGATTTAATTGCCATAATGTAAAATAACTGGTGTCTACAACGATTACAAACCACTCATTATATAACAAAAATGACTACACATCTCAAAGCAAAATATTCCTGAGTTAAAACTGTACCCAAATCAGATCTCCGATGGGGACTGACTTGAGATCAAACCAAAATATGAAGATTCTACAATGGAATTCAGGAGGCTTTTCTAAAGATAAAAACAGTGAATTAACCAAAAGTTTATTTCTAAATAACATCGATATCTTTAGCATTATGGAAGCCAACATATCAGAACAACAAAAGAATTACTTCAGAATTAAAGGATACACTATGTCTTTACTCCCCAAAACAAGACAGATAGCAAGTGGAATATTAGTAGGAGTTAAAAACACATTAACATCAGCCTTTAATATCACTAAAGAAATGGAAGTGAATGACAAAAATGAAATAGCTAAAGTTGAAGTATGGAAAAATAAAGAACATTATACAATATATAACCTGTACAACCCGTCAAAAAATATACCAAACCTGAATCATTTAGACATAAAGCAGAAAACTATAATTGTTGGAGACTTTAATGTACACTCAAAATTATGGGATTCTCTAAAACTGATAGCTGTGCCAAATGCATTGAAGAATTTTTTAATACAAATGCAGTAGAATTAATATTTAATAATAATGATATGTCAACATATCTACATTAGACAGGAACAACCACAAATCCTGATTTGGCGACTGTGTCCTCTGATATTGCTGATAAAACAAATAGACAAGTTTATGATGATTTTGGCATAAGTCATACAGCTGTAATTTTAAAAATAGATATTTCATCACATCCTCCTAAAACCCAAACTGAAAAAAACTACTTGGAACTTTACGGTAGGAAACTGGAAAGAATATACAGAAGAATTAGAAAATACACTACCAGGAAAAACTATTACAACAGATTCATCAAATCACTTAAATAGAAGGCTTTGTAAAATATTAATAAAAACAGCTCATAAATTCATCCCTAAAGGCAAAATTAAGGTGCATAAACCTTCTTGGACTAAAGACTTAGATATATTAAAGAAAGATTGCAATGAAGCCAGAAAAAAGAAATTTTCCAAGATAGAGAAAGCATTACAAACTGGAGAAAGAAAAATGCTCCTTAAAAAACAAATTTTTTAAGCAAAAACAAAATTATATAATAATTTTGCAGAACACCTTAACTACAGAAGAGATGGAGCTAAAGCTTAAATATAAATTTCAGGACTACAGAAAGAGGATAGTAATAAACAACCTACTATCCTCAACAATAAAGAACTCACAGCCGATTACAACATAGCATCAGTTTTTAATACACAATATACAGCATAAAAAGTTCCCAGAGCATATAAAAAAACTACAAAAAAACAATTAAATCAGATATAAAAGTTCAAAATCAAACTGGAAAAGTTTTGCCAAAATCAGCAGAAGATATTTTCTCTAAAGATTTCAATGTAACAGAACTTAATACAACAATCAAATATCTTAAAAGATGAAAAACAGCTGGACCAGATAAAATATATCCTTAATTTTTATAGTATCTTGGTCCCAAAGCTAAAGAATATTTTATTAAATATTGTCGCGAACCTATTGTTGCAAGGAGGTGCGGCCAAAGCGCATAAAGAGACAGATAGTGCACTGCAGAGATAAACGATGGATAGTGCAGCACGGAGATAAAAGCTTGCCGAAACAAAGAGACAGATAGCTACTGGAAGGGTCGATTTCTTGTTTGCTACAGAACATTCCAGAAATGTCTATAAATATGAGTAGAGGTATATAAGTAAGCCGCGACTCGCCAAGGGGGAGCCGAGAGTTGTAATCGGAACTGCGTGTGCGCACAGCTGTGCTTTGAAAGTGAACTCTTTCGTTTGTGGGTGTGGCAGACGACCTTGGAGGCTGTATTTATGTAGGTTACGTAATTCTGCTACTGTACGGGTTGACCAAAGTGTATTTCTATGGAAATAAAGAACATTGTGAATTTCTGCATATTGGACTTTTAATTTTAGGAACCCACAAAGTTACAATTGGTGTCAGGAGTGAAACGTATGACAATAGAAGCTGCATTGGAAAAGATTTTAGAGAAGATGATAGAAATGAAGGCCGAACTGATCACGGAAATGAAAGCGACAAATAACAGCCTGGCCGCCGAACTAACAGAAGCAAAGAAGGCTAACGACAACCTCACCGAGAAGATGGAAGAAATGAAGACAGCGAATGACACCCTCGCTGCGACGTTAACCATGGAAATAAGAGCAGCGAACGATAACCTGGCAACCGAAATGAAAGTGGCGAACGAGGACCTCGCAGGGCTGGGCAAGCGGATGGGCCAAGCGGACGAGCGTCTTAACGATTTAGAGGGAAAGGCACAAATAACACCAAATCCCTGAACGCTATGGTGGAAGACATCGAAGACCTGGCGAGCCGCGTTAACAACCCCCTTAACGCCATGGTGGAGGGCAGCGTCGGCAGAAGGATGAAGGATTTAAAGGCCCACGCGCCGGGACGCGACACATCCGCACGCGTCAAGCCACCAAAGTACGCCAGCACGTCCACGTTCGAGGTCTTCCGCCGTCAATTCGACACGGTAGCCAGACACATGTGGTCGCCAGAGGAAGAGGCCGCACAGCTAATAGTCAGCCTCCAGGGACGGGCCGCAGAGGTTCTGAAAGTGGTCCAGAGAGTGGCGGCGCCCAAGGACATCCGGGAAGTCCTGGAAAACCATTTCGGAAACCAACGCTTAGACGCAGCCTACCGCGTCAAGGTCGAAGCAGCCAAGGGAGACGCTACAGGAGTTCGCCCTTGCAATCGAGCAGCTGGCCAGCAAAGCCTTAGCCGACCTTCCACCCGAGTTCGTTTCCCGAAAGTCTACCTACACATTCGTTGAAGGGGTACGAGACACCGAGACACGTCAGCGCCTAATGCTCGGCGACTACAAAACCATCCACGAGGCACTAATAGCAGCATTGAGCATGGAGGCGGCCAAGGTGATGGCTACCCCGACGTCGAGAACAAGGAGTATCCGCTACAATGTGGACAGAAGACCAGCAAGGGTAGCCGGCGAAGACCAAGTGGCGTGTGTTTAATGTGTGGCCAGCCGGGACACCCGGAGAAAGAATGCCCACACCAGGGAGAGCAGCCGGAGAAACGAGTAAGGGCCGGCGAGGCGAGAGGACACATTGGCGAAGTCAGTACCATCCCCTCGAGTTACGCTACACGCCATCAGTCGACGAATGGATGACAGCCTCATCGCGGACGGTTGGGTGAGAAGATGCAGTGCCGCGTGCTTGTGGACAGCGGAGCAGCCGAGACCGTCATCAGACCTGACATTGCCAGGGGTTTGCCGTCGAGAAAACCGGGCCGACCATACCAGCTTGTAACGGCATCGGGCGACACGTTACCTGTGGAGAGAGAGGTCGTGATACAATTGACATTGGAGCGAAGTGCCGTACGTCTGTGAGTTTTCGTCGCGAAGGTGGCTAAGGAGTGACTGGATGCACTCAGAAGCCACGAGGCGACGGTCGACGTCGGCAGGAAGGTCCTGAAGCTCATGGAGAACAGGTGATACTCCGGCAACCCAGAGTACGCCTTGGAATCTGCAGGGTTATACTCAGTGAAGAGGTGGTTGTCCCCGTGAGAAGCGAGGTGGCGCGACTAGAAGGCCAGCGGATGAAGAACATGATGCTGGACCGGAAGACGCCTGTGCACGGACTTTGTGTAGCAAGGACACTGTTGCCCCGCCACGAGGATGTGCCGGTGAGGCTGCTCAACCCAACGAACACCGATAACGACAAGGCCGGGACGGAGTTGGGGACGTGCGAGCCCGTGGTCAGTATAACACTAATTGACCAGAACCAGGAGCCGGTGCCAACGCAACATCTGGGGCCCCGGCTGGAAGGCTTACTGGAGAGGGCGGCCGACCATCCTGACCGCAGAACAGCTGGAGTAGCTTCCACTACCATTCAGAAGATACCAGCGCGTTTTCAGCCAAGGCGACAATTCAATTTAATTCATGCCAGAGGATCTACTCCCATTAGTCCTGGACCCGTAAGACCAAGGACCCAGGCCTCCTACCAGGAGTTACCGAGCTGTCCCAAAAGGGCGCCCGGCGCCTAAGCTCTTTCCATAGGACAAGACCTAGAGACTAACAAGCCACCCCCGCATTTGGTCCTGTGGACTCAAGACGGGATAGAAGTGGATACGCCACTTAGGCGCACCAACTCCAACATGGGAAGGCTACCGATATTACCTCGTTGGGGCCGCCTGGTGATCTAGCACACCTTCTACTAATTATGCTGGCTAGTAGCGGGAATATTAATGACTTCCCTCAACCCCGTCCGGAGAAGTACCCGATCTCCCAGCGTATCGGGAACCACTGTCCCCTCGATTCCATCCCAATCCGAACAACTCCCTATCAGAGAGGGGCTCGAATGTTCGGCCCGAGGTTCCTCTAGTAACGTCAGAGGTACCACGAGTGCTAGGGGCCGCAGCGCCCACGACTACGGCCACACGGGCCAGGTGTTCCACTGCATCGACACCGGAGACACCGGGCCTATTCGGCAACCACCCAAACGCGTTTCGCTGGCAAAACAAGCGGCAGTACGGGATACGCTGGTGGACATGAGATCCAGGGGAGTGACTGAAGAGTCTGACAGTCCTTGGTGTTCCCCTGTAGCCTTGGTGACGAAGAACGGTGAGCTACGCTTCTGCGTGGACTACAGGAGGCTAAACGCTGTCACCAGGAAGACTGTTTCCCATTACCCCGGATTGACGACACCCTGGACACCCTTGCTGGTGCGCAGTGGTTCTCGACCCTGGACCTTAAGTCGGGTTACTGGTGGGTAGCTCTAGACCCGAGAGACAAGGAAAAACCCGCATTCTCGACAGGCCAAGGGCTTTGGCAATTCATAGTTATGCACTTTGGCCTCTGCAACGCACCAGCTACCTTCCAACGGCTCATAGTCAGTGATGAGAGGACTTATGACACCTGCCTGCTATACCTGGACAGCATCATCGTCAGCAAGACATTCAAGGAGCACCTCGACAAACTGAGTAAGGTGTTACAGAGACTGCAGGCGACCTTCCTGAAGCTGAACCCGAAGAAGTGTCAGCTCTTCCGCAAGGAAGTCAACTACTTGGGCCACAAAGTCTCAAAAACCGGAGTGGCCACAGATCCGGAGAAGACACAGGCCTTGGCCGAAGAACAAAAGAGAATTGCGCAGATTCCTAGGGCTGTGCAGCTAATACCGCCGCTTCATAAAGGGCTTCTCCAACATCGCCAAGCCCCTCACCCGCCTGACAGAAAAAAACCGGTCTTTTGCGTGGACGGAGGACACCAAAGACGCTTTCCAGCACCTGAAGAAGGCACTGTGCAGTGCTCCTATTTTGGGATTCGCAGAACCAGGTAGCGCCTTCATTGTGGACACCGACGCCAGAGTCCATTGCATTGCAGGCGTCCTATCGCAAGTCCAGGACAGCCACGAGCGGGTGATAGCTTACTACAGCAAGACGCTGTCCAAGGCAGAGAAGAACTACTGCGTCACCCGGCGAGAGTTATTGGCGGTAGTGAAGACCATGAAACACTTCCACAAGTACCTGTAAGGTCAGCCATTCCATCTGAGGACTCATCACTCCGCCCTCACCTGGCTATTGAGCTTTAGGAATCTGGAAGGCCAGACAGCCCTTTGGGTCCAGAGGCTGCAAGAGTACGACTTCACCTCTAAACATCGTAGAGGGAAGAGCCACAGTAACGCAGATGCCATATCCCGAGGACCCTGCCCAGAAGAGTGCGGTCAATGTACAATAGTGGAAGAGAAGGAGCGTGCCGCAGCTGTCAGAGTGGTGACGGCAGTGCCTGCGGTTAACTAAAATAGCGCAGACCTGAAGAGCGAGCAGCTGGCGGACACAGACTTGGGGCCACTGTTGAAGGAATTGGGAGGCAGGGACAAGATCGACCTGGGAGGACATCGCACCAAGAAGCGCCTAATACAAGTCGTACTGGGCTCAATGGGACTCACAGAACATCAGAGAGGGCGTGCTGTTCCGGGTATGGGAATCGCCTGATGGGAAGACGCAGAGAGAACAGTTGGGACTTCCCCGGAGTAAGGTCCCGGAGGTCTTAGAGGAAGTGCAAGGAGGTGCTTCAGGAGGATACCTGGGAGAAAACCGAACGATCGACAAACTCCGACAGCGCTACTACTGGCTGAGGCTCCGAGCAGATTCTGAGAGGTGGTGTCATCAATGTCACGTGTACGTGGCGAGTCAGGCCCCCATACCAGGAGCCGGGGTCGCATGCAGCAGGACAACGTCGGAGCGCCATTCCAACGCATTACTGTCGACATAGCTGGAGCATTCCCAGTGTCCGACTGAGGCAATAAGTACCTGATGGTGGTCGTGGACTACTTCACCAAGTGGCCGGAGATGTATGCCATCCCAATACAGGAGGCGAAGACAATTACAGACTGCCTTGTGGAGCGACTGTTCTGCCATTTTGGGGTGCCATTGGAGCTCCACAGCGACTAGGGCACCAATTTTGAGTCCAACCTACTGAAGGGAGAAGCACTAGAAAGACTTGGGGTTAACAAGACCCGCACAACACCTCTACATCCCCAGTTGGATGGCATGGTGGAAAGGTACATCAAGACCTTAGAAGAACTCCTGAGAAAGGTCGTGCCAGCCATCAGCGAGACTGGGACTACAAGGTGTCACTGTTCTTGCTGGCCTACCGCTCGTCAACACACAACACAACTGGGATGGGGCCAGCCAGCTTAATGTTCGGCCGAGAGTTACGCCTCCCCTGTGATCTGGCTTTTGGAAGCCCCCCGGACGAAAAACAGCCAGCAACCAAGTATGTGGAGAACCTGGTGGACCATCTCTACATGTATGAGATGGCTCATCAGAACATCCAGAAGGCCAGCGACCGCATGAAGACCCGATACAACAGGCAAGCCAATAGCCAAGGGTTCCAGAAGGTGACCTGGTCTGGTTGTACCGCCCTACCCAGTCCAAGGGATGCTGCCCGAAACTTCAACAGCCATGGCAAGGACCATACCGGGTGGTGAAGAGGATTAATGACGTGGTCTACCGCATCCTGAAGGTACTTCGAGAGAAGATGTTGGTGGTACACCTAGATCGTCTGGTCTGCTAAGATGGTGCTGTTCGAGACGACCAGCCTTGAGGAGGGAGCAGTGTTGCGAATCCGATCGCGATAACGCGACTTATGCACACAAAGGAACTGATAGGCACCACGGAGATAAAGAGTATGCCGGAACAAATAAAGGTAGCGCGTAGATACAGAACTTGCCGGCAAAGATAAGGTTTCCTGTCAGGAAAGTTCGAGTTTCGTCTGGTGACAGAATATTCAATTTCTTTGTTGTTAGAGAACAGTCTCGAATTATCAATGCGGTATTTAAGGAAGCGACGACTTGCCAAGAGTCAGTCGTAAACAGAGGTTGTAACAGGAGTGTTCTAAACAGTGGAAGTTGAGTAAGCTTTTTGTTGTGGTCATCGACCTTGGTAGATTGTGTATGTGACGTAATTCTGTTATGTAAGGATTGAACAGAGTGTATTTCTACGGAAATAAAGAACATTTTGAATTTTTGCAAGTTGGACTTTTAATTCCACATTACGTAGCATTCCCACAAAACACAAAATATTAAACAATTAGAAATGATAACACAGTCATCTCCAGAAAATTTGAAAAAAATGGTGTTCAAAAATCTCATGGCAGTAAATATAGAGAAAACTAAGTATCAATTATTTCCTTAACCAGAAAACAAATTGAATTGAACTTACAATATGACAATACTGCTTTAGAAAGAACAAATAAAGAGAAATATCTTGGAGTAGTTTTTGATAGTAAACACACCTGAAAAAATCATATAGATTATATATGTGAAACAGCTATAAAAAGATTTAAACTACCGAAAAGATTAGTTGGCACTAAATGGGGCAGTTCCTGGGAAACGTTGAACACAACTTACAGCACTTACATTAAACCAGTGATAAAGTATTGCGGATAACTATTAATAACCTTATACCATCTAATAAAAGAAAACTCAAACACATACAAAATCAAGCACTTAGAATAATGACCAGAGTAATTAAAACAACTCCAACTGAAGCGCTGCAGACTGTTACCTCTAACAAACTACTGAATTTAGAACTAGAAACTCACGCTATTTTACAGTATGAAAAAATGATTAGATCTCCAAATTGCAATAAATGGTACAATAATTCAGATGTTGCAAATAAATTAAAAGCACAATCTAGATTCATGCAAGAAGTTAATGAACTTGAAAAAAATTAGAAATACCAAAACAAAGAGAAAATCTTATTGATTATATCTACCTTACTGGGATTATTACAAGTGAACATCAGTTAAATCTAATACATGAACTTAACAACAAAAATATTAATGCTGTCATAGCTAAAACCCCAACACTAGAAACTCTAAATCTAAACTATCCAATTCAAGAATCCCTTTCTGATACTGATAATGGAGCTGGAGCAGGTGGTGTACGCCAGTTCTTTTTCTTTTATAGAAATGTAGGAAGAAATACGAGGGTCACTAGGAAAGTTTTGAGCTGTGGTCAACTGGAACGCAGGAAGTGAAAAATGTTTGCATCATAAGGAAATCCATTACTTTACAAGTGAACTCAATCAGTTCCGTAATAATCACGCCACTTGTTCGGGAGAGCAGTGTTGCCAAGTTGATGCATATGTTGCCATTGTGCTGCAGCCATGGAATTGGAGAGAAGAGATTTTCGTGCAATGAGTTTGTACAACCACAAAAGTGGTTTGGATGAATCACAGTGTCTTGAACGCCTGTCTACTGCATTTGAGGACAAAGCACCATCACGTGCAACAGTGTTTCGCTGGTTTGCAGAATTTAAACAGGGCCAGACCTCGCTTGAAGATGAGGAGCGAAGTGGGAGGCCGACCACAGCGGTCACTGAAGAAACCAATGATGCTGTGGAGAAGATGATTAGGGTAGATGTGCATATGACCTACCATTTGGTATTAGTTCGCCAAGTGCTTCAAACATTTTACACCAACACCTGCGAGTGATGAAGATTGCATCATGCTGGGTGCCCCACAACTTGACAATTGCTCAGAAGCAGACTCGTGTGGAATGGCGCCAAGACATGCTCCATAAATTTAACAATGGTGATTCCAGGAGGATGTCTGACAGATACTGATGATGAAACATGGATATATCAATTTGATCCTGAAACCAAGCACCAATCGTCTGTGTGGTTGTTTCCTGACGAACCAATACCTATGAAAGTCAAGAGGTCAAGAAGTGTTGGAAAGCAAATGGTGGCAACATTTTTCTCACCAAGTGGGCATGTGTCCACAATTGCTTTGGAAAATCAGTGGAGAGTTACAGCGAGATGGTACACAGGTGTTTGTCTTCCAGAAGTGTTCCAGAAAATCACGGAGAGACGACCCAGAACTGGCCTGTGGGGAATCATGATTCACCATGACAATGCAATGCTGAGTGGGCAGCCACTCAGCGAACATATCAACTGAATTCACTGAGGACAGTCCTGTCAATCTTCTTAGCCATCCACCCTACAGTCCTGACCTGGCACCATGTAACTTACTTTTGTTCCCCACGGTGAAGGAAAAACTTTGTGGACGTCGATTTCCATCCCCCGAAGATGCTGTCAGTGCTTCCAGAGAGCAGCTAAGTGTAGTGCTGGAAGTAAATAGGTGCCAGTGCTTCCAGGATTGGTTCAGAAGGATGAGAGTTTGTGTGGAGTGTCAGGGAGAATACTTCGAAAAAATGTAATAGCTGAAATAGTTTTGCAAGCCAAGAGCTCCATGTCTCAAAACTTCCCTAATGAACATTGTACCACAAATTTTGATGGAAAATAGAAGCTGTTTATATATCACTGAAAAACATTTTTCCTCGGCTACATAAATGCAAAAATATAGCTATTCTTTCAGACTCAAAGACTGCTATACAAGCAATAGTAACACTTCCTAAAATGGAAAAAATTAAAGAAATACAAAAGATGATTCAATAAATTGGTAAACTAGGGAAAAAAATTGTATTACAATGGATTCCATCTCATTATGTAGCAGCAGACGTTTTGGCAAAGTAATGAACTAAAATTAAACAAAAACTATCATATATATATATATTGGGAGGCCGGAAGGAGAATGACTTGGTTGTCAATTCCTGAGCATCAAGCGCTCACACACATGCACACGCATATGAAAATAAACAAACCAGAAGGCAAATTACTTCAGGGTAAAATCCTAGAGAGTGTAGGTACTAAAATGTACATGAAATATAACACACGTTTCTACTGATGTTAGTTTAAGAAAATCATTTTACTTTATGAAATCCTCTGAACAAAATGTTGTTAAAAAGTTTATGTAGAAAAAATACTTGGGAGAAGGAAATGGAAAAAATTGAAGACAGCTGGACAACAGATAGGTATCCAAAAATACTCAGCCGTAAGCAATACTAACTTCTCAATATGTGTGTATGTAACTTTTCAGCTTGACTCTACCTGCTGAAACCTTGCTCTACATATTGTTAGTGTGGAAGAACAATTTCCATCAATTAAACTAACTGTGGTTCAACTATGAAGCCTGAGACTTAGTACTTACAGTATAGTAAGTTGGCTTAAAGGGTATGTTTCTCATTCTATATGAAACCTCCTAGCAGATCACCAGTAAAAACACAAGTCAACTGGAGAATTGAGTGTCATGCTGGCAGTTAGCCATGGTAGCTCAATGGTTAAGAGCAACTGGCTGGAGACCGGGAGATCTGTAGTTCACATCCCGACTTTGAATTTGAATTTTTCAGTCTGATTCTTCATATTCAAATATATAAGTTATTTCAAATTGATGATGGAGGATAATTCACATAAACTTGCATGATTAGAACCAATATGAGTAAAGTGCAATCAAACATTAGAAGTAATTCACACTGAAGTACAATGATAAGTGTTAAACTAGCATTGAATTCAATTTAATACTAAACTACAAAAGGTACACTAATATTTGAATAGCTGAGGAAGCGCAACATGTATGTGAAGTATATCTGAGATTAAAGAGAATGAAGCAAGTTAAATGTTAAAACAACTTGAACACAATTGTTCTGAAAAATGCCGATAAACAATATAATACTAACATGGTCTTTTTACTTTGGGTCATTCCTCCGGCATTCCAAAACAGCACTGAAAAGGGCTCTTCTTTTGTATTGGAAAGCATGCCTGCATTGTAGTCCATTTAGCGTTATCCAGGGAACACCACGTGGAGGCAGACTTGGACTAACCATAACAATATGGAGATAAACACAGAAAAAACCCAATATCAACTGTTCACAATGCAACACAAAACAGAAAATATATGTCTGCAAATCAATAACAAAAATTTACAAGAAGCATCCACAACAACAGATCTAGGAATAGAACTAGACCGGAAACTATCAATGAAAGAACATGTAAACAATGTAACAAATAAGATCAACAAAAAGAACATTTTAAAACGCCTAGCAGGAAAAAAATGGGGTGGAAATATGGACCTCCTTAATAACACATATAAAACATACATAAAACCCAACTTACTATTTGGAGGAGAACTGCTGGCAACAGTAAGCAAGAAACTCAAAAGGAAAATAGAAACCTCACAAAACAATTCACTAAGAATAATAACAGGAGCTGTGAAAACACCACCAATTGCCATACTACAGAGCTTCACAAAAAATATGGCCATAGAACTGGAACATGAACTAAAGGCAATTACCCTAGCACAAAAACTGCTAGTTAACAAAAATAGACACAAGTGGTATCACACAGCAGATAATATAAGTAATCTAAAAACCCAAACAAACTTCAGAACATACATCAATAACTCAAAACACAAGAACATTATAACAACAAATATAACAACAATAGAGGAAACAAGCCCAACAGAATATATTGACATACATTATAAGAATGACCTGTTATATACAATACATAAGCAAAACAATTTACCTGATGAAATGAGAGCAATAGCAATAGCCACAGAAAATGAAAGATATCCAGAAAAAGAATGGCTCCGAATATATACAATGGATCCTTTATAAACAAGCAAGATGCTGGTGCAGGAGTATACTGCAAACATTTTGCACAGTATCTAACACTAGACGAAACTTCAAACCATTATGATGGAGAACTAACAGCCATAAAAGCAGCACTGCAGAATGTCCTGTACAGACCGTACATAAAGCAAAACATAGTTATCTTAACAGATTCAAAATCAGCCACAGATGGGATTGTAAATTATAAAAACAAAACAACAAGAAACATCAAAGAAATAAGAAGTTTAATTAAAGCTGCCGAATCAAGAAACCATGTCACCCTGCAATGGATTCCAGCCCACGTTGGACTTTTAGGTAATGAACATGCTGACCAACTAGCAAAAAAAGGTGCAATTCAAAATATAAAACCCGTAAGATAAACTGAAATTAATAAACAATTAAACAATATTAAGCTACATTTTAAAAGACAGCAGAGACTTGATGAAGAAGATAAACTAAAAGACAAGGATTATAAGAACATTTGAGACAAAACTGACATACAAAAACTATCAAGAAAAACTGCAGTGGCCCTATTTAGAATGGAAACTGGCCATGATTGTCTTGCACAACACCTTCATAAAATACACTGCATACCTACCCCCAAATATACTATGTGTAAAGAGGATGCATCATGAACAAACACCATTTGGACAAATGTAATGGTCTCAAAAATGGGAACCTACAGGCTTTATATTGGGAGGCAAATCAACTAATCCCCAGTGCCATTAGTCAACATCATCAACAACAACAACATATTACTGTGGCTTTGTGGGTTCGTAGAATTAAAAGTCCAATTTGCAGAAATTCAAAACGTTCTTTATTTCCTTAGAAATACACTTTGTACACCTCTGATAACAGCAGAATTACGAAACCCACACGTACGCAGTCCATCTGCCGCAGGTCCTCACATAACTCACTGACTTTCCTCCTTGCCGAACACTGAAATGTCTAGTCCGGTCCATCCTTTTATGCAATCATTCACTGCATCACGAAGGTTGGCGAAAGCTACCCAAAGCTTGACGACCCTTCGAGGTGGCAGGCGAAGGGGAAGGAACAGTCCAGTAACTTCCCTGGTTCCTTCTCTCCCCTACCCATCTCTCCTCTGCAAGTGATTAGCGCTGTGCACATGCGCTGGGCAGTGTGTGGGTGTGGCTTAGCCACTATCTGTCTCTTTCACTCCCCGCTTTCCTCCCTCGCTCGGTGCTCGAATACGATGCCTCGCGACACTGCTCCCACCTCAGGGCTGGTCGTCCAGAACAGCACCATGGTAGTGAGCCAGACGATACAGCTGTACCACCATCTTTCCTCAGGGCACCTTCTGGATGCGGTAGACCACGTCGTTAATCCTCTTTACCACCTGCTACGGTCCTTGCCATGGTTGTTGAAGTTTTGGCCAGTGTCCCTTGGTCCGGGGAGGGTGGTACAACCAGACCAGGTCACCTTATTGGAACCCTTGGCTGTTGGCTTGCTTGTCGTATCAGGACTTCATGCAGTCACTCACCTTCTGGATGTTCTGACGAGCCATCTAATGCATGTCATGGAGATGGTGAACCAGGTTCTCCACATACTCGGTTGCTGGTTGTTTCGCTTCCAAGGGGACTCCCAAAAGACAGATCACAGGGGCGGCGTAACTCTCAGCCGAAAATTAAACTGGCTGGCGTCATCCCAGTGGTGTCGTGTATTGACGAGCGGTAGGCCGGCAAGAACAGTGGCACCCTGACGTCCCAGTCTCGCTGATGGCTGGTCATGACCTTCCTCAGGTGTTCTCCTAAGGTCTTGGACTTACCTCTTAACCATGCCGTCCGAGTGCGGATGTAGGGGTGTTGTGCGGGTCTTGTTCACCCTAAGTCTTTCCAGTGCCTCCTTCATTAGGTTAGACTCAAAACTGGTACCCTGGACGCTGTGGAGCTCTAGCGGCCCCCAAAACGACAGAACCGTTGCTCCACGAGGCAGTCTGTGATCGTCATCGCCTACTGGTTCGGGATGGCATACACCTCCGGCCACTTGGTGAAGTAGTTCACGACCACCATCACTTATTGCATCGGTCGGACACTGGGAATGGTCCAGCTATGTTGACAGTGATGCTGTTCAAATGGCGCTCCGACGTTGTACTGCTGCATGCAACTCCGGCTCCTAGTATGGGGGCCGCGACTCGCCGCACACATATGACATTGACGGTACCACTTCTCAGCATCTGCCGGAGCCTCAGCCAGTAGTAGCGCTGTCGGGGATTGTTGATCATTCGGTTTGATCCCAGGTGTCCCTGAAGTACCGGCGTGCACTTCCTCCAAGACTTCCAGGACCTTACTTCGGGTAAGTACCAACTATTCCCTCTGCGTCTTCCCCTCGGGTGATTCCCATACCCGGAACAACATGCCCTATCTGATCTTCAGCGAGTCCCACTGGGCCCAGTACGACTTGTATGTGGCGCTCCCCGGTGCGATGTCCTCCCAGGTTGGTCTTGTCCCTGCCTTCACTTCTCTCAAGAGTGGCTCCAAGTCTGCGTCCGCCAGCTGCTCCCTTCTGAGGCCTGCGCTTATCCAGCCATCTGCAGGCACTGCCGTGGCTACTCTGACAGCTGCGGAATGCTCCTTCTCTTCCACTTTTGTGCATTGGCCGCACTCTTCTGGACAGGGTCTTGGGGACATGGCGTCTGCGTTGCAGTGGCTCTTCCCTCTTCATGTTCAGAGGTGGTCATACTCCAGCCTCTAGACCCAACGGGCTGTCTTGCTTTCCAGGTTCCTAAAGCTCAATAGCCAGGTGTGGGCGGAGTGGTCACTCCTCAGGTGCAACGGTTGGCCGTACAGGTACTTGTGGAAGTGCTCCAAGGTCTTAACATGCCAGTAGTTCTCGCCGTGTAACGCAATCGTTCTTCTCGGCCTTGGACGTCTTCCTGTAGTAAGCTATCACTCGCTTGTGGCCGTCCTGGACTTGGGATAGGACGCCTCAATGCAATGGTCGCTGGGTTGCTGTCTACAATGAAGGCGTCGCCTGGTTGTGGGAATTCCAAAATAGGAGTACTTTAAAGTGTCTTCTTCAGTTGCTGGAAAGCACCTTCGGCGTCCTTCGTCCACGCATAAGACTGGCGTTCTTCTGTCAGGCGGGTGAGGGGCTTGGCGATGTTGGAAAAGCCCTTTATTAAGTGGCGGTAGTAACTGCACAGCCCTAGGAAACTGCGCAATTCTCTCTTATCCTTCGGCCGAGGCCAATCTCTCACGGCCTGTGTCTTCCCCGGGTCTGTGGCCACTCCGGATGGTGAGATTATGTGACCCAAGTAGTTGACTAGCTTGCGGAAGAGCTGGCACTTCTTTGCGTTTAGCTTCAAGTTGGTCGCCTGCAGTCTCTGTAGCACCCTACTCAGTTTGTCGAGATGGTCTTCGAAAGTCTTGCCGACGATGATTTCCAGGTATAGCACGCAGGCATCATAAGTCAATCTTCTCATTTCCGACTCCTTGAGGCGTTGGGAGGTAGCTTGTGCGTTGTAGAGGCCAAGGGGCGTAACTGTGAACTACCAAAGCCCTTGGCCTGTCAAGCATGCAGTGTTTTCCTTGTCTCTAGGGTCTAGAGCCACCTGCCAGTAACCCGACTTAAGGTCCACGGTCGAGAACCACTGTGCACCAGCAAGCATGTTCAGGGTGACGTCCTCCAGCATGTCCCGTCCGCCGCTTGTTTTGCCAGCGGAATGAGTCTGGGTGGTTGCCGAATAGGCCGGGCGTCTGCGGTGTCTATGCAGTGGAGCACTCTGTCCGTGCAGCCGTAGCCGCTGTTAGCTTGGTTGAAGACGCACTGGTATCGCCTCTGCAATTGTCGAACTTTCTCGAGCTGTTCTGCGGTCAGGTGGTCGGCCGCCCTCTCCAGTAAACCTACCAACCGGGCTAGACGTCGTTATCGGTGTCCGTTGGATTGAGCAGCCTCACTGGCACCTCCTCTCGGCACGGCAACAATGTTCTGGCTACACAGAGTCTGTGCACAGACATCTTCTGCTCCAGCATCATCCGGAGTATCACCCCTTTTCCGTTGAGGCGCAGGACCTTCCTGCCGACGTCGACCGTCGCCTCGTGGCTCGCACTCCTGATACCAATTGTGATTTTGTGGGTTCTTAGAATTAAAAGTCCAATTTGCAGAAATTCTAAACGTTCTTTATTTCCGTAGACATACACTTTATACACCTCTGATAACAGCAGCATTACGTAACCCACACGTACGCACTTCGTTTGCCGCAGGTCCACACATAACTCACTGACTCGGCTCCTTGCCGAACACTGAACTGTCTAGTCCGGTCCATCCTTTTATACAATCATTCGCTACATCACGAAGGTTGGCGAAACTTCACGAAGTTTGACGACCTTTCGAAGCGGCAGGCGAAAGGGAAGGAACAGTCCAGTAGCTTCCCTGGTTCCTTCTTTCCCCACGCCGTCTCTCCTCTGCAAGTGATTAGCGCTGTGCACACGCGCTGGGCGGTGTGTGGGTGTGGCTTAACCGCTATCTGTCTCTTTCACTCACCGCTTTCCCCTCGCTCGGTGCTCGTCTACGGTGCCTCGCGACAATACTAAAAGCTCGCATCTGGGAAGGTTTCAGTGTTCAGCCGAATTACTTCTGGCAACATCAGAAGTTTAATGTATTGAACATGCAGGTAGTTTGGACTAACAAGGCAGCTGAAAGGTTCAGAAACCCTTGTTCTACTATGTGCATATCAAGCCTATAAAACCCAAAGTACATCGTGTAATTTAGAGATACCTAGGGTGCTAGGGGTCTACAGCAGGTGAAGGAGCTAAGAGGCCTCCTTTTAACTATTATTACACAATATTTAACTTACTGTTAAGGAGTGTTTGCTAGTTGCACGATTACTTTCCTGTCAGAGTCTGACTCTGTGATGACAGAATCACTGTTGAAAAAAGAATTTTCTAATAGCTATAGTTTCCCTACAGTTACCAAACTTTACATCCATAAAATCAGACACAAGCTCCTCAATTGGTTGTATTGGTAGAGCTGGATTTTTTTCCAAAAGAACGCTGAAACGTTTTCGATGTCTCCGTGCACAAATTTCATGTGTGTGCTTGCATTTTCTTGTGATTGTTTGAATATACACTGCTGTTTGTGGAAATTGCAATACCAATAAGGAAATCATGAATGCAAGAAATTTAATACCGGAGATTAGGTACATGACAAGTAACAAATAATAAACTTTTGAAATCTATACACGACCTCGGAGCCCTAATATATATTCACTAGTTGGAGTGTATTGTTATATGCTATGGTATTGAATCAAAAAGGTTCTAAATAAGTTCCAGAAATATTTCCCTCCATGCATTTTGTATTCAAACCAACAAATTCATGACACTGGAGTAATGGTGTCTTGTCACTCTTCACAGAAGGCTTGTACTGTACATTCATTGTAATATGTGGCCGGGCATTATCCTGCTGAAATGTGACTGTGGAGATGCCTGAAGCAGGAGCAATACCTTGGGCTCCACAACCACCTTTAGGTATTGGTTGCTGTTCAAAGTGTCCTCAATTCATAGGAGGTGAGATCGGTTGCTGTAACCAATGGTGGCCCAAATAATCACACCCGGTGTTTGCCCTCTACAACTTTGCATAATCCTTAAAAATGACTACTGTCTCACTATGTCTCATTCAAAACACAGTTGTATAAGTATTTTTTGAGATACATGATTATCATATTCATATATAATTGTGGTCCAATCACACTAAGTTCCTCTTTGGATATTTCTAACTTACAATAATCTCAGAAACTATTTGTAGTTGGTTTATTAATACTCATCACTTACTTGTTTATATTTATGAGAGACTAGTTTCATTTTCAATCTCTTTCCAACTGGCATCTGTTGTTGTCTGCTCTCTCTCTGGTGGTGGAACTATGAACTTCTTTGTCAAATTATCTACTGGTGGGATTTCAAAGTTCATTACGCGATCCTTATTTTTCCATATGAATATGTTCTCCCATGTTGTCAATTTATTTTGGTTTATCACTCCTTTTAATAATTTTGGATTTGGATCAATGTCATGGTTTTCATTCCAAAAGTGAAATGCTACTGCTGACTTATCTTCTTGTTTCAATCTGATGTTTCTAAAGTGCTCTTTGACTCTGGTTTTTAGAGTGAGTGAGTGAGTGAGTGTGGTGTTTTAGGGCCCGTCGACAACAAGGTCATTTGGGCCCTAAGTCTCTGGTTTTTAGATTTCTTTTAGTTTGACCTATGTAGCATTTTTCACAATTCTTACAACTTATCTGATATATTCCAGAACTGTTAACTGATGGGATTTCATCTTTTGTTTTTGAATTTATCAATTTTAAAATTGAGTGTCTATTAGTAGGTGCCAAGGTGATATTTTGTTCCTTGAAGATCTTTTTAAATTTATTAAATGTTTTTGGGTGATATGTGAATGAACTGAATATGGTGTTGCTTTCTTTTTCTTTTGTAAATGTGGTTGCTTCCTTAATGTTTTCTTTAGTTTAGCTTTTCTAATTTTCTTCAACACCAAACTTTTGTTGTATCCATTTTCCTCTGCTATGTGTAGTATTGTTTTTTGTTCTTTGAAATATTCTTCTTTTTCCATGGGTATGTTGACTAGTCTGTGTGTAAGGCTGTTTATTATTGCATGTTTATGTGTAATTGGGTTGTGGCTATTATTTTTTATGTAATTTTCTGAATGTGTTGGTTTCCTGTATATTCCAAATTTTATTTTTGTGTCATTCCTGATGATATTTAGATCCAAGAAAGAGAGTTGTCCATTGGTTTCCTTTTCTATAGTGAATTTTATAGTCCTTTCTTGCAGATTTGTATATTCGGTATAATTGCAAAGATGTCATCAACATATCTATACCAAACTTTGAAGATCAATGGGAAGGACTTTTTGATTTGTGTTTCAAATGCACTCATAAATAAGTTAGCCAAAAAAGGTGAAAGTGGATTGCCCATTGATAACCCTGATTTCTGCTTGTAGTGTTTTCCATTAAAGCTGAAGAAGTTTTGTTGAATGCATACTTTTGTTAGGGAAATGTATTCTTCTGCTTCTATTGCTTCCATTTCTATTGTAGTTAGCCACTTTTAAATACAGTCTGTAATTTTTCTGTTGGTATGCTTGGAAACAAAGATGTGACATCAAATGAAACCAGTCTGTCATTTTTGTCCAAATTTATATCTTTGATTTTTCCTACTAAATCTAAAGAATTTTTTAAATTTGCACTTTTGAATTTTGGGAAACTATTAAATTTATTTAGCAACCATTTGGCCAAATTATATGTGGGAGCATTTATACTACTAGTGATAGGTCTCGTGCCTTTCCCTGTTTTATGAATTTATACTAAAGCAGACAAGGGAAATAAACTAGTAATTTTGGAAAAAGAAGATTACACGAAGCGGATGGAAGATTTGTTGGAAGACAATAATTACCAAAAAGTAGAAACTAACCCTTTAAAGTACTGCATTGAAACCACAAATAAAACTCTAAAAGAAAGCAAAATAATCAACAAAAAAGAATTTCACAAAATTAAAGTAGATAACCCAACATTACCAAGAGTATATGGGCTGCCAAAAATTCATAAAACAGTATAAATGCCCCCACATATAATTTGGCCAAATGGTTGCTAAATAAATTTAATAGTTTCCCAAAATTCAAAAGTGCAAATTTAAAAAACTCTTTAGATTTAGCAGGTAAAATCAAAGATATAAATTTGGACCTAAATGACAGACTGGTTTCATTTGATGTCACATCTTTATTTCCAAGCATACCAACAGAAAAATTACAGACTGTATTTAAAAAGTGGCTAACTACAATAGAAATGGAAGCAATAGAAGCAGAAGAATACATTTCTCTAACAAAAATATGCATTGAACAAAACTTCTTCAGCTTTAATGGAAAACACTACAAGCAGAAATCAGGGTTATCAATGGGCAATCCACTTTCACCTTTTTTGGCTAACTTATTTATGAGTGCATTTGAAACACAAATCAAAAAGTCCTTCCCATTGATCTTCAAAATTTGGTATAGATATGTTGATGACATCTTTGCAATTGTACCGAATAAACATTTAGAAGATGCATTAAAATTACTCAATCTGCAAGAACAGACTATAAAATTCACTATAGAAAAGGAAACCAATCCACAACTCTCTTTCTTGGATCTAAATATCATCAGGAATGACACAAAAATAAAATTTGGAATATACAGGAAACCAACACATTCAGAAAATTACATAAAAAATAATAGCCACAACCCAATTACACATAAACATGCAATAATAAACAGCCTTACACACAGACTAGTCAACATACCCATGGAAAAAGAAGAATATTTCAAAGAACAAAAAACAGTACTACACATAGCAGAGGAAAATGGATACAACAAAAGTTTGGTGTTGAAGAAAATTAGAAAAGCTAAACTAAAGAAAACCATTAAGGAAGCAACCACATTTACAAAAGAAAAAGAAAGCAACACCATATTCAGTTCATTCACATATCACCCAAAAACATTTAATAAATTTAAAAAGATCTTCAAGGAACAAAATATCACCTTGGCACCTACTAATAGACACTCAATTTTAAAATTGCTAAATTCAAAAACAAAAGATGAAATCCCATCAGTTAACAGTTCCGGAATATATCAGATAAGTTGTAAGAATTGTGAAAAATGCTACATAGGTCAAACTAAAAGAAATCTAAAAACCAGAGTCAAAGAGCACTTTAGAAACATCAGATTGAAACAAGAAGACAAGTCAGCAGTAGCATTTCACTTTTGGAATGAAAACCATGACATTGATCCAAATCCAAAATTATTAAAAGGAGTGATAAACCAAAATAAATTGACAACATGGGAGAACATATTCATATGGAAAAATAAGGATCGCGTAATGAACTTTGAAATCCCACCAGTAGTTAATTTGACAAAGAAGTTCATAGTTCCACCACCAGAGAGAGAGCAGACAACAGATGCCAGTTGGAAAGAGACTGAAAATGGAGGCGAATGTCTTTGAAACTAGTCTCTCATAAATATAAACAAGTAAGTGACGAGTATTAATAAACCAACTACAAATAGTTTCTGATATTAATTTTGATGTCACTGTTACTAAATTCCTCCAAACACATATATTACTTACAATACTTTCAGCAGTAGGTTCAGTTTCAAGTTATCTACATTTGCTTAAAATGGATCAACAAAAACTTGAAAGTTCTTTACTTCCTGTGATTTAGACAAGGGAAGCTTAACTGGTGGAACATCCCCTTTTAATATTTTTTTTCCCTTTTTTTAATTTTAATGATTTAAAGCATGGAAAACAAATGATTTCTGGTGGTCAATACACATGGTTTTGAACTGCTACCAATGATGCCCACACTATTGACTACTTTATCATTAATTACTATTGGCCTCAAATGTTTAAGTCGCTTACAGAGGAACACAGACAGGTAAATCACTCTGGTCAGCCATACAACCATTATCTAACTCACATGATATCACTGACTTATCATTTACTGTGAAAATTTAGTGCAGTTGATACCATTTTTGAATTCACATTAGCATAACTAATGATCCAAAAATGTGATGTTTTATAAGACTGACTTACTAAGTTTGATTCTTGTAATAGAATGTGAGTTAGCAATATGAAAAACAAAATGAAAATCTATTCTTCTTGCAAGCGTTGTTTCAACTGTCATTGTGAGTCTCAATTAATGCCATTACATTTAGTGCCTACATATTCATAGACTTCTCAAAATTCTGTATAACTGTGGCAACAACTAGTTCATAAAGGCGTGTCTCGACTCTTCAGAGACTAAAAATGTATTTACGTTAAGCCTACAGTGAAGGACTGAATGGATCAGCACTACTTACTGTACATAGGGAAGTCAAAATAACACTAGAGGAAATCCTCAACAGATTCTTTTAAGCAATAATGGAGCATGCATTTGGTTCTATACCTTTTTGGCTATTCAGTTTTTGTTTTAAATGTCATAGTATTACTGTTATTCAAATAACTTGCATTGTAAGCTAGGAGTAAGACCATCCCAGCTTCAATTCTTAGCTTTACCATTTTTTCTACAAAGTTCTTTTCTACAAACTTAAAAATCGGCAAATCATTGTCTTGACAATGATTCAATTTTTTATTTACTGATTTATGCTTCTCTCAACATTTTCATTACCAACACTTTTTATTATTATTTTATTTCTCTTCTGAAGGTAGATCACTTGAAGGTGATTTAAGTGTTAATGTAGCCAAATAAAAAATAATAAATTGACACATTCATACAGTTTTAGCTTGGCCACAAAACTTGCTTTTATTATGATTTTATACTTTATTTAAATTATAATTGTAATAAAATACTCCTCTAGAAATAGAATAGAAATAAGACATTTTTTGATACCTCCAAGACAAAAAGTGGAAAAATTTCCAATGTCAATGAACTTCACTGTCTGAGTGTTGCAAATATATAAGAGGCTCCAAAATCTCTTCACATGCAATTTTTTTCCAAAAGTCATCTTCTTGTAGTTTTCTGCATGTCTCACACAGTTTCCCCAATCTTGCTGTGTTGTCTTGTCAATTTATTTGTGAATAAGACATTCAGCATCAGTCAGTTTAAAAGTTTTTTCTATTTGCAACATCCGTTTTAATTGAGCCAACATTACTCAACTGAATTGTAATGGTAGTGGTAAGGGCACAGGCAGATTACCTTTGTTCCATTTGAGTTCAAGTTGATCCACCTGACACATTTTGTTCGTGGTTTTTAAATGAAAGAATAATTGAATAATTCAAATTTGAACTCTCTAGGATAAAAAGAACTGTCTCCAATATGAAGCAGTCATAAACATCACATGACAGCTCATGTTCTGTAGATGCACAATTCTATAGGCTAACAGGAAATGTACTGTCTGCTGCCTCTCAAATTTAAGAAACACCTTGGCTTATTCAAAGTAATTCTTTTAGTACATCATGTCAATGGTTTACATTTCAGTTCTAAGTAATTACAAATACATGTACTTGCAAACATATCAACCATAATATATTGGCATTTTATTTTTATTATGAAAACTATTTGAGCTAAAAATATAGGGTTTTATGGTTATGTTAGAAACCTTAGTAACCCTACATTCCTTGTGAATCACTTTTTGCAAAATTTGAATTTTTGTCTTAGCGTAAATAGTATTTATTAGAGAGAGAGATTCACGTGGTGCTTGCCACACGCCACTTAAAGGGAATGCAATATGACAACACTGCTGGACTCCTATTTGTTGCTAGCCTGGTGTCACTCCAAGGACAAAAGTCACCCCATTTGAAAGTCACTACAGTTAACATTTAGGTTGAGATAGTAGTATCAGCTATCATAGCAAGTGGTTATTAGATAAATATTGATGAATAATAATGTATGACACAACTCTACATATATACAGGGAGCCTTATGTATCTTTCTGAAGTACAAACTTAATACTGCATATTTCATAATATTAATTCTGATTTTCATGTTATTTAAAAAAAAACAAAAACAGGAGATTACAAAAGCAAATAAACCTTGCTACTACATTCTTTAATGCAGCTAGATAAAATAAGTATACCGCAAGTGTGGCAACATAATGCCATTTAATAAACAAATTTCTACTAATTGGTGCTCAGTACGGAAACAATTAAATGAAGACATCTGAGCCTTAAAAGGGAATAATGAGCATGACCTTTATACCAGGAAGAAGGTAAGAACAGTAGGAGTACACTAGAGTACACTAGGAGGGCAAGGTGCGGTGCAGATAACAAAGAAATCAACTCGTGAAACAGTATGTAGGGGTCACAAGAGCAACCCCCAACTAAAAGAGAATGGAACTAGTAACCAGGAATAATTAAGCGGCAACAACCCAAATACTGGTTACAACTGACTACAACGTGAAGATGAGAGATATTAAAAACGCAACAAATAAGTTTTTGTATCTACTAATTATGTTTTGTTGTGTTATTGTACTGAAAAGGATAAATATCTGCTAAATTCTGCTCAGAAGTAGCCAAACTGACACAGAAATGAAGGGAAATAGCAGAATCAAAAAGTTTAGCAAAGACATAACTAAACTGACACACATGCAGAGGGCATTGTGAAAAGTGCAGTTTCAGTCTCATTCTACACTCCAACTCCTTCATGTGATCCAACATTGTTTCCACTATTGTAACATACTGTTCACTCTTTACATTTCCTAGGAACTTCGTCATGACACCTCTCATTGAAATCCATGCACTAAGTTCTATGGCATTCATTGTCTGTTCAAAGTTTGGCTCTTTCAACAGCTTTCTAATTTATGGTCCATCAAAAATGCCTTCCTTGGCTTCTGCATTTGATAAATGTGGAAACTTGTCTGCAATATACTGAAAACAGGAAACTTTCAATTCATTACACACATCCCATCTGTGCTCGTATTTGATTTTGTACAAAACAGTTTGTGTTGTGAGATAATTTTCCTTCAGTGAAATGGAATGTCCCACAGCTATTGAAGTTAGAATATCTCCATTATGAAGTAGTATAGCTTTCAAGCTCCTTTTAGAGGAATCCACAAAGAGTGTACAACCTTCCAATTCCAATAATCATTTCCTATACCGCTTGCAAAAGTTAAAGGCATATGAATGCTGGCCAATACTCAAGCGCAGCGCTGTTGCCAAGTGTGGTGGGTGTACCGGCATAGTTTCTGTACTTAGCATGCTTTACAAGTCAGCAAAGGTTTTGCCTATTTTTCCTGTAATGATACAGCACATTAAATATTCCTAAAACATTAAGATCTTACCTTGGCACACGTCACAGCAGTGAAACAGCAAGCACAGTTTCCAATCCAGTAGCCTGCTTTTAATCTTCGTGGGTCTTTTCCGGAGATTGAAATCAGGCACGCTCCCTTTTTCTAAGGATTAAACTGCTTCACTACAAATTCGTAACACTGTATGTGCACTACCTACATTGTGTAGTGTTTAACGCCCGCTTTTACTACATACGGCTCCACAGGCGGTGACACTGATGATACATGAGATGAAGATGGAGCACCGGTGGAATGAGATGGCAGGGGAAACCGGAGGTGCTGGAGAAAACCCGCCCCAGCGCCGTGTTGTCCAGCACAAATCTCACTTTGCAGTCGCCTGGGATCGAATCCGGGCTGCCTTGGTGAGAGCCAAGCGGTCTAACCACTGAGCCACGGCGCGGCCTCGCACTACCTACACCTCAAGCTTCTACAGTTAATTGCTAAGTTTTTGAAAAATCTACACCTGCCCTATATTCTGGATTGGAGAGCTTTCGTAAAAACTTGTTCATATTAAATATAATTATTCTGCCCTGAGAATGAATCACTTCACGTTTGTTGATCGAAAAATCACTTGGCCCAGCTTTGAGGGACATGTTCACGCATTCGCATCACTAACACTGGAGAAAATATATGTGTATAATAATTATTTAATGTAATATAAGCAATATTTCAGCTCGAATTTGACTCACGACTTAACAATGCCGTTCATTAACAAAACAACAAACCCTACTCTGAAAACGTACTAAACATTAACTCGGTGTGTTTCAAACTGTGTGCAGTAGGTGAACTGTTTATTTATGCTTGAGATCAGTGTTGTCAGGAAGGAATCTTGTTGTTTGTCAGGCTTATCTGTGTTGAATGAATGGATGTTGGGTAACCATAACCATATGAAAGATAAAATGTGCATCGCTTGCATTCTAAGTATTGTAGAGATTGGATTTTTGTATGGTCATGATCAGAAAATAAAATTTTTTCTTATTATGAGATCAGCATCTGTCATGTTTAAATATTAATATCTAGGCATAATTAATGAGATAAGGTTCTCAGTTCAAGCGTGTGAGATGTGTGTACCACATTTGGCAACACTGGTAGAAGGAGCAAGCTTAGGATTCACTGGAGTCTGCAGTACGGCCCACCTCCATATGCCTTTAACTTTTGTGAAAATTATAGCTGTTATACCAATCCTGAAATATCATAACAGTAGATCAGTTCATCTTTCTTCTTGAAATACTTCCTGAACTCTTTATCTCTGTATGTACCAAGGAAAGGTAGTTCAAGGAGCAAGAAGATTTTTTTTCTTTTAGTCGTGAACTTAGCAGCTCTCTCTTTTCATTTCATCGGTAACATTTCTAAAGATAAAGTGATATCGGAGAGTTCAATGGAACGGTGTTGGATTGATAAGCATGCACAAGAATAACAAAGAAAAGCACAGCTACACTAACAGCCAATTCGCTATTATTGCAAAGCAGGATGGAGCCGCAGTGACACATTTTAAGACAGAAAATCACAATTAGCATGAAAACTGAATGTGATACTGGAAAACTAGTGAAATATCTGAAATCAGGAGACCTTACTACACAAATATAATTATTTGTAATAATTATATTTGTGTAGTATTTGTTGCTTCACTGTAACAAACTTCATTTTTTACATAATTCTCAGGAGACCTTATTTAGTCATAATCACCAATAAGATGCTTTGCCGCAAAAATCATGCTGGGTAGAGCCACCTATTAACAGACAGTTGAACTTTATTATTACTTCAATGATAATATGACTTGTGTTTAATGTGATATGCACAGGACCTTTATCTTTTGAACAGGCACAAAGTGCATTTAATGCTACACTGTAGGAATTAAAATTCAAATAGTGCACATGCAATTATTACATCCTTGCAAAATGGCCATCACTGAGAGATGTGAAAAGCCATTAAAGTAACAAATTAAAAATTATAATAATATATCAATACTACAGCACTACACTACATAAAGTTAGTTATAATATAGCTACAAAAAATTACACGACTAAAGAGATCACTGGGGACAGTATTTGCACACCTCTGTAGCATAGGTGGTAGCACATCTGTCTCAAGTTTAAAAAATCCTGAGTTCAAATTTTGGTTAGTGCGAGTATCTGGTAAAGCTTTCTTCCAGAGTTTCTCACTATCCTGAAGGATGAATATTGGGTAATTCTAAGCTCTGGAACCCTGGCTGATTTGAACATCATTTCACCCATTTCATTCATCATCTGATATGATTGAACATTGAAGGATGTAAATTTAAAAAAAAACTGAAGATAGCATTTGATAAAGTTGAAATATTTAAGAAAGAAGCATAACATTTTTAATATTGTTGGTTTCTGTAATGATTAGGAAAATTTAGAAACTTCCATCACTAAAATGCAAACATTCGCCTTTGCTGTTGCCTTGGTTTTGCTCCTCCTCTTCCTCTTCTTCTTAGTCTTCTTGTTCTTCTATTCTGAGAGAAAAAGTTCCACCAAATGCTAGAGTATTTCAAGAGGCAAATGCTGCTTCAGTCGCGGTACAAATTATTCAAACATAACGTTTTTTCATCATGTGAGTCTAAAGTAAACCCAGAAAGTGTATGCTTATTAATAAATTGCATTTTCTATAAAATATAACCAATGACAGCTACAATTTGAAAGTTGCATAGATTATCTAAAACTTTAAATGAGCTGGAAGTACTTTCAAACTAAATTCTGCTTATAAGGAAATGAAGATTAAAACACATGTATTGACTTTTATTTGAAAAGCAATAACAACTGCAAATGGTTTTTCACTGAGTGCTGCAACTTACGAAAACCAATGTACTACCATATAATCTTTAGCAATTAGAGGAATGTGATGTGTAAAATAAATATTGAAAATCAATAAAAAAGCTCTTTTCAAAGTATCTACATTTGCAAGTCTTTGCAGTCAGATAACCAAGATGCTTCACTAAAATTTAAAGTTTTTAAACTGCTTGATATGCACTGCAAGATGATGTGCAGCACTTCAGGTGGAGATAAAGACATAAGTGAAATTACTCGTGTTTTATTTGTGCAAAATTTTGAAAGGTGGCAGGATTCTGTTTTTCAGATTGCGTTCAAGTATAGTGAACCTGTAGTGCAGCACAGGAAGTAATTAGCCTACTTACTGTTGTGAATACAAGTCTTCCTGTGCAGACAATTGGTGAACTCGATTTCCCCTAATTAAGAAAAGAAAAAACTAAAACAGTTTCAAAAATATTCTTTCTGTAATGTAATGAAAGACTATAATTAAATATTTGACAATAATAAAACAACTGTTCATTATGACAGAAGAATAGTTACAGAGAAAGTGGTAGTCTGATATGCATTAGCTGCTCTTGATTCTTAAGCAATCACACTTTCTCAATAAACAATATTAACTCATAAACGCCCAACTGTCTATTTTTAGACCACTACAAAAATTATTTAAGTATATACTTATTTTACATAAATTCTCAAGAGTTATTTTCACAATGCATGTCATCACTGAAATTATATGATTATGTGAGCACATTATCATCTTTAAAAAATTTACATTTTATGTAGTTTATTAATTTACAATAGTAAGGTGCTAACGACCACAGCGTGTGTAAGTACATAATTGCACATTCCTTGCTACGTTTCCCTCCCAGCTTTCTGTAATACAATGAACTGGTGATAAAGGTTCTTATTATTGCATCACACCAAAACTCTGCAGCTGTAAACAACTCTAATGTTGAGAATATGAGTTGAAAATCAAGCGATCTATTTATAGTCTGCTGGGCATCTATCTTATCTCACATCAGCAAATGAAAAACTTCACATAACGCAACATCTAGTAAAACCGTTGCTTCTGTAATAGAAACCAAGCTTCTGTCTTGTGTGTTATTTGCTTTCTACAGTTTTTCTGTCTGATACAAGTGAATTGCTAAATATTAAAAGCAGAAGCATTATTAACAATGAAGTATTCTTCATTTTTGAGTTTGATTTTTGAGTCACTATGTTTACACTCAACTTCACTTACTATATTGTATAATTGAAACGTTTTCAAGATCATTCGATCTCATCTTCAGCTGTTTGGTGACTAAATGCACATTCTTCTTCCTCTACTACAGTGCTCCGATCCCTCTGCCATCTGGTGTTATGGGCACTAAGCTTTAATACTTCATTTAATGCCAGGATTTCAAAATTTATAACTTTATCCCGGTTTTTGGTTATGAATATTTTTTCCCAAATATCCAATTCTATGGGTGTACTTAAAGATTTTAACAGTTTTATGTTATGGCCAATGTTGTGGTTTTCTGTAGAAAAATGGTGTGACACTACAGATTTTTCTGTTTGTTTCAACTTTATGATCCTCTGGTGTTCCTTTTGCCTGGTTAACAAGTTTCTCTTAATTTTCTCTATGTAGCTTTTACCACAGGTTTCACAGTTTATATGTTAAATTCCCGATTTCAAAGTGTTGGGGGTGAATTTTTTAGTGGCTTATTTAGCAGGTTCTTCAGACTGAATTTGTTTAGGGGTGCTAGTTTTAAGTTTCGTCTTTTGAAGATTCGTTCAAATTTTCTAAAAGCCCATGGATGGTAGGTGAATTTTATATATTGCCAGTGTGTTTTTAAGCGGTGTGAGATTGGTATTTTTTGATATTATCTTGAGTTTTTCCTTTCTTTTCATGTTCCTTATGATGGCTGGGTTGAATCCATTTAATATTGCTGTCTCTTTTATGTGTTGTTGTTCTTTCAAAAACTCCTCCTTACTCAGTGGGATGTTGTATAGCCGGTGAATTAGACTTCTAAAGGCAGCTAGTTGATATGAAACTGGGTTGTATTCATTTTTCTTTATATAATTATCTATGTGTGTGGGCTTCCTGTATATTCCAAAATCTACACCATGACTATTTCTAGTTATCTTGAGGTCCAAAAAGGGTAGGGTGTTGTCTCTTTCTACTTCCATTGTAAACTGGATATGATTATCTTGCAGGTTTAGTAATTTTAGAGAATCTTCTCTAAGTTTTTCCAGAATGATAGCAAAAACATCAACATATCACCGCCAAAATTTGTAAATCTGTGGGAAGGCCTTTACTATGTGTGTTTCAAAATAGCTCATGTATAGGTCTGCTAAGATAGGTGAAAGTGGGCTCCCATAGCTAATCCTTTTGATTGTCTGTAGAATTTTTGGTTAAACATGAAGTAATTATTCCTTGTGCATAAATCTGTACGATTGATAATGTCATCTATTTCTGTGGGGTCTGTTGTAGTCTGAGTTAGCCATTTTTTGAGGAGTGTAGGTATTTTTTCTACCCGAATGCTAGTAAAAAGTGCCTTAACGTCAAAAGAAACTAGTATGTGATTTTCTGGGATGTTGTACTTCTGTAGGTGATTTACCAATTCTAAGGAGTTCTTTATTCCCAAACTTTGAAATTTGTCGTATGATTTTAATTTTCTTACTAACCACTTTGCAATGTGGTACGTAGGTGAATTGATGCCATTGATGATGGGTCTCATGCTATTGTCTTGTTTGTGAATTTTTGGTAAACAGTACAACCTTGGTAGTGTGGGGTTGTACGATTTTAAGTTGTATTTTTCAGATGTAGTTAATATTTTTGTAACTCATAAAGCTTTATTGACAGAAGTGATACTTGGGGTTAATGGATTTTTTTTTGGAATTTTTTCATATACTGGACTATCTAACATAAGGTTTACTCTCTGAATATAGTCTTCTGTCTCCATAATTACTACAGAATTACCTTTGTTGGCTTTTAGGTATACCACTGGCTTCCTATTTAAATTTCTTATTACCTTGTTGTAAGTTTTATTGTATTTTGAGGATAACTGTTTTATTATATCCAGACATTCCATTTTGGCTTTAAGTTTTCATTTTCTAGGTTATGTGTGGCTATTTCGATGTCGCCGATAAAATCATCTAGAGATGTTAACACACGTGTTGAAAACTTTCTGGAGTAATCTAATTTCTTCGGTTGTAAACTTCTGTTGTGATAAGTTTATTATGTTGACTTGTTCTTTAAAATCCCGGTGTTTTGGTTGATGAGAATGCTCCAGTTGACATTCTTTTAACAGTTTGAATTTCTTCTTAAGTCTTTCATTTTTCTTTATCATCAATATGTTTAATTTTTCGTGAACCTGCATTTCAAAATTTTGCCAGATGTGTATTCCCAATTGTTTGGTTAGTTTTAGATGTAGGTTGTATAATTCCAGGTCTATTTTATTTATGTAGCTGTAATGTTTCAAAATTTGCAGTTTTATCACGTATTTTTCCACAAGCCACTAAAAAATTCAATCCCCAACACTTGGAAATCGGGAATTTATCAGATAAACTGTGAAACCTGTAATAAAAGCTACATAGGAAAAATTAAGAGAAACTTGTTAAACAGGCAAAAAGAACACCAGAGGAACATAAAGTTGAAACAAACAGAAAAATCTGGTGTCACACCATTTTTGGACAGAAAACCACAACATTGGCCATAACATAAAACTGTTAAAATCTTTAAGTACACTCATAGAATTGGATATTTGAGAAAAAATGTTCATAACCAAAAACCGGGATAAAGTTATAAATTTTGAAATCCCGGCATTAAATGAAGTATTAAAACTTAGTGCCCCTAACATCAGATGGCAGAGGGATCGGAACATGGTTGTAGTGGAGGAAGAAGAATGTTCATTTAGTCACCAAACAGCTGAGGATGAGATCAAATGATCTTGAAAACATTTCAATTGTACAACATAGTACGTGAAGTTGAGTGTAAACATAGTGATTCAAAAAAAAAAAAAAAAAAAAAAGTGAATTGGTGTTCAAATTGTCTTCCTTGGAGTGAGGATAACATGTAAGCACACTGATTTCTAAATTACTTACGCCTTATATCTTTTGGGGACAGTTTTGCTATGCTGCTCTAACAGAAAATGTGAACCTTAATGTGTAAGTCTGTTAGTCATTTCTTTTTATTTCATTCATTTTTAGATTACATTCAGAGATATGAGTTGTAATAATTACGACATTGTATTCAAAGGAATTATGCTCAAAGAAACATGGATATTGTAAGTGACGATAACTTTGTGAGTGAAATTCACGATTATTGTGATACCGTCAATGATTCTTCCTGTTTGACTAATGAGGACTAAGCATCTGGTGATGCTATGGGTATAGAGAATGTGAATGATGTCCCAGGCCCAGCTGAAGTACATTTTACTGTCTCTGAAAAGAGTGACATACAGGAAACAAATGACTCCAGGGTTCAAAAGCAAACCAAAAAAACAGAACTTTGCAACCAGCCAACAAGATAGAAAAAATGTGCCTCCCCAAATTTACACAAAAATTTCAGAAAATATCTATGCTTCAAATGAAAAATGAGAAGAAATAAAAAAAGGTTTGAAAAATTGCTTGTCACTTGAGGTTGTAGAGAAAATTCTAAATTCTAATGGAATATTTTAATTCCATTTAAAGAATTAAAGATTAAAATTTAAAGAATATTTGAATTCCATTTGTTAAAGAAACTGTCCTATGCAGCCTCCTGTTAAAATACATTTAATTTCCTTTCATGGAAGTGTTGAAAACAGTGTTGTTGTATAAATTAAATTAATTGGGAGTCGATAAATGACACAAAACAACACTTACTTTTAAATTTTCCCGGTAATTTAAAAGTAAGTGTTGTTTTGTGTCATTAATCGACTCCCAATTAATTTAATTAATACATTTAATTTCTTTTTCGATCCTGATAAGCTCAGTTTTCTTAGGCATATTATTGCTTTCAAGGTATCACTTCCTTCTGAAAGATATTACTGGTTAGAGGAGCCAGATTTGGACTTAGACATTATAAAACAGCTACGTCTCGAAATCAGTACGTAAAAGTTAAGAGCTTTATACATTTTAGTATGAATAACACACTTGCTGATGGCAAGATAAAGGATTCAAAGTAAGACTGCTTATATTTATGCTGAATGCTTCTTTCTGTCAGTTTAGTATATTTTCAGAACAGCTTGTCGTAGATGACATGATAGTAAAATACTATGGTCACAATTCCCTCAAACAATTCATTTGAGGGAAGCCTATCCAATTTATTGAAATTTAACCTATCCAATTTGGTTACAGGCTTTGGGCTCTATGAGGTTGTAATGGTCACTGCTACAAATATTACTTACACTGTGGTAAAGATACAGTAGGAAATGAAGCCAATGACAGAAATGACTTAGCTTTAGGCAGCAGAGTGGTTTTGAACATGTTGAACTGCATTGATAATTCTCATTCTCAGACATCCCTTTTGAGAACGTTTTCACAAATAAAGATCTTTTGCTCCACTTCAAAATCTTTCTTGTTGGGCAACTGGAACTGTTAGAGAAAACAGATTCGAGAAATGCCCTCTACAGGATACAAAAACAATGCAAAAATCAACACAGGGGTTCTGTGATTATACATTTAGACAATCAAGGTGAAATACTTTTTGTCAAATGGCATGATAACAAAGGTGTAACCACAGCATCAAACTTTGCTGTAGTAGAGCCACCTGCATCTGTAAGCAGATGGAACAGAATACCAGAGAGAAGATGAGTTCAACAGCCAGTAGAAATAAAGAACTACACTAGGGTGGAGTGAAACATCATGACTGGTTGCCAAGAAAATATGCTACTTCAATCTGTAAAAGAAAGGGGTACTGCATCTCTTCTTCAAAAGAATTCTTAAATTAAATTATTAAAAGAAAAAATCTACTCTACTCTTCAAAAGAATTTTGGACATGGCTGTAGTAAATGGTTGGCTTATCTACAGAGAAATATATAGAGGAGATTCCTTGGACCTGCTTGAATTTCAACAATGCTTGGCAGTGCTTTATCTCTAGATGTTTTTAATCAGGAAGAAGATGTCCAGTTTCCTCGCCTCATATGTTACAGTTTGATTTCAGATTTGATGGAGGAAATCACTTCACGGCTAAGTGTTCTTCACAGAGGCATCGTCGGATGGAAGAATGTAAAGGCAGAACACTAACATTCTGCAAAAAGTGTGATGTAACACTCCATCATAAATGTTAAAATCAATAAAAAATTAATAAAAAGCTTTAGCACTCTAAATGTTCTTCAGGTAAGATTCAGTTTAATTCTAAATGGTCTGTAATTGTTTTAAGAAATGAAGTTTTAACATAAAATGCATAACGTTAATGGAAAACTATTTGCTCATCATCACAATGTGTTTAGATACTGTTAATGTCCAGCAATCTATTTGTAGACCAAGTGATTTTGGAACACAGGCTTATAGAGAGGCAAAATGCTGAATGGTACTAGAAGTAAGCTAGCTGATGTCGCCAAAATTCATTAGTTTGTGTTTGAAAATCTTGCAACAGCATCTGCGCATGAGATAGCCTACAGTGTGATGGGTGATGAATTTATAATTCATGAAACTGCAAACAAATAATATACCTCAGGAGAGCTGAGACATGTTTAGATATTGCTCAACCAACTTTCTGTTATGTTACATCACTTATGATGAAAAATGGATTTAATGTCACATGCCAGGGATAAACCAATCCTAACTATATTTGCAAAAGGGTGAAAGTGCTCCAAAGATTAGCAGGAAAAGTGATGACAATCACTTTCTGGGAAGTCACAATGTAGTGTTGTTACACTGTTTGGAAAAGGGAAAAACCATCGATGAAAAGTACTGTACAGCTTTGCTTGAGAGTTGAAGGATGCTATTAAGTCCATATGTCTGCATTTGTTAAAGAAGTATTTTACTGCCAAAATATGTACTGAGGTAGACATAAAATGTGTTTCCAAAGTTGCATAACTTGCACTTTGAACTGCTGCTACATGCACTAATTTAAAAAAAAAAAAAAATCCTTTCTCAAGCTGAAATGCTTCTGAACTACAAGCAATATTTTTGTATGCTTATGGAGACTTATCTCAGTCTTTAAAGAACACTGCAAAAGTATTCATCACACTTTCTTTCAGGTGTTGTTTTGCTTTCATGAACAAAGAAATTGCCATAAAAAGTACCCTCCCTCCAATGATGAAAATATGCCAAAGTAGCATTTATTTGAGGATATGGTTAACAATATTCAATTAACAATTTTAAAACATAAATTAAATATTCTGACCACTGAAAGTCATTCGAGGTAAGAATAATAAATAAATCAATCCTTCCTGCATGAAGAATATAAACAATATGATTGAAGCTTTCCTTGCGACACACCCTGACGTCCACTTTTTTCCAGTTTGGTGGAAGTTTCTATGAGCAAGTAGATGGTGTGGCTATGGGCTCCCCATTGTCACCAACAATAGCAAACTTCTACATGGAACACCTAGAACATGAAATACTTGCCACAGCTCTGCTTAAGCCATCTCACTTCGACAGATATGTTGACATGTTTGTTGTCTGGCCTCATGGTCTAGACACTTTACCAGGTTTCCTCACACACATCAACAGCCTTCGAACTCAAATTCAATTCACCATGGAAGTAGAGAAGGACGGTACTCTACCATTTTTGGACATTCTGATCACCAAAAACAACGTCACTCTGGGGCATGCAGTATACCGCAAACCAACACACACAGACCTCTACTTGAATGCTCGGAGTTTCCATCACAAATCGCAACGTGTCGGAGTTCTCAACACTCTAGCCCACAGAGCTGTATCGATCTCCGATCCCAGCCCCCTCATCCAAGAACTACAACACCTAAGGCACACTTTCCGCCAGAACGGTTATGCTGCGGCCGACATCAAAGCCGCAATTACCAGGGCTATGAAAAGAAGACCTATAGCATGACTATCACCAGATGAGCCGACAGCCACTGCCTGCATTCCTTACACTGGCAATCTCTCCGGCAGAATTAGTAGAATTCTAACCAAACACAACATCAGGACTATACACAAACTGCCTCTAAAAATCAGACATATGGTGAGACCGGTGAAAGACAAACTTAACCTCAATGTACTGGGAGTATACCACATCCCCTGTGAGTGTGGGACCCCGTACATAGAACAAACTGGCAGGATCATCACTACCAGAATCAAAGAACATGAACGATCAATACGTCTACTATAGCCGGAAAAGTCTGGACTGTCCGAACACTGCTTTGAGAAAGACCACAGAGTCAACTTCAAGCAAATGACCATCGTAGCCAAATGCAGCAGCTTCCGGGATCGAAAAGTCAAAGAAGATCTGGCCATCTCTTCTGAGAGGAGAACACTGAACCGGGATGCCGGATTCCAGTTCTGTTCTGCTTGGAAACCTGCCTTGAAGTTGGAAATCGAATGGCTCAGAAAACACAGATTCCGTCACTACGCAGAGCCCCCAGTGTAGAGGTGTTTTCCACGAGGTTGGCACTCCATCGTCCGGCGGAAGCTATATATACTGGCCCTTCCAATTTGCTTATCATTCATCATCCTGATGATGGGAGTGAATCACACTCCCGAAACGTCGATGGTTCTACATCTCTATACCTGGCTCGAAGCCCGAGAACATCTAGAACAATATAAATATTTATTTCCCTTGTCCTAAAAGCAGGAGTACTAAGCATAAAAGAATATTAAGCTCATTGGCATCTTAATGAACATTTATCCTATTAATACCAAAAGAAACTGCCCACTTCTGTAGCATGGTGGTAGCATATCTGTCCCACATTCAAGACATTCAGAACGAATCTCAATCAGAGTGAATTATCTGGATAAGGTTTTTCTGGTTTCCCCTTATCCAGAAAGATGAATGTTGATTAACTGTAATGTTGGCAAACTCTGGGCTCAATTTGAGCATAATCTCACACATTTCATTCATCATTCGATACATTGGAAGATGTTAATAAAATTAATAAGAAAGTAAATGAAAAGGACATGGCAGTAATATGGATAAATATTAAAAGCAGAAGCATTATTAACAGTGAAGTATTCTTCATATTTAAGTTTGATTTATGAGTCACTATGTTTACACTCAAACTTCACTTACTTGTTGTTGTATAATTGAAACGTTTTCAAGATCATTCGATCTCCTCCTCAGCTGTTTGGTGATTAAATGAACCTTCCTCTTCTTCCACTACTACGGAGCTCCGATCACTCTGCCATCTGGTGTTAGGGGCACTAAGTTTTAATACTTCATTTAATGCCGGGATTTCAAAATTTATAACTTTATCACAGTTTTTGTTTATGAATATTTTTTCCCAAATATCCAATTCTATGGGTGTACTTAAAGATTTTAACAGTTTTAATGTTGCAGCCAATGTTGTGGTTTTCTGTCCAAAAATGGTGCGAAACTGCAGATTTTTCTGTTTGTTTCAACTTAATGTTCCTCTGGTGTTCTGTTTGCCTGGTTAACAAGTTTCTCTTAGTTTTTCCTATGTAGCTTTTTTCACAGGTTTCACAATTAATCTGATAAATTCCTGATTTCAAATTGTTGGGGATTGTATTTTTCAGTGGTTTATTTAGCAGGTTCCTCAGACTGAATATGTTTTGGGGTGCTAGTTTTAAGTTTAGTCTTTTGAAGATTCGTTCAAATTTTCTAAAAGCCCATGGATGGTAGGTGAATTTTCTATATTGCCAATTTGTGTTTTTAAGTGGTGTGAGAGTGGTATTTTTTTTATATTAACTTCAGTTTTTCTTTTCTCTTCATGTTCCTTATGATGGCTGGGTTGAATCCATTTAATACTGCTATGTCTTTTATGTGTTGTTGTTCTTTCAAAAATTCATCCTTACTCAGTGGGATGTTGTATAGCCGGTGAATTAGACTTCTAAAGCAGCTAGTTGATGTGAAACTGGGTTGTATTCATTTTTCTTTATGTAATTATCTATGTGTGTGGGCTTCCTGTATATTCCAAAATCTACACCATGACGATTTCTAGTTATCTTGAGGTCCAAAAAGGGTAGGAAGTTGTCTCTTTCTACTTCCATAGTAAATTGAATGTGATTATCTTGCAGGTTTAGTAATTTTAGGACAGTTCTTGGTGTAAGAAGGCAGTGTTAGTGAGTGACGTGCTAGCAAAAGGGACGCAGTGTTAACGAACGAGAAGATTGTGCAACGGAAGACTGTACGTAACCGCGAGTACAAGTGAAATTGTAACGGACGAACTGGTGAATTTAATTGTGTGCAGCACGTAATACTGTGTAATTGGCAAGTGTTAAACTGTAAGTCGGTGGAAATAAAGAACATTTTTGAGTGGTGAAATTGGACTTTTCATTTCATGAACCCACAAAGTCACACTGGTGTCAGGAGTGGGAGCAGCGAACGGCAGTCTGGCCACGGAAATGACGGCGGCGAACGAGGCTCTCGCCGCAAAGTTTGAGGAACGGTTGGCCGGCGTGAGGGATGACGTCACGAATCTGGGCAAGCGGAAGGGTCAAGTAGACGACCGCCTTAATGATTTAGAGGAAAAGGCCGACAACATCGCAAAACCCCTCACCCGCCTGACGGAGGAAAACCGGCCTTATGTGTGGACGGAGGACGCCGAAGACGCTTTCCAGCACCCGAAGGAGACCCTGTGCAGTGCTCCAATTTTGGGTTTCCCACAACCGGGTGGCGCCTTCATTGTGGACACCGACGCTAGCGACCATTACATTGGAGGTGTCCTATCGCAGATCCAGGACGGCCATGAGCGCACAAGAGTGGAAGAGAAGGAGCGTGCCGCAGCAGTCCGAGTAGTTGTGGCAGTGCCTGCTGAAGGCTGGGATAGCGCAGGCCTGAGGAGGGAGCAGCTGGCGGACGCAGACTTGGGGCCACTTGAAGGAAGTGGAGGCAGGGATGAGACCAACCTGGGAGGACATCGCACCGAGGAGCGCCACCTACAAGTCGTACTGGGCCCAATGGGACTCGTTGAAGACCAGAGAGGGCGTGCTGTTCCGGGTATGGGAGTCACCCGATGGGAAGGCGCAGAGAGAACAGTTGGTACTCCCCCGGAGTAAGGTCCCGGAAGTCTTGGAGGAAGTGCACGCCGGTACTTCAGGAGGACACCTGGGAGCGAACCGTATGATTCACAAACTACGGCAGCGCTACTTCTGGCTCAGACTCCGGGCAAATGCTGGTGGTACGCCTGGACCGCCTGGCACGCTACGATGGTGCTGTTCGGGGCGAACAGCTTTGAGGAGGGAGCAGTGTCACGCGAGCGTTGGAACACCCTATGGAAGCAGCTGAGAGCGGAAGACAGGGGAGGTCCGTGTTAGCCACGCCTCCCCCTCGTCCGTCTTATAGTGGTGACAGGGACGGCTGAAAAAGAAACATGATTATGCGGTCTGTTTCTCTTTCACCTGCGTTCTGGAAATTAAGGGATCCTTCATCTCTGGAACCTTCCCGTGAAAGCCAGAAGGCTGCGATATTGCTATAAAAAGGGGCTGCCGGAGCGAAGTGAAGTCAGTTAGTCAGTTAGTGTGAGTGAGGACAGTTCTTGGTGTAAGAAGGCAGTGTTAGTGAGTGACGTGCTAGCAAAAGGGACGCTGTGTTAACGAACGAGAAGATTGTGCAACGGAAGACTGTACGTAACCGCGAGTACAAGTGAAATTGTAACGGACGAACTGGTGAATTGTAATTGTGTGCAGCACGTAATACTGTGTAATTGGCATGTGTTAAACTGTAAGTCGGTGGAAATAAAGAACATTTTTGAGTGGTGAAATTGGACTTTTCATTTCACGAACCCACAAAGTCACAATATTTTTATTTGTGTAGTATTTCTTTAAGCAATTGCCAAGGCACATCAACACCAATAATATGATGAAATTAGTTCTCCAATTGCTTCACAGTCAAATTCAGTGGTGTAAGAATCTTAAATGAAGTACATCCTTGGACAGACACTGAACTTGTAGATTTGGAAACAGAAGATAGCATTCAAAACTATCACCTATTATCTGTTTGCTGTAAGAATAAAGTAAAGTATTCTTCCATGTTCTGCACTAAGCTCCGCCTCTAGGACGCCATTGGTCAACATAACACAACACAGCATCTGTATGTGCCCGCGCAAAGAGCAATGCCATCACCTATGTCTATCTGCTATCTTTGTTGTTACATCTACTAGTGCATTACTGAATATCTTCGAGTGTAGTTCTTGCATTAATCACGTATATCACATTGTAAGACAACAGACTCAGTATTTCTAAAATTAAGTGATGAAACTTACGAAAAACATTAAACATGAAACCCTACATCAGTTATGTACACAATGAAACAGAGCACACAAAGCAAAGTTGTTAATCAGAATCCGAAAGTGGCTCAATTCCTTCCAAACCAGAAGTCTCCAATTCACTGCTGTCGTCATCGTCATCACTTTTCGTTCCCACATTGATAATTAGGCATTCTACAACATTGTCAACCATGTCCTCCAGATCCCGCATGAGCTGCTCTTCATTAATAGCATGTTGAACACATTTGCGTCACCTTTCTTTAGTAACTTCTTTAAATGCTGAGTATACTAATTCTTGCATTCCAGCTAGCTTGAACATCATATTGTTCTGTGCTATATAACCCTTAACCTGACTCCAAATTAATTCTATTGGGTTAAGCTTGCAGTGATAGGGAGGCAATCTGAGTAATTTATGTCCGGCTTTTTCGGCATGTGTATCAATTACATATTTTTCATATATATTTCTGCACCCCTTAACTAGCCCTAACAGATCAATTTTTGCCATTAGTTCATCATAGGTAATGTTTAGACCTCAGCCAAGATGACACTTCAGCTTTTTTCCATGAATTGTTAGGAATGTGCTCCACTCTTACTGAATGATAAGGAGCATTATGCATTATTATGACACTTCCAGGCTTGAGTTTGGGAAGCACATTAATAAACCAGTTCCTGAACACATCCCCAGTCATTTTGTCACGATAATCACCTGACTTCTTAGATTCAAACACAAGTTCACCATCGACAACAAAGCTATTCTTACTGCCGATAGGGATGCAAGGGATAGTGATATGCATTCTATAACCTCTCCTATCCAAATCCCAACCTCAACCTGCCAGGGGTACAACCTGCTTTTACCAATGAGGCTTTGGGGACCGAGCATTAGCGGTATAACTACATCAGAAATAGAGGAAATGCTATTTCATCTCTTACGCTGGCCTGTCACAGCATACAAATGTTCCACAATGGGTTCTTGTGAGAACAGCCGATGGACTTTAAAACTCCTCCCGGCCAGGTCCGATGGACCCATTAACCACAGACAGGTATGGCCCCCCAGACATACTGGGGGTTAAAGTGAGTGGATGATGTTACCACCATTACAAGCAAAAAATTGGTGTCCACTTAAAAAATGGTTACATTTATGCTACTTAAAACATGATAAGTCTTTCAGATAAATTTTCCAGAGGTAAAATAGTCCCCCGTTTGGATCTCCGGGTGGGGACATCTGCAGGATGTCAATTACAGAACATCCTCAAAATTCTCCAATGGAATGCAGGAGGACTTTCACAGAGTAAAAAAATGGAACTTCAAAAATTCATAGAAGAAAAAGAAATAGACGTATTCATCATTGAAGAAGCCAATGTAACAAATGATCTACTAAAATATTTTGAAATTTCTGGATTTAATATATATGTTCTCCCCAAATCACGCCAAATAGCTAATAGAATACTTACATGTGTCAGAACAAACATCTTAACAAAGTTTAAAATTATAAAAGAAATGCAGCAAGAAGATAAAATAGAAATTATCCAAATTGAAATCTGGGAAGGAAATTCACGTTACACCATATATGGAATATACAATCCACCAGATAACAATCCTTGTCTGAATATAATAAATATACACTGTAAAACAATTTTGAGTGATTTCAATGGTCATTCACCAAAATGGGGAGCCCACCTCGGTAGCGTAGATGGTAGCATGTCTGCCTCACGTTCAAGAGGTCCCCAGTTCGAATCTCGGTTAGGGTGAGTTACCCGGATAAGGCTTTTTTCCAGGTTTTCCCTTATCCTAAACACCGAATGTCAGGTAGGTCTAAGCTCAATGTACCCCGGACTCATTTGAGCAGCATTTCACCCATTTCATTCATCGTCCGATATGACTTAACGTTGGGAGGACGTAAATTACAAAAATGGAGATACAAAGACTACAATGCCTGTGGCAAAACTATTGAAGATTTATTAAATTTTAACACTTTAGATCTTATCTACAAGAATGGGGATTGCCCCACATACCTACACTATAATGGCCAGTGCACTAATCCAGACCTAATATTAGTATCTTCAGATTTAAAGATAAGATAAGATGTGAAATCATTGAAGACATAGGATCTGATCATAGAGCAGTTATTGCATCCATAATACTTCATGACAAACAAAATATTAGCAGGCTAAAGTTGAAATACACTTGGAATTTTAGAAAAGCAAATTGGACAAAATTTACTGAGGAAACTGAACAAAATCTTTACTCTGCTCAACATGAAGCATCTGTAGATAAACTCAATAAAAAATAAAAAACATAATTCTTGAAGCAGCAAAAAAATGGATCCCAAGAGGAAAAACTAAACATTACAAACCCTTTTGGAATACAGAACTATCAAAGTAAAAAGAAGAAAGGGATATAGCAAGGAAAAAAGCAGAATTGTCCAATAACCCAACAGATATATAGGAATGGCGAAGAAAGGCAGCAAAATATAAAAAAGAAATTCATATTTAAAAAAAAAAAAAAAATCTTTCAGTGAATTTATTGAAAAAGCTGATTATAGAAAAGATGCAAAAAAAAGTATACAGATATATAAGTAAAATTGTCAGAAAGAAACAAGGAAAGAACTACTCAAACTAAATGGAAAACACTTACTTCAAATTACTCTATTTCTGAAGCCTTTAATAAGTATTACAGCTCTCAGCATAAACTTTCCTATGAAGCAAAAACAAAACAAAGGCAGATTAAAAAGGATCTCAAAAAATTTAAAAGGTGCCCAGAACAAACAAATGATATATTCAGCAGAGAATTCACCATAAGGGAACTAAATCATGCAATCCATGAGTTGAAAGATAAAAAGTCTCCTGGACCAGATAAAATACATGCTGAATTTCAGAAACACCTACGACCAAAGGGAAGAAAGGTACTACTGAAATTATTTAATATATCATGGACCTCTACTGTACCTACATAGTGGAAAAAACCAATAATTATTCCTATTCTAAAAAAAGACAAAGCACCCGACAAAATAAATAATTACAGACCAATTTCCTTAACAATTGTCATTGCAAAAACAGCAGAACGTATGATTTCAGCAAGGCTAAATTGGTTCTTAGAAAGTAATAACATATTAACAACTGCTCAGACAGCATTCAGACAACACTTATCTACTAAAGAAAGTACAATTCAACTATCCCAAGATGTCAAAGAATCTTTCAACAAAAGTCAAGATACGCTATCAGTTTTCATTGATTTTGAAAAAGCATACGATTCAGTATGGAGGCATAAACTTCTTGAGAAACTTTCAAAACTAGGCATTCAAGATAACATGTTAAATTGGATCACTCAATTTCTCTCTCAACGTTTCTGTGCTACAAAATACAATGACAGTACATCCAAATTCCGACAAAATAAAAATGGGTCTACCACAAGGTGCAGTACTGAGTACAACCTTGTTCAACATCTACATCAATGATTTTCCTGCAACTGTATCAAACACAGAAATAAAGACAGCTCTTTTTGATGATGACAGGATCATGTGGACATCTTCCCCACAAATAGAGAAATCCAAAACTTTAATGGAAAAGAGGACTGACAACAATTTGATGAAAATAAATACTGTAAAACAACATTCCGAATATTTAGCTTAAAAAAGAAAATCCCTAAACTAAATCTGCAGTTCAAGAAAACAAACCTGAAACAAACATATGAAACAAAATAATTAGGAACAATTTTTGATTCAAAATTATCTTGGAGACATATTGAAGCAGTAGTAAACAAATCAACAAAAAAATTTTCAATTTTGGAAAGATTAGCTGGAGTCAAGTGGGGCAGTAATCAGGAGACACTGAACACCACATACAAAACATTCATCAAGCCAATAGTTCTTTATAATGCAGAGGTAATAACTACAGCAAACAGTTCTAACATATCACCTAGAAGTATGCCAAAATCAGGCCCTGCGAAATGAACCGGTGCAGCAAAATCAACTCCAATCACGGTAATGCAAGCCTTAACTAGGAACTATCCAATATATCTAACTTTAGAGGAGCAGGCACTAATACAACATGAAAAAATGTTGCGGTTAAAAACAACAAAATGGGAGAAAAGATTACTACAACCAATCAAGATGAAAACACAAACAAGTTTCCTACAAAAAGTTATGAAATTAAAAACAGATCTGAATCTTCCTAATTCTAAAGAAAACATTTTAATCAAAGAAAACTCACTGACTTTTGAACCAATTAATATTCAATTAGATTTAGAACAAATAGTTACAAAATCTGAAACTTCCAAACCTGTACTAAACGCACTAGCATTAGAAACTGTGAACAATAGATACCCAGCTGAAGAATGGTTACGTATCTATACAGATGGATCTAACCTGGACAATTCAGGGGCAGGAATTAAGTGTGCGCTGTTCTCATTCTATCAACCAGCAGGATACCACACAACAAATTTTGATGCAGAAGTAACGGCTATTCATATTTTACTCCAACACCTTCTATATAGTGTCACCCGAACGTTGGAACTCCTGATAGAACCGGCCGGCAGCATGGTCAGACAGGAAACATTCGACCACGCCTACCCATCTGTCTTGTAGCGGTAACGAGGGGATGCTTGGAAAAACATCGTTAGCCATCTCTTTCCCCCCTCCTTGACGTCTAGAACCTGCAAGATGATTCACCGAATTGTGAGACTTCGAGAAACAGCGATATCCCTATAAAAAGGGGCTGCAGTTGGCCAGTGAGTTCAGTTCTTGGCGAGCAGCGTGAGGAGCGCCGAGTGAGTTAACGGACCAGAAGACTGTGAACGTGCATCAGAGGAGTGTACGTAACTGCGTGCAGTGGACCTGTGACAGACGAACTGGTGAATCGTAATTGTGTGCATTACATAACTCTGTGTAATCGGCAAGTGTTCCGTTTGTAATTCGGTGGAAATAAAAAACATTTTGAGTCTGTGCAATTGGACTTTTAATTTCACGAACCCACAAAGTTACACTTGGTGTCAGTAAGTGGGATACTACAGCGATGGAGGCTGCATTGCACAGATTTTAGAAAAGTTGGAGACGATGAACGAGTTAACAACAAAAACAGAAGCGGCAAACAACTTGACCACGACAATGACCGCAAAAATGGCCGAACTGACCACGGAAATGAAGGTGCCGAACGAGGCTCTCGCCGCAAAATTTGAAGATCAGTTGGACGGCGTGAGGGATGACGTGACGGACCTGGGCAAGCGGATGGACCAAGTGGACGAACGCGTCGAGGACCTGGCGAGCCGCGTTAACGACCTGGAAGGAAAGGCCGACAGCAGCGTCAAGTCCCTGAACGCCATGGTGGGGGACGTCGTCGGCAGGAAGTTGAAGGATTTGAAAGCCGACGCACCGGGACGCGACACAACATCGGCGCGCGTCAAACCTCCGAAATATGACGGTGCGTCAACATTTGAGGTCTTCCGCCGCCAGTTCGACGCAGTGGCCAAGCACAACAAATGGTCCCCAGAGGAGGCCACACAGTTAATAGCCAGCCTTCAGGGACGGGCCGCGCAAGTCCTGAACGCGGTACAGACAAAGGCAGCGCCCAAGGACATCTGGGAGGCCCTGGAGAATCGTTTTGAAAACCACCGCTTAGCCGCAGCGTACCGCAGCCAGCTAAAGGCAAGGTCACAGGAGCCAGGAGAGACGCTGCAGGAGTTCCCCCTGGCAGTTGAAAAACTGGCTGGCAAGGCCCTAGTCGACCTCCCACCAGAGTTCGTATCCCGGACGGGGTACGAGACACGGAGATTCGTCAGCGCCTAATGCTCGGCGATTATAAAACCATCCACGAGGCGCTAACGGCAGCATTAAGGATGGAGGCGGCCAAGGTAACAGCTATTCCGACGTCGAGATGGAGGAGTGTCCGCTACACCGGAGACAGAAGACCAGCCGAGGGACACCGGCGAAGACCTAGTGGCCTTTGTTGGGGGTGTGGACAGCCGGGACATCTAGAGAGAGACTGCCGACACCAGGAAGGGCAGTAGGAAGAACGAGTAAGGCCCGGCGTGGCGTTGAGCACGTCGGCGCACTCTACACCATCTCCTCGAGTGACACTGCGCGCCGTCAGCAGGCGGATGGATGACAGCCTCATCGCGGACGGCTGGGTAAGAGGAAAGCCGTGCTGCGTGCTGGTGGACACCGGAGCGGCCGTGTCCATCATCAGATCTGACGTGGAGAAGGGTTTGCCGACGAGGAAGCCGAGTCGTCCATACCAGCTTGTGACGGCATCGGGCAACACCTTGCCTGTGGAGAAGGCCCTGCTAAAGTTGACCTTGGGAAGGAGTACCGCACGCCTGTGGGTGTTCGTCGCGAACGTGGCTGAGGAGGTGATATTGGGATTGGATGCCCTCAGGAGCCACGAGGCGACGGTCGACGTCGGCAAGAAGGTCCTGCGGCTCAACGGAGAAGGTTATACTCCGTCAACCAGAAGAGCGCCTTGGAATTTGCAGGGACGTCTTGAATGTAGACGTGGTTGTCCCCGCGAGGAGCGAGGTGGTGGTGACGGCGCGACTGGAAGGCCAAAGAACCAGGAACATGATGCTGGACCAGAATACGCCTGTACACGGACTATGTGTAGCAAGGGCATTGCTACAGTACCGAGAGGAGGTGCCAGTGAGACTGCTAAATCCAACGGACACCGAACGCGACGTGCAGGCCGGGACGGAGTTGGGAACTTGCGATCCCGTGGTCAGCGTGACAGCTATTGACAAGACACAGGAGCCGGTGCCGACGCAACACCTGGGGCCCCGGATAGAAGGCCTACTGGAGAGGGCGGCCGACCACCTGACCGCAGAACAGCTGGAGAAAGATCTTCAGCCAAGGTGATAGTGACTACGGCCGCACGAACAAAGTGCTTCACCGCATCGACACCGGGGACGCCCGGCCTATTCGGCTACCACCTAGACGCGTTCCGCTGGCGAAACAACGGGCGGTACGAGACAAGCTAGAGGACATGAGATCCAGGGGAGTGATTGAAGAGTCTGACAGCCCTTGGTGTTCCCCTGTAGTCCCCGAAAGGATTGTTTCCCCTTACCCCGGATTGACGACACCCTGGACACGTAAGCTGGTGCACAGTGGTTCTCGACCCTGGACCTGAAGTCGGGCTACTGGCAGGTGGCTCAGGATCCGAGAGACAATGAGAAGACCGCATTCTCGACAGGTGAAGGGCTCTGGCCGCTCACAGTTGTGCCCTTTGGCCTCTGCAACGCACCAGCTACCTTCCAACGCCGTATGGAGTCAGTGATGAGAGGACTGACTTACGACGCCTGCTTGCTATACCTGGACATCATCATCGTCGGTAAAACTTTTGAAGACCATCTGAAGAATCTGAGTAAAGTGCTACAGAGACTGCAGGCGAACAACTTGAAGCTGAACGCGAAGTGCCAGCTCTTCCGCAAGGAAGTGAACTACTTGTGCCACATAGTCTCAGCAACCGGAGTGGCCACAGACCCGGAGAGGACACAGTCTGTGAGAGATTGGCCTCGCCCAAAGGATAAGAAAGAGTTGCGCAGTTACCGCCGCTTCATAAAGGGGTTCTCCAACATCGCAAAACCCCTCACCCGCCTGACAGAGGAACACCGGCCTTATGTGTGGACGGAGGACGCCGAAAACGCTTTCCAGCACCTGAAGAAGACCCTCTGCAGTACTCCAATTTTGGGATTTCCACAACCAGGTGGCGCCTTCATTTTGGATACCGACGCCAGCGACCATTGTATTGGAGGCGTCCTATCACAGATCCAGGACGGCCATGAGCGGGTGATAGCCTACTACAGCAAGACGCTATCCAAGGCAGAGAAGAACTACTGCGTCACCCGGCGAGAATTATTGGCGGTAGTCAAGACTTTGGAGCACTTCCACAAGTACCTGTACTATCAGCCATTCCAGCTGAGGACTGACTATTCCGCCCTAACCTGGCTATTGAGCTTTAAGAACCTGGAAGGCCAGACAGCACGTTGGGTCCAGAGGCTGCAGGAGTACGACTTCAACTCGGAACATCGCAGAGGGAAGAGTTACGGTAACGCAAACGCTATGTCCCGAAGACCCCGTCCAGAAGAGTGCGGCCAGTGAACAAGAGTGGGGGAGAAGGAGCGTGCCGCAGCAGCTCGAGTAGTCACGGCAGTGCCTGCGGATGGCTGGGATAGCGCAGGCCTGAGGAGGGAGCAGCTGGCGGACGCAGACTTGGGGCCACTCCTGAGGGAACTGGAGGCAGGTACGAGACCAACCTGGGAGGACATCGCACCAAGGAGCGCCATCTACAAGTCGTACTGGGCCCAATGGGACTCGTTGAAGACCAGAGAGGGCGTGCTGTTCCGGGTATGGGAATCACCCGATGGGAAGACAGAGAACAGTTGGTACTTCCCCGGAGTAAGGTCCCGGAAGTCTTGGAGGAAGTGCACGTCGGTACTTCAGGACACCTGGGAGCGAACCGAACGATTGACAAACTACGGTAGCGCTACTACTGGCTGAGGCTCCGAGCAGACGCTGAGAGATGGTGCCGTCAGTGTCACGTGTGCGCGGCGAGTGGCGGCCCCCAGACTAGGAGCTGGGTTCACATGCAGCAGTACAACGTCGGAGCGCCATTCGAACGGATCGCCGTTGACATTGCTGGACCGTTCCCAATATCCGACCGAGGCAACAAGTACATGATGGTGGTCGTGGACTACTTCATTAAGTGGCTGGAGGTGTATGCCATCCTGAACCAAGAGACAAAGACAATCACAGACTGCCTCGTGGAGCAAGTGTTCTGCCGATTTGGGGTGCCGTTGGAAATCCACTGCGACCAGGGTACCAATTTTGAGTCCAACCTGATGAAGGAGGCACTAGAAAGACTTGGGGTTAACAAGACCCGTACAACACCTCTACATCCCCAGTCGGATGACATGGTCGAAAGGTACATCAAGACCTTAGAGGAACATTTGAGGAAGGTCGTTGCCAGCCATCAGCGAGACTGGGATGTCAAGGTGCCACTGTTCTTGCTGGCCTACCGCTAGTCAACACACGACACCACGGGGATGACGCCAGCCAGCTTAATGTTCGGCCGAGAGTTACGCCTCCCTTGTGATCTGGCTTTTGGAAGCCCTCCGGAAGCAAAACAGCCGGCGACCGAGTATGTGGAGAACCACCTCCACGACATGCACGAGATGGCTCGCCAGAACATCCAGAAGGCGAGCGACCGCATGGAGACCCGGTATGACAGGCAAGCCAACAGCCAAGGTTTCCAGCAAGGTGACCTGGTCTGGTTGTACCGCCCTACCCGGACCAAGGGATGCTGTCCGAAGCTCCAGCAGCCATGGCAAGGACCGTACCGGGTGGTGAAGAGGATTAACGACGTGGTCTACCGCATCCAGAAGGTTCCCCGAGGGAAGATGGTGGTACACCTGGATCGCCTGGCATGCTACGATGGTGCTGTTCGGGACGACCAGCTTTAAGGAGGGAGCAGTGTCACCCGAACGTCGGAACTCCCAATAGAACCGGCCGGCAACAGGGTAGCAGCAGCAGATGGGAAACATTCGACCACGCCTACCCATCTGTCTTGTAGCGGTAACGAGGGGGAGGCTTGGAAAAACATCGTTAGCCATCTCTTTCCCCCCTCCTTGACGTCTAGAACCTGCAGGATGATTCACCGAATCGCGAGACTTCGAGAAACAGCGATATCCCTATAAAAAGGGGCTGCAGTTGGCCAGTGAGTTCAGTTCTTGGCGAGCAGCGTGAGGAGCGCCGAGTGAGTTAACGGACCGGAAGACTGTGAACGTGCATCAGAGGAGTGTACGTAACTGCGTGCAGTGGACCTGTGACAGACGAAATGGTGAATCGTAATTGTGTGCATTACGTAAGTCTGTGTAATCGGCAAGTGTTCCGATTGTAATTCGGTGGAAATAAAGAACATTTTGAGTATGTGCAATTGGACTTTTAATTTCACGAACCCACAAAGTTACAATAGAATAGATAAATACAAAAATGCTGTCATACTTTCTGATTCTAAAGCAGCACAATGTGCAATAAGTTCATATAAAATGAGGTCAATCCAAATTAAAGAATGTCACAAAATGATCCAACAATTTCGAAAACTACAGAAAAGAATTATATTACAGTGGTTACCTGCACATTGTGGAATTGCTGGAAATGAATTAGCTGATTTTCTTGTCAAAAAAGGTGCAAATTTAATTCAGAACAAAAGTAAAAACTTACCCTTACATCCATAAAAAGATTAATCAAAAACAAATATAAAAACAAACAAAACCAATCAATATCTAACAAAGCTAAAGATAAAAAATGGAACATTTTAATTAAAAATCCAGAAATTATTCCAGAAATCCCACGTAAAGCTGCAGTAGCAAATTTTAGATTACTTACGGAACATGACTATTTGGCCAAACACACAGAATAGGAATTTATACAAGTCCAAATTGTCCTCTGTGCAACAAAGAAGAGGAAATGACTGAAGAACGTCTTTTAACCTGTGAAGCCCTACACAGAAATATTGCAGAGCAAGAGAGCTAATGGCTTCATTGCCAAAGCCTAGCATTTGAAAACAACAACATATTCTTCCTGCCGATATGCAAAAGAATTAAATGCCGACCTTTACCACTCTGATTTTTTAATCCTGCACTCAAACCACACAAAAATGCACTTTTCTTGTCTTTAATAGTGTTGTCACTCCATACCTTAGAAGACTCATGACCCTCATTAACCCATGTTTCATCCAAGTAGTACAGAGGTTGCCCCTCCCTTCTGTATTGTCTTGCAAATACCACCTACACCACTCAGCTGAATCCTCCCTATCAACCATTACAGTTTTTTAATTGCAGCTAATCAATTCAAAGCCTATTTCCTTAAGAACAGAGTACAAACTGTTAGGAAAGTCACTGTCCTGTTCACTGTATACGACACTTTATTTGTGATAGGGGATTTGTTTTCGAAAAACAAAAAATTCATGCACTTTATGCCGCACAACTGCCTTCACAAACTCATCACATTGTCCTAACACTGGCTGCTCATGCCTTTGTTTCTTCCCTGGCATTATTACTGTCCCTAAAGAAGCTTTTTCTTTACATGAACTATAAACTGCTGACTCAACACTCCAGCTAATTCTGATGTTAGCTTTACCAGATCGTTTATAGCCATGGTAGGATATTTCTCCGAAAGCTTATTAAACACATTCAATACAATAACCTTCTCACCACTCTTTAAAGATTTACCTTGCACATGTTTAACAAAACTTCCTTAATATAAAATTATTTGTGGTTGGTTTATTGACACTCGTCACTTACTTTTTCATATATTTATGAGAGACTAGTTTCAAAGGCCCTGGCCTCCATTTTCAATCTCTTCCCAACTGGCAACTGTTGTTATCTGCTCTCTCTGGTGGTGGAACTATGAACTTTTTTGTCAAATTATCTGCTGGCGGGATTTCAAAGTTCATTACGCGATCCTTATTTTTCCAGATGAATATGTTCTCCCATGTTGTCAATCTATTTTGGTTTATCACTCCTTTTAATAATTTTGGATTTGGATCAATGTCATGGTTTTCATTCCAAAAATGAAATGCTACTGCTGACTTGTCTTCTTGTTTCAATCTGATGTTTCTAAAGTGTTCTTTGACTCTGGTTTTTAAATTTCTTTTTGTTTGACCTATGTAGCATTTTTCACAATTCTTGCAATTTATTTGGTATATTCCAGATTTGTTACCTGAAGGAATTTCATCTTTTGTTTTTGAATTTAGTAATTTTAAAATTGAGTATCTATTAGTAGGTGCCAAGATGATATTTTGTTCCTTGAATATCTTTTTAAATTTATTAAATGTTTTTGGATGATATGTGAATGAACTGAATATGCTGTTGCTTTCTTTTTCTTTAATAAATGTGGTTGTTTCCTTAATGGTTTTCTTTAGTTTAGATTTTCTAATTTTCTTCAACACCAAACTTTTGTTGTATCCGTTTTCTTCTGCTATGTGTATTATTGCTTTTTGTTCCTTGAAATATTCTTCTTTTTCCATGGGTATGTTGACTAGTCTGTGTGTAAGGCTGTTTATTATTGCATGTTTATGTGTAATTGGGTTGTGGCTATTATTTTTTATATAATTTTCTGAATGTGTTGGCTTCCTGTAAATTCCAAATTTTATTTTTGTATCATTCCTGATGATATTTAGATCCAAGAAAGGTAGTTGTCCATTGATTTCCTTTTCTATTGTGAATTTGATAGTCCTTTCTTGCAGATTGAGTAATTTTAATGCATCATCTAAATGTTTACTTGGTACAATTGCAAAGATGTCGTCAACATATCTATACCAAATCTTGAAGATCAATGGGAAGGACTTTTTAATTTGTGTTTCAAATGCACTCATAAATAAGTTAGCCAAAAAAGGTGAAAGTGGATTGCCCATTGATAGTCCTGATTTCTGCTTGTAGTGTTTTCCATTAAAGCTAAAGAAGTTTTGTTCAATGCATATTTTTGTTAGAGAAATATATTCTTCTGCTTCTATTGCTTCCATATCAATTGTAGCTAGCCATTTTTTTAACACAGTCTGCAATTTTTCTGTTGGTATGCTTGGAAATAAAGATGTGACATCAAATGAAACCAGTCTGTCATTTTTGTCCAAATTTATATCTTTGATTTTTTCTACTAAATCTAAAGAGTTTCTTAAATTTGCACTTTCAAATTTTGGAAAACTATTAAATTTACTTAGTAACCATTTGGCCAAATTATATGTGGGGGCATTTATGCTACTAGTAATAGGTCTCATGCCTTTCCCTGTTTTATGAATTTTTGGCAGCCCATATACTCTTGGTAATGTTGGATTATCTACTTTAATTTTGTGCAATTCTTTTTTGTTGATTATTTTGCTCTCTTTTAGCGTTTTATTTGTGGTTTCAATGCAGTACTTTAATGGATTAGTTTCTACTTTTTGGTAATTACTGTCTTCTAACAAATCTTCCATCCTCTTTGTGTATTCTTCTTTTTCCAGAATTACTAGTTTATTTCCCTTGTCTGCTTTAGTATAAATAACCGGTTTCTTTTTAAGAGCTTTTATGATTTGGTTACTAAAATTCTTTTTCTTTTCATTTTTAATCTCTTCTACTATTTTGGAGCATTTGTTTTTTACTGTGTTTTTACTTTCTTCATTAAGTGTTTGTGTAGCAATTTGGATGTCAGCAATGTAATCTTCAATTTGGTTGGAATAATCTACACATGTCTTTAAACCTAGATTCAGCATATTCAGTTCTGTTTTTGTAAAATTTTGGTTTGATAGGTTTACCACATTGTTTAGATGATCTTTTAGGTTATGTTTGTCTTTTTGATTTATCTTTTTAAAAGTGCCTGCTTTCTGGCATAAATTTTTTAATTTATTCTTTAACTTTGCTGTTTTTGTCTTCATTTTTCATTTAAGATATGCTAATAAATTGTTTTCAAAATTTTCCCAAAATATACTTCCCAATTGCTACACAAACACTTAATGAAGAAAGTAAAAACACAGTAAAAAACAAATGCTCCAAAATAGTAGAAGAGATTAAAAATGAAAAGAAAAAGAATTTTAGTAACCAAATCATAAAAGCTCTTAAAAAGAAACCGGTTATTTATACTAAAGCAGACAAGGGAAATAAACTAGTAATTCTGGAAAAAGAAGAATACACAAAGAGGATGGAAGATTTGTTAGAAGACAGTAATTACCAAAAAGTAGAAACTAATCCATTAAAGTACTGCATTGAAACCACAAATAAAACGCTAAAAGAGAGCAAAATAATCAACAAAAAAGAATTGCACAAAATTAAAGTAGATAATCCAACATTACCAAGAGTATATGGGCTGCCAAAAATTCATAAAACAGGGAAAGGCATGAGACCTATTACTAGTAGCATAAATGCCCCCACATATAATTTGGCCAAATGGTTACTAAGTAAATTTAATAGTTTTCCAAAATTTGAAAGTGCAAATTTAAGAAACTCTTTAGATTTAGTAGAAAAAATCAAAGATATAAATTTGGACAAAAATGACAGACTGGTTTCATTTGATGTCACATCTTTATTTCCAAGCATACCAACAGAAAAATTGCAGACTGTGTTAAAAAAATGGCTAGCTACAATTGATATGGAAGCAATAGAAGCAGAAGAATATATTTCTCTAACAAAAATATGCATTGAACAAAACTTCTTTAGCTTTAATGGAAAACACTACAAGCAGAAATCAGGACTATCAATGGGCAATCCACTTTCACCTTTTTTGGCTAACTTATTTATGAGTGCATTTGAAACACAAATTAAAAAGTCCTTCCCATTGATCTTCAAGATTTGGTATAGATATGTTGACGACATCTTTGCAATTGTACCAAGTAAACATTTAGATGATGCATTAAAATTACTCAATCTGCAAGAAAGGACTATCAAATTCACAATAGAAAAGGAAATCAATGGACAACTACCTTTCTTGGATCTAAATATCATCAGGAATGATACAAAAATAAAATTTGGAATTTACAGGAAGCCAACACATTCAGAAAATTATATAAAAAATAATAGCCACAACCCAATTACACATAAACATGCAATAATAAACAGCCTTACACACAGACTAGTCAACATACCCATGGAAAAAGAAGAATATTTCAAGGAACAAAAAGCAATAATACACATAGCAGAAGAAAACGGATACAACAAAAGTTTGGTGTTGAAGAAAATTAGAAAATCTAAACTAAAGAAAACCATTAAGGAAACAACCACATTTATTAAAGAAAAAGAAAGCAACAGCATATTCAGTTCATTCACATATCATCCAAAAACATTTAATAAATTTAAAAAGATATTCAAGGAACAAAATATCATCTTGGCACCTACTAATAGATACTCAATTTTAAAATTACTAAATTCAAAAACAAAAGATGAAATTCCTTCAGGTAACAAATCTGGAATATACCAAATAAATTGCAAGAATTGTGAAAAATGCTACATAGGTCAAACAAAAAGAAATTTAAAAACCAGAGTCAAAGAACACTTTAGAAACATCAGATTGAAACAAGAAGACAAGTCAGCAGTAGCATTTCATTTTTGGAATGAAAACCATGACATTGATCCAAATCCAAAATTATTAAAAGGAGTGATAAACCAAAATAGATTGACAACATGGGAGAACATATTCATCTGGAAAAATAAGGATCGCGTAATGAACTTTGAAATCCCGCCAGCAGATAATTTGACAAAAAAGTTCATAGTTCCACCACCAGAGAGAGCAGATAACAACAGTTGCCAGTTGGGAAGAGATTGAAAATGGAGGCCAGGGCCTTTGAAACTAGTCTCTCATAAATATATGAAAAAGTAAGTGACGAGTGTCAATAAACCAACCACAAATAATTTTATATTAATTTTGACGTCACTGTTACTAAATTCCTCCAAACACACATAAAACTTCCTTACCTCCATCTTGCATGCTAAAATGGTGCTGTGGCAACTGGAACAGCTGAGATAATTGCATGGTGTTCAAAATTACGAAACTCAATTTTCTGCTATTTACTGCAGTACATTACATTCCATGTTAACTCTATTCTATTATACTATATAACAATAATTCAAATGATTATTGAAAGCAAGTAAACCAACAAGTTTTATAAACAGAGGGACTATATAGTGGAAGAATACAGGAGTATTAAAACCCAACAGCCAATGAGGTTTATTTTTGCCACATGCTTTTTTGACATTTACTTTATTCTTACAGTGATCAGATAGAAGGCCGATTTTAACATGTTTCTATCCTTTATTCCATTTTAACAAGTGTCCCAACTTAAATGAGACACATGTTTGTTCTACTAATCTACACTAGTGAAGAGTTATGTGCTGTTGATAGCTTGAATGTACTAGTAAACACGATAACCTAAGTACCAGTAGCAGTCAACCTCACATGAATTGGATCCTGGACAATAACTGACCTGAGAGGTTCACAAGTCACTAATGTATGCAAATAAGCTAAAGCATGGCTTCAAACAATCTTGTCTATAAACAGATATTTACTGCTGAACACTTGCTGCCCGCCTCAGTAGCATAGATGGTAGCATGTCTGCCTCAAATTCAAGAGGTCTCAAGTTCGAATCTTGGTCAGGGCGAGTTACCTGGATAAGGTTTTTCCGGGAGTTTTTCCTTATCCTTAAAAAGATGAATGTCGGGTAGCTCTAAGCTCCATGGATCCTGGGCACATTTGAGCATTTCACCCATTCCATTCACTGCCCGATACTGTAATACAAGATGGCGCCGATAGGAATAACTACGCACTCAGGCAAGCAAGTTTTGGGCGTAATTGATGGAGAAGAAGCAACAAGTGAGTCTCAAGATATGGCACAGGAACATAAAAACGACAAAGGAAGAAGTGTAAGCAATAAGCAATAAATGGCGGAAAGTCTGAACGGCCAAATGCTTGTGAAATCTTGTCTTGTCTTATCTTGTGGAACACCGATGGAGAATTCAGCAACACGGGATGCGGAAACGATAGCGTCGCTTCATATGGTGCTATACTTACTAACAAGGGATCTTACCGCAGCGCAGAAAGAAATTAGCACACTAAAAACTGAAAATGAAAGCCTGAAAACCGCGCTTCAAGAAAGTGAAAAAGTGTCATTTGCCACTTGACGAAAAACAAACTGGCGGAAAGTCCAACGGAATCTATTGCCGACAAAAACAAATTCGATCCCTTATGTGAAAGCGGTATAATACGTGATAGCTGCAGTAGTGGAAATGTGGTGCAAAATGATCTGGAAGAGTCTGCAAATAAAAAGAAATCTCGGGTTTTGGTGATGGGCGATTCCCTCTTGAAGTTTTCCGGGGAAGAGTGCAAAGGAAAAGGGTATTGAATGCATTGCTTTCCGGGCATAACGCTTGGTGAATTACAAAACAAAGTGGGAATAATAAACCTCAAGAAAGAACAGCCGAAAGTTGTGCTTGCACACGTGGGCACAAATAATATTCGAATAGGAGTCAGAGCAGAACACATAGCAGAAGCAAGAAATTTGGTACATGAAATTCGATCGCAAATGAGTGATGCAAAAATAATTAGTAGTGTTCTTTGCAAGCAGGATGTGACTAACAGAAAAGTTAGAAGAATCAATCAAGAACTGGACAAGTTGTTTCGCAAGGAAAACTGTTTAATGGTGGATGGAAACTCTGGTTGCATGATAATGACTTTGGTAGGAACGGAATTCATTTAAATCGCAGGGGATCGTTTAAATTTGGCCAGCTTATGAACAATGCAATATTCTCAGTTTTGAAGGGAAACTTGGGAACAAAATGGTGGATGTGACTGAAGTAGGTACCTCAGAGGACAAGGGTCAATGGGATTACAGTGAAAAATCAAATAATATGTTAATTAAGAGGCAAAATTCATTTGAATGGTGCAGTAGAAAGGTTAGTAACGAAAATATCTTGTATCTTTTGCATCAAAACGTTCAGAGTTTAAATAATAAATTGATACAGTTAGAGGTATTATTGGATGGAGATTTTAAAGATGCTGATATATTGTGCTTTACTGAACATTGGACATCATCATCACAGTTAGCAAAAAGTAAAATCAATGACTTCATATTAACAGATGTATATTGTAGAGAAAAGCTGGGTCATGGGGGTTCATGTATATATGTTAAATCACATTTGAAAACTAGAAATATAATTAAATTTAATAACTTAAAAGAAGATAAAGAATTTGAGATGCCTATAATAGAAATCAGTAATCATAATATAGTTATTGTTTGTATTTATAGATCCCCTGATAGTCACTTTGAAACATTTTTAACTAATAGTTTTAATACAGAAAACCAGAACTGTAATACTATGTGGTGACTGGAATATAAATTTCATGTGCGAAACTGCTAAATTAGCTAAACCTAAAGATTTGCTCGCTATTTATAACTTGACTAACACAGTAAACTTGACAACTAGATCAACCTCGTTATTGGATGTAATAATTATTAACAAAACAAAATTTATACAGCAAGCTACTGTCACAGATCTAGGTTTTTCTGATCACTGGGCACAAATACTACAAATTAAGACTTATCTAAAAGAATGGATAGACCCATTACTATTTCTAAAAGAAACTTTAGTAATAATAGTATTGTACTGTTTAATACTTTATTGGAAAAGGAAACATGGGATAATGTCTTTGATAAAACTGATGCTAACTTAAAATGCAAGAACTTCCTCAACACATTTTTGTATTGGTTTGATACAGCTTTTCCTTTAGAAAAGAAATGCTTTAAATTACAAAAAAGAAAGGGTGGATAACAAAGGGAATAATTACATCCAGCAATAGGTTAGGTTTTTGTCAAGGCTAGAAAAACATGGACAAGCAAATAATGAGACCAAAGAGTATATCAATAGGTACTGAAAGATCTATAAAGCCATTATAACTGAAGCCAAAAGAAGGGAAAATGAAAGGTTCATACAAAACTCAAACAATAAAACAAAGGCCCTTTGGACATTAGTTAACCAAGAAACTGGAAAATCAGCCCCAAAAATCAATATTAATGAATTAAATATCAATAATAATAATATCACAAATCCAGAGGATATTGCAGTCTTTTAATGCTTATTTCACAGACATTGCAGGAAACTTAGTAGCTCAGAATATTAACCATACAGGGTATCAGGAGAATGGAGACAACATAAAGCAATGCAGTCAATCAATTTTTATATTGCCTGTTACGGAATTGGAATTAGAAGGTGTAGTGCAGGGTAAGAAGGCCAAATATTCATCTGGAATTGATGAAGTACCAGATGTAATCATTAAAAAAGTTATACATCCAATAGCAAAGCCACTAGTCAGTGTCTATAATGCATCATTACAATCGGGTGTATTTCCAGATAAATTAACAGTATCAAAAATTAAGCCACTGCATAAAAAAGGGGAGAAGAATAAAAGAGAAAATTACAGACCAATATCAATCGTATCATCATTTTCTAAAATATTTGAAAAACTGGTTCATAATAGAATATCATTCATCTCAAAATACAATATTGTTTCAAAGGCCCAAAATGGGTTTAGAAAAAACAGATCTACCATAACAGCAATGGACAATTTAATAAATAAAATTCAAGAAGCAGTTGTGGGTTTATTTCTAGACTTAACGAAAGCATATGACGTTTAGATCATGAAATACTAAACAGGAAATTAAATAAATATGGTACAAAAGTGAATCGAGAAGATATTGACACATTGCTTCACTCACACTATTTATTCACACGACATGTCTCAAGAGCTCTTGAAACATGTCCTGTGAATAAACAGTGTGAGTGAAGCAATGTGTCAATATCTTCTCGATTCACTTTTGTACTAATTTGTGCTTCACTGTCCCTACGCTTCTTCCAAGTTTATACTTTAAATAAATATGGTTTTAGGGGTATTATGAATAAATGGGTTAAATCCTATTTAAGCAATAGAAAACGGTTTGTAGAACTTCAGTTTGAAAATAAAGGAAAATTAATTACAGTTCAGTCCAAAGTGAGAGAAGTTAGGCAAGGAGTTCCACAATGATCAGTCCTGGGCCCATTGCTATTTTTGTTGTACATAAATGATTTGCCAATTACCATTAATTCCACACATGTTATTTTATTTACAAATGACACAAACATCCAAATAAAAGGAGACAATCAAGAAAGCGTACAGACCAAACTCAATGATGCTCTATGTAAACTACATACATGGTTTCAGACAAATGAACTAATTATAAATAAGGATACGACTATTGCCATTTCATTTCATTCCATACTTGCCAAAATAGAAATGTGGTCAAACCTCCAATAGTATTTGATTAAACAACCATTAGCTACAATAATGAAACAAAATTTTTGGGATTACATATAAATGAGAACATAAAGTGGACCACACATATTCAACATTTAATAAATTAACTGAGTTCCATTTGTTATTTGCTTAAACATTTAAAAAGCTTAATAATTTTAGCAGCATTGAGAAATATATATATTATGGTTATTTTCACAGCCAGCTACAATATGGGATAGTGTTTTGGGGGGAAAAGGCAGATGGAGCCTTTAAACTTCAAAAAAGAGTGATAGGATACTAAGTAATAAATTTATAATAATAAAGTGGGGTGGATAACAGAACATCTTGCAGGCCATTATTCAGAAAACATCAAATATTACCTCTAGCATGTATGTTTATTTTGGAATTAGTGATCCATGTAAAACAAAATAAACTACAAATACAAAATTACAAAAATGCAGATATTCACAAATATTCACATCAGAAAGATGACTTTCACATTCAAAGTTGTGGAACGGAAATCTTCAGGTCTAGTGCTAACAATAAAGGTATAAGATTATACAACAGACTACCAGAAAGTATTTAACAAATGAAGAGCCTTATACATTTTAAAAAGGGAGCAAAACTCTTTTTACTGCAACATTCATTTTATTCTGTGAATGAGTTTTTAAATGTTAATTAGTTTTAAGTGATTGTAAATAATGACAATAGCCATAAATGCAATTTTTATACTATGACGTGTCTGATATCAGTGTATGATCAAAAGGACAAAATAAACTGAATTGATATGACTTAACCTTGGAAGACGTAAAGTTACATAAAACACCTGCTGCACATGGGATGTTTTAACAACATTCATTAATGAGGTTGGAATCCAATATAACCAATTCTGAACTTCATTTGCTGCCAATTTTGTAACAAAAAATCTCCAGAAGGTTGCTCTAATTAAAGCATGATTTGCAATTCCACTATTTTCAAACATCTTGTTCATGTTTTAAAATTTGCTGCCCCTGAAGCTTGTGGCATTGCTTGGCCCTCCTCTAAGTAAGTCCAATGATACATCTCTAATTTTCTTTGTTAAAATTTCTTTCCAGGCAAAGTTAAATCTTCTGTGAAATGCATAAGTATGAAGAAAATATTATTGCCTTTCAAGATGGTTTTCTACACAACAAAAAATCATATAAAAAGTGCAAGCTGAAATTCAAACATCATTTATCCAGATTGATATTCTGCTTATACTGTATGTTAACTTCTCAAATTAGCACACATTTGAAACTAAGAAACCTGAACAAAACTTCAGAAAATTGAAAGTGAGTGCAATCTTAACTTTATGTGTAAAAGTAACTTTTTCTTATTCATATTAGTGCCAATCTTTGAGATTCATTTAATAGTTTGTTTCTGGATTGTCCAGATTTTCATTTATGTGAATTACATCTGGTTCCATCTAGTCCAGATAAATGAGGCTCTTGTGGACACATATTTGTTTCTTTAAGATACTGCAAGTAAGTGCAAAGTAAAATAAATTCACATATACCGAACATATGTGATGTTTTTTTTTTTTTAAGGAAAATGCTTCTAAAATAGAAATACTGGTAGAAGCAGCTTGCAGATTGAAGATATGTAAGCATTCTTCCAGCTGTGCAAAATTGACAAAAACATGAATGAACTGTGGATGATCCTGTAATATGGCTGTTCTATGAAGAATTGTAAGGCCAGTTCACTCTAACTGGAAATGCAAACAAAAATGAGAATGACATTCTTAAAATTTATTACAATGAATATATAAAGAAATTAAATTTTGTATAAGATGTGAAAAGAATAGAATCACAGAGATGACAGAACAGAAGTTAGGTTTAAGACAAGGGTAAGACTAAAGACTAGCCATAAGTCCTAAACCCTATATTATTCAATTTGTTTATAGATGATATTGTGGATAGAGTGAAAGAAAGAAATCAACACTGCTTGATAATAGAAAAAAAAAAAAGATACCAGGTAGGAGCAATAACATCAGTAAGATTACAAAGAGCAACAAATGAAATTCAAAAGTTCTGTGCAGATTGGAAAATTTAAGTGAATACAAAACAGTCAAAAGTGATGGCTTTCAAAAAGAAAAAAAAAAAAAGGGAAACAACAAAACTGAAGGAAGAGGAACAACGGCTTTTAGAGGGCAAAAGTTAGAAGTAGTGAAAGAATTTGAGAACTTAGTAATAATGATGAATAATACTGTAGAATGGGAAATGCATGGCAGGAAGGTGGTAGACAAAGGAAGAGCAGCAATGTCAGGAATAAGAATATACACAGTGAAACTCATATGTCAAGCAAATGGTTAGAGAGAATGTATGATACAATGTTAGAGTCAAAGATGATGTATGCTGCAGAAATATGGTGGATATCAAAAGTATATAATAAAATAGACCAGTTGTAAAAACAATTTGCTAAAGAGATATTGGGATGCCTAGATCAGCTCCAGGATCAGCCTTAGTAGAATTAGGAAAAAATCAAAAGGCATAATAATTGAAAGAATCTTGAAATTTTGGTATAAATGCTTGATAAAAGATGATGAAATCATAAAGGTATATATGAATCAACAAAAGAAAGTGGGAAACAGAACTGATGGTCAGAGACAGAAAAAACTGTAGAAGAAATAGGAATGGGGGACATATGGAGGCTAGAAAATAGAAATGTAGCAGGTTTTTGGAAAATAGACAGAACCAGAATGGAGGATATAGAAAGAAAAGAAATATAGGGCAGGGGGTTAGAAAATAGAAACATATTAAAATTTTATAGGATGATGAAGAGAGAATGAGGAAGAGAAAGATATGCATACCAATATGATAGGCAGGAGAAGGAAAGAATGGCTTGGATTATAATGGGATCAATGTTCTTAAGGCGACTAAAAGGTAGCAGGATAGGAATGTGTGAATTTTATGTAGAAACAGGAAGTACAGCTCATATTCCGACAAGAGTGCAAAGAGCTAGCACTATGGAGACAGAAAGTATGGGAGAAGAAATGGGAAAAAGATGCAAAGTTAGTTGATGACTATAAAAATTGTTACGGGATAAAATGATGGTAGAAACCGAAATATGGGGAACCTGTTTTGGAATGCTAAAGAGAAGTGGATATGAAAAGTAAAGATTGGAAAAGCAAAAATACTAGACAACAAGAGGAAACAGCGAAACAGAATAGATGACAAATGGTGACTATGCTACTCAGCAGTGCTTGAAACCCTGGCTAGTGTTAAAGATGGTATCCAGCAATTTATAAAACTAAATATGTTAACTAAATAGGTTAAAATATGTATGTAATGTGAATAAAATAATGTATAAGATCTGCTGAAAAAGTATCGTGAATTTTGTTTTTTCAAAACATATTTATTTATTCATTTTATTTATTCATCTACTTTGTCCCCTTCAAAGTAATGCTCACCAGGTATTATATACTTGTGCCAACAAAAAAAACACAAAAAAAAAAAATACAGGGGGCCAGGTCTGGGGAGCACGGTAGCTGAGGCATAATGTGTGTTGTTTTTGGCAAAAAATTCGAGCACAAGCAATGATGTGTGAGCAGGGCCGTTATCATGGTGCAAAAGCCAATATTTGTTCTTCAATAAATCCGCTTCTGGCAGATTGCTTCGCGCAAATTGCACATAACTTGCAGGTAATATTCCTTACTGATCGTTCTACCCTGTGGCAAGAGCTCATGATGCATCATGCCCCTGCAATCGAAGAAAACTGTAAGAAAAACCTTCACATTCGACTGAAATTGGCACATTTTTTTTGGTCTTGGCTCATGTGGCAGCATCCATTGGGATGACTTAGCTTCAGTTTCCACTTCATAACCATAAACCCATGATTCGTCACTAGTTATGACCCTCTGGAGAAAATCTGGGTCATCGTGGACAGAGTTCAACAGCTCCTTTGCAGCATTAATGCGATGGTGGTTTTGGTAGAAATTGAGCAGCTTTGAAACAAATTTTGTGGCGACCCATCTCATACCCAAATTCATTGGTCAAAATCGAATGGCACGAACCAATCTATATGTTTAGGTCCTCAGCAACTTCTCTAACGGTGATTCGACGATTGGCCAATACTATTTTCTTCACTTCAATGTTTTTGTCTGTTGTTGACAAGCTTGGGAGTCCGGGATGCTCTTCATCGGTTACATCTTCTCGACCCTCTGAGAACCTTTTGTACCACTGATAAACGTTGCTTTGATACAAGGTAGCTTCCCCATATGTCACAGTCAACATTCGGAATGTATCCGTGCACTTAATTTTGTTTTTAAAACAAAATTTGATACAGATTCTTTATTCTACTTTTTGGAATAGGCAAAAATCAAAGACGAGCCAAAACACGCTCAAGCAAAATAGCTGACAATTAATTGAACATGCAAAATGGCCGAGCTTGTCAACATAAGTTCCAACGCCACAAAACAATCGAAAATCGAATATACATAGCCTGTGAAAATTCCAAATTCACAATACTTTTTGAACAGACCTCGTAAACAGCAAGTTGTATAAATAAATTCTATTCTAAATTCTATTACAAAGTGAGTATTCCTCATCAACAGAAAGCTTTTCGGGGATCCATAAATAAGAAAGAAATGTCCTTGTTTCCCGAATTGGCAAATTAGAACTCTAATGTGCATATTAGGCTCTTCACTGTAGAAATTATTTAATCTGGCAGTGACATGATATGCTAATAAGAGTTAATCTACTTTCACTTTGCTAATCATCAATATGCATTGCTGCACTTGTTTGTATGCTGTTTTACTTCCCATTTCCATTATACCACCTATATTCTTTTGTAGAATAGAGTATCAGGTTATTGGCCATTTGCACTGATTGTGCAAAATAGCTGGTTAAAACAATGGCTAGTTGAGGTCATTCTCATTAGCAGGAATTGAATGCCCAAGACTGAAGCTATATTATAATCTTTCTGCTTACATAATTTAAATAAATTGAATTTATCTTGTGTAACATAATCATGGCCACTGTTTTCATTACCATGACAGTTCCCTCTTTTTTTCCATTTTTCCTTGAAACAATTACTCAATCAATTACGTCATTCCCAAGCCCACAATGGTTTTGGTAATTAATTGCGGCAAATACATTTAAAAGTAAGGTATTTTTAGTTTTATTTACTTACTTAGTGCCAAGATTTTACATGTCATCCGCTGGGATCGGCCCTAGCCACTAGTAAAGGATATAAAAGAGAGCCCTAGATGAAAATTACAGCTACAGGAAAAGCTTAGTTCACTTTGGTTTTCAATAAAACACTAGCAATAACACTAATAAAACATGTATCTTTCCCAAAAGAATAAAAAATATGTATTTGTTAAGAGAATGAACATCTTTTAGCAATAAGCATTTTCTTTTCAAATAAGAAGGTATATGCTATGCAATCAAAATACCACAATACTTTAGTTTCTTTCTAATGTATAATAAATGCAGTAGAACATGAAATTTTAAACAAACAGATTGAAAAACTCAATGCCATGACCAGGATTTGAACCATGGCTCTCTTGATCTCCATCCGGTCGCTCTTAGCCATTGAGTTACCATGGCCAATGTGCCATCATGAATTTTTCAATCTGACTCTATCCAAAACCTTAGTCTATTCACAGCTAGTGTAGAAGAACAATCAATTTCCATGAATTAACTTATTAATATATGACTGACGACATGTTGACCATGGTAGCTCAATGGTTAAGAGTGATAGGACGGAGACTGGGAGATCTGTGGTTCAAATTTCAGCCATAGCATTGAATTTCTCAATCTGACTCTATCCATCCAAAACCTTAGCCCATACATGGCTAGTGTGGAAGATCGTGTAATTTCCATCAATTAAATGAAATGTTACGTTTTTTATCATTTCTTACTATAAGTCATTTAAAAATTAAACAGTTTTTTTTTCTATTTGTACGTTATAAACAATGTATAGCTAGCATTTTTACTTAGTGTTAGTGTAACTGTACTAGTTGCACAAGATCTCAGATATAAGGTGCATTCAAACAGAAACGAGCCGGTGAGAGGATGGTAATATTGTGGCATGTATAACGAAGTGTTGCATGGAAGTTCACAGCCCGTCGCTAGAGGGATGTCATGTGACTATACAAAGCTAGCAGTAGCATGCATCAATCATCCAATGCTGCCAGTCGCATTGCAAACAGTGATATGGAGGCATCAAAACAAGAGCAAGGAGGTGTTGTTCGTTTTCTGACAGAAGGAGTAGTGGGAATGGAATTCATACACGAAGTGTACGGCGAACATTGCATGTCCCTTGCAAGGGTCAAAGCATGGCACAAGCACTTCAGGGGAGGACGGGTGTCGTTAGCTAATGACGCACGCTCTGGAGTACCACAATGCACTACCGATGACACTGTCCACCTGGTTGATGCACTCATTACCCAGGACCGCCGAGTGACAATGAAAGCCATAGCCGCCGAAGTCAGATTGAGCATCGTAAGTGTTCACACCATCATGAAGGAATGACTGCTCTTGAGCAAAGTGTGTACCCAATGGGTGCCCAGAGTCTTCAACCACGCCAGGAAGCATGTCAAATGGCCCACTGTCTTGGTCAACTGCAGCGCTATGCTAGGGAAGGGAATGGTACGAGTGGTGGCTGGAGATGAATCATGGTGTCGTTACTTTGAACCAGAATAAAACGACCAAGTCTCCAGTGGAAGCATCCAGGGTCAACACCACCAAAAAAAAAAAAAAAAAAAAAAAAAAAAAAAAAAAAAAAAAAAAAAAAAAAAAGCAAATGCCATCCACACAAGTGCAGGAAAGGTTATGTTGACATTCTTTGACCAACATGGCCCCCTTCTGATACACTTCCTGCAGTATTGGACAAAAGCGAATGCCCAGAGTTACTCGCAATCCTTGACCAACCTTCACCAAGCGATCAAATCAAACCAAACCAGGCAATCTCACCAGTGGGGTCATTCTGCTCCACAACAATGCTAAGCCTCATACGGCCAACAGTCGTGGTACTCCTGCAGAAATTCAAATGGGAGGTTCTCGGCCACCCTCCATACAGTCCAGACCTCTTTCCATGTGATTATGCCATTTTTGGTCCCCTTAAAAAGACTCTGAGGGACAAACAATTCAGCTCGGACAACATCCAGCTGTACGTGCAGAACTGGCTCACATCGCAGACCCGGGACTTTTATGAGACAGCCAGTCACCATCTCGTGTCACAGTGGGACAAGTGTCTCAACAGCCAGGGCCAATCAATTTCAATACTTCTATCATACAGGTATTGTTTTCTATAATTATGTCTCCAGGTCGTTTCTTTTTTAACACACCTTATACAAACACTAACTTAAAGAGTAGAGGTATAACTTGGTTTCCTTATGCACCTAAAAGTGTATACTTTGGTGGTAGATTCATGTTATGATTTTCCACAAGAGAAAGCTTTGGTTAGGTGCTACTAATGGTTAGATGTTCAACAGTCTACATTACTGTACTTGTTAAGAAGCATAAATTCATTGCAGATGGAAAATAATGCTATAAATGTTAACTACACAAAAAATTAAACCACATGCACAACCTTTGTTGGTGTTAGGGAATATGATTCATGAAAAATGCAAAAATAATAGTTACAGTACCTTAGTATAAGCTCTTCATCAATGTACTGCAAAAGACTCCTGTTGATAAAAAAAAAGGAACTTCTAAGCACAGAAATTTAAATTTGGAAAAGTATTTCAATAGAGCACAATAAAATATTAGAACCAAATGGAAATTCTAGATTTTAAATCAGTAATATGCTTACAAAACAATATTTATAATATGAATTTCTCTTAATATTATTCAGGCAATCAAACTGAGATCAAGCAATAAAAGGACTTCCTTATCAGTCCGATATTTACTTTTATGCACCAACAAACGGAACCTAGTGAGATACAAGTATAAGGAGCAAGGATGATTGGCACTATCTTTTGTCCAAACATTTTTAGCATGAAACCATAGATAACACTTAGCTAATTATGACAATGACTAGTAACACTTAAGAAAGGTTAATTGGTTATAACGAATTCTACATAACTCATTTAGCAAAAAGCATATAAAAACACGGGCTTAAAAAGATTTGAGTGCACTAATTATAAATATAGAAAGCAAAACAGCAATAATCTTGTCAAGAATGCTTATAAATGGTCAACTCACAAATGCTTTGGAGTGATGAACTACTAGCAATTACTTAAACCATATCAGAATAATAATGTATAAAAATTAACAATATGCGAGTTATAAAAAAATCTGTCATAATGAATGAGAAAAGAATGCATTTAACAGTGTAATATACATATATAATGGAAATGAATTAATTAATAAAACTATTCATATAATTCAATAATGTTCAGTTACATTTCATGCCATTAAAAGGTCAATGTTTCCTGATTAAAATTTGTTATTATTTTCAGTTTTTTTTTTCCTTTTTTTTTCATTGCTTTTTCCAAAATATCATGAAACAGCTTTTAGGAAAGTAACATATTTTATGCTAAACAACAGAAATTAGCTGTCTTTATGAAGACTTATATTGAAAGAAGCTACAAATATTAGTGCTTGGGCTCCTCTTTCAATTTGTAAGACCTGTTATTTCCCTACCACTACTTGCACTACTTTTCTTATGAAGCATTACTCAACAATAATTAATAATGCCAAATGAAATATTAGAAATAAAAATAAATCAATCTGCATCATGAGCAGCCACAGTAGTAAATAATAAGGTTTTACAATATCTGCATAACAGTCAATAACACCCAAACAGTAAGAATGTTATTTTTGTTATTCCTAAAATTGATATAATTAAGGTATCAATAATACTTAATCATGAGTTAATTTAAAACATCAAAATCATTAAACCATAAGTTAATCAAGAACATTAGAAGAAAATAAATTCCATGTATCAAAATTCATGCACGGGTATATAAGACAATGCTTCTAATTTTTAAATTGCATACACAAATATCACACCCAATTCAAGCCAAATAAAGTATTGTCCCAAAAACAATAGAAAATTAGAAGGATGTGTATTTTAATTGCATTCTCAGTTTACACAGTACAACCACAAAACAATAACCACAGCATATATATATATATATATATATATATATAGCAGTTTCATGAAACTAATATGCATACACTATTACACAGAACAAACTTTGTAACAGACATCACTTTCCGTTGTTTAAGGACTATGATACAATGAAGCACAAGATTAATACAATTTTGAGTCAAACTAATACTCAATGCTCCATTTATTGCTAGTATTTACCTAGAACACGTTTCGTTAGGATCTTCCTAACATCATCATCTGTTGTCGACATCACTTTGTTTTTCCTTTAAGCTGCTTCTAATTTTTTTTCCCACTTATTTATTTTCATCTAGTTTATCATACATATGATTCTGTACATGCCAGAAATACAATTAAATTTACAAATTAGTTTCTCAGATTTCCTTCAAATGGTGTACACATTTGTTAATCAGATACATCCTCAACTTCCTTTCAAATTGCTGTTTAGAAACATCAGCTGTAGATTTAATTTCTTGTGGTAGTTTGTTATAGAGCATGATTCCGGAAATATATACATCCTTTAGAGATACACTTTTATTCACTCTATGCCTAAAATAGTCCACATTTCCTCTTGCACAGTGTTCATGAATTTGGTTGGTTTTGATTGGTTTGAACTTATCTACTACATACATTATTGCTCTGAATGCATAGAGAGAGCCCGCCTCGGTAGCGTAGATGGTAGCATGACTGCCTCACGTTCAAGAGGTCCCGAGTTCGAATCTCGGTTAGGGTGAGTTACCTGGATAAGGTTTTTTCCAGGGGTTTCCCTTATCCTGATAGACAAATGTCGAGTAACTCTAAGCTCCATGGACCCCAGATTTATTTGAGCATCACTTCGCCCTTTCCATTCATCGTCCGATATGACTTAACGTTGGAGGACGTAAATTTAAAAAAAAAAAAAGGTATATGCATAGAGAGAGCAGATGGTATGTAGTTTATTATTATTATTATTGAAGGTTTCCTTACATGATTCCTTTGCTTTTAGATTAAACATGATTCTGATACATTTCTTTTGATATATAAGCGATTTGTCCATATGCGTTTTTGCAGCAGCAGCACCTCAGATTTCAATACCATAAAGTATGTGTGGATAGAAACATCCATAGTATATTAGTTTCAGTATGTTACTGTCACTGTACTTGCTGAAGTATCTACGTAGATATACTGATTTTCCCGCATATATGTTCAATATGTTCAGCCCATGTTAGCCTATTATCAACAATAAGACCTAAAAATTTGTGTTTTTGCTTCAAGAATATTGTTACAATCTACTTTTAGTGTCATATTACTACCATTTTTATTTAATTGCATCATTTTAGTTTTTTGATGTTGCAGTGTAGATTTATTGATTTGAAGTGATTTAACAGTCAGGAAGTGGTATTATTTAATGTAGTATTTAATCCTTCTACCATTTTATTCCAGCATACAACTGTGGTATTATCTGCATAGTAGATAAGTATTCGGGGGATTTTCAGTATCATTAATATAAATAATAAACAGTAAAGGTCCTAACAATTTCCCTTGCAGTACACCATACTTCACAGTTTCCAAATTTGATTTTACTTTTTGTATATATCTCCCTTTTTTGTAGGATATTTCCATAAACTATTTTTTTCCAATCAGATAACTATGAATTAAATCCAAGGGTAATCCTCTTACGCCATACTTTTCCAATTTACTAATTAAAATATTATGGTCGACGCAATCAAAGGCCTTAGATAGATAAAAAAATAATGTAATGACCTTCTCATTTACACAGAATGTCTCTACTACAGCCTGGTAATATTGACACATTTTGGATATTCCAGAAAGCATAACTTAAAATATCTTTAGACAAAATTACATTCAAACTTTAATTTTAATGAACCTTAACGTCCTTGATTATAAATGGGACATGAATAATTCAAATCCTGCACTAAATAATATATTTAATAATTTGCCTTTCTCTGAAATTTAATTTTCTTCATTGAGTAAGAAACTTGAAAATTTTATAGTTTGGAAAATCCAAAGTAGAACAGCCTGTAATCAATGGGATAGAGATGCTGCAAAAGATTTTGTGGAATTCTGTCAATAACAACAAAAGGCCAGTAAGTATAACTTTTACTGAAGAATGAACAACATTAACAAACTAAAGTACCTGTACTTTAAGTGTCCTTTTCTATTCAAGGAACCAACAAATTATCGTATCCTTTGTCCACATCTGTAGACACATAAATGTTTATCTGAATTTCAATACTGAACTTATGAGTGTAATTCTTTGGCTAGCCAAAACTAAGGAAGGTCTAATTCCTACCATCTTCTTAAAACAAAACACAAGAAAAGTGTATATTCCAAAACTGTGAACATTCATGCTCTCATCATATTAACAAAAAAATGTCACAATAAAAGGTATTGGCTGAATGATGTTTGCATAGAAATCTGAAAAAATTAAGGAAGTTTTAATTGGGTTTTACATACATTAATTGGGTTACATAAACTTGGTAAACTTCCACATTGCCATATGTCTGAAATATGTACAAATATCGAACTGTTAAGGGTAAAGTCTGAGAGCCAAGATCTGAAAGAAACTTCCATACAAATCATCTACTAACCAAATTAAGCAGGAATATATATGCTCTAAGGATATTAAGTCAAAATGTCAGCCTTCGTGTACTTTTAATGTCCTGTTATGCACATATACATTCTATAATTAAATATGGAATAATATTTTGGGGAAATTCACCAGAAGCCAATGATATATTTACTAAACAAAAACAAGCCATTCAAATTATAGGCAACAAAAGAATCCTATGTTCATGTAAGCCACTGTTCAAAAAGCTTTGCATACTTCCTTTGGCATGTGTTTATATTTTGGAGACAGCTTTATTTCTAAAAAGAAATAGATTTAACTTTCAAAACAACGGAAGTGTTCGTATGCATTACATGAGGCATATTAAGGATATACACATAACTTCAATCAGAACTACAATGTTTAAGAAAGGAATACTGCATTCCTGTACAATAGTTTATAATTTCCTTCCTAATGACATCAAAAGCATAGATAACTACAACGTGTTTAAAACTAGAACAAGGGCTTTCTTGCAGGAGCACTGCTTTTACACAGTAAAGGAATATCTACAATTTAACAAATCCAGATCATCATAAAACATGAATTTATTTAGTTTGTTCATTTCTCTCATTTATAATTATATCCAATTTGTGTTACATTATAATTGAATGTAGGTTAGGTATATTTGATGTTTAACTTTGTAATACTAAGTGTAAATTTACTGACGTATCCTACATCAAAGTACTAGTACAGATTTGATTTTAAAGGATAAATAAATTTGAACTGAATTGAATTTTTTTCTCTGAGCTGCTGGTCTATAACTCATTTGGAATTAGATGAGCTGCTTCAAACTATATTGTTTTGCCTTACCCATCTGTTTGTCTGCTCTGCTGCCTGCCCAAACACAGTATTGAATTAGGTTCCTTTCTTGGAAGTGTTGAAAGCAGTGTTATAATAAATTAAATTTAAAGGAAGTCGATTAACGAAACCACATGGGAACAAATCTTCATTTCAAAAAATAAGAACAAAGTATTCAATTTCGACATCCCCCAGAAAGATTTGTTCAGCAAGTTCCTTGAACCACCACCAGAGGAGACGTATGACAAAATATCGTCAACTACACCAATGAGAACCAGTCGATGGCCTGTTGAGAATGGAGGCAAAATCTCTGAAACATGTTCCGGAAAAATTTAAAAGTAAGTGTTGTTTAGTGTCATTAATCGACTCCCTTTAAATTTAATTGAATTAGGTGTTTGCTTATCATTCCAATTGAACATCTAGGATTCTTAAAAAGAAAAATAAAGACAATAATGCCTTTCATTGTATTTTTGGTTATATTAACTATCTATAAATCCCAAATAAACTTAGCTTTTCTCATAGCAGAATATTAAATTCATTTTATACTAACCTGAGAGTTAATTTTCTCTGTCAATGATGCATGGTGGGCGGTGGTGGCTGCTTTTTTGTGATACACATGTTAATAAACTTTATCTTGGCCGCAATTCATCTTCTTTTTCTTGTAATTTAGTAAAACGTTTTGGAGAAACTTTCTTATTTCTTGCATCTTTCTTTTGTCGTATATTAGAAAGAAGAGCCAAAGTTTTATATCTTTCTAGTTTTCCACTAATGAAAGGTTTGATCCTACCATAATTTTATCCATTTTTGATTTGTTCAACACTTTAACATCCAAATCCTTTTTTCCTCAGGATTTTTTACATAAAAAATAGCTATAAGTTGATTACACAAAAACATGCAATAATAAAGAGTCTTACTCACAGACTAGTTAACATACCCATGGCTATAGCAGAATACTATAAAGAACGAAAAGCTATATTTCACAAAGCAGAAAAAGAAAATGGATACAACAAGAGCCTGATATCTAAGAAAATTAAAATAAAAAAACAGTACTGAGCTAAAGGAAACCATTAAGTAAGCACGCACATTCACCAAAGAAAAAGATAGCAACAGCATATTCAATGGATTCACATACCAGCCAAAAATATTTAATAAATTCTAAAAGATCTTTAGAGAACAAAATATCATCTTGGCATCTATAAATAGATACTCTCTATTAACATTGTTAAATTCAAAAATGAAAGATGAAATCCCAACAATTAATAGATCCAGAATAAACCAAATAAGTTGTAAGGATTGTGAAAAATTCTAAATAGAGTAAACTAAAAGTATCCTAAAAACGAGAGTCAAACAACATTTTAAAAACATCAAAAGGGTACAGGAAGACAAGTCAGTAGTAACATTTCACTTCTGAAATGAAAACCATAACCTTGACTCAAATCCAAAATTATTTAAAGGTGATAAATCATAACCAAATGATAGCGCGGGAGGACATCTTAATGTGGAAATGTCAAGAGAGAGAATGTAAGAATTTATCAATTTCTTGCCCGGACTATTAAGTCTTGCTTCTGCGCACTATAAACCCTGTAGAGATGGAAAGTGAAAAAGTCATAACTAGCAGCACTTTTATAGAAAGAAAATAAATATGACAAGAAAATGCAAGGCAGCTAATAACATACCTTTAGATGTAATGTACCTAGTCTTACCATAGTGTCACAAACTTTTGAGGGTGGCTGTACCTCTGGTGGCGTGAGCCAGCACATTCCAGAGTGGTAGCAGGTAGCTTGAGTCATTGCTATAGCAGCTGTGGAAGTGTAAAGTTGTATTGTGACATCTTCAAGATGGAATGGGGTGACAATGAAAATTGTGGCCATGATATCACTATATAGTAGGTAAATCACCAAGTGAAATTTTCAGCTCTCCAGAAACTGAAAATCACAAAGAGGTTCGTCTATCGCTATCCAGCATTTCAATGAGACTGGAGCTGTGAAAGATGGAGGACCATGCACAGTTTGGACTCCAGAATTAGAGAAAGCAGTGGCGGCTCGTGTGTGGAGAAATCCTGTAAGACAGTCGGTGATGGCTCGAGAGCTAAACATTTAAAAAATGTCTATGTCTCACACACTGAGCAGTGACTTGGGACTCCGTGCTAACAAACAATGCAAGGGACACCTTACAAATGAACTGAAGCACCAGAGACTCCTAAAATCAAAGCGCTTACTTAAGCATTACACTGCAAATGGACACCAATGAATTCTTTTCATGACGAAAAGATTTTCCATGTTGACGAGACTTTCAATGCCCAAAATGACAGGGTAGATGCTACATCATCTACAGAAGCTGGTGAAAAGGCTCCAAGAATCCAGAGGGGTCACCATCCTGCATCAGTCATGGTGTGGTGGGGTGTGAGCTACGAGGGCATAATGGAGCGCCAATTTTGTGAAAAAAATGTGAAAACAACTGTACATGTATATCAGAACTCAGTGCTTGAACCAACTGTTAAGAACCTCAATAACACACTCTGCCGTGGACAGAGATGGACCTTCCAGCAGGATTTTGCCCCATCACATAAGGTTGGTTCAACCCAGCAGTAGCTGGGGTTCCAGACTTCATTTCCACTTCAGACTAGCCATCTGCTAGTCCAGACCTACACCCTCTGGACTATAAATTGTTATACAAGCTTCAGGAGATGGCTTGTAAGAAGAGACATCCCAATATTGGGATCTCTTCTCAGAGAGATCAAAGTGATCTCTTCTGAAGTCAGTTGCACAGTTCCTTCTTCATGTGACGCGTAATGCAATTGATGAGTGGCCACAAAGATGCATGCTAATGGTGGTCATTTTGAATAATTATTTGATATTTTAATATAAATCTATGTAGCTAGTGGTATAAGAATATTAAAATATCTAAAAGTATTTTGGGTCTGTTGACTTAGAATGTTGACAGTATTTATGGTAAGACTAGGTAGTTGTTTAATACAATTTTATCAAGAGCCTGTTTTGTTTTCAAAGTAATCTGCTTTACAAATAAACCCTGGTCCCTGCTGTTGCATAATAGCACACAGTTCTAACAGTATGGCAGCAATAGTTCCTAATGCTCTTAAAATTGCAAGAATATACTCTTACTAAAGGAAGCAATCAAAGGGACTTAAAACCCCGAAGACCACTTTACGATAAGTTCGTCAACAACATTCTTCAGAATATCTTACAATACTACAGTAAATGAGATTGTCACAGAAATTCTTAATCCTATACTCAATGATCACACCAAAAACACACCTTGATAAAATTGATTCAACAATGTTTAGTTTTACTTTAATGCAATTTCATTAAGTTTCTCTGATGTTTCACAACAGCACATGAAATATGGATACTTCAATATATACTAGAGAAAAGAGCAGTCCAAATAGTGGGTGACAAGTGAAAAATGTACCAAAGGAAGCAAAAGCAGTTCCATTTCATGAAATCATGGCTAAAAATGTGTAATGCTGTGTTCCAGGATAGAATCGTCACTAGAGAGAGCATTATGCTTCATTACTGAACCAACTATTCAGACTAAGTGCCCAATTATGCATAAAACAATGTACTCTTTCAGCACATGTGTTGGATAGTTACTAAATGACCTTAGCTTCCCCCAGTTTCTATGTCCACTAAAATCACTGAATCTGGCTCCCAGTGGCTACTTGTTGTTCCTAAACTTGAAGAAATGGCTGAGTGGATGAGAATTAACTTCAAATGAGGTTGAAATTAAGAGAGATTCTTATTTTACACAGCTGAACATATTTTATTGAAATTATCAAAAAGTTGGAGAGTCACTCAACTAAATTTATTAATGTACAAGGTGACTATGTTGAAAAATATTTTCTTAAATCCTATATTTTCTTCCCCCAATTGTGGACTTTTAGAATATCGCTTATATCTGATTGTTTCTCTTTAAAAATTAAATAGCCATTTTATTAAGAACAACTCTCAAATCCTTAATTCTGCCTTATTTTATTCCTGAGCTCTTACTCTCTAAATTAATTTATTTTAATTAGATTCCATAATTACAGCATCTTCATATAAAACTGATTGTCTACAATAAAAAATCTGCTTTGTTGTTAATATCTTCACTCAGTAGTTGTAAGTGTAAACACTGCTAAACTTCAGTTTAAACTTGTCATATTTGATTCACCACGTGTACTAAATGACTGCCTTAAAAATGTGTCATTATAACCAATCAAATAATAGTTTGCATGATTTATGACAAACTGGATTAAATTAGTTAAATATGCTCATTTTGCAGTTTTCATAATCAAGCATCAAGCATATTCCACTTTATATACATATATTTTAGATTTCTTGAAAGTAACTCTTTTATAGATAGAGTCAACATGAAAACTTCAATGCCATGGCCGGGATTTGAACCACGGATCTGCTGGTTTCCGTCCAGTCACTCTAACACATTGAGCTACCATGGCCAACATGTCGTCCTGACATTACATTCTCCATTTGACTCATATATTTCCCTGGTAGACCACTAGGGGCTCTCGCATCCGAGATACACCGTTTAGGCGACTTACTATCGTAACTACTTGAGTCCCAGGCTTCATCATTTAACTCTTATTATTTTAGTTAATTGATGGAAACCAATCATTTCTTCACACTAGCCATATATAGGCTAAGGTTTTTGATAGAGTCAACTATCAAAACTATAACTAGCCTATATACGGCTAGTGTGAAGAAATGATTGGTTTCCATAAATTAACTAAAATAACTCTTTTATGTTTGCTTCACACAACTATTTGCAGACAACCCCAAAATTGACACACACTGTAATTGAAGCTTTTCTTTAAAGTAAACATATGTAGTAATGTAACATAATTTTGAAATATAATCCATAAGCAGAATAAGCTTAGCATTATGCAGGATTTAAAAGTCAACTTAGCAATTTGTATGATGTAAAGACTGAGATTTTTTTTCCCATTTTTTTTAATTCCTCTGTTCATATGATCCTTTAGTTTCTTTCATTTGAAGCATTTAAGCACTTAAGTCATATACATATAAATACGAGGGTCGTTTGATAAGTCTGGTAAAAAACCAAGTTTTCCTTCCCCCCCCCCCTCTTGTGTGTGTGTGTGTGTGTGTGTGTGTGTGTAAACATTTCACCTTATTTCTTTACATAGTCTCCATTGCTGTTCTAGCTTTTCGATCGCGTCGGAAAAATAGGTTCCATCAAGGTTCGCAAAATACTCTTTAATGGTGACTATCACTTCTTCATTTGATGAAAATTTCTTACCACCAAGCCAAATTTTCAAGTTTGGGTACAGAAAGAAGTCACTTGGAACTAAGGCTGGGAATAAGGTGGATGAGGAACCAATTCAAAGTCCAATTCATGTGCTTTCGCCACTGCAAGTGCTGATGCAATTGCTGCATTATCCTGGTGAAAAAGCACTTTTTTTGTGTTTCAATCTCGGTCTCTTTTCAGTCAACTAATGTTCCAAACAATCCAACAATGAAGCATAATTAGACTCCAGTTATGGTTCTGCCTTTCTCCAAGTAGTCTATGAGGATTATTCCTTAAGAACCCCCCACAAAAAAAAAAAAAAAAAAAAAAAAAAAAAAAAAAAAAAAAAGTGGCCATCACCTTACCAGCTGACAAAATGGTCCTTGCCTTCTTTGGTGCACTTTCACCAGCCTTTGTCCATTGTTCTGACCGCTGTTTTACTCTGGTGTGTAATGATAGATCCAAGTTTCATTCATGGCCACAAATCGGTGCAAAGAGTCTTGCGGACTGCAATTATATTGCCAGACACTCGGTAGAATTATTCTTCCAGATGTGCTTTTGGTCAACTGTGAGCGATCATGGCACCCATCTTGTACACAGCATTTTTATTGCCAATTTTTCATGCAGGATATTGTGCCTTCGCTCAGTTGAGGGCCTACAGCCTCAGGAATCTCACAAATTTTGATTTGGCAGTCTTACATTACCGATCGTGAATTTTTTCAATGGTGTCCTGTGTGATGACCTCAACTGGGAGACCAGAGCAAAATTCATAATTCATCATCCTATGACCACATTTAAATTCATTGATCCAAAAGTAAATGGTCTTTAATGTTGGTGCAGAGTCTGCATGAACTTCATCCAATTGGGCGGCAGGCCAGCCCTTTGAATGAAAATCTTTACTAGAGTTATCAAACTTTATATATATCAGCAATACGTTATGTATTTCCCTTATAAACTGTCCATTTCAAGTGTTAAGAGTTTGCCAGTAAAGAAAGCTTTCTCAGTATTCTAAAGAATTTTGGCTGGTTCCGTAACTCAGTTGGTAGAGCATCTGCTTGCCATGCAAGGGGGCCTGGGTTTGATTCCCAGCTAAAGGTGAGGATTTTTCTCCAACCAAGATGATTTCCCATGTTCCCCAGTCTGAAAGTATGAATGAGAGTGCAAATATGTGTGTGACCTAATGATTAAAATCTAAAGTACCTGCAACGTTTATGAGTTTAGACCATCGCCAATAGGCAATATGTTCCAAAAGGAAAACAGCTGTCGTTATGACCACTGCAGTTAAAGGCTGGGTACAAAGGGAACTTATGAGAAAATATGTTGTTTCTGTCAAATAAACCCAAAACAAACTGCTTTGTATTAACACTTTACCTTAGCAGATTACTGAACCTTCTTTTCATTCTAATGCAATATGCAGTAGTTTCCTCCTCTAATTGGTAGCACTTCATGGTGCACTGACTCAACTTACACTTGTGACATGTAAATGCACACATAATAAATAATGCAGCTTCAAATGCCTTCTAGCTGCTCAGTGTAAACACTTAAAAAAACAAAAAACAAAAACACCTAAGGATGCTGCCTAACATTTGAATTAAATATTGTCAGCACACAGAGTTTTATTAGTAAAGTGTTAATCCACTCCTGAAAAAATGAAGAAATAGAATAAAGAAACAAACAACAATCCCAACTTCCTGGTTACTCTACTACATTACTAATATATATATATGTTATTTATACTAAAACATGGGGAAATTCCTTCTGCCTACCTGAGAGACATTTTAAAGATGGCAGTTCCTGTAAGATGAGGTTTGTGATGATGTAACAAACATCTCTGATTTCCTTTTTCACACTTTAAGCAGTTATCACACTGCTGCGGTCTGGAGTCTCTAAAGGTAACAATATTTCAACAATATCTAATACCATATCTGAGTTCTTAGAATTAGCAGTTAAGAGCTGAGCTAGGCGAATTTGGAAAAGAAAAGATAAAAAATACCTAAATCTTTTAATTTTTTAAAACATGATTTTCCCAAGCATGATATCTCACTTTTGCAAACTGTCTGCCTCCGTAGTGTGGAGGTAGTACATCTGTGTTACATTCAAGAGTTCCCAAGTTTGATATTCAGTCAGATTGAGTTATCTGAATAACAATTTTTCTGGGGGTTTTCTCTTACCTGGAAAGATGAATGTTGGGTAATCTATGGACTCTGGGCTCATACAAGCATTATTTCATCCATTTCATTCAATGTTCAACACTGGAGTATGTTAAAAAAGAGGTGTTACAAATTAAGACTTTGCATGCAGACGAACGGAATTTCACCATAACACTTCACGTTTTTAAAACATGATTTTTCATCAACATTCTTTCTCCTGGAAATTACAACCTTACAACCTTAAGAAACACGCTCATTAATCTTGCAATAAAAGAAATGATGGTGAGTTATTTTACATTTCACTATATTCTGTAATATTTATAATTCATTTTCTAAACTTTAAAAATTAGTTCATATATACCAAAACACTCAAAATATGTCTGTTATGACTAGCTGGAACTCTGTGTTCCTGAAAAGCCTCTAGTTTGCTTATATAAGGAAGAAAACTACACAGTAGAATCACTAGAACCAAGATTTTCATATCACAAAAACTGGCAGGAGGGAGAGGAGCAGGAAGAGAGAGTGGGAGGAATGGCAGGGAGGAAAGAAGGAAGGAACAACAGACCATAACTTGAGGTTTCGGCCAAGCTGTGCTTTACAGCTCTTCAAAGAATTTTGATTTACAGTAGGGACGATGGTTCTGTGATGGTGAAGACCGTGTGCACAGTCGTTTGGAATCCAGTTGCCAAGCCTACCCTCTCGGTCATGCGCAGTACAATGAAATGGACAGTATTGTGGAGAGGCTTGACCAGATAACATCCATCTTCTAATGCTTCGGTGCAGCACGTTAAGCTTTTAAAGTTTTAGAAATTGTGATTATTAATCGCACTGGTGATTAGCGTTTTGTCTGTGTGTGTACATTTTTTTATTTAGACTAATATGCCTCCAATTCAAAGAAAACTGGTGGAAAAACACTTCACAGCCAAACACGTGAAGTTATTAATAATGTCCATCTCTTCTGAAACGCGAAGCAGTTTCTGGCAATATGCTAATCAAGTGCAAGAGTGGGCAAGTGCAGCAACAAAGGTATCTGAGAGAACATTTCATAAAATAATTAAAGAAGAGGAGAAGTATGAGGAACAAGGGACCTCCTTTGAAACATCTGGAAAGTACATCATATACCAGAAAGAATCACTGTCATTGATGACTTTGATAGCTCTGAAATTCACCAAACAGTTTATAATTTGTATACTCAGGAGAAAACTGTGCACACTGTCAAAATTTGGGACTCCTGAAACTTCAAGATTCCATTGACTTTTAAAGGGGGAAGCACTAGTTTTAAAGACTATCTTATGTGGCATAGGTTTCAAGTGGAAGAAAACAGGGAACAACAAGGTCTTGTTATAGGAAAGGTATATGAGAAATTGATGCATGTCATATTTACATGCCATAAAAAAGTTTAGAGAAGAAGATGAAACATATCTTCAAATGAGAACCGGCTAACTTCCATGCGCTACAAGCCACAAAGGCATAAACCCAGATTTTTATTTTCCTGCAAATTTAAACATTTGAGAAAGCAAAGTAGTATTTGATATGATATTTGATATTTATTTGTACAGTTTCCATTACAGTTTCACTACAATGCTTTCAACATCGTACATTCACTTGTTATGTACAAATACAACAAAGTAGTCAAACGGTAAAGATCTGTTGTTTCCGAGTGGCTAAGAAGAGCAAGTGCTCATATAACTTAAGGTGTGCATTTTAGTAAAGACGAATCTATGATATATGGCCGTACTGCATTGTCTTCCATCTTCTAGTGCTAGCAGTAAGTGCAAGTGATGCTTGGGCATAGACTCTCTCCAGTGCGCGAAAAAGTATGTCACCAGCACAGAACGTATCGTCACTACTGTAGATGTGTGTTGAATTTAAGTGTTGGAATTTTTGTCAATCTATAGTTTAAGCACTCTTTTCATTTGCTTTTTCCACCTACAGCTGCAGCATTGCGGATACACCAATGTGCATAGTATCAATATTTTATTTATAACTTCCAAAATATCTTCAATGGGCAATTTGCATTTCCATAAATAAAACAAGCAATAAGGACAGAAAAAAATAATAAGAGTCCAGGTCCTGATTATATGCATCCAGAGCTACTAAAAAATTTAAGACATGAAGCACTTCACGCCCTATTACAAATTTTCAATAACATTTGGACAACTAGAAATAACATACCAACACTGTGGAAAAAAGCAAAAACCATACCCATCAAGAAAAAGGAAAACCGGCACAATTAATAGATAGCTACAGACCAATATCATTAACTTCAATCACAGCAAAACTCCTAGAAAGAATGATAGCTACAAGATTGACATTGTACCTGGAAACACAAAACCTATTAGTCCCTGAAGAAACCAGGTTTACAAAAGACAATTCAGCAAGTACATCAGGTCATAAGACTCACACAGGACATTAAACAAAATTTAATAAATCAACTCTAGCACTTTTTTTTAGTTAATTGACGGAAATTAATCATTTCTCCACACTAGCCGTATATAAGCTAAGGTTTTTGATAGATAGAGTCAACATGAAAAATTCAATGCCATGGCCGGGATTTGAACCACCTATCTCCTGGTTTCTGTCCAGTCGCTCTTAACCTTTGAGCTACCATGGCCAACGTGCCGTCCTGACATTAAATTCTCCAGTTGACTCGTATATTTTCCTGGTAGACCACTAGGGGCTCTCGCATCAGAGATACACCGTTTTTGGCGACTTACTATCGTAAGTACTTAAGTCCCAGGCTTCATCATTTAATTCTTATTATTTTAGTTAAATGATGGAAAATAATCACTTCTCTACACTAGCCGTATATAGGTTAGGGTTTTTTATAGATAAGAGTCAACATGAAAAATTCAATGCCATGTCATGGATTTGAACCACGGATCTTCTGGTTTCTGTCCAGTCGCTCTTAACCTTTGAGCTACCATGGCCATCTGCCGTCCTGACATTAAATTCTCCAGTTGACTCGTATATTTTCCCATGGCAGTCTAAGTAACACTGTTGAAACAAGAAATCATGTCACTCTGCAATGGATCCCAGACCATGTTGGACTTTTGGGCAATGAATATGCAGATCAATTAGTAGAGAAAGGTGCAATTCAAAAAATAAAACCTTCAGGACAAACTCAAATTAATAAACAACCGAATAACTTTAGGCAACATTTTAAAAGACAGCAGAGAATTGATGAAGAGGATAAATTTAAAGATAAGGTCTATAAGTATATTAGAGATAAAGTTAACATACAAAAAATGCCACTACAGTGGCCATATTTAGAATGGAAACTGGCCATGATTGCCTTGCAAAACACCTGCACAAAATACACTGCATATCTACACCCAAATGCACTATCAACAAAGATGATGCCATTCTGAACAAACACAATCTGGACTTAAAAGTAACAACCTAGGAAAGCCGGGGAAAATGATGCAGACAACATATAAAATACATTAGACACTTTGAAGTGTTATGAACTATCAGTATTGTATATTATGAATTATTTGTGCATTAAAAAACATCTAACATATGATTCTCCCACGAGTTATATTGTTTTAACATTAGGAAAAAAATTAAAACAGATTGGTAGTACACCTGATGGCAAACACATTGAAACACTACCATCACTGCTAAGCCATAAGAAAGCTGTTATCAAATCTTGAGAAAACTCAAAATTAAATTCACTATTGTGGTTGGCATTCAATGTTAAAACAAGAATTCATAAACAGACCTTGTAACGAAAAATGCTTGAGTATAAAAACACAACTGATGCATGCAAAAGGGCTCAAATATTAAGAAGTATTTTTTATTACAAATAACAAGCATTTATTAATCACTAAAATGATGTGAATTCTGGAAAATCTGCTATAAATCACAAAACATTTAGAATATGCCTGGCAACCTTGAATATTTATTTCAAAATAAGAAGGTAATATATAATCTGGGCACAACAAAGCATTAAATAAAAATAGTTATAAAGTATGGGCATCTATCTTATATCTGCTTTCCTGGAATCAACATATTTCTCACCATTTTTAAAAATTGTATTAAGCAATGGTAATGTAACAATAACTGAACTACAACTGCAAGAGACTTGTAGCAACGAAACTCCCAACAAAAAATTGTAAATAAAGATGCATTTCTTAGGAAAAATAATCTGAATTGTGCAAACACAGCTTCCTTTCATTCATACCATAGGACATATTTAAGGCACATTCATAATTATAAATTTTAAAAATCAAGAAATTAAAATTCTCTTTTTACTCTAAACTAAAAATGTTGGCATGCATGTAACTAAAATTCTACTATGTTTATATTTCAAAGCATGTCAGTATGAAGCATAATACTGTCATATTATGTATTAAACATTCATAAGGCTACCTTACTTGTTAACAATAGGGTAACAATAGACTGTATTAACATTTAGCAACAAGGCACGTACATCAAAGTTCAGTGGAATAGATGTATTCACCTACAGCAATGAAGAATTAAAAGTATAATAAACATAATTGAAATAGCCTGCTACACCAACTTCTATGAATCTGTATTGCTTTTTCCCCCCATCTAATTTTTGTTCATTCCATTAAACCAGTGCTGTTATCAAATAAATTAAAAATAATATTTAAATTATAATTCTTTACATGCCAAACATAATCAATATTTTAATCTGGATACATACAACTAGGCTATGTCATTTTCAAGAGAAACATAGCACCACATACACCACTTATTTTAATCTGCATGCTCTATCATGTAATGCAGAACAAATTTACTACATGAAAGTTCAAGAAAATGTTACATTACTCATGTGAAAAATGATCCTTTGAGATTATTCCACTGAAAGTTTAAATATATTATTACCATACTGTAGATTAAAAATGTTAAAGTAAGCATTTTATCCTTAACAATATGACTATGAGTGTATCCCACTCATTATCTTTCTCTCTCGTACTGACACTGCCTCTCTCACACTCTCTGCCTCTCTTGCCCTCTCTGTCTCCCTCTCACACTCTCATACATTCTCTCACTCATCAGTAACTGGCTTTGTTTGACTCTCTCTCTCATGCTCTCTCTTCTCTCTGTTTTGCCTCTTCCTCTTCCTCTCCCTCTCTCTCTCTCTTACTCTCACTCTCTCTTGCATATGCTTACATACAAAGGAACAAAATTCATAACCAATTCAGTGTAGAACATGAGAAATTTGATAAATTCACCTTTGATCCAAAATGAGTTTTGGCATACAATGATCTTCACAATTAGTTTTACATTCTAAAACAGTAAACCTAATTCCATCTAATCTCAAACTATTTGTAGTTGGATTTGTCACACTATAGTTTTATGAATTAATTTGGATGTCGCTGTTATTAAATTCTTCCAAATATCATGTAAGTCTATCTCAACTGATTGGAATTAGACTAACCCACATTTTCTATTTTCAGATGTAAAGCATGTCATGCTGTATTATAACAATAATTCATGCTGAATCAAAAGTGAACTTCCTTTTCCATGTTCTGCTATTTGACAATATCAAAACACCAACTTGAACCAATATGATTTCAGATATCACTCTATTGTTTGAATCTCAGCAGAAATTGAAATCTCATTATAACTAAAATACCACATTAATATTACGAAGTAATATTATCTATTCAGCATATATATAGCCCATGCAAACCTGACAATATTTAGTTAAAAATTTAAACTATTCCAATGAATTAAAAATTTGTTCAAACACATTTTATCTGTGTTTATTTTTTAAAAAAGAATATGAGTTAATACTCATTGCATAATGATTACACTAGGAACATGGTTTTTGTACTCGAAACAAAATAGGCCAATTCTTACGCAAAATGACCCGCTGATTCCAAAAATGCCTCTTAAAATGATATATCCCTTAACGTCTTGAGATATTCTTATTCTTTTATAAAAATTTACAGAAATAGGGTAAGATATCAACACATATTAACTTAATTTAAAACAATAGCCATTATATTATTAAATAATATTTTTATGCCTTTAAAGAAAATACACTTTATTCGAAATAAGTAGAATAACTTTTCATCAAGTAACATTTATCAATTTTAGAATCTACTATAACAATTACATTTAAATGAATATGCCCAACTGAAATTAAAACTGACATAAAATTACTGATACAGAACTTCTTAAGTTATCACAAAAACCCAAATACATCTTACGTTTTAGTTAATTGATGGAAATTAATCATTTCTTCATACTAGCCTTATATAGGCTAAAGTTTTTGATAGATAGAGTCAACATGAAAAATTCAATGCCATGGCCGGAATTTGAACCATGGATCTCCTGGTTTCCGTCCAGTTGCCCTAACCCATGGCTAACGTGTCGTCCTGACATTAGATTCTCCATTTGACTCATATATTTCCCTGGTAGACCACTAGGGGCTCTCGAATTAGAGACACAACGTTTGTGGCGACTTATTAGTCATGATTGTCTTGCAGAACACCTTTATAAAATACACTGCATACCTACACCCAAGTGCATTATCTGCAAAGAAGATGTCATCATGAACAAACATCATTTGGATAAATGCAAAGGACTTAAAAGTGACAACCTACACACTATATATTGGGAAGCCAGGGGGAAAACGATACAGGTCAACTAATCCCCAGTGCCATCAGTGTACTACAACTACCATTACTACTACTACTTTTGTTGTGTGTGCACAACTCACCTCTAAATCAGAGTGAAAAAAAAAAATAACAAGAATTACTAAAACAGCATATTCAAGATAAGGATTTTGCTCCCCCCATTTGCTGCATATCATACAAAATGTTCTTAATCAATGGCTACACGCTAAATGCAAATCTTTGCGGTTTACAGTGCCTATGGTGTGGAGAGAAAAGTCTTAGTAATACAAAGCTTACAGGTGTTTCTACAAAAAATAAGCTGAGTCTCAAATATCCTAGTGTTCCGTCAGCAATAAGATGAGCTTCTCATAGAGAAGATCTTCTGCTGCCTGATTCTCTAAAAGAATAGTTTGAAGAATATGATGGATCAAGTTCAAATCATGATGTAGGTGACAATGAACCCTCAACATCCTAAGACCCTACATATCAATATGAACAAAGTGAACTAAGACACTTTGTTTCTCAAGAAGAATTAAGCGATCTTATTCATGATTTGAAACTAGGTAAAAAAGACTCACAATTACTGGGTTCCAGGCTACAGGGGTAGAATTTCCTAGCAAGAGAGACTAAAACAATCTGTTATCAATCCTGAAAGAAACAGTTTTCACAGTATTTCACAACAAAATACAACATCTGTTTCTGCTTACATTTAAAGGTGAGTTGGTGATTTACTGGGAGCTTGTTCCAAATGGGTGGGCAATGCTGCAGATCTTTATTCTCACTAAGCGGAATGGGTTCATGGAATTTTGAGACGGAGCTACCCAGTATTGGTTAACAGAAATAGAGTTCTATTGCAACACGACAATGTAACACCCCATACTGAACAATCAAAAGTTAGGAATTGGGAGGAATCAAACTGCTACCACACCCAGCATACAGCCCTGATCTCCCAATATCAGATTATCATATTTTTCAATCCATGGCCCACTCTCTAATTGGAAGAAATTTTGAAAACTTTGAAGCAGTGCAAGTGGGTGTCACTGAATTCTTTACATCAAAAACCAGAGACTGGTATCACTGTGGGATAATAAACCTTATTGAATGATGGCTCAAGACCATAGAATCCAATGGTGTATACTGTAAAAATTAGTTAATTGCTTGTCAGAAAACATTTCAAATAATTGTTTTTCTTAAAAAACAACATTACTTATGAGACAGTATGTCTGTTGCTGTTTTTTGTGTTTATGGGACAGTGGGGCAACTGACAAGCATTTTATAGTGAAACAGTGGGGTAAAAGGGAAAACTATACAATGGGATGAAGCAGTGTCTATACATCCAAACAAAGTTTAACTTCTAGCACTTCACATACATATTGGGTTATTGAAACATTTTGTTGAAGGTCTGGGCAAAGGTGTATTTAAAAAGTATGTTTCCCAAAATAAGTGAATCTAAGTTAAAAGAAGGTATGTTTGTCAGTCCTCAAATTATACTTATTAAATACAGTGTTAGCTTAAGCTTGTTGAATGAGCAGCATGGAAATCATTTAAATTAGTAGTGAAAGGCTTCCTGGATAATAACAAAGAAGAACATTACAAAAATTACAGAACTGTTAAGGAGCTAAAAAGAAATGGGTTGACAAATGTCACTTAAAATCCACCTTTCACATTCTCAGCTTGATATTTTCCCTACACACCTAGGAGCTGCAAGTGATGAGCAAGGTGAGCGTTTTCACTAGGACATTTCTCAGATGGAAAGACATTACCAAGGTCACTGGGACTCAACCATGATTGGGGACTACTGTTGGTTACTCAAATGGGAGAGTTCATGTCAATACAAGAAAACAATCAACAGTGAAACACCTCTGAGATTATTCAGAAATATGGTTTTCATTATTATCTTGTACTGATTTACTTTAATAAATAATAATAATAATAATAATAATAATAATAATAATAATAATAATAATAATAATAATAATAATAATAATAATAATAATAATAATAATAATAATTATTATTATTATTATTATTATTTTCAATGTTATTTGGCAATAAAATGCCTATTAATTTCAATTAAGGAAATATGAGTTATATACCAAAACAAAATTATCTGATACAGCATTTTAAGGAGTATTCTTACAATCAGCAGACCAGTTTATATAAGAATTGGCCTATTTTTCTTCTGGCTATATGAAAGATTTTTTATCCCCCCCCCCCGCAGTGTTACTAATACTCGGACATTTTAATGTTCAACATCATGGTGGTAGTCCGTACAAACACTATGAAGTCTTGGCTGACAGGCAATAATATGATCAGAATACTTGCTGCTGCCTTATGTTTATCATGTACCACTTTGGGAACAATTCTACATAAAGATTTAAAACTTCATCCTCACAAGATGAATTGGTTCAAGAGTTAAGTGATCTTGATAAAGTAAATCAAATTACATCATGGACACAGTCCTATTAGTGAGCAATGCTGCATACTTTTATTTAAATGACACAATGAACAAATAAAATTTAAATCTTGGTCTTATTCAAATTTGCAGCAGCTGCACCCTTACCATAGTATGCAAATAACTCCAGTGTAGAGTTGCAGTTTTAGAATCACAGGACTTTAAAGTGAATGATATAGTCTCACAATGACTTTTAATAAATGCACAGAGATGTTTGGGACTTCTAGGGCTACATTATAATGGAATCAATTTCAACAGCATTTGTTTTCAATCAGATGAGGCTGTAGCCACGCTGCATATGTAACAAAGGTTAAACAAATATTTCCAAATCATGTGAGTTTCAGAAGAGGGGATATACTGTGATCCACATGTTCTCTTAACCTTACACTATGTGATTACTTTGAGATTATGTCAAAGTTCACAAATCACTTTACAAAACTAAGGAGTAGGAAACTATACAGGAAAAAATAAGTGATACCAATCATGGTAATTCAGCAAAAGCACCATGCTATATGTACAATAGATTGCAACAATGTATTTTAAGTAATAAGCCTATTTAACAGGTATGCTGTTTAGAAATTCAGATCAAGTCCCAAATTGGATCTAATTAACCTATAGTACTACTAAAATTGCAGTATTAAAATATTAATATTATGACTATCATTTACTGTCACTATACTAATGTGATCTAGTTCAATTCTCTTAAGTCACCTCACATTTGATTTTCCACAAAGCTGAAATGAAATACATGTAGAGTCACCTCTTCCATGCATTTCACTTACTGGGGCACTGAACACACATTTAACCACTTACTACATTACACAACTGTCATCAGTTGTGTATCAGTTGTAAAACACAACTGAATGTCACATCAAAAGTGTGGTCACTGTCTTACTGACTTGTGAGTACACTCACTTATATACCATTGGAATTTTCCTGAGAGTTATTAGACAGGCAGCGATAAAGGAAACTTCAGAACAATTCTCTCGTTTTCTGATAACATTTCTGCTGCATAGCCTTGGTGGGAGTGCTACTCCATCAACTTATCTCTTTCAACCAATTGGCTGGTGCCTTCCATATAAGGTTAGGTCATAACCACTACATCACAACATCCGTCTTCTATTATTTTTATATGTTAATCATCAGGTTCCCTTAGCTCACTGTATTTATATAACAAAAGAACAGAACTGATAAAATTTCCCTGGGAAGAAGTTATTGTCACTATCAATAATATTAACATTACTTACAAATATAAGCATGGAGACATATCATAACATTTAAAAACAAAGTTATCTTATTAGGAGCTCTAGGATCCAAAATTATAATAAATTGTGGAAATACTACAACTTATTATGGCACATATCAGACACAAAATGATGCTGCTAATGTGAAGTATGTGCAAGTATGTATGAATAGAGGTCACAGACAGATAGCTGGATGAAGTTAATTGTTATTTTGGCAACTTTTCTTCAACCAGGACATCCAAAAATGGAACCTGCCTATTTTTCTAACAGCATCCATGACATCTGTACCCTATGATTCAACATACATCTTACGAGGTGCAACCAGAAAGTAAGTCCTGATGACTGATAAAGAGAACAAAAACATCACTAAAGTAAGAAATATTTATTGGAATAATTACATACACTCACAGGCTACTTTTCAACATAGTCACCACCATTGTTGAGGCATTTATCATAACGGTACACCATTAATTGTATGCCCAAGTCATGGGATTCTGCCACCAATGTCCGCAGCCATGAAGTCACTTCATTCTGCACTTCAGCGTCACTGTGAAAAAATTTTCCTGCCAGAAAACACTTGATGAGAGAGATGAAAGTCACTTGGAGCAAGGTTGGAGCTGTAGGGTGAATGTACAAACACCTTCCGTCCAAACTTACTCAACATATTTCGTGTAGCGTTGGCTGTATGGGGTCTTACATTGTAATGCACAAGTGTAATGCGTCTTGTCAACATTCCACGTCTCCTGTTCTGGATTGCCCGCCTGAGTTTATGCAATGTCTGGCAATATCGATCAGCATTTATGGTCTCCCCTAGCGGTAGAAATTTGCACAAGAGGACACCACATCGATCCCACAAGACAGTGCATATGATTATACAAATATAACTATTTGTAACCAAAAACTTCACTTATCTTATGAAAAATTATGTTGATTTTTCTTATTAGTTGAATTAGTTGACGTTGAAATTGATTTCACGAACCCTTGTTCGTGTTGTCAGTCCGAGAAAACCACAGGAGAAAACACATTCATCGTTAAGGAAGTTACTATGTTTTTTCAGTATTACCAAATTCTAAAAACGAAATGAACTTAGGAACAGAATCAACTGCTGGTATTTCAAAATTCATTACGCGATGTTTATTTTTTAAAATAAAAATCTTTTCCAAAACCATTAAATCTATCGGGACATTTAATTGTTTTATATTATAGTTAAATGACCAAAAATGATCTGCTACGGCCGATTTATCAGTTTGTTTATACTTAATGTTACGAAAATGTTCTTTCGTTCTGGTTTCTAAATTACGTTTCGTCTTACTGATGTAAACCCGATCACAATCTAAAAAATCAAATTGATAGATACCAGATTTTTTATTACTAGGAATTTCATCTTTTTTAGAGAAATGTAGTAAATTTTTAATACTATATTTGTTTTGATCAACCAAAGTTATACCAAAGTTATATCATTTTCAGTTTTTGATACTTAAATTTTTCAATCTTCTTTTATATAGTCTTTATTAAAACCATTAATTAAAGCAGTATTAATATGTTTATATTCCTTATTAAATTCCTCTTTATTCAGCGGTATGTTTATTAATCTATAAATCAAACTATTAAAAACAGCAAATTTATGTGAAAATTTATGTATTAATATAAGTGAAGCTAAAATAAGACCTGAAGCTTTCCTGGCGATGAATTCACTCACTTTCTTCTCGGGCAGCCAGCCAGGTGAAAAGATGATTAGATATCAACGTTTCGGGAGTGTACATCTCTCCCATCATCAGCATATTTATAAAATGTTATAACCACAAAATGAAATACTGGATATAACACAACTATAAACAAAGACAAAACACTATCAAAATTTGCATTACTGAACAAAAGACTGTTTTCAGTAAATTAAATGCCAGTTCAGGAGAAGGCGTGAGTATAGAAAATTGTGTCAAAGAAATGAAACTACTTAAATGGATTATCAAGCTGTATTGATCTTTGCTTCTTAATTCGATGGATTTCCATTCTTAAGGCCGGTTTCCAAAAGGAGCTGAACTGAAATCCAGCATCACGATTAAGCGTGCTCCTTTCAGAGGAAATCGCCAAAGCCTCCTTAATTCTCCGCTCCTAGTAACTGTTGCATTTTGCCAAGATGGTCGTCTCCCAAAAATTGGCTCTATGGTCGTTATCAAAACAATGCTCTGCCAGCCCAGACTTCTCAGGTTGCATTAAACGAATGCTCCGTTCATGTTCGATTATTCTAGTAGCGACGGTCCTTCCGGTTTGTGCTATATACGGTGTCCCACATTCACAGGGAATGCGGTACACTCCCGGAACTTGGAAGTCCAGTTTGTCTTTCACTGGTCTCAACAGATCTTTGGAGGTGGCTTGTGGATGGTCCTGATGTTGTATTTGGCGAGAATTCTGCTGATTCTGCCGGATAGATTGCTGGTAAACGGGATGCAGACTGTAGCGGTAGGCTTATCTGACGCTTGCTGAATTACAGGTTTCCCTTTCCTAGCTTTGGTGATCGAGGCTTCGTCATATTCGGAGTAGCCGTTTTGACGGAAAGTGAGTTTCAGGTGCTGTAATTCTTGTTTTAAGTGTCTGGGATCAGAGATAGACAAAGCTCTGTGGTCCAGTGTATTGAGAACTCCCAGTTGTTGAGACATGATGGAAACTATGAGCATTCAGATAGAGATGGGTGTGTGTAAGCTTGTGATATGCAGCATGCCCCAGTGTACCGTTGCTGTTTTTTTGAAACAAGAATGTCCAGGAATGGAAGAGTTCCATCCTTCTTCACTTCCATGGTAAACTGTATTTGAGGTGAAGGCTGTTGAGATGCGTTAGAAAGCTAGGCAAAGTGTCTGATCCATGTGGGCAAATTACAAAAGTGTAATGATCCACGTATCTATAGAAATGAGATGGTTTAAGAGGAGCTGTAGTAAGTATTTCATGTTCTAGGTGTTCCATATAGAAATTAGCTATAGCTGGTGACAAAGAGGAGCCCATTGCTACTCCATCTACTTGTTCAAAGAAACAAGAAGAATGTGGACATCAGGGTATGTCGGAAGAACTCTATGATATCAGCCGGAAAATGCTCCTTCAGAAGTTGGATGACTTCTTGAAGTGGTACTCTTGTAAATAGAGAAACCACGTCGAAGCTGACAAGAAGATCAGAAGGGCCAATGGTAATGTTCCTAAGTGTATGTACAAACTGTGTGGAATTACTCACATGATGTGGGCAATTCCCTACCAGAGGTTGTAACTGATCAGCCAGGTGACATGCCAGCCGATATGTAGGGCTGCTCCTGGCGTCCACAGTGGGGCATAAAGGAACGTCCAATTTGTGGATCGTTGGAAGTCCATACATTCTAAGAGGTCTGGAACCCGACAGTGATACCCCCCTTCTTAATTTCTGAAGTAAGGCAGGATCTATTATTAAGTTGTACAGTCCGACGTTCGATGGAAGAGGTAGGATTCTTATCGATAATCCTGTAGCCTGGATCATCTAAGAGCTGCTTCATTTTCTCTAAGTATTGGGCTAAGGAGAGGATCACAGTGGCAGTACCCTTGTTTGCCGGCAAGACAACCAAGTTTTCATCATTCCGAAGTCACTTAAGCGCTAAACTTTCATCTCGGTTGATATTGGGCCTAGGAAGTGTGGTGTCAGTGACAGCGGTGGACACCGCAGTGCATATTTCTTCGGCACTATCTAACATAAGTTTCTGAACAGTGGATTCCATCCCGTTGATGATATCAGCAACTGGAAGATAACTCGGAGTTGGCGCAAAGTTTAACCCTTTCGACAAAACGGAAGTAGTGGGTTCGTCCAATTCTTGGTTCGTGAGGTTGACTATGATGCGGCTGGAAGGTAGAGGCAGAACGGCATCCTTGGAATGCACCAGTGAGTCAAACTTCTTCATCTGTTGCTTGGTGCTCCGGAGAAGCATGGTTTGACCACTGGAGAGAGTTTTGAGGAGAGCTGCCAGAAGGAATGCAGCAGCCGTTGATCAATAGAATCACGAGAGTACCTTGTGTGTTTAATACATTCTCTGACCAGCGCAGAACTGGCACAGTTGAGGATCTTGTAGGTTGACTTATTCTTAATTGGACAGCGTAGTCTGGCAAACTTAGGTATAGTTTTCTCATTCCTGCACCTCAGTAGAAATGCAAGAGAGCTGAGCAGTTTGCCAGACTATACTATCCAATTAAGAATAAGTCAACCTACAAGATCCTCAACTGCCCCAGTTCTGCGCTGGTCAGAGAACGTATTAAACACACAAGCTACTCTCTTGATTCTATTGATCGACGGCTGCTGCATTCCTTCTGGCAGCTCTCTTCAAAACTCTCTCCAGTGGATTGGGATAGGGTGGACACCTCCACCTTTGCACAAGGTCAAACCATGCTTCTCTGGAGCACCAAGCAACAGATGAAGAAGTTCGACTCACTGGTGCATTCAAAGGATGCCGTTCCGCTTCTACCTTCCAGCCGCATCATAGTCAACCTCACGAACCAAGAATTGGACGAACCCACTACTTCCGTTTTGTAGAAAGGGTTAAACTTTGCGCCAACTCCGAGTTATCTTCCAGTTGCTGATATCATCAGCAGGGTGGAATCCACTGTTCAGAAACTTATGTTAGATAGTGCCAAAGAAATACGCAATGCGGTGTCCACCGCTGTCACTCACATCACACTTCCTAGGCCCAATATCAACCGAGATGAAAGTTTAGCGCTTAAGTGACTTCAGAATGATGAAAACTTGGTTGTCTTGCTGGCGGAAAAGGGTACTGCCACTGTGATCCTCTCCACAGCCCAATACTTAGAGAAAATGAAGCAGCTCTTAGATGATCTGGCCTACAGGATTATCAATAAGAATCCTACCTCTTCCATCGAACATCGAACTGTACAACTTATTAAAAGATCCTGCCTTACTTCAGAAATTAAGAAGGCGGTATCACCATCGGGTTCCAGGACTCTTAGGATGTATGGACTTCCAAAGATCCACAAACTGGACGTTCCTTTACGCCCCATTGTGGACGCCAGGAGCAGCCCTACATATCGCCTGGCACGTCACCTGGCTGATCTATTACAACCTCTGGTGGGGGTTTGCCCACATCATATGAGTAATTCTACACAGTTTGTACATACACTTAAGAACACTACCATTGGCCCATCTGATCTTGTCAGCTTCGATGTGGTTTCTCTATTTACAAGAGGACCACTTCTAGAAGCCATCCAACTTCTGAAGGAGCATTTTCCGGCTGATATCATAGAGCTCTTCTGACATACCCTGACATCCACTTTCTTCTTGTTTGGTGGTACTTTCTTTGAACAAGTGGAGGTTTTAGCAATGGGCTCCCCTTTGTCACCAGCTATAGCTAATTTCTATATGGAACACCTAGAACATGAAAATACTTGCCACAGCTCCACTTAAACCATTTCATTTCTATAGATATGTGGACGACACTTGTAATTTGGCCACATGGATCAGACACTTTGCCTAGCATTGTTGCGCATCTCAACAGCCTTTGCCTCAAATACAGTTAACCATGGAAGTGGAGAAGGATGGAACTCTTCCATTCCTGGACATTCTTGTTTCAAAAAACAGCAACGGTACACTGGGGCATGCTGCATATCACAAGCTTACAGACACCCATCTCTATCTGAACGCTCATAGTTTCCATCATAAGTCTCAATGACTGGGAGTTCTCAATACACTGGCCTACAGAGGTTTGTGCCACTTAAAACAAGAATTGCAGCACCTGAAACTCACTTTCCGTCAAAACGGCTACTCCAAATATGACGTTGAAGCCTCGATCACTAGAGCTAGGAAAGGGAAACCTGTAATACAGCAAGCATCAGATAAGCCTACCGCTACAGTCTGCATCCCGTTTACCGGCAATCTATCCGGCAGAATCAGCAGAATTCTCGCCAAATACTACATCAGGACCATCCACAAGCCACCTCCGAAGATTGAACATCTGTTGAGACCAGTGAAAGACAAACTGGACTTCCAAGTTCCGGGAGTGTACCGCATTCCCTGTGAATGTGGGACACCGAATATAGGACAAACCAGAAGGACCGTCGCTACTAGAACAATCGAACATGAAAGGAGCATTCGTTTAATGCAACCTGAGGAGTCTGGACTGGCAGAGCATTGTTTTGATAACGACCATAGAGACAATTTTTGGGAGACGATCATCTTGGCAAAATGCAACAGTTACTGGGAGCGGAGAATTAAGGAGGCTTTGGCAATTTCCTCTGAAAGGAGCACACTTAATCGTGATGCTGGATTTCAGTTCAGCTCCTTTTGGAAACCGGCCTTAAGAATGGAAATCCATCGAATTAAGAAGCAAAGATCAATACAGCTTGATAATCCATTTAAGTAGTTACATTTCTTTGACACAATTTTCTATACTCACGCCTTCTCCTGAACTGGCATTTAATTTACTGAAAACAGTCTTTTGTTCAGTAATGCAAATTTTGATAGTGTTTTGTCTTTGTTTATAGTTGTGTTATATCCAGTATTTCATTTTGTGGTTATAACATTTTATAAATATCCTGATGATGGGAGAAATGTACATTCCCGAAATGTTGATATCTAATCATCTTTTCACTTGGCTGGCTGCCCGAGAAGAAAGTGAACATAAGTGAAGCTTTTTCTTACAAATAGTTATATTTGTATAATACTTATTGCTTCACTGTAACTAGCTTCATTTTCTATGTAATTATTAGTGTATATGATTTTTTTGACAGATATTGTCTGCATGAATTTGGTCTTCATAGGTGAACCACTATGCCGCCAATGCATTGATTGTTTTATCTCTGGTGTGGCATGTGCCATCAATGTTTCATCCCAAGTGACAATATTGTTGAGAAACTGGTCACTTTCAGGTGCATATCGCTGTTGTGTGTGGCCAGATGTTTGGTTTTATGTTCATCTGTCAGTTGTCTAGGCACCCATCTTGCACACACTTTGTGGAAACCAAGCCACTAGGAGACAATTTCATGCAAAAGCGAGTGAGACATCTGGGAAAACTGACAAGACAGTTCTGAAATTGTGAAGTGCCGGTTCTACACAACTGCTTGCCGCACACTTTCCAACCTTCAGGCATCACCAGGGACAGTCGGCCATTACAGTCTTCGTCGTGAATATTGGTTCCTCCTTCCATGAATTGCCTGCACCATTGTCTTTTTCATTTCACTTCATTTTATTTCATCCTTGTCTTAACCATACTATCAGACATAATGTCCTGTCCATACACGTGACACAATTGACAATGGACATCTGCTGGAGATTGCTTTTGAGCATGCAAAAATTGGATGACTGCACGAACCTCGCATTTGGCGGGAGACAATATCGAAGCAGCCATTTTCTCCTAGCACAGAGCAGTAACCACTGCTATCACAAAACTGAAACTTTACTACAATGTTACCGTATACTTCCTCTCTTCTTCTGTGCATGCGCATTCATATCTGACTGGTGGTGCCATCTCTGGACGGGATTGGGACTTACTTTCTGGATGCACCTCGTATATATCACTCGTGTGCATGATGTACTTTTTTCCTTCTTTTTCAGTTTAAGAAAAATTTTTGTTTTAAGTTATACCACCATTAAATTTTACCATCTATCTTTGGCAGTCCAACAATGAAATGAACACAGAGAAAATAACCAAAAAAAGAAACTGTAAATTATTTCCTCATAGAGAACCAGCACTGTATGTTGTCCACCTCCTTTTAAAAATATTTACTGTATGATGCAGTGTATAAGTGTCACTGGTATTCAGATTTGCATCAGTACTTTTGCTTTTTAAGAGGATAGCTATTTAGTATTTAAAATGACCACAAATAAAAATACAAGAAATAAGGTGTTTAGAATGAAATTTAATGCATTAAATTGAACTGGTTTATTTATGAATAAGGAAATTAATCTACCATTTTCTTTCAGGGTTTATTTATTTCTTGAAAATCAATATCAACAATATGTGCCAAAGTAGAAGGAATGGGAAAATAAAACATTACTATTAGAAATGAATACCATGCATAAATGTGTACCCAAATGAACATTGTTATTTTATTCATTTTTTTTTAATTTTTACTTTACAATATTCAATGCTGTGTACCATCTGCAAATTTATTTACCAATCAAGGATTTGTCAATGTGCACAGCAAATCCTTAACTCCAAATCTGGCCAGCATTTTAAATTAGAGTCTACAAAAGTCACTCTGTTATTGCTTCTGATGCTACTAGCACAATTAAAAGAATTCAAATATTATTTCCAAATAGCTTAAGTTTATTTTATACAGAATGGCCATATATGAATGAACGAAGGGAAGGGAAGGGAATGGAAAGGAAGGGAGAGGAAGGGAAGGGAAGGGAAGGGAAGGGAAGGGAAGGGAAGGGAAAGGAAGGGAAGGGAAGGGAAGGGAAGGGAAGGGAAGGGAAGGGAAGGGAAGGGAAGGGAAGGGAAGGGAAGGGAAGGGAAGGGAAGGGAAGGGAAGGGAAGGGAACCTAACATGCCAATAGCTGGAGAAAATAACATTTAATTTCAAGCTTAATAACCTAATAACGGCTTGAAGCAATAAGTGACTTGCATATGTTCACTGGAAATGTTTGGCCCACTACAACGTTGCTGCTCAAAGGAGGGAGCAGTGTCTGCAGAGACAGTGCATAGCTATCTGAACCTGCATAGCTAATTGGCAGCCTTCTGAAAACAATGGTCTTTGAAGAACAAAAGACACTGTATGCCCTTCCACATTGCACTCCCACATTACTAGCAGTTTTATTTTCCAGAACATTCGCTTTATGTTCAAGTTCTACCTAAGAAGCTGGCTACTGCACAAGTCAATTTTTCAGTAGATGGTCTACAAAGAGAGTTAGTTGAATACAACAGCGGTGCTGAATACAATTCAGTTGTGAGTTTTGACTCATTAGTTCAGTTGTGATTTGATTCGATGGAACAGTCTTGAATAAAAGTACAAAACTAAAGTTATTGACAGTGAAACAGTTGTTGGCTAGTTACATATATCCATTGTCTGTATCACCATCCCTTAGCTTGTTTTTACTGTTATCGCTACTGCCATTAGGTGAGATTACTTTTTGTTTTACTGTCAAACATTGAAAGTAAAACAAATTTGTTGACAGATTCAATTTAAACTATTGTCGCAGCGCTGGGCATAAACGTTTCAGTACAAATAGATAATAGACGGCGGATAATGTTTCACGAGTTTGCATGAGCAGTTAACGATAACGCGGCGAGTGATCACAAAAGCGGCAAATAATGTTATCTCAGATAAAGGACTCGCCGCCACAGGTAGGGTTTCATGTCTGGAAATTTCTAGAGATATCTCGATTGACGGAGACTGGTTGTTTTTCTTGTTTGTGTGAGATTGTTCTCGACTTATGAATGAACATATAAAAAGGATTGTAACACGCCAGCGGGACAGTTGTAGCTGTGAAACAGTTGTTTTAAAAAAGAGTGAGTAAGCAGTAGTTGTGTTGTTGTAACGAGAGCTAATATGTAATCAGTTGTCACGGTTTGTTATTGTCATCGATCTTGGTAGACTGATGGTGTATGTAACGTAATGCTGCTGTAATCTACAAGAGTATTTCTAAGAAAATAAAGGAGATTTTTAATTTCTGCAACTCGGCCTTTTAATTCTACGAACCCACAAAAGTTACACTATTTTAAAATTCATTATGCAATCCTAATTTTTCAAAATTAATATTTCTTCCAAAATCAGGAAATCTATGGGTCCATATAATTGTTTTAATAATTTCACCTCTGGATTTATTTCATAATTAAATGATCTGCCATAGATGATTTATCAATCTGGTTAGTATTTCTATAATATTCTTTCATTGTACCTGTAGTTTTCAAATGTATAGTTTTACCAATGTTTAAAATTTGCATTATTTTTATTTATTTTGAGGAACTAAAGTTATTCCATGCTATTTAAAAATATACATAATATAATATGTATAATATATTTACAGTATACAATATATGTCAAAAATCAAAGATGAAGTTTAGTCATTATTATGATTTACTGAATTACTGTATCAGTCTTTGTTCAGTGTAGGCAGCACTGACACAAGTGTAATGTTTGCACTGCATTAAGTACCTAGGTGACTGATGTCATTTGTTACAGAAAACCCTAGAGGTGCTAATGATAGATAATCACAATCCTATGGAAGTTTCCCTACCTTCACATCCAGAAAAAATTTAAATTGGTGCAAATTTCCAACCATATATAAACAAGCCAGACAGTGACGGTGAACAGTAAGAGAGAACAAGTGCATTTGATGTGACAAAAAGTGCTGTTCCCCAGACAGTTAAATGATGAGTACTATGTCATGTACTGAGTGCTGGTGATGCAGGACAGACTGAAGAAGTCTTACGTTATACTCCAAATGGGTAAACTGTCCAGAAGAAGAGGCTAAGTCATGCATATTTTATTATGTCAATAGGTCTCAAAGAAAGTGATGTGAGAGTAACAAGTACTAAATGAAATGATACTGAAAACACAAATTTGATCACATTAGTGAAGTGACAGGAAAACTTAGTGAAGGTACTAAGTTACAAATATTTTGGGCAAAACCATTATATATGCTTATCTAAATCAAACTACATAATATTTACACTTACTTTTCATGAGTATGGCTTGTATCCTCAAAAACACTTTCCTTGGTCCAGTCCTGAATTACATTACTATCACAGCTATGAACAGTCTGAAACATCATAAAAGAAAAATATGTACTTTAATATGCATTTTAGAATTAAAATCAGTGAAGATAAAATCAATTAATATCCAATATGAACTGAAACTTCATATTGTAGATGTTATATATTCAAATTTTGTAATTATTAAAGTTTTTTCAAAAACACTATTTGTTTTATTTAAAGATCTATAAAACTCACGAGTCTTGACCATTGGTGAGTCTTTGTTAATGGTCAGAATGTATGACCAACTAGTGAACAATGAAATCAGAGTGAAGCATTTCTAAGCTTTCTTTTGTGCCGCTGAATTGTCATTTTTTTTCCTTGCTGTAAATTCTTTTAAATGCCCTTTGATAAATTTGTTTTGCTATCAAATTAATTATTTACAGATGAAAACCCATATGCAAATATTTATTTAGCACCTGATGAGTAATTAATTGTACATGCTCTGTAATTCCAATCTTCATCTTGATTTTGCTAGGATATGCAAAATGTTGCAACTTTAGCTTATGGGTAGGTAGCCTTATGAAATCTCAAAAGATTTAGGTAACTGTCAGAAAAAATTTAATGAACAGGGGAAGAAGAGGTTAAATTCAGAAAAACTTCAATGACCTCATCTCTTCCTGTGTTTATGTCATGTGCTATTTGCTAATTGCTATCTCTGAATGACTAAGCTGTACTTCTAGAGAAAATATAAAACATTCCTCTACTGTAGTATGCTTATTAAACTGTACTGTAGTTCACAATAATAATACTACATTGAAGCTCACCAAACCAGGCCATCAACATTGTAAGGCTACATCACTGAATTTCAGTTGAAGATACAGTTTGAAAGTACACCAAAAAAAGAAACTGACAAGTAACTCTCATGACTTTTTAATGTATTATCAACAAACAAGTATACCTCATATACCTGTTAAATATTCAAAGAAAAGTTATTCTTCCACCTGCTTAAATTAATCAAGTTAAACATATGCCCAGAAAGTTTTATATGGGCCACCCACCCATCCGTCCGCCTGCCCACCCACCCATGCCTTGTAGTAATCCGCAGATAAACCTAGATGTTTGTAAAAGCTACTGAACACTACAAGCTTCCAGTCACGTTAATTCTTGTTGCTTTCTTTGTAAGACATGTGGTTTTGTTTTGTAAATGGTATGAGCCATGGATAGCAGCTTGCATTAAGATAAGTACAGTTTAGTACAACATTATTTTGCTTTCTTGCAAATATTTCATACCTTACAAGTGTATGGGGGAATTTAGTAATAGCAATGTCCATTACTCCTTAAAAAACGTAATATGCTCAAACATCAAAGATGCCATTCCATCTAACAAAAAATCTGGTATATACTAAATTGAATGCTGTGACGGTAATCACATTTATATTGGAAAAACCAAAAGAAATTTAGAAACAAGAGCAAAGGAACACTTTAGGAACATAAAATATAAACAAGAAAAAACTAAAATTAGTTGCCACACATTTTTGGGAAAAAAACCGCAACATAGATCCAGAACCAAAACTAAACACACAACAGGAAAACAAGAACTGTCCACATGGGAACAAATTTTCATTTAAAAAAAGAGGAAAAAAGTATTCAATTTTGACATCCCTAAAATGATTTGTTCAGCAAGTTCCTTGAACTGCCACCAGAGGAGACCGACATATCACCAGCTACACCACTGAGAACCAGTTGATGCTTGGTTGACAATGGAGGAAATTAGCTTCTAAAACATGTTCTGGGAAATTTAAAAGTAAGTTTTGTTTAGTGGACCATAATCGACTCACCCTTAAATTTAATTGATGTCCAAATTAATTGTTAAAACTATTTGTAGCAATTTTTCACACTATGTCATTTAAAGTGGTTTTTTTGAGCAACTACTTTCAGGAGCTGTTGTTCCCATTTTCAATCTCACAGGTCTGACCAGAGTCAACCAGCTTGTACAAGCATGCATATGGTACTGTTACTTTATACCAATTTTTAAAAAATCATCAGTTTCTTTGCTTCTTTAATTTTTCCAGATAGTCATACAATAGCCACAAAAATGCTGTCAACATTTAGGCTTTGCAAGGTTACAAATTGTGTGATATGTTCTAAATCTTGAACTGCCTCACACACTCTGAGAACACTTTCATTATTTAAGCAACTTCTTCATTATCATCATCAGTGTTAACAGATACACTCTGGAGAAGAATAACTTTTACCAACTGTATTGTTAATATGTGTGCTGCAATAAAATATTCTAAAAGTAATGATGCCACATGATGCCCAACATGCATACCATTTGGTGTTCCAACAGCAAGGATACAGTAAAAAGGAATCGTGCATAAAGTATGGCAGTCTTCCGTAACTAAAGTCTCCATCAATTTACCTGAATAACATAGTGGTTTAACTATGAAGCCTGGGACTTACGTACTTACAGCATAGTAAGTCACCACAAGGGGTGTCTCATAGCATATGAGAACTCCTAGTGGTCTACCAGGAAACATACGAATCAGTAGGAGAATTTAATGTCATGTCGGCATGTTGGCCAAAGTAGTTCAGATAGAGCAACCGCACGGAGCGGGAGATCCGTGGTTCAAATCCCGGCTATGGCATTGAACTTTTTAGTCCGGTTCTACTCATTCAAACGTTAGCCTACACATGGCTAGTGTGGAAGTACTGATTATTTCCATCAATTTACTTGAATAATGTCTCCTTTTTTTTTTTTTTTTTTTTTTTTTTTTTTTTTGTACTGACTTTGGAAATCTGAGCCAGATGTTGTCATTTTGCTAATGGTTGAACTTGCTGTTTCATTTGCAAGTGGTTGCACTGTTCTGTGGTAATTGGTGCCAGCAGAGGAGCATTCCAAAATGGACACACATGGACAATATGGACATATAAAACAGAGATGTGTGATTGAATTCTCACTGCTGAAGAAACTGTTCTGACTTAAATCCATTGACGCTTGCTAAAGATGTATAGAAACGATAAACTAGATGTACGCAATGTGAAGCAATGGATACAGCATTTTAACGGTGGTAAAAAGGATGTGCATGACAAGTCACGGACCTGTCGACTCTGCACAGCTCTCACCCCTCACAATGAAAAGCATCAACTCATCCCTGCTGATTGGCAGATAATGACCCGACTATATGAAAAAATGACAGTGTGTAGCTGAGCTGTTGTGATTTATATATCTTCTGTAGTTTACAAGAATAAAACTAGGATTAGTTTAAAAAAAAACCTCATATAAACATAACATATAAATGAGCAAGTCAATTAACATATTTTATAGATGATGACCAGAAAAACTGGTATATTAATAATATTAATTGAACTAAACATTAACAGACAAATTCAGTGCCTAAACAGTTCAATTTAATTTTTTTTCAAACGTAAAAAAACATGTAATTAAGGTTCAACTGTATTTGCTCCAAAGGAACTTACCATCTGCTAGTAACATATTGTAAATATGTGCTCTAGCATTTATACATTAAAGATCTCATCACTTTTATCAGACAATAGAATTAAAACTCCATCACTTACCTCTATATTATTCATGATATCCATAATGTCCCATGCTCTAGAAACATCAGTATAATGAGGTGTCATAGGTTGGACAGCATCCCCACCTCTTTGGAGTGTGTCGTCATTATTTGTTCCATCTCCTATACAGATTTACGTTTTATATTAATTATACAGATTTTAGAACAGAAGAAAATATTTCAGCATGGTCAATGTATGCTGTAAGAAAACTATGCACTATACTGCTAAGATAAAATTACCCTAACATTATAAATAAACTACAACACTTGTCGAAATTCTTTGGGACTGGTTTCGTGATGTTTTCATCACACCCTCATCCAATAGATTGAGGCTCTTGCAGTTTATTTACAATATTTGGACTGCTATAATTGTCAGTAGTTTCAGTTTCTTTTTTACAAAATTACCCTACCAGTTGAAACCATAATATCCACAATACTATTTTTCTTACTTTTCTTTCTGAATTATACACTCCTGGAAATTGAAATAAGAACACTGTGAATTCATTGTCCCAGGAAGGGAAAACTTTATTGACACATTCTTGGGGTCAGATACATCACATGATCACACTGACAGAACCATAGGCACATAGACACAGGCAACAGACCATGCACAATGTCGGCACTAGTACCGTGTATATCCACCTTTCGCAGCAATGCAGGCTGCTATTCTCCCATGGAGACGATCGTAGAGATGCTGGATGTAGTGCTGTGGAACGGCTTGCCATGACATTTCCAGCTGGCGCCTCAGTTGGACCAGCGTTCGTGCTGGACGTGCAGACCACGTGAGACGACGTTTCTTCCAGTCCCAAACATGCTCAGTGGGGGACAGATCCGGAGATCTTGCTGGCCAGGGTAGTTGACTTACACCTTCTAGAGCACGTTGGGTGGCACGGGATACATGCGGACGTGCATTATCCTGTTGGAACAGCAAGTTCCCTTGCCGGTCTAGGAATGGTAGAACAATGGGTTCGATGTCGGTTTGGATGTACCGTGCACTATTCAGTGTAGCAGATCGCTCCCCACACCATGATGCCGGGTGTTGGCCCTGTGTGCCTCGGTCGTATGTAGTCCTGATTGGCGCTCACCTGCACGGCGCCAAACACGCATACGACCATCATTGGCACCAAGGCAGAAGCGACTCTCATCGCTGAAGACGACACGTCTCCATTCGTCCCTCCATTCACACCTGTCGTGTCACTACTGTAGGCGGGCTGCACGATGTTGGGGCGTGAGCGGAAGACGGCCTAACGGTGCGCGGGACCGTAGCTCAGCTTCATGGAGACGGTTGCGAATGGTCCTCGCCGATACCCCAGGAGCAACAGTGTCCCTAATTTTCTGGGAAGTGGCGGTGCGGTCCCCTACGGCACTGCGTAGGATCCGACGGTCTTGGCGTGCATCCGTGCGTCGCTGCGGTCCGGTCCCAGGTCGACGGGCACGTGCACCTTCCGCCGACCGCTGGCGACAACATCGATGTACAGTGGAGACCTCGCGCCCCACATGTTGAGCAATTCGGTGGTACGTCCACCCGGCCTCCCGCATGCCCACTATACGCCCTCGCTCAAAGTCTGTCAACTGCACATACGGTTCACGTCCACGCAGTCGCGGCATGCTACCAGTGTTAAAGACTGCGATGGAGCTCCGTATGCCACGGCAAACTGGCTGACACTGACGGCAGCGGTGTCCAAATGCTGCGCAGCTAGCGCCATTCGACGGCCAATACCGCGGTTCCTGGTGTGTCCGCTGTGTCGTGTGTGTGATCATTGCTTGTACAGCCCTCTCGCAGTCTCTGGAGCAAGTATGGTGGGTCTGACACACCGGCGTCAATGTGTTCTTATTTCCATTTCCAGGAATGTATTTATCTAACATTAGTACAACTTGGATGTCAAGGATAAATTACATCTCCTGAAAATATTTTAGTTTTAAAGAAGGATCTCAAGGTTTTATAGAAATGTTCAGAGTTAAACTACATTACTCTAGCTGGCACACCCTTAGTTGTGATCGATGTTTACTGGACAAGTGCTATTCTGCTTTAAAAATTAAAGCAGGGAGAGGAGAGGAAGTTATGCATCATTCTGGTATCATAGCAACCAATGAATGCACCAATTAGGAGCAAGCTGTTTCCAAGCCATTTCCTTGGTAACAAAAGGTGCAAGTCCACTTGCTGCCAGTACTAACATTGAATACCATGTGTTTTTCCATTAAGCACAGGAATGAATTCCTTTCCAAGAACGTCTATGTGATGCTAATAGTATGCTATTGTGTTGCACTATTATGAGTCATTGACATCATGTACCTTGTACATCAGTTAACTTGTTTAGCAGGCACTGTTTAGTTTGTGAAGTGACGGCATAATGACGGCATTTACATACACAAAATTCAGTGTTAATTATTACAAGTAAGTGTGCGTGAATGCATATTTACTATTTAACTCTCTCTCTCTGTCTCTCACACACTTTCTCTACTACTTCCTTCATGTATCTGTTATTTACCTCTGTCTCTTTTTTTCTTTCTTTCTTTCTTTCTTTCTTTCTCTTTCTTTCTCTCTCTCTCTCTCTCTCTCTCTCTCTCTCTCTCTCTCTCTCTCTCTCTCTCTCTCTTTCTCTCTCTCTCTGCTATTTACCTCTCCTTTCCTAACTACTGCCCAACATATCTGCACTTTACCCCTCACTCAGCTGCCCCAAAACATCTTTATCCCAACCCCCTGTCGCTGCCTCAACACATCATATCCCTCTCTCCCAACTCTGTTTATCCTCTCCCTCCCTGCTTTACCCTCTGTCCTCTATCATAATCCCCAACTCTACCCCTCCCTTTTGCTCTTGTTCTGACCCTTTTCTTGCCCAACTTTTCCTCCCACTTTTTGTTTTTAATTCAAGGAGTTTCAAAATATGAATTTTTGATATATTGAATCAAAGTGAAATGCTGTATTTTTTCTAGCTAGTATAGATAAAAATTTGGACTCAGGAAACCTACAAATACATATTCTGAAACATAATGGCTGATAAAAAAAGGTTTTCTACCTACAAATAATATTAGAGGAAGTAACAACTATGTATAACTCAATTTTGTATTTCAGCTTGTTGGAGCGAAATAGAAATTAGTCAAAAGATTATGAGTTAGAATAAAATATAGCAAAACTTGAAATCTTTAAGCACTTTTTACATTATATCTGTAATATTCATATTTACATATTCTGTATTCTAACTATAAAATAAATAAATCAAAATATAATTAAACAAATTAATGCAACTAATTGCAATTTACAATCCATAATAATAACAAAGACTCTATGTACTTGTACATAATACATATAGCTTTATTATGAATTAATCAATAAAACTCTGAATTGCAATTAACAACTAAAATTAATTTTGCAGATTAATTTTGCAAATTAATTAATTACACTGACATGGTGATGATCTTAACTGAGTAGCATTACAGCCTTACGTGCCAAATGACCATTCCTGCTTATGTGATAGCTAGTCATTTATGAGTGCTTAAAATACAATTTGCATTATCATAATACAAAAAAACAAAGAAATAAATGAAAATGTATGACAATACAATTGAACTACATTGCAGAGAAATGATTAAGCAAACAATAAGGTACCAATTCCTTTCTTGGAAGTGTGAAAAACAGTGTTGTTATAATAAATTAAATTTAAAGGGAGTCGATTAATGACACTAAACAACACTTTTAAATTTTTCCGGAACATGTTTCAGAGACTTTGCCAATGGCCGGTTGAGGATGGAGGTAAAGTCTCTGAAACATGTTCCGGAAAAATTTAAAAGTGTTGTTTAGTGTCATTAATCGACTCCCTTTAAATTTAATAAGGTACCATTTAAATATTGTCAACATAAGCAATGAAATCACAAATTATGACTTTTGAACCTCAGAAAGATTGCAATAAGCATAGTAATTATTTTAGGCATGAGAGTCAGAAAGAGAGAGAAAAAGAAATATGAATGATTCATGTAATAGCTGCTATATTCATTATCCAGAAAGTACTGAATAGTGTGATCTTTGATAGAGAAGTTGCTTTGTGAGTTCCAATGAGCTATTATTTCAGTGCAGTTAATATTTCAAAATGTGAATGGCATGTTCGCGTAAACTTCAGGTAACACAATTATAAATCATTCCCAACATATCAACAATCATCAGTATAGTAAAAGCCACTCTAATAGTATAACTTAATTTGGAACACGAAGTATGATCACATTATTGTTTCTGGAATATCATTCCAAAAATGACAAACATTTTACATTTACCAGGTAAGATATGAAAAGAAAAATAATAAACGGATGTTAGTGAAAACTATTAATGAGGAAACATATAGATTATACACAACATATAGAACATACAGATTATACAGCATGCTTCAGGTACAAACTTCAGGTATGGGTTCCACACATCAAAAGAAGGAAAAAAGTTCATATGAACATATGTCCCATAATCCTTGGTTTTCACGTTATTCCTGTCACAATGAAAGTGTGAGTTCAATGGCCTTCGGGGTCCAACCTCAAAACTTCATTTCTCTATGCACTCATAGAAGGCTTTGACCTATTGTACTACATATGGTGGATGGCAAAGTGTTGCCATGGAGACCTGTTTACATTTGTTATTTGTTATCAATGTGTATTCAACATTTCAATTGTGTACATGTAGTGAGTTAACTGCACGTGTTTCATTCCACCATCGCTGGATATTCATTTCATGAATAGGCAGACAGACTTTTATGTATGGTCACGTGAATGCTAACGGACGCAAAGCTGCACAGCTTTAACAGATGGAGTTTCCATACCAAAGACAACCGAGTCACCCAACCTTTGTCGCTGTTTATCGTCACCTTGCTGGGACAGAGACCATTGCACCACAGACTATTGATTGAGAAAGACAAGAGTTGTTCGTATGCCAGAACATGAAGAACAGATGTTAAAGTGTGTCAAAGACGATCCAGGAATCAGTACAAGACAATTGGCTGTGGCTCTGGTACATCACATGTGACAGCATGGAGGGTACTTCACGAGCAGCTCCTGTATCCGAATCATATTCAACATGTGCAGGGCCTTTCGCCTGTCGATTTATCACCATGGGATAACTTTTGCTGATGGTTTGTAGCACAAACAGCCAATCCATTGTTTGTCTCGTGAGTTTTGTTCACAGACAAGACAACGTTTGGGAGAGATGGAATTACTAATTTCCACAACGTACACAAATGGGCAGATCGTCATCCTCATGCTGAACTTCAGGCTAGACATCAGCAACAGTTTAGGCTGAATGTATGGGCTGGCATTGTAGGTGACTGTCTGGTAGGTCCATACGTTTTACCCGCACATCATACTGGTGCTGTCTACAGGGACATTATCCAGCACATTCTTCCCGACCTACTTCACAAAGATGTACCCCTGCATGATGGGGCTCCAGCACATTTTAGTTGCACTGTTCGAGATGCACTGACTGGTATCTATCATGACCAATGGATAGGCAGAGGACCAGTTCCATGGCCTGCACGTACTCCCCACCTCAATCCTGTGGCTTTTTACCTCTGGGGGCATCTTAAATCATTGATTTATGGAGCTGCCATCACAGATGAAGAAATGCTTCGACATGTCATGGAAGCCTGCAAAACCATTTGCCACCATCCTGGAGTTTTTGAAAGGGTTCGACATTCCATGATTTGACGAGTTCAGACATGCATAGAAGCAAAGGAGGAAATTTTGAGCATTATTATGAGTTTTGTGTGTTATAAGTGTACCACTGTGTTGAACACCACCTAACAAGAAAACAAAGGATTATGGGACATATGTTCATATGAACTTCCTCCCTTCTTTTGGTATGAGGAACCCATACCCGAAGTTTGCAAAAGTATTTCTGAAACACACTGTATGTTAATACAGTATGCACCAAAATATACAGTACTGGAAATTGTTACTCTAATTGTCATTACCTTATGTAGCAAGATGACAGTGTAAATGTTCAAAATGTACTCCATTGCACTGAAGACAGTTTTCATAACGATCATGCAGATTTTGCAATATATTCCAGAACACAGGTTGCTGCAGTGTGCCGAAGAATGAGATGATCTTCTGACATAATGCAGACACAGTTTTGGATGGATCTGGACAATTGAAAACTTTCTCTTTAACATTCCCCACCCGTAAGCATCAGGTGGTGTGAGATCGGAGGAATGTGGTGGGTAGGGAACTCAGCCCTACGGGAAAGCCTCCCACACCACTAACTTTAAACTCGGCCTGCCTTGATAAACAATAAGAGTGAAAATAATACTCCACTGTTAACACCTTTTCCTATGTCGCAAGACCCCTTGTCACTTCCAATCACAGAGCAACGTTCTTTACACAACTAACTATACAGCATGACAATGTAACAACATGTACATGCTCAGGTGTGCGCATGCACACTGTGCAAAAATGAGAACTGTACATTTTGGCACCGTATGTTCATACAGGCATCACAATGAATCAATAAATCACATATAGTTTAAAGAAAATGACATTTCTTATGTTTGCTTCTTTGTTGTTTTCTTTTAAATTATGATTGTTACTTACTGTTGTGATTAAGAGCTACTTCATTTAATGGTCTCGGTTTTGCTCTTGCTGCTGTGTGCTTTGAAGCTATCCTCTGAGGAACGTTAGGCACTGCCTGCACAAACAAAATTTTGTTTAAGATAAGAAATATGCTTGCTTAAATTAATGCACATAATTTAGGAAATAACTTTTTTTCAGTGAAAGAAATATAATATGATAAATTTGTTTATTGAAATTTTGGTGTAAATGGAAATTAATGAACATTATCTAAAATTGCAAATCAACCAGGATTTAATAAATACAGAACAACAGAATCTTTTTTAACTTGTCCATTTTAATCCAAAGCTCCTATTACACTGCAATGAGTAAGGCTCCCTTTTTATTTAACTATAATTTTTTATTTAAACATTTGGTGATATCACTGGTCAACATGATTTGAGTATAAACAGTTATACTTAATGCAGTTTTTAATTATGTTTTCAAATATGTATTCACAATTTCTCCATCACCCATTGTTTATTTCAATTTCAGTTAGCTCCAAAGAAGAAACTTTACTCCATTAGTGAAAAAGTATTGGATATAATGTGGGGGAACAAACAAGGACCTGGACCTCAGATATATGTTTATCATGTTCTAGGCTTTTCACCACATGGAAGAATGGTACATGCCACATGCCATTTGCTATCCCAATGATTTGCAGGCAACTCAGAGGTTACTTTTAACTCTGTAACAAAGTAAAAGGATTAAGTGAAAATCAAAACATGCATTGGTGCAATTTGCAATTCTGCAATGAGACAATATCCACACAGCAAAGAATTTGATGATTTTGGTGATTCAAAAAAATTATTTGCAGTGGGTTTATTGACACTTCGTAACTTACATTTTTTATTTATCGAGGAACTAGCTTCAGAAGCCATCGCTTCTATCCTCAACCTCTCTCCAACTAGCTTCTGTTGTCATCTGCTCTCTTCTCTCTGGTGGTGGAACTATACACTTCTTTGTCAAATTATCAACTGGTGGGATTTCAAAGTTTATTATTCTGTCCTTTTTTTCATATGAGTATGTTCTCCCATGTTGTCAGTTTATTTTGATTTATCACTCCTTTTAGTAATTTTGGATTTGGATCAACGTCATGATTTTCGTTCCAAAAATGAAATGCTACTGCTGACTTATCTTCTTGTTTCATTTTGATGTTTCTAAAGTGTTCTTTGACTCTGGTTTTTAGATTTCTTTTAGTTTGACCTATGTAGCTTTTCACAATTCTTACAACTTTCTTGGTATATTCTGGATCTGTTAATTAATAGGCTTAAGGATTTTGATGATTCCACTTTTGGACTAAGCTGTTTATCTGGACTTCATTTGTCTTAAGAAGATCTTAAAGATCACATACAAGCGATATGATATGCTTGCTTGGTTAAAAGGATCAAATTTTCTTCAAAAGAACAGAATGAGATGTAGTTAACACAATTGTCATTATCGATTTAATGACTTTTTTATGAAGAAAATGGCCTAGTGTTTCATAATGACATTTCTTCTGCTATGAAGGCTTTTGGTATTGAACATTACCCAGCAGAATGGTGTATCTTCACTGCTGCCTTTAAAATTAGTTTAAAAAACAGTGTTTCTATATAATGGCAAGTAATTTCCATCAGTACCGTGGCTCACTCAACTAGTAGAAATATATGAAAACTTCAAATTTACATTGGAAAAGCTTCAATGTACAATGTATGAATGAAATATTTATGGTGATTTGAAGGTTATTGCACTTACATTAATCTGCAACTTTGGTACATAAAGCATTCTTGTTCTTTGTGCCAAAGGGATAGTAGGAACAGAAAAAAACTATTATGTTAGAGTGGCCTAAATGTGAATCATTCATTCCTGGAAAAATATGTGAAACATGATGCATTATGTAACCCTAAAAATGTGCATCTACCTTCATTACATATTAAATTAGGATTAATGAAGAATTTTGTCAAAGACATGGACAATCTGGTTTCATGTACTTAAAACAGAAGTTTCCTAAACTTAGTGAAGCAATAAAGAAGCAATATTTGTGAGTCCACAAATGCAATTACTAATACATGAAAAGTCTGAGGAGCCACTGAATCCATTGGAGAAAGTAGCTTAGTTATTTGTAAAATCGAAAAGCAGTAATTTACAGAGAGATTGTCAATGATCTTATAACATTTTATAAAAATTTGGGTTGCAAAATGGTCTTAAAAGTACACTTCTTGCACTTGCACCTACATTTCTTCCTAGATAAACTTGGTGTAGCGAGTGATGAACACAGAAAACACTTTCATCAGGAGATTTCAGCTATAGAACAGAGGTATCAAGAAAAAGGAATCATAATATGCTAGCCAATTGTTGTTGGCCCTTAAAGAGCAATACTCTATAGGCCAAATATAGGAGAAAATCATTTCTTACTTTCTAGGTGAGTCAGAACGTATAAATATTTTGAAGCTAACAATGCAGAAAATATTAAAAGTGTTTGTAATTACAAGCGTGATTCAAATATAAATGGTAATTGTTGCATACCATGGAGTGAGAAATTCTGAGTGTGATGGCACAGTCCAGAGTTGAAGGTCAGTGCGTTAGGAAGGCGGAACTAAGGTTTATTTCAAATAACCTTGCCCCGCTGAGATGTATCCACCTATGTTCTACTGCATTCCCCTTTACAATAATTGGCTAATGCTTTTGCCACCGCAGGCAGTGCAATGTACGACAAATCCAATTCAAAGCAAGATCAGCGATAAAAGTCATGCAAACAAATATGTCAAATATTATACCGATATTGCACCTCCTATTGTCAGTCATTCTGAGAGGCAGGTTTGAAGCAAAGGATCCTCTTCTTTATTTTAAGAATTAACATGTATTCCAGATAAATTAACTCTATTGAGTAATACATTGAAATCATATGGTTATGATAATATAAATCTGACAATTTCCTTCAAACATATTAAGATAGATCATTATGTTCATTAGCAAACTCATTTTTACAGCACAACAGTCTATACCACAGAGATATGGGGCAAGCTTATGTGAAACAAGGATTAGCTGCTTTTTTTTTTTTTTTTTTTGGTGTAATTTACGTCCTCCAATGTTAAGTCATATCGGACGATGAATGGAATGGGCGAAATGATGCTCAAATGATCCCAGGGTCCATAGAGCTCAGTTACCTGACATATGCCTTTGAGGGTAAGGGAAAACCCTGGAAAGAACCTATCCAGGCAACTCAGCCTGACCGAGATACAAACTAGGGACCTCTTGAACGCGAGGTAGACACTCTACAACCACGCTACCGAGGCGGGCAAGGATTAGCTTGGTTAGCTACTCTGTTAGGTTCTGGATCAGTACAGCCATGAATGAGCAGGAGGTTCTTTCATCTACTGTGCAATGCATAGGACTTTTCCGGTGGAGTGGTATTTTTTGGCCTACACTGGAAGGCTTCAAAACCCTTGTCGTCAATATTTACTCACCATTTTAGATTCCAGAGTATAATGATGAACTCATGTCTCATGTGGAATGATGAGCCTCAAAAAATTATTATTATTCTTAAGTAATTATTCTATGTTGCACAAATACAAAGCTGATAGTTTGGTATAAATCTGAAGGCAGAAAAATACAGAAATGCAGTTTTGAACATGCCAACGAAGTCCCTTCTTGCCAGAATCAACTCAGAAGTCTCTCACAGATCTTCAACCTAGCCTATTCTTGCTGCTCAATTAACAAGTTTAGAAGTCATCGAGCACTAATTTTTCTACAGCTGAAATGCTTCCTAATAATGGAATGAGCACTATGAATGCTGACAAACACTTTTGAACAGTGGAGTGGCAGTAGTCTCAATAAGATCTCAAACGGCACGGATGTTGTCACTTGCAAGACTTGTAATTCTGCTACAATGTAGAATCCCCAAACTGTGTACTTAAACAAGTTGAAATTTCCAAAGGTTTAACCCCTTCATTGGCTAACAACTTTAATATATGTTATGCAACAGATGAAGGTACCTCCTGCTCACTCATGGCTGTACGGATGCCAGAACCTAGCGGAGGAGCTAGTTCTCCCTTCCTAACACAATGAACTTAACCTCCCACTCTGCCATCATGCTCAGAACTGCTTACTCTGTGATATGCAACAATTACAGTTTATATCTGAATCACCCTCAAATAAATGTGTGCCTCTCTGAAACCTTACTGAGCCAGAAAAACCAATATTTGAATTTAGGGGAAAATATACTTTCAGAATCACATATTCTTCTTTCTGAGACATAAAAAAAGAAGAAGAAACCCTCAGTGTATTCTACAGTTTGATTGTGATTTGATTTGAGATATCTTCTACAATATTCTTTTTAGGCAAGTTTAATAGAGAAAAGTTTGTAGTACACATCAGATGAATCAACCTCCTTGGTTTCTGTGGCTACACAATCGAAGATCATAGTACTTCCTGAGAACATCACCCTTTTTTGCCAGAAAGTGACTTCTTCTGCATCAATCTACTTGAAATAGGTTTATTTACTTCTACAGCTGACCAACATTAATTATTCAATGTTGCACAAATACAAAGCTGATAAATAGTTTGGTATAAATCTGAAGGCAGAAAAAGTACAGAAATGCCGTTTCGAACATGCCAACGAAGTCCCTTTTGGATCAGCATCAGAGGAGGATGAGTCAAATCAATGGATAATAAGAGTTTTTAAAATTTATTTCTTGCATTCTTGAACTTTTACTCTCTATTATCTGAGGTGAAGAGATGAAAACCAATATTAATTATTATGATATAACTATTTAAGTGTAAAATGTTAGTTCTTAAGTAATACCATGCATATTACTTAAAGCTAAGATTTTTTCCAACACATTAAAGTCTTAGTATTTGTGACTTTCATGTAAGTTACAAACAAAATTCAATTCTAATGTTTCAGTAACAATAGCATAGGGATAAAGAAAGTGATGTCCCTCAGTAATATTTAAAATTATACTCTCATTTTGAAACACAGAACATAGGAGACTCTCTTTAAGAAGAGAAAATGTTAAATTCTTCTCTGGCTTTTACTAGACACATTGTGTTGTTTCTTCTTATGTTTCATGTGATAATTAACAAAATAACACAATGTATTTTACCCATACTGGTGGTACAGAAAGACCTAAAATCTAGCATTCCAATAAAAATTTCATGAATTTTCACAGCCTGCATGCAAAAGAAATGCAATTTTTAAAAAAGGTCTGTGTATGTATGTGTAAACAACACATTTCAAAAACTAAACACCATAACCCCACATATTTTTTTATTTTCTCAAAAACGGTTTTAACAAAAATTTGATATTACATACATAAGATATTTGCACAATAAATACATTGCATATCTTAAATTTCAAAATTGTCTGTGTAGTTTTCTTTCATTTGGAAAGATACACAAAAACATGTTTCAAAAAAATATAGATCTCTTTAAAACAGGTATTTTCCAGATATCTATTATTACTGGTTGAATTAAGTGCTATTATCATTGTTTGTGATAATGCCATTAAAAGAGAGCAATTTCAAGGCCAATATATAGCAACCAGTTTTTAAAGACTTAACTACTGCTATTTCCTCTGCACCTGTGACAAAATGTGTCATGAAACCAGTGATGCAAATGATCTCAATTAGCTTGATGTAGACAGAAAAATAAGTTTTACAAGAAGTTTATATACATAGCATTGATATATAATGATATATATATATATATATATATATTATATATATTATATATATAATGGTTCAAGAAAGACATGGAAATATAACACTTCAGATTTTTTATACCTTAAATATGTGCATTGCAGTAATTCAAAATTAAATGAGCATTATTTGTATATGATTTAGGTGTTGTTCCTTTTGGCTATAGCCCATTTCTTCTTTAGCTTTATATATATAACACCACTTTCTTTTTGAGAATGACACTGCCAATTATACTTTTGAATATATTTTAACTTGGATAACATATTTTGAATATAAATGTTTGTTGCTTTTACACAACCTGAGTTCAACGAAACTGCTACTGTCAGAAACAACACAGCTTATATGGATAATTTCCAAATAAACTGTTAACTGGAGTGAGTGAGTGAGTGAGTGAATGGGTGGGTGGGTGGGTCATATCAGGGACCCAGTGTGCTGGAATTAAATCCTGCAGTTCTTTTATATGGCAGCAAATCTTCTGATATGGAACTGTCAATCTTAGACACTTAAAATCTGCAAGTATGAGTGAAGCAAAGTCTATGCTTTATTCAAACTTGCCTCCTACTGTATGCCTAATGTTTCAATCAATGATAGTAATTTTAGTACAATACACTTCTTGCACTTACCCCTTCTTCATCTGCTTCCAAATCCGTGAACATATGTGATGGATTGCTGACCTTCTGAAGTAACTCCAGTGCAAGTCTCTTGCTCATTTCCCCTTGAAAAAATGGATGCTAAAACACATTTTAATTACTTGTAAATAATGTAATCTCTTAAATTCAATGCATCACAATATGCACTATTAATAATGTTAAATGCTTACCAAAAGCAGTTTCTCTGCTGTAGGCCTTTTCTTTGGATTTTTTGTAAGTGCTACTTTAACAAAATTATGGAACGTTGGACTCCTGAAATCAAGAAAATACACCAATCAATAACCAGTTTCTATACACAGACTTCTTCCATTGTGTTTTCCTAAAGTGAGCATGTCTCCACACAAATACAATTAACATTCAGTTACATTCATGAAAAATAAATTAATGAAAAAAACATAACACCTAATATTTAAAGATAAAGAACAAAGTACAATATATATATATATATATATATATATATATATATATATATATACTAAATTCTTAAACTAAAGTTAGTAAAAGAGCGAGTTAAAAATAACTGTATAATGCCAGTTTTAATAAACTTAAGTCAGGAAAAGATGAAATGTGGTAATCAGAGAAAAACTGATGAAAGATATACAAAGTGAGAAGAGAGATGGCAGAAAAGTAAGGCTATAGTGAAATAATAAAATCAGAATAGAGACGGTTGAGCAGAAAATTGAGGAATAGTACCAAAGTGGTAGAGATGAGTTGAGAAAGAGGAAAAGTGAATAAAAAAGGAAGATTAAAAATCAAAGGGGAGAGTAGGCTCAGGATAGATCAGAGGAAAGGTAGAAAATAAACATGCACAAATAAAAACTGGAAATGAAGAAGGGTCCCATTCACAATATAATCGCTGTATTTGGCTGTTCCTTGGATTTAAAGGACTCCATTTAAAGAAAAATTTTAATACAGAAAAAGCTGAAATAATGTGGTTGTTGGGAGAGATCCTTAACCCCTGTGTTATATATCTTACCGTGGTATATAGAGATTTAACAATAGAAGGGACAAAATCAATCCCACACAGTTCAAGGAGGAATTAGGATTAGGATTCCTATGAAGAGGATTTAGTACCGAAACTTAAACTGCAAGTGGGGCATCCTCAGGAGGAGAGATGAGGCATGAGGAGACAGAGGGCAGCCAACCCAAGGAGTCACAACAGTGCTGAGACATGCACTGACACTTCTACCCTGAAAGAGACCATCAGATGAGAGATGATGTGAAATGATCATGGAGATGAAATGGTGGAGGAAATTTTGGGGATGTAATTAACCTACGCAGCATTTGCCTGGAAACCCGGGAAACCCCCTGGAAAAAACCCATGGGTCAGGTAGTTTGGCCTTGGGAATCGAACCCAGTCCTCCTGAATGCAGGCTCCTGACAAAACCACCTGTGCTATCACACTCGATTGGAGGAGGGAAATATACATGCAATAATAAATTGCAGTGCAGTATTAAACTCTCATATGTAAGACAAATATACCATAGTACTTTTTAAGTGACTAACCAATTATACTAGGAGATGTATTCTAGCCTGTAACCAATCTTGATTTTATTCCACTGTATATATTTTACACCAGACTAGTTTTTCTTTGTTTTAAACAAATCAGTAAGTTTTGTTTCACACACTGATACATTACATTTTTTTTTCTCTGTGCATTGTTTGATTATGACAAGATGGAGGAGATGAATGCTGTTTGATTCATTTTGCCTCTCCATCCACAGAATCACATTGTTTAAATGAGTTATCACTTTATATCGAAATTTAACTGTATTGGAACACCACAGTGAAGCGCAATAATTATTAAATTATAGATGAGTCGTATTTATTACACATCAGCTTCACTTACGTACCTAATTTGAGGACATGTTTCGCGAACCATCATTCGCATCGTCGGCTCTTATGCGACTAAAGCTTGATCCAGTGGTGAGGGAAGTTCTGGAGTTGCTGCTGTCATCTGTTGATTTTGAGATGAATTTAAATGTGGGGTTATCTTCTGGCGGTATTTCAAAATTCATTAGTTGGTTTTTATGGTTTTCTATGAATATTCTCTCCATATGACGAGTTCACTATGTTTTTGTACGTATTTTAGTAATTTGGTGCTATCTCCAATTTCATGATTTTCAGATCAGAAATGAGCTGCTATTGCGGACTTATCAATATTTTTGTATCTTAAGTGCCTAAAATGTTCTTTCTTTCTAGTGCCTATGTTTCTTTTTGTCCTCTCTATGTAAATTTTTTTTCACAGTCTTTACACTTAATCTTGTAAATGCCTGACTTTTCTTCTGGTTTTATCTTATCAGTATTATTATTGTTAAGTAGGTTTTTAATGTTGTAATTGTTTTTTGGTGCCAATGTTATATTGTATTTCTTGAATATTTTTTGGAACTTTTTTGTGGCCCAGGGGTGGTAAGTAAATTTAGCAAATCTAATTTCTTGTTTTATTGGTGAAAGAGCTGTGATTTGAAGAAGTTTGAATGGTTTTAGTTTTTTATCTACAAGGTTTTTTCGATATCCATTTTTAATTGCAGTTTCTAAGATTTGATGGTATTCTTTTTGATATTCTTGCTGGCTGAGGGGTAGATTTACTAATCTGTGTGTGAGACTGTTGATGGTGGCATGTTTGTGTTGAATTGGGTTGAAACTATTTGCTTTGATGTAATTATCTGTGTGTGTTGCTTTTCTATGAATACCAAATTCCAGTTTTTCATTGTTTTTTTGTTTTTTTTTGTGATTTTTAGGTCCAAAAAAGATAGAGTACAGTGCTCTTCAGTTTCTACTGTGAATTGTATGCTGGGTTCTTGAAGGTTGAGTAGTTTCAAAGCATCATCTATTTGTTTGTAGTGCACTATTGCAAAAATGTCGTCTACGTATCTGTTATCTGTACCATGTTTTAAATATATGAGCAAAGGCTTTAGTTATATGTGTTTCGAAAAAGTTCATGTATAAATTGGCCAAAAATGGTGATAGTGGGCTTCCCATAGCCAGTCCTGAAATTTGTTTGTAACACTTTCCATTGAAAACAAAATAATTTTGGTGTATACATATTTGGCAATGACTGATGACAGTCAAAAGATTAATGTAAATGAGGAGGAGAGGCTGGGAAATATGGATACCATAGAAAAAAATAAAGCTGTTGTTAAATGGTTAAATGTGCAACCTTTGACAAAAAAAGGCAGACTCTGGAAGAGCACATTTTTCTGGATTCACATCGTGACCATGGTCAGTTTACAATGGTGTCATAAAACATGTCTCTTTAACTTCATCCTACTGAATCCTCTCATAATTACAATAATAGTGAGAATGTTCACAAATTGTACTGTTTCATATGTTTCATGCATATCCACATAAGGAATCCTTCCTTTTTTCACACACTGTAATATGTGCGAAAAATTTAGTCTCATAATTGACTCTCAGTAGATAGCGAGTAGTTATATACCAGTATGCAGGGGCCTGACCTACAAAGGTTTGAATCCCACACATCAGTTTTATTTTTTTTATTGTAGAAATACAAAGTGTGTATTATACACATTATAACTTCCAATTGCTACGGTTTTTTCATTTTATGGCATTTATGAGTCATTCCATGTCAAAACGAACACGTCTGAGACATGATCTTTTTGTATTTTCTCCAATTTTTTTTTTACATAACACCTAGAAGATATTAAATAACCTGTCTATTTTGTTTTTGGTGTGGCACGACTGTTTAGAGGTTTATTGAATATTATATTTTCCATATATTCACCTGCTGTATTCTATGAAAATCGTTATAACAAAGATTATATGAATAATGAAATGTTAGTGTTTGAGACATTATGAAATACACATATTGCAGTTAAATATGCTATTTTTTTAGGTTCAGTGAAAACAAAAAATGGGCGCCATTTAGTGGGGTAAGTTTTTCAAAATGTGTTTTAATTAGCAACTTATTACTTTATAAAAACGAAAAAAATATCATTATAATCTTTGAAATATTGTGCACGGAATTCCATTGGTTTCAGAATGGGATTGAAGTAAAAAGCAGTGTTATAAATACTTTGCTGGTGGCGTGTGAGGTGATTCATGTCCGGACCGAAAGTGCTGTGAATATGCGGGCAAGCTATCATTTTATTTCCGGTGTTTACCGTTCAGATCTGCATCTATGCATAATAAGCTGAAACCTCAGTATGTTGTCAACTGACATTCTGTGTAAGTTCTGAAGTGTGGAAGTTTATTTTCATCATGTCAGATTTGGTTTAAAGGAGTTGTTGTTTTAATCCATTCAAACTAGTTAACCACAGAGTAGGACATAAAAAGTTAAGGCCAGTAACCTCAGCAATGCTCAATAATGCTCATCTTGCAATTTGAAAGTGTGTGACAATTGTCGCAAGAAAATTCCTAAACTTCCAAAGCAACAAAGTACGAGTTGTGTGTACCAATTACAAGTGAAAGTGCAGTACTAGAAGAATGTGGAAATACAGATAGTGATAGTTTTTCCTCATGCTCCAGTGATGCAGTAAGTATGGACACAAAAGACGCAGCAAGAAAACTGAATGAGAGTTTAATGGCAAAAGGAGAATCACCTATATATAAAAAAAAAAAAAGAAAATTGTCGCAAAAACGTTATCCTCAGGATAAGTTTCAGAAAATATCGCAGGCAATGAAGGATAAAGTATTTCATATTGCAGACTCCAGTTCAAATGAAAATTCACATCATTCTGAAATAATACAGAAAGTAATAATGTTTCCATGAAACTGATGACAAAACTCTCAAAATACAAATACTGACGATTTTTGACAGCTGGTCTTACAAGAAAATAAAACAACATTTTGGTGTGTCAACTTACATGATACGAATATCCAAACAGGTGGCTAAAGAAAAAGGAATTTTAGGAACTCCAGACACAAAATCTGGAAAAAACCTTGACCCATCTACATTTAAAGAGGTGTCTGAATTTTATGATTCTGATGATGTGAGTAGGATTATGCCTGGCAGAAAAAATGTAGTTTCTGTTAAAGAAAATGGTAAGAGAATCCATAAACAGAAAAGATTGATACTTTGCAACCTTAAGGAAACTTACCAAAGCTTTAAAGATATGCATCCGGATGTCTGAATAGGGTTTTCAAAATTTGCAGAATTAAGGCCTAAGGAATGTGTACTTCTTGGAACTAGTGGAACCCATTCAGTTTGTGTTTGTGCTCATCATGAAAATGTCAAATTAATGCTTGATGGTATTAGTATTTATCATCTCACAGCAAATTCAAATCCCATTTTAACTAATTATAAGGACTGCTTGGCACACATCGTCTGCAACCCCCATCATCTAACTGTTTTTTAAAGACATGTAAAGCTTGTCCAGGAACTGAAATTATAACAAATCATTTACAACAACTGCTTGATGAACAAGCTACTCATGAGATTACCTACAGACAGTGGGTGACTGGATCACACAAATTTAGAAACCTTGATATCGCCCGAAGAGGATTTTCTAGGCAAATTATCAACAAAATTCAGCAATTTACTTCCACATACATTCATAGCTCAGCAGAAGAATTTATTTTTGCGGGAGTGTAAAGAAAATCTGGCACTAGGCGAATGCATAGTGATAGCTGATTTCTCAGAAAATTATGCTTTTGTTATTCAGGATTCTGTTCAGGGTGTACACTGGAACAATAGTCAGGCTACAATTCATCCTTTTGTGGTCTATTATAAAGACAATAGTGACATAAAACATTTTAACTTTGTTGCTATTTCTGAATGCTTAAAACATGACACCAGAGCTGTCCACCTTTTCCAAACAAAACTGTTACTGTTTCTGAAACAGAAACTGAGAGTACTGTGTTAAGTAATATATTTTTCAGATGGGTCAAGCGCTCAGAATAAAAATAAAACAAATTATTCAAACATCTGTTTACACGAAAATGACTTTCAAATTCTAACACAGTGGCACTTTTTCGCCACATCCCACGGAAAAGGACCTTGTGATGGCATCGGTGGTACTGTTAAAAGACTTGCAATGAAAGCTAGCTGTTAGCCTGGAATAGACCCTATCACAAGTATAAGAAAACTGTTCACCTGGGCCGAGGACATTTGCAATGTAGTTTTCAACTTTTTCTCCAATAGTCAACATAAGGAGCACAATAATGTATTTCAATCAAGATACTAACAAGTAAAAGTGGTGCAAGGCACTTTAAAATTGCATTCTTTTGTGCCAATATCTGTATCTCAGGCAGTAATAAAAAACTATTCGTTGCAAAGCGAAGGGAGAGTGGTGGATATTAAAACTCTGTAACCAATCTATGATTAATTTTAAATCAATGCAACAAAATATGTGGTGACTGCAAGTGTAAATTTGTGACTGGAATTTCAAACTATGGAATGTCGTGTGATGAATGTGATCAAAGAGAACTATTAATAGTATCATCACCAAGCTTCTGGAAACAGAAATCATAATTGACCTTGTAGGTGATGATGGCAGTGCAACGCAAGATGCGCCGTCAGCCGCCACATGGTGTGTGTGCAGTGCGTCTTGACCTTGTAAGCAGCACTGCACGACTTGGCAAGTTACTTAATTTCTCTCTTATTATTTGGAATCCCAATCTGAATTTTTTCCTGAGGTTATGTGACATCATGAGGTTAGTTTTAAATTCTTTTCGGGATTTTTTTAGCAATGTGCTAACATTGATAATGATATTTGTAATCTTAATGCCTTTCTGAAAGGGTAAATATTACACGAAATATTTTTTGTTTAATGTGTAAATGAAGTATACATTTCAATTTAGTAAATGAGCCAAAAATTATATTTTTCTGCCAAAAATAACCAGATATATTCACATTAATGTAGAACGATGTGCCCGAAATACCCAAATGTTTAATGCTGTTTATTGGCCAAAATAATTAAACCAGAGACTAACAAAAAAATACGTGTATCATTTTTTCCTTCATAGAACGTATAAACTCAATATCAATGAAATCGGAGACATGAAGGTCAATTTTCCCAGAAATTTGTGCGATTTGACATGGAATGACTCTTACACTCACACATAAAAACTGAAATACTCTACTCTGTTTTTAAACTAACTGAAATAAATGTTTTATTCCTTATAACATCAAATAAAAATGGAAATTAGTTTAGTAGCAGGTGTGTAAACCTTCTGCTTCTATTACTGCCCTCATTCTAAAGGGAATGGATGACTCCAAATGCCTAGTGAAATTTTCACGAGAGGATACTTTGCATTATATGCCAACACCATTCATAACAGAAGAGTGAGCCTGAGTGTTCCACACAGCCAATATTAGGGCAATTTTCTAATAGCATTACATTATTTTGAAAATGATAAGATAATGTTATTTGCATGTTTATAAATGAATGAGTTTGACTTATTTATCTTCTGCAAGAAAAACATAAGTCATTACTATAAAACTAACAATAATGAATAGAAACATGCACAAAGGATTCAAACTCATGTTGGTCTACTTACGAGAGACGTAAGTTTTACCACTTGGCTACCATGATACAGCTAATCCACAAGGCAGCTCCCTACCTACTGCATAGCTTTACAATGAAGTCAGAGTGATATCAAGGCATATATTGAAAAAATTAATTGTTCTTTCACAATAGCTGTAGGTATGGAAAGGCACAGTCAGACTGAAAACTTCAATGCTGTAGCCAGGATTCAAATCATTGAACTTTTCAGTCGGACTATATTATCAAAGCGTATATTGTGAAAGCAGCATCAGAGAATGGTTCCAATGTTTTCCAAATCAAACTTTGTTTCTGGCAGTTGATCTCTCTCTCTCCCCTTTTCTTTTTGTGTCCAAGTATGTATGTCAAAAAATTGTAAGGAATAGGAGCAAAGGGATGTCCAATTGAAAAGAATAGCAAGTACTGACTTTCAGGGACAGGATGACAAGTTTATGTGCATATTAGCGATCAATAAATTCAACCGTAAATGTTTAAATTTGATAGATACAGTCAACCTGAAAGATTTAATGCCGTGGCCAGAAGATCCAGGTTCAAATTCTGGCCAGGGCACTGAATTTTTCAGGTTGACTCTATCCAAAACCTTAGCCTATAACAGTGTGAAGAAATGATTAATTTCATTCAATTTACATAAATACTTAAATTTAACTAAAGTAATAAACTGATTGACACCCATGCTCATTAGACAATGTTATTAAAATAGTCACATGCAAACAAAACCTCCTAAATCTACTCTGGCTTGAAAACAAAAACTTATTATTTTAGGCTTTTTGAAATACTATATCTGTTGGTGGGAATTCATAGTCCTAACTCAAACCTTAGAAGCTGCTATCACATATCAAAAGCCCATTTCACCAACATGTACAGAATAAAACCTTCAGTTGCAGAAGCAGTTGCATTTAGCACCATCTGATTTCTTAACCCCTCCTTTTTCTCTTAATATTGTTCACAACTGAGTGTTATAAATATACACACTCTGTGAAAATTGCAACACCAAGAAGGAAACATGTGAATGCAATGGATTTAATAGCATAAATTAGGTGCATGACAATAAACAAGTAATGAACTACACAAATATAATTATTTGTAACAGAAATTTCACTTATCTTTAAAGAAATTACGTAAATTTTCTTATTGAGATCGCGATTTCAGAAAGCTTTTTCACATCTTCAGTCAATCTCGTTGTCAATGTTACGATTACTAGAGGTCACTATATTTCTGCCAGTACTACCAAAATAATCTGAAAACGAAACAAACTAAAAACAGAATCGACTAACTGTATTTCAAAATTCATTATGCAATTTTTATTTTTTAAATAAATATTTCTTCCCAAACCATTAAATCTGTCGGAACATTTAATTGTTTGAGAAAAAATACTTATTTTAAAAAATAAAAATCGTGTAGTGAATTTTGAAATACCAACAATTGATTCTGTTTTTAGGTTTGTTTCGTTGACAATGAGATTGACTGAAGATGTGAAAAGCTTTCACGAAACTGCAATCTCAATTAATAAGACAATTTACATTATTTCTTTAAAGATAAGTGAACTTTCTGTTACAAATAATTATATTTGTGTAGTATTTGTTGTTTCACTGTTACTAGCTTCATTTTTTATGTAAGTAATAAACTTTCCAATATGTAAACATAACCTCTGAGCCTGAATATTAGCTTGTATTGATCTTCACAAATTCTTGACACTGATTACTGAACATCACACCAACCATATCCCAGACATGTTCAATGGGCAATATGTCAATTGAACTTGCAGGCCAGGGAAGTAATGACACACATGACTCTTCAAAGAAGGCTTGTACATTCCCTCTAATATATAGCCAGGCATTGTCCTCCTAAAAACGGCCTTTGGAGATGCCTGAAGCAGGGGGAGTACCTCATGCTCTACAATCTCCCTCAGATATCAATTGCTGTTTAAAGCACCCTCAATTATTAGGAGATAAGATTGATTGTTGTAACCAACAATGCTCCAAACCATCATACCTGCTATGCCACTCAACAATGTAGACTGCCAGATTGTGCTCACCACGAACATGCATGTACCACAATCACTGTTGGACAGGTTGAAGGACTCATCCAAAAGGACTATATTTTGCCACTCAGCACTAATGACAATGTTGACAAGACCACTGCAGTCAGCAATATTTGTGATTTCCGGACAATGGAGGCTGTTGTAATAGCATGTGTGCAACCAGTCTAATCCACAGCAGACGCGACAGATCTTCAATGCAGACAGGTGTTATACCTGCTGCAATGCTCCAGTGTCGAGCCAACACTATAGATGAATCTATGCAGTCCATTATGACCATTCAGAAAAGATGGTGATCATTCCGTGCCTTCTAAGCACTGCTTCCACATACATATCACTGTTGCAGAAGCATGACCTGTATGAGCCGAAAAGTTAAGGTATGATAAATTTATAAATTTTGAAATCCCGGCATTAAATGAAGTATTAAAAGTTAGTGCCCCTAACACCAAATGGCAGAGGGATCGGAGCACCGTAGTAGTGGAAGAAGAGAAATGTTCATTTAGTCAGCAAACAGCTGAGGATGAGATCAAATGATCTTGAAAACGTTTCAATTATACAACAAAAAGTGAAGTTTGAGTATAAACATAGTGACTCATAAATCAAACTCGAAAATGAAGAATACTTCACAATTAATAATGCTTCTGCTTTTAATATTTATAATATTTATGATAAACCCGTTTCTTGGAGACCAACCATTTTGCCTTCTTCAAACTAACTCATATGCTATGATTTCCTTGACGTCGACAAGAAATATTGGCATCCACTTTAACATATTATGACTTTTTGGGTTTGTAGAATTAAGTCTTGTTTGCAGAACACGCTTTGTACCACCCTGCCAGCAGCAGAATGATGTAACATACACAAACACAGTCTTCAAGGTCTCTCATTGCTTCACCACACTTAAATGAAAGAAATAACTTGCAGTACACTTCAAATAGGTGCACACACAATTAACAGCTCACTAGCAACTGATTCACTCTACACCTTGCAGGTTTTTATACCCAAGTTATTGTTTCTAGAATGCTGCCAACATTTCACAGTCTTTCACGACGGCAAGAGGAAGGGAACTATCCAGACATCTGTCTCTTTCTCCCTCTGTTTCCCTCTCTATCAGCAAGCGCATAGCTCCGCACACATGTGCCAGCCGTAGTCCACTGCACAATGCCTCTGCGACAATATCCACCATTTGAAAGTATAGATATGTTGATGATATTTTTGCCATTGCTCCACACAAATTCATACAGGATTCCTTAAAGCTATTGAACATACAGAATAGAGCAATAAAGTTCACAATAGAGATAGAAAAAGATGGCTACTTAGCTTTCTTAGATTTGAAGATAATCCATGAATTAAATAACATATCTTTTGTCATCTACAGGAAGTCAACACAAACAGATAATTACATCAAGAATGATAGCTACAACCCTACACCCCACAAACATGCAGTTTTGAACAACTTAGCATATAGACTAGTCAACATCCCATTGAAAAAAAATGAATACAACAAAGAATATAACCACAAGATTAACATAGCTGCAATTAATGCATACAGTAAACAATTAATAGTTAAGAAAATTTGGAAATTCAAGAAACAGAAACACATATTGGACACCACAAAATTAACTGAATCGAAAACCAAGACACAGTTCAGGAAATTCACATATCATCCCAGAATGCACCATAAATTCAACAAGATATTCAAGAAGTACATCACCCTAGCCCCAATAAATAAATTCAGTTTAAAAAACTTATTATGCAACAACCTGAAAGACCCAGTACCTGAAAACAAGAAATTAGGTATATACAAAATCAACTGCTCAGATTGCAATAAGTTTTACATAGGAAAAACCAAAAGAAGTTTACATATTAGGTTACAAGAACATATGAGATGCATGAAATACAAACAAATAGAAAAATCAGCAATAGCTCACGATTTCTGGTCTACCAATCATGAAATTGTACCAAATATAAAACTACTAAAATCAGCCAGTAATGCAGCCGAACTCGATGTTTGGGAAAAGTTGCTAATTATAAAAAACAAACAGTATACTTTAAATTTCGAATTGCCGCCTGAAAACTCTCTTTGGAAGTTCATCTCACAGACAACAGATGCCGCCACAGACAACCAGCTCACTTCAAGAAACCACGGGTCCAACCAGTCGGATAACTGCTGACGATGGGGACAAAACGTTCTCCGAAATGTGTCCAAGTAAGGATAATTTAAGTGATGTTTGTGTTTGAATTACGGACTCATTACTTTCAAATATTAAATACATCACTGTTTCTAACCTTTTGCTTCAAATAATAATATCCACCATGTTTGATGCATCCACACTGACTACACTTGCTACAATATTTACCTTAAATTAATTGGGAGTCGATTAATGACACTAAACAACACTTACTTTTAAATTTTCCCGGAACTAGTTTCAGAGGCCTTCCCTCTATCTTCAGCCGAACATCGACTGGTTCTCATTGGTGTAGATGGCAATATTTTGTCATCGGTCTCCTCAGGTGGCGGTTCGAGGAACTTGCTGAACAAATCTTTCTGGGGGATGTCCTATTTTTTGAAATAAATATTTGTTCCCATGTGGACAGTTCTTGTTTTCCTGTTGTATGTTTTAGTAATTTTGGTTCTGGATTTATGTTGTGGTTTTTTTCCCAAAAATACGTGGCAACTGCTGATTTTTCTAATTGTTTGTATTTTATGTTCCTAAAGTGTTCCTTTGCTCTTGTTTCTAAATTTCTTTTGGTTTTTCCAATATAAATTTGACTACAGTCACAGCATTCAATTTGATATATACCAGATTTTTTGTTAGATGGAATGGCATCTTTGATGTTTGAGCAAAGTAGGTTTCTTAAGGAGTAATGGTTCACTGGAGCTAGTTGAATGTTTTGTTTTTTGAAGACTCTTTTTGAATTTATCAAAGGCCCATGGATTCAAAAAAGTCTTCAAAAAACAAAACATTCAACTAGCTCCAGTGAACCATTACTCCTTAAAAAACCTAATTTGCTCAAACATCAAAGATGCCATTCCATCTAACAAAAAATCTGGTATATATCAAATTGAATGCTGTGACTGTAGTCAAATTTATATTGAAAAAAAACAAAAGAAATTTAGAAACAAGAGCAAAGGAACACTTTAGGAACATAAAATACAAACAATTAGAAAAATCAGCAGTTGCCACGCATTTTTGGGAAAAAAACCACAACATAAATCCAGAACCAAAATTACTAAAACATACAACAAGAAAACAAGAACTGTCCACATGGGAACAAATCTTTATTTCAAAAAATAGGAACAAAGTATTCAATTTCGACATCCCCCAGAAAGATTTGTTCAGCAAGTTCCTCGAACCGCCACCAGAGGAGACCGATGACAAAATATTGCCAGCTACACCAATGAGAACCAGTCGATGTCCGGCTGAAGATAGAGGGAAGGCCTCTGAAACTAGTTCCGGGAAAATTTAAAAGTGTTGTTTAGTGTCATTAATCGACTCCCAATTAATTTAATTTATACAACAACACTGTTTTCAACACTTCCATGAAAGGATTTAATATTTACCTTGTCAGACAAGGCCCTGCTTGGCCTACATGTACCCCATCTCTCTGCAATCCTAATCACCTATTGTTCATATACTGTTCTAAACATTTATCAAGTTTGGATTTATTTGGAGAATTCTTTTATGGATTGTAATTTTCACAAAAGTACAAATATTTTGTTTGTTAGTGACAATATCAATTGCCAGAATCATATCGGTGCTACCAGTGTGCTCGAATTTTGTCCTGAAGGAGTTCTTTTTATGACAGTGAATCTACTGAAAAAGGGCTATTGCTTTTAGGCAAATATGAAAACCATCAGTCTGGATCAGCTTTGAACCCACGACCTCAAGATCAGAAGACCAGCATCTAACCAAATGAGTCACCCAAACAGACAGTATTATAGAAAATAGCTAGAAACAAAGAAATGTTCCAAGAATAAAATAAAAGATGCCTATCCCCACTTTCAGATACAGAAAGCAGAGGAAAGCTGATGAGATTGTGTATGGAGAAGCAGTTTGGCATTAGTAATAGGAGCAATGAAGTGAAGAAAATAATTCCGGAGGCATGTATTTAGGTCAAAAATACTTCCCTACTGCTCTCAAAAAATCCTCAACACTGACCATATAGATTTTAAATTCCTTTTAAGGATAGTGGAGAAAAAAAAAAGACAAAATATTGCAAATGTGGGTTTTAGGATATCAGGACATGTATATTTTAGGATTTGATATTAGGAATTAGGGAATTAGAGGAATTTGCTGTTACGATCTGCAGATCAAAAGTTCTAATATGTACATAACCTACATGAACCTATTTGAGACAACGGAAGCATGATTCATTTTCTCATCATGGAAAAATCTCTCTCTCTCTCTCTCTCTCTCTCTCTCTCTCTCTCTCTCTCTCTCTCTCTCTCTCTCTCTTGCACTCTCTGCCCCCTCATTTTCTAGCTAGCAAAGTTTAATTCCCTTGTCCTGCAGAATTAAAGAAAGAAATTCTGAGTCTGCTAATGAGTGAACACTGTGTAATTTCAAGAGACCTAAATATTTATTTGTACTAAGTATCTATGCAAAAGAACATACGAATAAAAAAGAATATGACCAAATATGACACAGCATTCAGTCCAGTCTGTTAAACTGCATTATTCATGCCACAAATTTCCTTATTAGATCGGTCAACTATGATTCTGTGGTATAAGGGAAAATATATGATTAATGAAAATCGGTGCCCTGATTTCAAAACTGTAGTTCATCTATCATATCCACTTTTTATATGTGCATTCACAGGTTCTCAAAGAAATATCTGATTATATAAGCTTTCTTGCATATGGTAAGTTATTTGAAATAAGAAATGGCGTTAAACAAAGTTTATGTTAAATGAAAACACAAAGAGAATATTAAATAAATCTGGTCACTTAGAATTAGATACATTACTAGGTACTGTTTAACTCCAAAGCAAGATATACATGTGCCACTTTAATATTTGGTCACTATTAATTATGCTTGTATTCATTCCCTTAGACATTTATAAAAAGGGAAAGTTCACACACCTCCATTACAACATACCTATATCTCTATGCTGTTGTGGTGTATCACAAAATTCAATGGGATGCAAAGGAAATGACAGTATGTGATCCTTCAATATGCTTAAAGGTTTTACATATGGAGAAATTGCTAAGGTGAATATACCATGGAACACTGAAGACATCATCCAATGATACAGAGAAGACAGATCAAATCTTTGTCACACACAGGATGTCTACCACAGAAATTGAGTCAGAGATTGCTTATGAGCAAGGCAGTAAGTATAGATTGAGTCAACATGAAAAATTCAATGCCATGGCCGGGATTTGAACCACGGATCACCTGGTTTCAGTCCAGTCGCTCTAACCCATAGAGCTACCATGGCCAACTTGCCATCATGACATTAAATTCTCCATTTGACTCGTATATTTCCCCGGTAAACCACTACGGGCTCTCGCATTCAAGATACACCATTTGTGGCGACTTTCTATTGTAAGTACTTGAGTCCCAGGTTTCATCACTTAACTCATATTATTTTAGTAAATTGATGGAAATAAACTTACCCTTTACATCCATAAAAAGATTAACCAAAAGCAGATATAAAAACGAACAAAACCAATCAATATCTAACAAAGCCAACGATAAAAATTGGAACCTTTTAATTAAAAATCCAGAAATTATTCAAAAAATCCCACGTAAAGCTGCAGTAGCAAATTTTAGATTACTTATGGAACATGATTATTTGGCCAAACACTTACACAGAATAGGAATTTATATAAGTCCAAATTGTCCTCTGTGCAATAAAGAAGAGGAAATGACTGAAGAACATGTTTTAACCTGTGAAGTCCTAGCTGCCGGACCCACTACACAGAAATATTGGAGAGCAAGAGAGCTAATGGCTTCATTGCCAAAGCCTAGCATTTGAAAACAACAACAACATAATTTCCTCATACTAACCATATATAGACTAAGGTTTTTGACAGATTGAGTCAACATGAAAAATTCAATGCTGTGGCCGGGATTTATTTATTTATTTTCAATTCAGTATAGTGTTAAATACACAAAAGAACCACGTCATATGAATTTATACAGTTTAAGAACACAGCTCTACAGGTTGTGTGATATAAATAGAATACTAACTTGCTTTAATAAATCCATACATGCTAACAATAATAATAATAATAATAATAATAATAATAATAATAATAATAATAATAATAATAATAATGATAATAATAGTAATAATAATGATCTTTATAAAAATAAAGTTCTAACTAGTATTAATAAACTCATCCACACCATAATAGGCTTTGTCAATTAGGAAACATTTCAACATTAATTTAAAATTATCTTTACAATTCTTGATAGTGACTGGTAGTGTTATAAAATTTTATGCCCATAAAACTAGGTGTCTTCTCGTAAAAGTGCAGTCTATGGGTAGGAATCGCTAAGTCGTCTTTATGTCTAGTGTTGTGATTATGTCTATCAGAGTTGGTTTCAAGGTGTAGGTTAAATTTCCGAAGGTGCATTATTGTGTGGTATATGTATAAGCTAGGAAGGGTTAGAAGTTTCAATTTTATAAATACTGGACGACAAGATTCGTTATGTTTTAGATTCCCAAGGTGTCTGACGGCTTTTTTCTGCAATACAAAGATTTTGTTAAAATTTACCTTAGTTGTGTTACCCCATACTTCGATCCCATATGAGAGGTACGCGTAGATTAAAAAGTAGTAGATAATTTTAGCTGTGGGCATAGGTATATATTTTGTTATATATTTCAGAATGAATACATTTTTACTGATGGTATTGCCAAGTTTATCAATATGTTCAGAGAAGTTTAAAGTACTGTCTAGTGTAACACCTAATAATTTAGTATTCTTGACCATTTTTACTGGTTCATTGTCAATGTTTAAATGGATTAGAAGATCTGTTCTTTTAGCTCCAAATGTAATTAATTCACTTTTATTGGGATTCACAAACATGTTCAGATTATAAAAATAATGCAACAGTTTATCAGTGGTTTCATTTAAGGTATTCTGTAGAGTAGGAATATTTCTGTGACAAACTTACTGTGGAATCATCTGCATACTGGAATAATTTTGCATTATTGGGTATAAGCTGGTCAATATTGTGCATGTATAGAATAAACATAAGAGGTCCTAAAATGGAACCTTGCGGAACTCCATGGCTTAAAGTTTGTGTTTTTGACCTAAATTCACCATTTTCTGTTTTCAGGATTACAAACTGTTTTCGATTTGTCATATATGATTTCATCATTTTAAGCGCAAGGCCCCGGATGCCAAGATCATATAATTTATTCATTAGTATGTTACTATCAACACAGTCAAAAGCTTTAGTTAGATCTAATAATATGCTAGCCGTGTAGTTACCAGCATCTACATTGCTTATTATTTCTTCAATGCAACTTGAGATACACTTTGTAGTGGAGCTATTTCTCACAAAACCGTTCTGATGTGTGGGTAAAAGGTCAAATGTTAAGAGATAATTCATAATTCTATTGAAAAGAACACGTTCAAAAATTTTTGATAGTGCTGGTAAGATAGAGATGGGTCGGTAGTTATTTATGGCATCTTTCTTTCCTTTTTTAAAAATTGGTATAAATTTTGCTATTTTTAAGATATCTGGGAAAATTCCAACTTCTAAACAGGAGTTTGGGTCAGCTATAGCCATTCTACATGCTTTTATCAAAGAGATGGGTATAACATCATTTCCCATACTATTCTGGTTTTTTAAATTTTTAATAATGTTTGATATCTCATATTTGTCGGTTGGATGTAGATATATACTACGTGAGGATTTGCAGTTGCTTGCTAGTCCCAGAGAGGTATTGAAATTGCTTTTGGTATGATTGAGTTTTAATTTAGTTCCAACGGAGGTAAAATAGTTATTGAATATATCGAGATTTAACTGTATTGGAACACCACAGTGAAGCGAAAAATTATTAATTTTTAGATGAGTCGTATTTATTACACATCTGCTTCACTTTCGTACCTATTTTGAGGACATGTTTCGCAAATCATCGTTTGCATCTACGGCTCTTATGCGACTCACTAATTGTTCTCTACTGTTGTTAAATTTTACTATTTTTCTTACAAATTTCGGAGAAATGTTTTGTTGATAAATGTTGATAATGTTGATAAATGTTTTGTTGATAAATGATTGTTGATAAATTTTATGTCCACTGATATTAACCTTCTTTTTGTCTTTAGTTTCAAATATTGTTTTATTTCTTTCTTGTTGCCGAAATGTTCGTTGAAATTTTCAAATGTGAACGTTCTTACCTCCATGTTGTCCGGTTTTTAAAATTGGCTGGATCTAACTTTCGCGTGTTCCTCTTGACTTGACGTCACTTCAATATATCGAGATTTAACTGTATTGGAACACCACAGTGAAGCGAAAAATTATTAATTTTTAGATGAGTCGTATTTATTACACATCTGCTTCACTTTCGTACCTATTTTGAGGACATGTTTCGCAAATCATCGTTTGCATCTACGGCTCTTATGCGACTCTAATAATTTGACTTGAATATTTCCCAGGAGATCAGTGGTTCAAATCCCGGCCATGGCATTGAATTTTTCATGTTGACACAAGCTATCCGGTTTTTAAAATTGGCTGGATCTAACTTTCGCGTGTTCCTCTTGACTTGACGTCACTTCAATATATCGAGATTTAACTGTATTGGAACACCACAGTGAAGCGAAAAATTATTAATTTTTAGATGAGTCGTATTTATTACACATCTGCTTCACTTTCGTACCTATTTTGAGGACATGTTTTGCAAATCATCGTTTGCATCTACGGCTCTTATGCGACTCTAATAATTTGACTTGAATATTTCCCAGGAGATCCGTGGTTCAAATCCCGGCCATGGCATTGAATTTTTCATGTTGACACAAGCTATCAAAAACCTTAGTGGTTTACAAGTTAAATGGAGAATTTAATGTCAGGACGGCATGTTGGCCATGGTAGCTCAATGGGTTAGGGTGACTGGATGGAAACCAGGAGATCCATGGTTCAAATCCTGGCCATAGCATTGAATTTTTCATGTTGATTCAATCTATCAAAAACCTTAGTCTATATACGGCTAGTATGAGGAAATTACTAATTTCCATCAATTAACTAAAAGGTAGTAAGTAATTCTAAATTAACCCTTTCACCGATATGGACGTCATATGACGTCCAAGTTAAAAGGCCCCAAACCGATATGGACGTGTATAGACGTCCTGCGCATACATGCATTTAATGCGTATTTAATTATAATTCTTTTAAACCTTATGTTTTACGGTAAATTTAAATAAATTCTATAAGAAGTAAAAGCTTACCTTTAAAAGTTTTTTCTTGAATGGTACACCTCAAAACATGGATAAACACACAAGGGCACATCTCCACATTTACGGCAAATCGTACTAGTTTCCTTTCGGACACCTTTCTTGCGGCACACCAAACATTTTCTGAAGGGACGCGACTTTTTTGCTGTGGGTGGTATCCTTTTAGGAAAATGTTTTCCTTCAAGTCTGAGGGGTGCTGGGGTGATGGATTTTTTACCCCCAGTATGGAGAGGTCTCTGAATTTTATACTGCTCAATTAGGCTGCGAGCTATTGATATGCGAAAGTCCAGGTACGTCATTGTCTTCCGTGGGTTTAGAGCTCTCCAAATTACTAAACAATTGTATATGGTTATATCTAGCTGGTGTAAAAATACTTTTTTATACCATTTGATTGTTTTTCGCAAAGAGGGATATGCGTGTAATACCTGATCTACTAGATCCACTCCACCCATATGCATATTATATTCCTGGATAATATCGGGCTTGAAAATTGACATTTTGTTACGAGCATCAATTTTTCCAGTGTCAATCATCAAAATTTTAGAGCTGCAATTGGATAATGCTGTAACAACCCTCCTGTCTTGCCAAGCAACATAGGTCAAGGGTGGCAGCTGATGCACCTGCATTTCTCCTCTTCTTAGAGCCTTCGTATTCACATCTTTTGGCAAACCAATACGATTTGAACGTACTGTTCCAATTGCATTTGTTTTTCTTTTGTGTAAGGCCATGAATAATTTAGGGGAACTGTACCAATTATCTAAATATACAGTCCTACCCTGATCAAGTACAGATTCCATCAGGTGCATTACTATGGAACCAGATAACCCCAAATCTTTGTCTCCGGTGTTATCAGTCCCTTGGCCAGTGTATATGCAGCTATTGTAAAGATATCCTGTTTTACTTTCACATACATCAAAACTCTTTATGCCAAATCTGGCCCTCTTTGTTTTGATGTATTGTTTCCAACCTAAACGGCCCTTCCAAAGCATCAAGCTTTCATCAACAGTGATCTTTTCACTAGGCACATAATTTTCTTTGAATTTTGAAATAATGTAATCAAAAACTGGTCTGATTTTGGATAGTTTATCATTCACATTTTCTGTGCAGGTGAAATGAAGGAAGCGCAAAATGGAAGTAAACCTGTTATTTGACATGCATTTCCCAAAAAATGGGGTAGCTAGCATGTCGTCTGTAGACCAGTACATGTCTAGCGTAGGTTTACGAATAACACCCATGAGCATAATTAGACCAAGTAGTCTGTAAATCTCATTCATTGTTACTTCTGTCCACTTCTGCAATCTACTCTTAGGTCCTAAATTGCCTTTAGAAATCAGGTCTTCCTTCACCCTACTCGCATATACATTTGTTTCCGAAACAATGAGAGACAGTAAGTCAGTAGTAAAAAATTTTGTGAAAATGTCAATTGGTTGGCTGTCAGAAGTTAGTTGAGTATGCGGTTGTACACCAGAGGTTGTGCTCGTGAACGTATGTCTATTAGTGTTAGAGTTATTTTGACACCTCCATAATGTTGATTCTTCACGAACACCTGTCGGAAATGAGTCATTTTCCTCCTCACTGCTACCTATATCCTCAACACCCCCCTCAAAATCTGAAAACTCGCCATCAATGTCCAAATCACTGTCTAACAGCAAAAAGTCTTCCACATTTTCTGATGTAATATCAGAAGCCCGCACTCGTCCTACACTAGCTAATTGATTTGCAACATTACTAGTTGAAGCCATGATTAGCACTGAGAAAACTATTTCAACTGTGATTTAGCTAAAGAAATTGCTTGGAACTCTGATGCAATCTAAATTACAATGTCAACTGAGCGAAGAAAGAAGTTACGTCAGCTAACATAAACTTCCGTTGTGCAATTAGAGGGATGCTGACGGAGTTTCCTTCCAGGGTGTATAACGCAATATAAACAGTTATTATTACGTGTTAGCATGAACTGAAACCTAGAAACCTTGAACCCAACACTTCGTTTATTCAGCTGATATACACATATAGCTTGTAAAACAAAAGTACTCAGAATTAGGCGCGTTCGACGCAAAGAATGGCTTTCTTTACGTGATACAAATTAATGAAATTTCATCGCTTTATTAATATAGTCTCTATTTTAATGATACCGCAGATGCATACAGCTTTTAATGGGCTTTTAACCAGTTTTTGTTTCCCTGAAATAACTTAGAAAATACGGAAGATACGAATATTTATTTATGAAGACTTTTTGCAGCATTTAACAATTTAAATGTCTTGTTCTGTTTATTGGGTATCCGTTCCCGGCCGTGCAGGGTTTAAATGGCCATCGGCGAAGCGGTTAAGGGCCCCAAAACTGCTGACCACATCAAATCTTACTACTGGTAAAAATGTCTGTCCAGAACAGAAGGTTTTTTATAGAAGCAACCTACAATGGATCAGTGGCGAGAAAAAGTTTTATGTAAATAAAATTAACAGGTCAAAGAAATTCTGAAAATAAAACCAACAATGGTGGATAGAAAGTCATTTTTGTTTATGAAAGTCCCTCATATATATATATATAAGCTAGAGTTTGTGTTTGGCACAAGCCCAATACGGAAGTGAATATTAGGAATTCACACCCTACAGTGAAATACAAAGGTGGTAATGTTATGGTAGAAGGTGGAGTGGGAAATTTGGTATTTATTGAGAATATCATGGATAAACACCTGCACCTCAACATTCTTAGAGAAAACCTTCACCAGTGTGCAGAGAAATTAGTAATAATAGATACTTTTAAATCCAATGCACCAGCATATATTGTCAGGAAATGGTTGTTATATTAACTGCCCAAAAATATGTGCCCCCTCAGAGTACAGATCTTAGCCCAATAGGAATTTATGGAGTGAGCTAAATAAAAGAAAATTTTCCCAGCTTCTGTAATGATGAACCAAAGAAACAGTGATTGAAGAAGGGTAAAAATTGAGCCTGCCTATACGAAGAAAATAATTTCTAACATGAAAAAAAACTGTTAGAAGTAATCAGCTGTAATGCACACTCTACAAAATAGTGAATTTAACCAGTGTGAGGGAATAGATATATATATATATATATATATGAACTTTTGTTGACCAACTATGAATATTTAAGTGACTTGAAACTTCAGCAAGTGCTCTGAAACATATTTTGAAAACACTTGTCATACTTTAGAAGAATGATTGCTTTTCTTATTGTTGCAAATGGCATCATTTATCTACTTGTATGATCATGTAATGGCCAGTAATCTCCTTTTAATTGGTCCTGGTGGTTCTCACTCCATTATACTTTGTGGAAATCTCTCCCATGACATCCCTTTTGCTTGCCCATGCTGTATAGTGTGCTGCTCTCAAACTAAGTAGATCAGTCACACTGACTATGAGCACAATATTAAAAGTTGCTTTTCATACTGAATTGGTGAGTATTTTTAAAATTATGAAATTTTAAGTGAAAGGAAGTAACAGCATTGTTTAGCACACATAAACATTTGTAGGATTAGTAGTTACTGTATAATTAAATAAAAGCTGAATATCTAATTATACATGCCAACATTATACTTGATACATGTCAGCTGGTCACACACAGGGCTTGTGTTGCAGCAGTAGTAACATCATTTTGATGTTACAGTATTAACATACATGTGTATGCCAGTCATCTGACCTGCCATGCAAATGACCTTTGCAGATTTGATTGTTGACATTTGTAGTTGTATCACTTGATTTTACTTTTACTGAACCATTATGTTGTTAAATAAAATTGAATAGTATTAAAAGTTGATAAAATATTTGTAGTGGAACTCAAGGTCCAAACTTTGATGCTGAACATGGAAGCAAAGCTCCTTAAATTAGTCCCTCAAAAAATAAAAAATAAGTAGCATATCATGTAAAACTGACTAAAAATAGTTTTATCAATAAATTGTTTACTGTTATTAAATTCCTTCAAACAGGCAAAAGTATTAAAAGGAATATGAGTTACAATACTTTTGAAGAATATTGGCCACATTAAATAAATGGAGGAAGTCAAAATAATGAAAGTATAATGACAAAAATTTGTTTGGAGATGTCATTTTGGGATTAAATTCCATAAATGGAAATGAGAGATTTAAGAGAAGAAATAGAATTTTGAACTTATTATCAATTCAAAACAATGTATCAATAAGAATACAAAACAGAATACAAAAAAATAATTGAAATAGCACAAAAAATGACTCCCAAATCGTTAGTAGACAAAAAAGTGAACTTAGCAAAAAAGAACCCTCTCAGCTACAGAAACTAAAATGACCTTAAAAAATTCACTTACCACCCATGGGCCTTTGCTAAATTCAAAAAGGTCTTCAAAAAACAAAACATTCAACTAGCACCAGTCAACCAATACTCCTTAAAAAACCTAATATGCTCAAACATCAAAGATGCCATTCCAAACAAAAAATCTGGTACATACCAAATTGAATGCTGTGATAGTGAAATTTATATTGGAAAAACCAAAAGAAATTTAGAAACAAGAGCAAAGGAACACTTTAGGAATATAAAATACAAACAATTAGAAAAATCAGCAGATGCCACGCATTTTTGGGAAGAAAACCACATAAATCCAGAACCAAAACTACTTAAACACAGAACAGAAAAACAAGACTGTCCATATGGGAACAAATTTCCATTTCAAGAAATAGAAACAAAGTATTCGGCATCCCCCAAAAAGATTTGTTCAACAAGTTCCTTGAACCGCCACCAGAGAAGACCTCCGACAAAATATTGTCAGCTACACCACTGAGAACCAGTCGATGTCTGGTTGACAATGGAGGAAAGGAGCCACCGAAACTGTTCAGGAAAATTTAAAAGTAAGTACTGTTTAGTGTAATTAATCGACTTACCCTGAAATTTAACTAATTACATGTAATGTCAATCTCTTTTAAAGACACATGATTTTAAATAGCTTTTCCTATGACATAAAGCATTTATGAGATACCCTTTTATTATTAGTTTGATTATTTCAATACTCTGCAGATCTGTAAAATGTTTTACCTTGTAATGTCATGGAAACTGTATGGGATTGCAAGGCCAGTATACAGTAACTCACTCTTAAATATCTGATACTAATTCAGATTTCTCTTTCCTCCTTGCATCAATAATGAAATGTGTAATGAAGGTATTTCTGCAAAGGATTATCTCAATTAACATATAAATTAACATTTCATAAGAATAGTTTACATTTCCTGTGAAATCTCGATATATATTTGGGGTGAAATGAAATACTTCAACATACTATAAGTAGATGCTAGAGCCTACTGAGATCATCTTTAATGACACGATATTATGTAATAAAATACCTGACATCTATTAGACTGACTACACTTACAAATAAACAGCTTTACATCAGCAACTTCGTAATGTAATGGATAAACTGCAAAAGATGTTTTATGTGGAGTGCTGCTTGTAATAAGTAGCATATAAAAAAGGTGGCAGCATATTAGATTATCCTAGAACTATAGGATACAACTTCACTTTATAATTATATTATATGATTTCCACTTAAAACTTTTGTTTTAAAAATGATGATTTTCAGAAACAGATTGGGTATATGTACAAAAATTGGATTGGGAAAAGGCAGAACTTGGATTGTGAAAAATCTCTGTCAATCAGCAGTAAACTTTGTGTATACATAGATTTTCCAAGATGTTCATTGTAAATAACTATGTTCATTGAATAACTATATTCAAAATAATTTTTGAGCAATTATACTTCATTACTATTACAGCATACAGCTAAAGTACCTTACCTTGTATACTGCATAAAAGAAGTAGATAAAAGGCAGAATCCTAGTCTACTTCCATTACAAGAATTAAAAATAAACCCACTGTGCTCATGTGACTATTCTGAGTTCATTGTAATAATACAATACACACTTCGCTTTCTCTCTCTAACCTGCAGATAGTTAATGCAATGACACCAAACTCATTTCTGTCTTAGTAATGTGTTATCAATAATAGCAATTATGGAAAGAGGGAAGTTTTGGGAGCTGATGTATTTTCCCTAAACATTCTTCACTCAAGCTCTTTCAGAATGCAAAATAGTAATGACATTTTTGGTTATCTATTACGTGGAAATCACAAGACAAACATTAAACATTGATCCTTCCTAAATAAAAAAGGGGCAATTTTATATATATATTAAAACATATTATTCACCATTTGTCCCTGTCTTTTAATGTGGGTGGTTTGAAGCCACTTTTAGACATAAGAAATAATGCCCTCATAGGATGAAGATCAAACATTGGAGGTTGCAGTTCAGCAAGTTCAATAGCTGTCACACCAATAGCCCAGATGTCACACAGTTGGTTGTAGCCACCCTTCCTTTCTACTGCAGCAACCTGTAAAAAAGGACATATTCCAGATTTAAAAATGAGAGATCTGTACCGGTGTCCTTTGCACTGTGGTGGCAAGGTGGATGCTAAGTCAATTGTAATATAAATAAAAATGACAGGCAACTTGTAAAATAGAATGCAAGCTAGACGTAAGATTCAAGTAATTGGAAAGAGGGATCTAATGATGTAGATGAATAACATCTACTTTTGTGAATACAAAGCATCTGCTGTCTGTCCACGTTCTGACGGACCAGAGGAAGAAGGGGAGAGGAGAGACATTCCACATAGTCTAATCTGAGTTTTATAAAATCCATGCAAACATTGTTTTGCTCCTGGTATTGTCAACCCACTTCTCCAGTGCTATTTATGAACTGCTAATTTCTCTTGTTTCAAATATAAAATTGAACAAGTCACTAGTTTTATGTCAGAAGCAAGGAAAAAAGTGTGTTACATTCTGAGGGTAGTGAAATAATTAAGAAAGTGGTTGAGGTATGTGATAAGTGAATAAAGCAATTGCAAGAGCTGCCATTTATACATGGATTTCTCAACCGCTTCACCGATGGCCTTTTAAACCCTTCAGGGGCCGGAAATGGATACCCAATAAACAGAACAAGACATTTAAATTGTTAAATGCTGTAAAAATGCATCATAAATACAATTCCATATCTTCCGTATTTATTAAGTTACTTAAACGAAACAAAAACTGGTTTAAAACCCATTAAAGGCAGTATACGTCTACAGTAACAAAAAAGTGGAGACTACAGTAATAAATCGTTCAAATTTCACTTCTTTGTTTCACAGTAGCAAAAGCCATTCTTTGCGCAGAACCCGCCTAATATTTGAATCATTTTGTTTTGTGTGTATATGAACCAATGTATGTATAGATATGCAAGCGACTTCTCCGGTTCAAGTTTAGTTTATTTATGCTATACCAAGCGATAATCATACGAGTATATGTTGCGTTACACTGGAAAGAAAACTCTGTCAGCATCTGCTATTACAGTGTTTCTCAACCAAGGTTTCTGGTAGCCTTATGCAGCTGTTTTGGCTCAATATTTTAGTTATTTATACTCTCTCTGTATTCAGAGTGATTTCTAATAGCTATCAAGAGCTAAATGAATGGCACATTTGAAATTGTTAAATTTCAATGTTAACCATGGCTTATCCCCGTAATGTAGCAAACTTGCGTATGATGTATACAGGCTTCTGATATTACTGTAGAAAATCTGGAAGATTTCTTGTGCGATTATGAAGGAGATGTTTAGGATATAGATAGCAGTGACGTGTACTGGTCTACAGATGGCATGCTAGCTACACCAATGTTTGGGGGAAGTGGCGGGTCAAATATGGGTGATGTGGATCAGCTATTACTAGCTATCCCTCTTTACAAAAAACAATTAAATGGTAAAAAAAGTATTTTTATACCACTGGATGTAACCATGCACAATTGTTTAGTAATTTTCAGAGCTGTAAATTCATGCAAGACATTCATCTACCTGTACTTGCGCATATAAATAGCTCGTAACCTAATCGAGTATTATAATACTCAGAGTTAAGGGGTAAGAAATTCACCACGACATCATCCCTCATAATTGAGAGAAAACACTTTCCTAAAAGCACAACACCCACAACCAAAAAAGTTGCAACCATTTCGAAAATGTCTAGTGTGTTGTGAAAAAGAAGTTTGCAAGGAAACCAATATTATTTGGTGTGAATCTGCAAATGTGCCCTTGGGTGTTTATCGAAGTTTGGAGGTGTACAATTCAAAAAGAAATCTTTAGGGGTACGTTTTCATCCCTTATAGAACTAATTTAAATTTATTGTAAAATAGGAAGATTAAAATAATTGGCGTTAAATGAGCATTAAATGCATGTATGCATTTATACATGTCCATATCGGTTTGGGGCATTTTAACTTGGACGTCATATGACGTCCATATCGGTGAAAGGGTTAAAGAACAATCAAAAGAATTAGCAAACAGGTGTAAAATAAGCATAAGTGATGAAAAGAGTGTTCTAATGACCCCAGGGAAACACTGAGAAACAAGACCTGCATGCTCATAGTGAATGTGAATGATTTTGATAGATGTGTGATTCAGAGAATTATCTATGACTTTTACATTGTCAAAAAGCATGCTCCTACTCTAAATAAATTGCTACCTGTTGTTCGAGAGAAGATAAATTTTCCATGGGGACAAAATTCACTTTGGAGAGTAATTTTACAGCTTGGATTTAAATGGAAGAAATGTCAAAACAAAAGAAAGGTACATATAGAATGCCCTCATATCATTGCTTGGTGGCACAATTATTTCATCAACATAAAGCATATGCAAGAAAATGAGAAAAGTTCTTTTTTGGGGGGAAAATTCATTTGGCCATTGAAGGGAAAATAATAAAGGGAAAATTAAGAGGATTGGGAGAGACTAAATGTGTAATCACTTTCTTGAAGAAATTGAATAAGAGCGTGGTATACTGGTTTGCGGCATGACTGTAATAGGGTGATGGTGCTAGCGGCAAAAGGAACAGAATGGTGAAGCAGGTGGTGAAGGAAGGGAGGTGAGGAAGGAAGAACGTTGTGCTCTGTAGCGAGAGCAACTGAACAGGAGATGATTGAGGTCAGCGATTTCATCTGGGTCTTAAGGACATGCAGGGGAATCAATGAGATGTAATCTGTGTAGATGCGCAGGATAACATGCATGTCCAATATATCGAGATTTAACTGTATTTAGTTAAACTCATCTATAAATTAATAATGCATGTCCAAGTCGCATTCTAATGATAGTGGTGAGATGACGATGGGCAATCCTGTAGCTAGAGAACCAAAGAGTCGTGGAAAGATGCGACTGAATGGCGGAGTAGTGTTTGCCTTTGATGGACTGAGAACAAAGCCAGACATCATTACAGCAGCAGTAGGATTCACACAGAAGGACTGGGAAGAAGTCTGTGTATGGTAGTTGAAAAGTACCTTGGGCTAAAGATACTTTATATATTGATGAAAGCTGGGTGGAAACATCACTTTTGGCAAGTGCTGGCGATGTGAGTACGAATTTGGCATCCATGCAAAACTGAATGCAGGCAATAGCTTGATAATATTTTATGAAGGTAGCTTAAATAGCTTCCTGGAAAACTTTCTGCTCGTTTACAAGGCCAGGACAACCGCAGATGACTATCATGGACAGATAAACCATGAGAACTTTGAAAAATGGATCTGAGGACAGTTAGATTCTAATTTGCGCCCTTCTGTAGTGGTGTTAAACAATGTTCCTTATCACAGTGTAGAAGCAGATAAACTCTCCGCCTGCCTCGGTAGCGTATATGGTAGCGTGTCTGCCTGACATTCAAGAGGTCCCGAGTTCGAATCTCAGTCAGGGTGAGTTACCTGGATAAGGTTTTTTCTGGGGTTTTCCCTTATTCTGAAATACGAATGTCAGGTAACTCTAAGCTCCATGGACCCCGGGCGCATTGAGCATCATTTCACCCATCAACCATTTCATTAATCATCCGATATGACTAAATGTTGGAGGACGTAAATAACAAAGGATTAAAAAAAAAAAAAAAAAAAAAAAAAACTCTCACCTAGGAATGCTGTGAAATCTGCTATGATATTGTGGTTGCAGAACAAAGGGGTCCAGTGTGGCAGTTCTATGCACAAAAAGATGCATTTTTGGTTTCGTTGGACCCCACTGTTGTTCATTTGCCGCCATACATGTGTGACCTAAATCCTGTAGAAACTAGCTTGGACCAAAGTGAAACAAACAGTTGGAGAAAGAAATATAACAGATGACTTATCCTTACAGAAATTGCATGATATAATGTTGTGACATAAACAGACTAGCAGGGTTTTTGTCAACATGTAGAAAAGGTAGAAAATGACTACTGGAGAAAGATGGTGTAGCTGAAAACATCCGCAGAATTGTGATTTCATTGTGAGATAAGCAGTGATTCTTCTTACTTCTCTTCCTGTTCCTGCATGAAAATGAATCTGGCTCCAAAGAAGAGCTAGCTACTCCACTTGCTTGAGGTGAGTATATGGTTTTTATAAGATAAATATATTGCTTGAAGTGAATAACATTTAAGTTTTGCTATTTTGAGCGACTTCTTTGCTTTAATTTGGCATGAATACTCATTCTATGGTTGCTACTAGTGCCGTTATTGCAACCAGAACCATGTCTCTACATTCAGATATTGCCATATATATAAAATCATTCACTCGTGTCGCATTCCTGCCAGAAGCCATGAGCTCATGGACAAACAGTGATATAGTTGAGATGTAACTAAGCGCTCTGGGTCTGATCTCTGCCATCTGACATCAGAGAACAACTATCACAGGAAGGACTTTATCAATTCCATTCTATTACTCCATCTTCCAAATTTCGGCTTTTCTTCTTCTTTCGTGGCAATTTTTTTCTAATTCCTTCACACTTTTTGATGTTTTTATATGCAACCATGATTTTTAATAAAATTTCTTTACTGTTAATGCAATTTCATGTTGGCGGGCATTCTTTTAATGCTATTGTTTGTTTATTTACTTACTGCGTAATGTAGCCATACTGAAGAATTCAGTGCAGCCAAACTATGCTTGTTTCTCCACTGAAAGCAATGTTTCCAACAATCTTACTTGTAGCAAAATTACACTATCTAGAAGACTAAATGTATGAGTTTGCGGACTGTATCAGACTGGTTCGGCTAATGCTGCGAAATGTGCATGATGTCAAATTACACCAAGTATAATGCAAGAGGGAAAATTGGTGGTCCCGGTCACGTCGTTGAAATCGACGAATGCAAAATTAGACGACGCAAGATTCATCATGGGTGCTGCAATTACACTGTAGAGTGTATTTGTATCCCTCCTGTTGTTGGGGCATATCGTCATCCACACCTATTCGTTTCCACGTTGATCATTCCCAAGATCCAGTTGCCCTCTACGATGTGCCCATGATAAAACTTGCATCATCCTATTTTGCATTTATCAATTTGAATGACATGACCAGGACCGTCAATTTTCTCACTTGCAGTATACTTAGTGTCATTTGACATCATACACACTTCGCGGCAGTAGCGGAACCAGTCCGATACAGTCTGTGAGCTCATACACGTATTTCCTACAAAGCACTCCATTATCTTCGTGTCATAGGATTGTTTATGTGCAAAGCAGTGCATGGGTAACAAAATTTGACCGGGCGATAACTTAGCCTTCTCAAATCATGTTCCTTTACACATGGACTGCGTCACCATGTCTGGGGCATTTTTGCAGAGGTTGGTTACAAGTTTTACGTATCTTTCTCATGTTGGCTGCAATGCCAGAACAGGCTGTTCGTCTGCTTGTGCATGCAGATATGTCCATCTTTGGACTTAGAAAATATTCTTGTGTCACACAAAAGAAAGTTTCTCCCAAATTTCTTCCACTTTATTTACTTCCAAATCTTAGCAATGAGGAAGGAAGTTCAAAATGTCAGGTGCATTTCACTGATAAAATAGGAGAACATTAGATCTTACTTTCTAAGTCTCAACTGAGGGAGCAGGAGGTAAACTGTGGCAATTTATCACAAATGTGAAAAGTGATGTGAATTATAAACAAGAAGTTAAATGAGGTCCAGTGTAAAAAAAGGTAATAAATGTGAAAAGACATTAACTAGAAGCTGTCTTTCACAACAGATCTATGTGAATGTATATTACAAATTTACAAGGTTCTGTTTTACATCCCATCTAATTTGCAGATATTCAAAAGTTCTTAAAACTGTTTTCCTTTATTCATAACATATGAATTAACAATCACCCCCGATGAAGCTTGCCGCAGCTGCAAACGAAACATTTAGGAGAGAGATGATGCCCAATGGCCCATGACCTTATAGAATCTTCTACTGAACATTATCTGAATTAATCAAAAGGAATACTTTGTTGCTGTGAAAATTGGCATAATATCATGGTTATTTTTAATGCTTATCACATTCATCACATTAGGGAAGTACCATGCATAATATTGCAGCACTCTTTCAACATTTCACTGCATACACATGCTTCCTCACACTCTTTTTGGAAAATATAAAACTTGAAATTTCATCAAGGTATTCAAAGATAATTAGTAATTAAGGATACTAATTATTTTAACAAATATCGAAAGTTTATTTTGCACAGTTTTATTTCCTCTAATACATACCTAGCAGTACATAGTGAAAATATTGTATACCATTTAAAGTATGTCAAGATTTCATCAGAAATCATGCTTTAAAAAGTTCTTCCCCCCTCCAAGCCGAAAAAAAGCATTTTTAGGAAATAGTCTAAGTGTGCTAGAGAATGTTTCCCTGTCTGCATCACTGTAAATTATGTGTGGAATAAACTTTGTTGAATTGTACATTATTGGTTTCAATTTAAGACATGTTTTTCACAGAAATGAATTGAGTCTTTATATTCATCCTGTAGATGAACATGAAGTAGGTAAAAGGACAAGCTTTGTGATAAGTATAGCGAGAACATACTCTGAATATAGCACATTAGATTGCTAATAATTAAGACATTTTACAAAAATACCACTTAATCAAAATAAGTCCGACAAACTATGCAGATCAAAAGTATAAAAATTTAAAGAAGTGTAGAAACTGTGAAGCACAAGTTAAAATAAAAATGAGTCGAGAAGATATTGACACATTGCTTCACTAACACTGTTTTCCATAGGACATGTTTCAAGAGCAGTTGCTCCCATCATCAGTTGATTCTCAACTAGTGAAGGTTGTAGTGTTTTCCTCTTTCTCCGTATTGTCGTTAGATGGTCTGATGTATTTGTCAAAGATATCTGGTGGTAGAGTTTCGAAGTTCATAATTCTACGGTGATTTTTGTTATTTTTCTTTTTCCCATATGGAAAAGATCTATGGGATGATTAACTTGTTTTATTAAAGTTGTCTCCAAATTAATGCCTTGTCTCGTATTCAGAAAATGAACGGCTACTGCTAATCTTTCTATTTCACCGTTTTTAATGTTTCTTATATGTTCTTTCATTCTGATGTCCATATTTCTTTTTGTTTTTCCTATATAAATTTTAGGGCAAGTTTCACATTTGATCTCACTGATTCCTGGTTTTTCTTTTGCAGTAATTGAATTTTGGGGGGTACCTTTTAACAAATTCTTAATATTCAATCTATTTTGAGGAGTAAGAACTATGTTGTGTGTTGAGAAGATTTTTTGGAATTTATTATGGGTTCACGGGTGGAAAGTAAATGTCTTAAAAAATTTGGACATAGCTACTTTTTCAATGTGTAGGTATTCTTTTTGATAATCACCCTGGAACCTACAGGAGCAAAAGAGAACAAAATTTTTTAAGACATTTAGTTTCCACCCATGAGCCCATAATAAATTCCAAAAAAATCTTCAACACACAACATAGTTCTTGTTCCTCAAAATAGATTCAATATCAAGAATTTGGTAATAGGTCTCCCCAAAAGTTCAATTACTACAGAAGAAAAACCAGGAATCTATGAGATCAATGTGAAACTTGCCCTAAACTTTATACAGGAAAAACAAAAAGAAATATAGACATCAGAATGAAAGGAAATAAGATACATTAAAAATGATTAAATAGAAAGATCAGCAGTAGCCTTTCATTTTTTGAATACCAGACGTGACATTAATTTGGAGACAACTTCAATAAAACAAGTTAATCATCCCATAGATCTTTCCGTATGGGAAAAAATCTTCATTGACAAAAATTGTCATAGAATTATGAACTTCGAAACCACCAGACATCTTTGACAAATACATCAGACCATCTATCAACGATATGGAGAAAGAGGAAACCACTACAACCTGCACTAGTCGAGAATCAGCTGATGGGAACAACTGCTCTTGAAACATGTCCTGTGAAAAACAGCGTTAGTGAAGCAATGTATCAATATCTTCTCGACTCATTTTTATTTTACGAAGATTAAACTTGCTATGATAAAATATAGCATCTATATAGAAATACTCATATACAATTGGCTGTTAAATGAATAAAACTTTTGCAGCACTCATCCATATAGCAAACACTGTTTAACAGAAGTACAAATACTTTCTGCAAACACTGTAGAACCTACAATGCCATTTCTAAAGATGATGTTGTTGACTAATGGCACTGGGGATTAGTTGATTTGCATCATTTTCCCCCTACCTTCCCAATATAAAGCCTGTAGGTTCCCACTTTTGAGACCATTACATTTGTCCAAATGGTGTTTGTTCATGATGACATCCTCTTTACAGATAGTACATTTGGATGTAGGTATGCAGTGTATTTTATAAAGGTCATTCCTAAAGATGTACAGTAATGAATTTTAGGTGAACATAAAATTTGTACTAACCCCTTTCATGTATTCTTTTCTGAAGGGTACCTTCTTTATAATCAAATTCAAGAGAATCTATGTACTTTAACAATGTGCTTTATCAATAATGAACTCATGTATCTTGCTTTCAACCTTGAGTGACCTAAGTAATCTCAAGTAATAGAGAGATGCATTGTATGTCAGTGAAAAGAAGATGTGGTTAATCAGATATAATTTTAGATGCATTTCATTAGCAGATTTGCTCAACAAGTCATCTCAATGCTGAGTCAAGGTACTTTTATTCATCTATATGCAAGATGCATCCCAACTTTTGCAAGACAGAAGACACATTTGGGTTTAATTACTTAATCTCATATTAATTCTGTCTAATTTTAACATCACATTTACATTAAGTTAATTGGGAGTCGATTAATAACACAAAACAACACTCACTTTTAAATTTTCCCGGAACCGGTTTCTGAGGCCTTCCCTCTATCTTCAGCCGGACATCGACTAGTTCTCATTGGTGTAGCTGGCAATATTTTGTCTTCGGCCTCCTCTGGTGGCGGTTCGAGGAACTTGCTGAACAAATCTTTCTGGGGGATGTCGAAATTGAATACTTTGTTCCTATTTTTTGAAATAAAGATTTGTTCCCATGTGGACAGTTCTTGTTTTCTTGTTGTATGTTTTAGTAATTTTGGTTCTGGATTTATGTTGTGGTTTTTTTCCCAGAAATGCGTGGCAACTGCTGATTTTTCTAATTGTTTGTATTTTATGTTCCTAAAGTGTTCCTTTGCTCTTGTTTCTAAATTTCTTTTGGTTTTTCCAATATAAATTTGACTACAGTCACAGCATTCAATTTGATATATACCAGACTTCTTGTTAGATGGAATGGCATCTTTGATGTTTGAGCAAATTAGGTTTTTTAAGGAGTAATGGTTCACTGGAGCTAGTTGAATGTTTTGTTTTTTGAAGACTTTTTTGAATTTATCAAAGGCCCATGGATGGTAAGTGAATTTTTTGAAGATCATTTTAGTTTCTGTAGCTGAGAGGGTTGTGGTTTCCTTTAGTAGTTTCTTCTTTTTTGCTAAGTTCACTTTTTTGTCTACTAGTGATTTGGGAAAGTCATTTTTCTGTGCTATAATTTTGTTGTATTCTATTTTGTATTCTTCTGCTGTGAGAGGGATGTTGATCAGTCTGTGTGCTAAACTATTAAAGATTGCCTGTTTGTGGGATCTTGGATTGTAGCCATTAGCTTTTATGTAGTTGTCTGTCTGTGTTGGTTTTCTGTAAATGCCAAAGTTTATTCTATTTTTATTTCTGATTATTTTTAGATCTAAAAATGGTAAATACTCGTCTTTTTCAACTTCTACAGTGAACTTGATGCTTTTTTCTTGAATATTTAAAAGTTTTAGTGCATCACTGATGTGTTTTTTTGGCACTATGGCAAATATGTCATCTACATGTCTTTGCCAGAGTTTGAACATCCATGGGAAACCTTTAGTGATCCTTATTTCTAGTGCACTCATGTACAGATCGGCCAGGAAGGGTGATAAGGGGTTGCCCATTGCTAAACCAGAAGTTTGATGGAAATATTTTGTTTGAAACTGGAAGAAATTCTGTTCTATGCATAAATTGGTAAGTTCGATGTAATCTGAAATTTCAAGTGATGACATTCCAAGTGATTTGAGCCATTTTTCTATCAATGTTGGGAGTTGTTTAACTGGTATGCTGGGAAACAGTGATTTAACGTCAAATGAGACTAGTGTGTCTTCTTCATTTAGTTCAGTATCCTTAATGTGTTCTATAAGTTCATAGGTGTTTTTGATGCTTAGGCTATCGAATTTTGGAAATGAGTTGAATTTGTTTGTTAGCCATTTTGCAAGTTTGTATGTTGGTGAATTTATACTGCTAACTATAGGTCTCATTGTTATGGATGGTTTGTGTATTTTGGGTAAGCCATAAAGTCTAGGTAAGGTTGGGTTATCTGGTTTAACTGCATATTTGTTTGATATTATACTTGATTTTGCTATTGTTTTTTCAAATGATTTTATGCAAGCTGTTAATGGATTTTTGTTAATGGTTTCATATTTACTGTTAGTTAGCATTTCTTCCATTTTTTCAAGGTAATCAGATTTATCCATTATGACTATTTTGTTACCTTTGTCTGCCTTGGTGTATATGACGTTTTTTTGTTTCAATGAACGGATAATATTTTGTTTGCTCTTCTGAACGGATCTGGTTTTTATTTCTTCCAAAATATTTTCACATTGGCTTTTAAGTGGGTTTTGTTTTGATACTGGTAGACACTGTGCCGAAATGTTTATATCTGCAATGTAGTCCTCAATTTCGTTTGAAAAACTTACGCAAGTTTTTAATCCTTTGTTTAGAAGACCTAATTCTTTTGTGGAGAAATTTTGATTTGATAGATTTACAACGTTTTCAAAGTTTTGCGTGTTTGTTTTTTCGTTTACGCTACTTGTTGCTGTTTTGCATTTAGCGTGTGGACTAATTGCTGCAGGACTCAAGTTTCTATTTCCGATGTGTCTCTTCGGAAATCGGAAATAGAAACTTGAGTCCTGCAGCAATTAGTCCACACGCTAAATGCAAAACAGCAACAAGTAGCGTAAACGAAAAAACAAACACGCAAAACTTTGAAAACGTTGTAAATCTATCAAATCAAAATTTCTCCACAAAAGAATTAGGTCTTCTAAACAAAGGATTAAAAACTTGCGTAAGTTTTTCAAACGAAATTGAGGACTACATTGCAGATATAAACATTTCGGCACAGTGTCTACCAGTATCAAAACAAAACCCACTTAAAAGCCAATGTGAAAATATTTTGGAAGAAATAAAAACCAGATCCGTTCAGAAGAGCAAACAAAATATTATCCGTTCATTGAAACAAAAAAACGTCATATACACCAAGGCAGACAAAGGTAACAAAATAGTCATAATGGATAAATCTGATTACCTTGAAAAAATGGAAGAAATGCTAACTAACAGTGAATATGAAACCATTAACAAAAATCCATTAACAGCTTGCATAAAATCATTTGAAAAAACAATAGCAAAATCAAGTATAATATCAAACAAATATGCAGTTAAACCAGATAACCCAACCTTACCTAGACTTTATGGCTTACCCAAAATACACAAACCATCCATAACAATGAGACCTATAGTTAGCAGTATAAATTCACCAACATACAAACTTGCAAAATGGCTAACAAACAAATTCAACTCATTTCCAAAATTCGATAGCCTAAGCATCAAAAACACCTATGAACTTATAGAACACATTAAGGATAATGAACTAAATGAAGAAGACACACTAGTCTCATTTGACGTTAAATCACTGTTTCCCAGCATACCAGTTAAACAACTCCCAACATTGATAGAAAAATGGCTCAAATCACTTGGAATGTCATCACTTGAAATTTCAGATTACATCGAACTTACCAATTTATGCATAGAACAGAATTTCTTCCAGTTTCAAACAAAATATTTCCATCAAACTTCTGGTTTAGCAATGGGCAACCCCTTATCACCCTTCCTGGCCGATCTGTACATGAGTGCACTAGAAATAAGGATCACTAAAGGTTTCCCATGGATGTTCAAACTCTGGCAAAGACATGTAGATGACATATTTGCCATAGTGCCAAAAAAACACATCAGTGATGCACTAAAACTTTTAAATATTCAAGAAAAAAGCATCAAGTTCACTGTAGAAGTTGAAAAAGACGAGTATTTACCATTTTTAGATCTAAAAATAATCAGAAATAAAAATAGAATAAACTTTGGCATTTACAGAAAACCAACACAGACAGACAACTACATAAAAGCTAATGGCTACAATCCAAGATCCCACAAACAGGCAATCTTTAATAGTTTAGCACACAGACTGATCAACATCCCTCTCACAGCAGAAGAATACAAAATAGAATACAACAAAATTATTGAAATAGCACAGAAAAATGACTTTCCCAAATCACTAGTAGACAAAAAAGTGAACTTAGCAAAAAAGAAGAAACTACTAAAGGAAACCACAACCCTCTCAGCTACAGAAACTAAAATGATCTTCAAAAAATTCACTTACCATCCATGGGCCTTTGATAAATTCAAAAAAGTCTTCAAAAAACAAAACATTCAACTAGCTCCAGTGAACCATTACTCCTTAAAAAACCTAATTTGCTCAAACATCAAAGATGCCATTCCATCTAACAAGAAGTCTGGTATATATCAAATTGAATGCTGTGACTGTAGTCAAATTTATATTGGAAAAACCAAAAGAAATTTAGAAACAAGAGCAAAGGAACACTTTAGGAACATAAAATACAAACAATTAGAAAAATCAGCAGTTGCCACGCATTTCTGGGAAAAAAACCACAACATAAATCCAGAACCAAAATTACTAAAACATACAACAGGAAAAGAAGAACTGTCCACATGGGAACAAATCTTTATTTCAAAAAATAGGAACAAAGTATTCAATTTCGACATCCCCCAGAAAGATTTGTTCAGCAAGTTCCTCGAACCGCCACCAGAGGAGACCGAAGACAAAATATTGCCAGCTACACCAATGAGAACTAGTCGATGTCCGGCTGAAGATAGAGGGAAGGCCTCAGAAACCGGTTCCGGGAAAATTTAAAAGTGAGTGTTGTTTTGTGTTATTAATCGACTCCCAATTAACTTAATTTATACAACAACACTGTTTTCAAAACTTCCATGAAAGGATTTATCACATTTACATCTAACATAGCACCAGTAACCAATAATTTAATTTCAAATAACATTATTTTTATCAACTGCCATAAAACACCTTATCAAATTAAAATTACAAAATGTTTAAAAATAACATAAAAGCCTTAAAAGGTAAGTACATCAAACTTATTAACGAGGGTTGGCCGATAAGTCCTGGGTCTCACACAGAAATAGCACCACTGGGCCTGTTTGACAAATAGCATCATATAGTTTAACTCTAATCTAGCTTGTATCCATAGTTACAGGTCAATCGCTTGTTTAGTTTCTGAATGACAGCATTTTAAACAAGACAATGTCCACCTCGGTAGTGTAGATGGTAGCATGTCTGCCTCGCGTTCAACAGGTCCCGAGTTCGAATCTCGGTAAGGGTGAGTTACCTGGATAACGTTTTTTTCCGAGGTTTTTCCCTTATCCTGAAGGATGAATGTCAGGTAACTCTAAGCTCCATGGACCCCGGACTCATTTGAGCATCATTTCACCTAATTCATTCATCGTCCGATATGACTTAACGTTGGAGGACGTAAATTACAAAACAAAAAAAAAAACCAAGCTTAGAGGTTTCATGAAAATGGAGGATTTGGAAAAACAAGCAGTAATTAAATACTTACATTTGGAAGGATTAACACCTAAAGAAATCAAGGGGAAAATGAACAGTACAATGAAAGACTCTGACCCTTCAAATACAATGATTAAAAGGTGGGCTGCAGAGTTTAAAATGGGACGAACACTAGTGATGAGCCTCGCTCTAGACATCCTGTGGAAGTCAGTACTTCAGAGACCATTGAAAAAATTCATTGTTTAGTACTGGACAACCACAGATTAAAGTTGTCTGAGATAGTAGAGGCTGTAAACAAATCAAAAGAATGTGCAGGTAATATTTAAAGTAATGTTTCAGGCTTTCACAAGGTCTGTGCAAGATAGGTGCTGCGTTTGTCGACACCTAATCAAAAGTTGCAAAGAGAAGCTGCTTCTGTTAAGAATTTGGAGCTATACCAGAGAAATTCCAGGGAATTTTTGAGATGGCTTATTACCATGGATGAAACTTTGATACATCACTACACTCCAGAAAGTAAATCACAGTGAAAACATTGGATTGCGCCAGGTGAACCAACTCCAAAAAATGCAAAGTTAATTTTGTCTGCTAACAAGGTTATGGGAATTATTTTTATTGATTACTTGGAAAAGGGTAAAAGTATCACTGGTGACTACTACACAAGCGGGGTCAATTCCATTACATGCAATTTATGTAATAACTTGGCACTAAAATAAATAAATAAATAAACAAATGAACAAAGGAACAAATGAATAAACAAATAACTAAATAAATAAACATAGTTAACATGAAAAATTCAATGCCATGGCTGGGATTTGAACCTAGATCTCCTGATTTCCATCCAGTCGCTCTTAACCATTGAGCTACCATGGCCAACTTGCCGTCATGACATTAAATTCTCCATTTGACTCATATTTCCCTGGTAAACCACTAGGGGCTCTCGCATTCGAGACACACCATCTGTGGCAATTTACTATCGTAAGTACTTGAGTCCCAGGCTTCATCATTCAACTCTTATTTTAGTTAATTGATGGAAATGAATTTTTCATGTTGACTATCTATAAAAATCCTTAGCCTATATAGGCTAGTATGAAGAAATGATTAATTTCCACCAATTAACTAAAACAAACAAATATTTAAAAAAAATATGTAAGTAAATATTTAAATAAATAAATACTACACAAGCTTACTGCAATGTTTGAGTTGTAAGAAAAAAAATCTTGTTTCTTTACGACAATGCTCTGGCCTATTATTCAGTTATTGCAATGGGAAAAATGTGCCAGATCTAGCACCCAGTGATTACCATCCATTCCAAAACCTCAAAAAATTTCTTAAGGATGCAGATATCACAGCAACATAGAGGGCATTGATGCAGTAAACAGCAATTTTGAGGACCATTATAAATCTCACTACAGAGATGGTTTAATTAAATTAGAACACTGATAGTACAAATGTATTAGCTTTTCTGGAGATTATGTTGAGAAATAAAGAAAAAAACATTTAGATGCTTCTTTTATTGTGAGATCTGGGACTTATCAGCCAAACCTTGAAAAAGCTTCTAAGGATAATAAAAAATTACATATAAATTGAACAAGAATCAGTTTGGAGTTAGTTTCAACTAAAACTTAAGCTTCATTTATAAGAATAATGTTCTCAAAAAATATTTCTATTGTAACTTCTGAAAAAATATCCCCAAACATCTATACAATAATAGTGTACCACCATCTGGAGTGACTGGCAACTGACAACTTTTGAAAAGTACTGACTATGCTTCTCTTTGTTTTATTACAATCACGGTCATGCAGTTCAGTATAATTTATTGTAGTGCAAAAGGTGATGCTTGTATGTTCCTGGGGTACTTTTGAAGATAAAACTTTTGAAAATGGGTGATCCAATTAATAAGATGGATCTGTAGGTTTATCTCAATGATACAGAGGCCTTCCTTCAGCTGTTATTCAATGAGGGTCTATATAATTGTAGTTTTAGTTATTTAAAAAATGTAATAAATGTAATTATATAAATAATTATGTAAATGTAAATTAAGTATATTATTTAAGGATAAAAAAAACGGTGTTGACTGCAATATTTGCACTTCCTTTATGTATATCTTGCTAAGCCTAGTGTCACATTATGCACATTGGTATCTTTTGTAGAACAAGTATGGTGGACAGTTAGCTTTCTAGGTCTCAACCCTATTCCACATCATCTTGCTTTTGTCACAACCCATAACTGCTATTCTGAATCAACACTAGTCCTATCTACATATCCTGTATTTCCTTTGTTATATTTTAAATACTTTAATTATTAGAATGAACTGAGCTGATATTGTTTATCAATAAAAATTAACAGAAATTAATCATTCTTCCACACTATCTGTGTAGGCTAAGATTTGAATAGGTAGAGTCAAATTGAAAAATTCAATGGCATAGCCAGGATTTGAACTATGGATCTGATGGTCTCTGTCCAATTGCTCTTAACCAATGAGCTACCATGGGCAACACCCCTGCATGACATTATATTCTCCAAATGACTTGTATTTTTTCCAGTAAACCAGTAGGGTTTCTCATATACAATGAGTATATGCACCATTTGTGTTGACTTACTATGCTGTAAGTACTAAATGGAATTAGTTATCTCTAATGCCAATAAGAAATGAAATGTGCAAAACTCTTAGACTATTGCAACAAAGGCAATTACTGTGCACAGTATGATTAGATTCTGGGCCCAACGAGCATCAAATTACAAGCTGTGATTCTGCACAGAGAATTCCATTCATTACAGTTTCAACAGTAGTTTACAGAAAACTTGACTGAAATGCCTCTTAAATTCACACTAAATCATGGGTTAAGGGGGGAAGGATTCTATTCTTCTAACATGCCATTTCATACTGAATAGAGTGTAAAACATTTTCAAAGAAGCCAAATATATTTGCTGTAGCAATTCCTGATAAATACATACATATAACTACATAAATATACAATATGACCACATGTATTGAAACTATTTCAGACCATTTTCGAGCTGGTGAAAGGTTCCTTCAGAAGGGTAGTAAAATCAGTTGTCTTGGTACATAGATTTATAGCACAAGCGCCTGCTAAAGAGAACTCCAAGAAAAATTAATTCACATCCAACATAGAATGAGACACTGAGAAGAACAGCATTTAAAGAGCACCCACAAACAAAAGCTTAATTTCAGTTTATTTCAGCCTATAGAATAGCATGTTGATCGCTTATGAAGATTTTCTTAAACCCAAATCTTTCTTCCTTGCATTTGAGACATTTCTGCTAAAATTGTTTTCACCTTTGAATAGCATAGAAGAAAATGGGGAGTTCAGTTGTCATTAAAAAGAGCAATTGAAAATTAAGTTGGACAAATGTACTTCTAAGTTATAGTAGTGCTCTTTGGAGAGCAAAAGATCAGTTTTTCTTTATGACCAACTTGCTATTATTGCAGAATCTGATAATCGATAACATAAGGTCCATGGAAGTTGTGAAAATATCACTTTTTTACACTTTCAGTATTTTCTTTTTTCTATACACTTCATTCTTTCTTCCTACTCATAAGAAAATAAATCAATATTAAATAAATAAATGAACTGTTCAGCACAAATCACAGCTCAGCCAGAGAAGAATATGTTTACAACCATAAGATCATACTAAAATCCTTCACTTTTTCAAGTCTGAGGAATACTATTCCAGAGAACCTGGATGAAATTCTCACCTATAGCTGGTATCACTTCCCAATTACAGATCTTGATCTGTTTTTCATCTTCTTTTTTCTCCTAACTGCTTCAGAAATTAAACTATATTATGTGGCCCCAAAGGAAGGAAGACCAGCAGGATCTTCATAAAAGGGAAACAGGGAAATATTAAGTGAATCATCAAGGAGGAAAACATGATCACTGTAAATAGATCAGAAATCACGATAATAGGAATGTATGTTCAGCCAAATACACCCATAGAAAACATAATGAATAAAATATCTACAGCCACAGAACAAACGAAAACAGAAGGGAACGTAATACTTGCCAAAGGCTTTAACTGCAGGATAGGCAAAGAAAATACCAAAACACACATCCTTCTCGAGACACTAGAAAAGGAAGGCTTCAGAATAGTGAACAAAAAAGAGACTCCAACCTACTTCACACGGAACGATCATAGCACCGTTAACCTTCTATTCTTTAAAGGAGACAGGCTACAACCATGTAAACAAGAAGGCCTATGGAACTCACCAGCAGCCCCCATAAGGAAACACATAAATATAATGACACACCTATGCATGGAAGTCCCACAAAAGAGGGAGGAAGCAGATGGACCAAGCATATATACCAGGAAAATTAAATGAGGAAAAACTAGGAAAACATCGGGAAGCCAGAAAGCTGATAGAAGAAGAAAAACTAGAAGCCCTAGAAACAGCCACCAAAGTAATAATGAAAGTCATAATAGTAAAGGAAGACACACACAAGCTTGGTTCAATCAAGAGTGTTACAAGGAAAGGAAAGGAAATCAGGACTAGCTATGGGAAGCCCGCTATCACCATTTTTGGCCAATCTATACATGAGCTTTTTCGAAACACATATAACTAAAGCCTTCCCTCATATGTTTAAAACATGGTACAGATACGTAGACGACATCTTTGCAATAGTGCCCTACAAACAAATAGATGATGCTTTGAAACTACTCAACCTGCAAGAACCCAGCATACAATTCACAGTGGAAACTGAAGAGGACTGTACTCTACCTTTTTTAGACCTTAAAATCAAAAGAAGCAATGAAAAACTAGAATTTGGCATCCATAGAAAAGCAACACACACAGATAATTACATCAAAGCAAATAGTTTCAACCCAATTCCACACAAACATGCAACCATCAACAGTCTCACACACAGATTAGTAAATCTACCTCTCAGACAGCAAGAATATCAAAATGAATACCATCAAATCTTAAAAACTGCAATTAAAAATGGATATGGAAAAAACCTTGTAGATAAAAAACTAAAATCATTCAAACTTCAAAAGAGATTAAAACAGATCACAGATCTCACACCAATAAAACAAGAAATTAGATTTGCTAAATTTACTTACCACCCCTGGGCCACAAAAAAGTTCCAAAAAATATTCAAGAAATACAATATAACATTGGCACCAAAAAACAATTACAACATTAAAAACCTACTTCACAGTAATAATACTGATAAGATAAAACCAGAGGAAAAGTAAGGCATTTACAAGATTAAGTGTAAAGACTGTGAAAAAATTTACATAGGGAGGACAAAAAGAAACATAGGCACTAGAAAGAAAGAACACTTCAGGCACTTAAGATACAAAAATATTGATAAGTCCGCAATAGCAGCTCATTTCTGGTCTGAAAATCATGAAATTGAAGATAGCACAGAATTACTAAAATACGTACAAAAACATAGTGAACTCGTCATATGGGAGAGGATATACATAGAAAAACATAAAAACCAACTAATGAACTTTGAAATCCCGCCAGAAGAGAATCCCACATTTAAGTTCATCACTAAATCAACAGATGGCAGCAGCAACCCCAGAATTACCCACACCGCTGGATCAAGCTTTAGTGGCATAAGAGCCGTAGATGCAAACGATGATTTGCGAAACATGTCCTCAAAATAGGTACGAAAGTGAAGCAGATGTGTAAAAAATACGACTCATCTAAAAATTAATAATATGGTTTTCCTTTGCTTAAACCAAAGGACTAAAAGTAGTGTTGTGATGTTTACTGCTCCTCTGAATGTCTTGTTTTCCCTTTAGTCTTTACATGGTGCTGACCTTGACGGTGATAACATTAAATTTCAATGGTAATTACTCCCTTACGAAAATGGCGATGCTACGGTCCTTTTTAACAGTTAATGATGATGTACTCTTTCTCCAGGAGGTAAAGACTACTGATTTTTCGATTATTACACATTATAATGCATATGTCAATATGGGAAGTGAATCCTTAGGCACCGCAATATTAACAAAATCTGGCATTGAATTAACTTCCATAGAAAAACTGCCTACCGGAAGAGGAATATGTGGAGTCTATTAAAATGTTCTTTTTGTTAATATTTATGCACCATCTGGCTCTAATAAATACAAGGAAAGAAATTTGTTTTTTTAGTCGGATCTTCCATATCTTCTGTGTTCATTACCACAGTGCTATATTCTTGGTGGGGATTTTGATTGTATTTTGCAGGCAGCAGATTGTTCTTGGACATTTCGACCTAGTAATACATTAAATAAGCTGATCACAGTAATGCAAATGTGTGACGTCTGGCTACAGGTGCATTCAGTGGTACAATATACACATTATTCAGGAAACTCAGCGGCAAGATAGGATCGCATATATACTCCCGCCCACCTGCAAAATCACATACAAGCTGTTGAACTTATACCAGTAGCCTTTAGTGATCACGAGGCGGTCAGTCTGCATGTTTCTTTAAATTTATATTTTATTCCACATGGACGTTCATACTGGAAACTTAATACCACTTTACTAATTGATTCCACGGTGACGGCCAGATTTACAGAAATATGGAAGGTGTGGAAGTCACGCTTGCCATCCTTCCCCAATTATACAGAATGGTGGGAGTGTCTTGTTAAGCCACAAATCAAACGATTCTTTCAACAGTGCTCCTATTCTAAACTTAAAGATGAGGATAATTTGATCAATTTTTATTTTCGATGTATTCGTGAATTGCATAATGTTTATCAACCAACAACAGACAACAGGATGCCATTGCGGCAAGTCAAAGCAAAAATTTGCACGATTTATCGAAAACGAATGGAAGGGATCCAACTTCGCAGTGGAGATATGACGAAAATTGGTGATGAACAGATAGGATTTTATCATCTGATGAAACTGAGCAAGAGACGCCAAAGAAACACGATTAAGCAAGTTCAATGGGATGGACATGAAGAGATTACCCAGCACGGAACTAGTGCTGCCTTCTGTAGGCATTTTTCTTCCCTGTTCAGCGAGCCTGCTGGAGAAGTGGTAACTTTAGAACACGTGTGTTTCCCATCTCAGCAAAATGTAACTTCAGAAGAGAATAGTGCACTGGAGCAGCCCATTTCAAAGAAGGAACTGTATGAAGCCTTGAAACAAGGAAAAACCTCTAAAACACCAGGTTCTGATGGTATCTTGCATGAGTTTTATACAGTTTTTTTTGGGATGTTATTGGTGATGATTTAGTGCAATTGTTAAATTGTATAGTACAGAACAAACAACTGTGTGTGTGTCACAACGGAAGGGTGTTATAGTGCTCATCAGCAAGAAACTCAACAAAGCTCAAGTTACTAATTACAGACCAATTACTTTATTGAATTATAATTATAAGTTATTGGCCAGAATACTAATCAATGGAATCCAGCCTTTACTTGATAGGTTGCTTCATCCAGCACAGGCATGTGGACCTACTGGTCGTTCTATCTATGATATAACATGTTCTCTGCGAGATGCTGTAGCCTGTTGTGGTTATACAGGAAAACAAGCAGTTATAGCCTCGCTGGACTTTAAGAATGCGTTTTATAGTGTGTATCATCGATACTTGTTTCAGATCCTGAAGTGGCATGGTTTTTCTGAAAACTTTATATCCATCATAAAGTGTTTATATGGTGGCATAACCTCCAGTTTGCAAATCAACGGCTTTTTGACCAGAGAAATACCGATAAAGCGCTCCATTCGTCAAGGTTGTCCAGCATCCATGATTTTATTTGTACTGGCTCTCAACCCCTTATTATATACATTACATGACAGAGTGAATGGTGCCCAGTTGAACGGCTATAAATTGGCAGTTTCAGCTTATGCGGACGATGTAAGTGTTCTTCTATCCATGGAATCAGATGCCTCCAATATGACCTGAATCCTTCAGGAGTATGGCAATGTCTCTGGCTTGGCACTTAATGCTGATAAATCATGTATATTACCCATAGGTCCATGGAGAGAACTGCCCGCACTACCCCCTTTGAAGACGTTAAGGCAGTTAAGAATTTTAGGCGTACTATATTCTGCCTATTTAAACGAAATGCAATCGATAATTTGGGCGCCCATGGTCCAATCAATCAAAGTACATTGTAAAACTATGTATCATTGAGAATTATGTTTATATGAAAGAATGTGGGCCATACATACTTATGTACTTTCCCGGCTGTGGTACTTGGCACAAATCCTTTCCATAACGAAGCAACATCATCGGCAACTAACTGCAGAGATTGGTTGAAATATATGGCAGGGAAATATTTTCTAAGTGCCTGTGACAACCCTTTAGCAGTGTCTATATTCCGTCTTTGGAATATAGAGCTAAGATGTAGAGCGCTTTCTTTAGTCGGAATTATATGCTACAGCACAAGGATTGTACTTTCTCCAGCAAGTGGTTACAATATTGGATTTCTGCCGTGGGACTTGACACCCCACTAGATGTTAGATGGATTCTAACAAACCTTAGACTACATGCTTAGCTATGTGCATGATTGAAGTTATCTACTGACCGCCACTGACTACACCTCTAAGAAAATCTATGAGCTGTGTATGCTTCAATGTAAGGCTCCTGCTATGCGCATATCCGGGATTGGACAGCGGACACTCACTGTTCCGCAATGTTCTCCAACATCTCCTCAAAACATCTGTTGGCTAGACTCCAATCCCTATGGTTTATAGTGGTACATGACATCCTGGCCACCCTCAGTCGATCACATACGATACGGCTCTCAGATTCAAGTAAGTGTCTGAAATGTGATGGGGAGGATACGCTACAGCATAGACTTCATGAATGCCCAGTTGTGGCGCTGATTAAGGGACGCTTCATGGATTATCTACAGCAACTCCTTTTGACCCGATATACCTGGTGTACCCCACAAATTCTTCTTGAACCGAACTTTGTGATCACTCCACCTGCCAGACATTGGTTTTGTGTGTGGTTACTAGCTCATACAGTGTATTACATACTGCAACATTCGGAGTATGTGAATTCCTTTGACTATATGAGTTATCTGAAAACAGAACATGCTAAGCTCCTTGGTGATAGAAAATCTACCAAGTTTTATGTGGCATATCAATTTTTTTTGAACGAAGGTAAATGTTTCTGTAGTTATAAACAACACAAAACAGTACATCCACTCATTAATACAGTCATTTATTGCGATATGCGCACTCCGAGATTTTGTTGCACACTTAGGTCCGTAAAACGGATATATCACCCAACGTCCAGCGTTGCCTTCTTTGGGCAGACAGCTAAGCGGTGGAGGCCACCGCAGAGGACACCTCGGGAGGTCATGTGACACATCTTAAATGGGTGCCTCAGCTGCTGGCAGTTGAAGCAGTGAGTAGTGTTGTTATTTGTCTTCAAGACCTTTAGTGCTTCTAGCAATCTCGTTTTACTGTCAAACAAGTTTGTTCTCTCATTTGTTTTTGTCCAAAATGTAAATATCAGAATGTGAAACAAATGTAAAGATCAGGATGTGAAACAAATGTACAAAAATAAATAAATATATTTAAAAAAACAAAAAGTTTAGAGGAGTAGCTCTAGAAAATGCGTCCTTTAAAGTTTTCACGAAGATACTATATGAAAGATGACTAGAAGCCTTCAATGGACACATCCCAGAAAACCAATTCAGTTTTATGAAAGGTAGGAGCATGGTCCAGGAAGTGAAATATCTAATAGATCAGGTAGAAGAAGCCCTGAGACACAAAGCAGGGAAATACCATGCAGTCTTTGTTAACTTCAAGAAGGCATTTGCACGCCTTGGTAGCCTGGATGGTATCATGTCTGCCTCACGTTCAAGAGGTCCCGAGTTGGAATCTCGGTCAGGGCGAGGTACCTGGATAAGGTCTTTTCCAGGGTTTTCCCTTATTCTGAAAGACGAATGAGGCATAACTCTAAGCTCCATGGACCCCGGACTCATTTGAGCATCATTTCATCCATTTCATTCATTGTCCGATATGACTTAACGTTGGAGGAGAAATTTAAAAAAGCATTCGACTCAACAGGCAAAAGCTGATTCAGAAAATGAAACGGACAATTGGCGAGAGAGACCCACTACTAGCAAGAATAATTAAAGCCTGTCAACAGAAGAACATAATCCAAATAAACAACATAGAAATCTCTGAAGACATAGTACAAACAAACGAAATCATGAAAGGGCTGAGTCCCACACTTTTTAACATTTACAAAGCAGATGTGAACAGCATAGTAGAGGAAGGATCAAAAACAGAGCTGATCCTATATGCGAACATGATAATTGGAGCAGCAGAGAAGGAGGATGTGCAAAGGGCAGTACATAGACTGGAGACCTGGGCAGAGGAAAACAGCCTACAGACAAAGAAAAGACAGTATAAATGACCTTCAGAAAAGGGGGAAAGTCAACGCCCAAAGACAATATAAGATTACACAAAAAGCACTGCAAAGGTAGGAAATGATAAATATCTGGGAATAACACTATGGACAACAGCGGCATCCTTTTGTATACACATTTCAGAAAGAGCAGCAGCAGCAATCAGGGCCTCGTACAACATTCCAAACATAGCAGGTTTATCAACTTGCACGGTGATGAAACTATTCAAGACAACAGTAGCGCCAGTGATAACATATGGAATTGAGATCGTGTGAGAAAAGCTGAAGATCGGATACCTGATCAGAATAGAAAGAATAAAAGCAATGTTCATGAAGAGGATCACCCAAGCTGAAAAAACAGCGCCATCCTAGATGGTATACACAATGAGGGAGACGTCTTCATAGAAGACATACGAGCACAATTCTACCTACAATCAACAGAAGCAAGCAGGGCCCCAGTAAACATCAGGGAAAGGAAGAAAATTGAGATAAACCTCAACTTCTACACCTCACCAGTGATGATGGACAACAGATGGACCCTGGCTTTAAAGTTTTGTTATAGCGTCCACTTGTAAGGGCAATCATGTCCTAACACATGTAAACCATATGCAGGCCATATGTAAAGCATATTAACACCTGCCTGAAACAGGTTGCCAGCCGAAGGTGTCAGCCAAGCAAGGGCTCTCACCACATTCACTGCTCACTCCATGTTTGTAATTATGTCTTGTAAGTAAATCTCTTTTGTGTTAACTATAGTTTAGTGTATTAGTGTAATCTATCCTTCATAGGGAAATTCGACCTTTCCTTGCCCAGCAACTGGCTCTTGATTATCATCTGAAAACACGTTTTCCCTGGTCCGTCCTGGCCACCTGTTAGCAATCCTGAATCCAAACCCATCCATGGCTATGACAAGACAAATCATGTTACCAGAAATTTTCAATTCTGGATAAAAATGTTAACACATGCAGTATTATAATCTGATTTACCGTCAGTAACACAGGAATCGCCTTATGATGTTACACAGTCAGCTTCAAATAAGTCTTAAATATATACCCATTATGCTGTGTAAGCTATCCATACTTATCGGTTATACTGTTTATGGTGGGACACCATTTATAAGAATATTACAATTTGATTCATCAGTTTTTCAATCATATTTTAAGCATGCATATGAATGCATTTTAAGTGAATAAAGTAGTATTATTCTTTAATTCAACCGAACATTTTAAACTAAATAAGACTGACCTCTGGAGCCATCCAATATGGCGTGCCTATGAAAGACTTCCTCTTGTTAATTGTTGCTGTTATTTGTGCAGAAACTCCAAAGTCCGCCAGTTTAACATCTCCAGCCTCAGTAAGCAAGATATTTGCGCCCTGCAAATAAATTAAAATAATTAAACAAAACAATGTAAATTCAAACATCACCATATAAGGGTATAACATGGACTTTCAGCAACTATTTATCAAGAAATGTTGCATATAAAATGCCATTTCATACTATGTTAAATTTGAATTTATAGGCAAGAGAAATTGTAGAAATGACAGTGCTGTTATTGTTATGCATCCTGGAATACACACAAAGAGAAATTCTTACACAATGTTCAGTATCCAAATATCTTTCCACAACCCCAACCATTTCAAAACATTTACCACCAATTAGAGAGACAGGTTTCCTATGTCCAGTGCATCATGTAGGCCAGCAATGTGGGATTTGAATGTCAGAATGGAAGAAGACATACTTACACATGTAAATGAACAGCAGTTTACCAGTTCATGTACAACCACACATATCATGGCAACTTACCAAAGCAGTGTCTGGCTTGTATTGCATGACAATCAGCTGCATTCGTATCATACACATAGGGTTCAGCATTAAACTTGAACATTTCTCACAAGTTCAACTTTGTAAATGGATTGTTCATCATTATCAGAATAAATACAATCTTATAAGCAACGTCTTCACAGATACACAGGTATCAGAGATGTTCTTTAGACAAATCTGGGCAAAACCAATCCACAAACTGCATGATACCAGCATAAATGTAATTTTTCAATAAATGTTCAACACATCAGTTGCACCTTGGTTGGTTTAAGTAATATTGGGAGAATAGAAGGCAAAGAGTTGAATTAAAGAATTCTCATCAGTGGCCGAGTTCTGATTGGAAGATCATTACACATGGAGTTCTGCAAGGTTGAATTTTTGGGCCGCTACTCTTCTTAATTTACATCAAAGATCTCCCACTAGCAATGAGAAACATTGCAACAATATCTTATTTGCTGATGATACTAGTATAATAGTGACTAGCAGCAACTCACATGATTTTGCACTAAAACTGAATAATAGTTAAGCACTAAATGCAATTGCTTTAAGTCAAATAAACTCACATTATATATTGACAAAACTAAGGTCTTGAGGTTTGAGGCATACAGTTCAGAAAATCTTTCTTTGCACATAGGCACTGATAAGGCTGTGCTCGATCAGACTTCACTCATTAAATTCTTGAGTTTGCAGTTTGATGCAAATCTTAATTGGACATTTTGGAGAAACTTTCTTTTGTGTGACGCGAGAATATTTTTTAAGTCCAAAGGTGCATGTATACGCTTGTACAAGCAGACGAGCAGACGAGCAGCCCGTTGTCGCATTGCAGCGAACATGAGAAAGATATGTAAAACTTGTAGCCAACTTGTGCAAAAATGACCCAGACATAGGTGACACAGTCCGTCTGCAAAGGAACATGGTTTGAGAAGCCTGGTCAAATTTTGTTACCCATGCACTGCTTTGCACATAAACAAATCTACGACACGACGATAATGGAGTGCTCCGTAGGAAATACGTGTATGAGCTCACGGACTGTATCGGACTGGTTTGGCTACTGCCGCAAAGTGTGCATGATGTCAAATGACACCAAGTATACTGCAAGTGGGAAAATTGGCGGTCATGGTCACGTCGTTCAAATCGACGAATGCAAAATCGTACAACACAAGTTTCATCATGGGCGCGTTGTAGAGGGCAACTGGATCTTGGGAATGATTGACATGGAAACGAATGAGGTGCGGATGACGATATGCCCCAACAACAGGAGGGACACAAATATGCTCTACAGTCTAATTGCAGTGCCCACGATGAAACTTGTGTTGTCCTATTTTGCATTTGTCGATTTGAATGACATGACCGGGACTGCCAATTTTCCCCCTTGCAGTATACTTGGTGTCATTTGACATGCACACTTCGCGGCAGTAGCCGAACCAGTCAGTGAGCTCATACATGTATTTCCTATGGAGCACTCCATTATCGTCGTGTTGTAGGATTGTTTATGTTAGTCTGCTAGATAGTGTAATTTAGGGACAAGTAAGACTATTGGCAGCACTGCTTTCAGTGGAGAAACAAGCATAGTTTGACTGCACTGAATTCTTCAATATGGCTACATTAAGCAGTAAGTAAACAAACAATAACGTTAAAAGAGTGCCCTCGAACACGAAATTGCACTAAAAAGTAAAGAAATTGTATTGAAAATCATGGTTGTATATAAAAACATCAAAAAGTGTGAAGGAATTAGAAAAAAATTGCTGCATCACATATTAGAAAGAAGAGCCGAAAGTTCATTGAGTATCATATCCAAATTGGGATTGGCTACTTTGGCGCTTAGGTCATTGAACTAATTTGTCTAATTCAGACATTAAAACAGGTATACTATGCATTATAATGAAATATGGTTTGATATTCTATGGTAACTCGTTGGAGAGTAAACAAGCTTTTAAATTACAGAAAAGAGCCATCAGAGCTACATGAGGAATCAATGTTACAGCTCCATGTAAAGGCGTGTTTCACAAGCTGAATATTTTAACACTTCCTTGTGAATATATCTTTATGCTTATGTGTTTCCATGTGAAAAATCAGGACTACTTTACACAAAATGTGAACACACAGAGCATAAATACTAGACAAAAAATGAATTTACATAAACCCAGTGTATTGACTTGTTTCCAAAAAGGAATATATTATGAATATGTCAGAATATTCAATGCACTTTCCAAAATACTTAAAATTACTATCTTCAGGAAAAATGGATGCCTGCTATTAAAAACTATCTATGCAGCAAGGCGTATTACTTGGTACAGAATTTATGTATGATTGTTAAAGTGAATTGTATAATAAAGGGAATGTAGTGTATTGTAACTTTGTGGGTTCGTAGAATTAAAAGGCCGAGTTGCAGAAATTAAAAATCTCCTTTATTTTCGTAGAAATACTCTTATAGATTACAGCAGCATTACATTACGTACACCATTAGTCTACCAAGGTCGATGACAATAACAGTGACAGCAGATTACATCATTCGCTCTCGTTACAATAACACTTCCAGATGTCTGGTTTCACAACAACTGTTTCACAACTACCCCCTTCTTGGCCAATCATCGCCTCTTTAAATACTTCACAGATAATTTCTAGATGACTCGCAAATAAACCAGAATGCGAACAATATCTATCAGTCCAGAAGTAACTAGAAATTTCCATTTATCTCTGTTTCGGCAGACCCTTATCTGCCTGTTATCTCTGTCCGTGGGCTCTCGGTTTTCACACTGCCCTCCTATCGGTTTCTTTTGTGTATACAAGCCACGCGATCATAGATACGGGTTCGCGACATAATCATTGTATTTGTTTTAATGTATTGTTATCTCCATAAATGAATGGTGGTCATATTTTCTTGAATGAGTAATTATTAATATTGCATGTAGTAGTAACTGTTCTTAAAATGTTATATTATATGTTTGGTGGTGATAAAATAATGAATAAATAAAACAATTTTAAAAAATAGAAGGAAAAAACAGCATGTTTTGATGTATGTAGTTAAAATGATTTATGTTGATTTGATGAGGATTATTTTCTGCATGATGTGTTCAATGTCCTAGAATGCTGCTCAGTGATAGGACCAAAGGAACAAAATTAACAAACCATAATACCTGCCATTACATTTAAATAGGATGGCATACAAGCTTTCTCTGCAAGAACTTCTTCCAAAGCTGCTAGAGGATGTACCACTTTATTGTGCGTCATTAGATGTGGATGCAACTTGAAGTGGCACCATGCTCTTTCATCACTCATTACTTCTGAACTAAAATAATGAACATATACATTACATCATGTTCTAAAATTAAAATTTTTTGTAATAATCATTGAACAACAGTCCAAAATGGGCTGATTTCCCTTTATTTCAAACAGATCCGATTATATGCAAAAAAAATCATCAGTTTTATTAAAGTCTTATATTATATTTCAATAAAAAGATTTGCTTTTAGTAATTTAACACTTCCTTTAAAATGGGTATAAGAAAATATGTCAGCAATTCTCTTTGCTCTTTTGATTTGAGTACTAATGATGAAAAAAAGTATATTAATTTCGTAACATAACACTCACAGTTTTTGGTGTTTATAAATACAAAACCACCTAATATAAATGCACTATTGCCATTTAAAAATTTGTTGTTCCAACACATGTTTTAATTACTGCTTAACATCGTAAACACATTGAACAAATATATGTGTTTGGAGGAAATTAGTAACAGTGACGTCAAAATTAATCTCAGAAACTATTTGTAGTTGGTTTATTAATACTCGTCACTTACTTGTTTATATTAATGAGAGACTAGTTTCAAAGGCACTCGCCTCCATTTTCAATCTCTTTCCAACTGGCATCTGTTGTTGTCTGCTCTCTCTCTCTCTGGTGGTGGAACAATGAACTTCTTTGTCAAATTATCTACTGGTGGGATTTCAAAGTCCCACCAATAGATAATTTGACAAAGAAGTTCATTGTTCCACCACCAGAGAGAGAGAGAGCAGACAACAACAGATGCCAGTTGGAAAGAGATTGAAAATGGAGGCGAGTGCCTTTGAAACTAGTCTCTCATTAATATAAACAAGTAAGTGACGAGTATTAATAAACCAACTACAAATAGTTTCTGACATTGAACAAATTTTTTAATGTAATCCCAACCCAATTCATGAAAGTAACATACACTGCATCAGTTCCCATTAATTGTAAGACTACTTTTGGGTGATAGCTTTTCCAAAAATCTTCCAATTTCTCAATTGAATTGAGAATCAGGGCTATTTCTAGACCAATGTTTTACTTGAAAACCATTTTGTTTAAGGGAGGATTTTACCTGAAATTTAAAATATGTGAGAACTAAGCAAGAACATTTAAAGTTCTGGGACAGGGAGTGAGTCATCCTAAAAAAATGTAATCAGAAACATCTCCAAACTGATGTGTGTTTGGAGGAATTTAGTAACAGTGACGTCAAAATTAATATAAAAATTATCTCTTTCCAAGAGATTGAAAATGGAGGCCAGGGCCTTTGAAACTAGTCTCTCATAAATATATGAAAAAGTAAGTGACGAGTGTCAATAAACCAACCACAAATAATTTTTATATCTCCAAACTGGTTTCTTGTTGTGAGTGTAAGCTTCATTACAAGGACGCTTATGTATTGACAGTATCATATAGACAAATACTCCTGGCTAGAAATGCATCCATAGACCACCTTCCTCATGGTTGTTTCACTTATGTGCTATGCATGATGGCAAAAATACTTGAACTTTTCATTCACATACAAACTCTTTTCCATTGGAGCCAAGAAGATTAAATTTGGACTCCTCTGAAAAGACTACTCTGTTCCACATCTCCAGTGACCATGTCATTAGTTTTTGTCCATTTTAGCTGCTTGGTCAAAAAAGGCTTCTTTCTAGTACCATAAGTTGGGAGGCAAGCCTCCAGTAGTCAATTTCTAATGGTTCTACTGGTTGTGAGATGTAACACATTTCTTCCCAGTCTTACTTTAGTTCAGTGATGATAGGCAATGATTCTTGAGCAGAAGCCTTTTTAATATCCTGACTTTTTAGGCAGTACATGCCCTTTTACTACCTTTTCCTTACTCAGTAACCTAGCAATCATAGACAAAACGTAATTTGGAAACCAGAACAAAAGAACATTTTGGTAACATTAAGTATAAACAAACTGATAAATCAGTTGTAGCAGATCTTTTTTGGTCATTTAACCATAATATAAATCCTGAACTTAAATTATTAAAACAATTAAATGTCCCAATAGATTTAATGGTTTGGGAAAAGATATTTATTTTAAAAAATAAACATTCTGTAATGAATCCTTTCATGGAAGTGTTGAAAACAGTGTTGTTGTATAAATTAAATTAATTGGGAGTCGATTAATTTAATTTTTTAATGAATTTTGAAATACCAGCAGTTGATTCTGTTTTTAAATTTGTTTCGTTTTTGGATTTTGGTAATACTGAAAAAACATATCAACATAGTAACTTCCTTAACGACGAATTTGTTTTTCTTCTGTGGTTTTCTTTGACTGACGATGCGGACAAGAGTTCGTGAAATCGATTTCAATTAGAAACAAGAATTAACATCATTTTCTTAAGATAAGTGAAGTTTTTGTTACAAATTGTTATATTTGTATAATATTCATTGCTTCTCTCTAGTTAGCTTCATTTTCTACGTAATCATTTGGTTAGACAATGCCCGGTAGTTAGGGGACATGGTGGGACTTTACCACCTGCGCGCATAGAGGTGCAAAGGCGTCAGGATGGAAAACTCGCCACCAGCAGGATTTCTGCCTGTTGTCAGAGATTCCATCGCATAATCGCCAAGCCCTTTAATTTGAAACCCGCAGTTCAGGTGACTGTAGGAAAACGAAAGTTAACCGCTCTTTTGGATTTGGGAAGCTCCTGCTCTTTGGTACACAAGGGGTTTTATTATCGCTACCTTACTAAATTCTCGGGTAAACCGCGGCAGTGTAGGGTCGGGTGCATGTCTGCAAATGGTCACAAATTTCAGGTGCATGTTAAGGTTCTGTTAACTGTGCGTCTTTCGCATTTTACATGGAAATACTATTTCTATCTTCTGCCCGACTTACCATTTCGACTGCATTGGGCTCGGACTTTAGTAGAGTCAGTCTAAGGACTGATTTTCAGGGTGGGGAGATCACATTTGCGTTTGCCCCTTCTATGTGAATTCCATTTCATTTTGTTAATGAGGGACCTTTGGAGGAGAGTAGGGGGTTCCGTCCACATGTTTATGTCAGTAATGTTTTCTCCCATTTGACAGAGGAGCAGGGCTGTTTGCTGGACCAACCATGTGCAAACCATGTGTCGTTCGCTGACCATTTAGGAGTAGCGAATTTGGTGGAGTATGATATACAATTAACAGATAACACTCCTGTGAAGTTACCGCCCTGTTCTTGTGTTTTCTGGCCAGTAGGGAGTTAAGTTTATGCGCATTTATTGATACAAGGCCTTGTTTATCTTATTTATATTGTTTAACTTTTTTATATGGCTAACTTGTTTATGTTTAAATTGTTTCAAATTGCTATTTGGAGGAAATTTATATTTAATGTTTATAAAATGGGTTAATTTTTTTATATTGTTATGGTTGTTAAATAATTTATCACTCTTACTTATCTCAAATTATTTTAATGAAACTTATATTTAATATTTATCAAAGGGGTCAATTGTTTCCTATTGTTATAGTTATTTAATCATTTAATCTGTTATTACTCTGGCTGATTATCATTTAATCTGTTATTACTCTGGCTGATTATACACCAACTTAAATTGTTGACTTTTGTGACTCATCTGTCCACTTATGGTTATCCACGATATTATGGAAAGTTTTCATCCATTTGGATTCACACCTGAGTGTTACGAGGGGCAATCAAATATAAACAGGCCTTTCTTTCCAGAAAATTTATTCATGACAAATAATTGAAATTAACATTTTCCTTACTTTTCTACATATTCAGCCATCTTTTCTACGCATTTGTTCCAGCAGACAGGCAGTTTTTTAATGCCAGTTTCAAAGAAAGTATGAGGACGGATGCAGAGCTAGTTGCGCACGAAGTCTTTCACCTCCTCATTGGTTGTGAAACAATGTCCTCCAAGAACTTCTTTGAGTGGACCAAACATGAAGAAGTCACACAGTGAGAGATCTGGGCTGTAAGATGGATGTGAAAGAGCAGTCCAGTGCATTTTGACAAATTTTTGCTGTGTTGCTGCTGCAGTGGCATCTGGCATTATCCTGCAGAATTAACACATTTCTGATCGGGCTACTGCAACGTTTTGACCGGAAACAACTCGAACTTGACTGAGAAAGTCTCAGTAGTAGGCAGCATTAATGATCCATCGTCGTTGTCCTTGTTGTTCGAAGAAATCAATGAGGACACCTTTCGAGTTCCAGAACACTGTGGCCAAAACTTTCCCTGCTGACAGTCGTGATTTGGCTTTCACCGATGTTTGCACTCCACTCCAGACTGGCCCTCTTTGATATGGGTGTGTAATGATGCACCATGTCTCATCACAAGTAATGATTCTGTCCAGAAAAGCATCACCTTCCTCTTCGTAGTGCGTGAGAAGCGTGCGACACATTTGAACTCGCGCTGCTTTCTGTTCTGCAGTGAGATACTGCAGAACCCAACGAGCTGACACTTTTCTCAATTTCAGTTCCCTTCGAATGATTAATTGGACACTCACATAGCTTATGAGAAGCTGTTGAATAATCTCAAGCACTGTGATGTGGCAATTCCCTTCAATGATATCTTGAACAGCTTGGATGTTTTCTGGATTGATGCTGGTGCAGGGTGGCGAGGGTGGGCCAAATTGTCAACACGTTCACATCCTTCATTAAACTCATGGCACCAATGTTTAACTATGGACCATGAAAGGGTTCTTTCTCCAAACTGTGGGAGTAACCAACGGCGAATTTCAGCTGCACCGACATTTTCATTGACAAAAAACTTGATAATTACTCGTTGCACAACAGATGGATGCACCTCTCTCTCAGACATCTCGGCAGTAACTGAGGGACAGAGCCAAATGAGTTCCCAAGACCACTGTCCCCTTCCAGGCACCTCACTGCATGTGCTGTAAAAGCCTCAAACCCATATGGCACTCTATGCATGCGCAGTAAGCAAAGGCCTGTTACTATTTGATTGCCCCTCATATTTTTAAGACCAGTCTATTTGAAGCCCACATTTTGTTTCCCTTTCAGCTCGGTTTGCTTTGTGTTACAGCCTCGGCAGGCCCCTTCTGTTACCTGTCCACAAAGCACCGTTCCAGAATGGCTAAAACAAAACCTAAGGCAGAAAAATCACGCAAACCAATTAGCTATCAGTACAGGGAAACCCCACCCACCGAGGACACACCCCCTGCTCCAGTCGAACCAATCAAGTACGTCCAACCAGGATATAAATACGACACCTCTAGCGAGCGTCTCAGTTGTGCCTGAACCTTCACCTAGAAGAGTGAGATCACGCCACTGATGATGTTCACCGCAGGGTTGGACGAAACGTAGGGACAGCTTAACTCCATCAGACCACGGCTCCAAAGCCCGGAAGAAATTTCTTATGTTAATTCTGACTCCGGCCGTGAAAGCTTCCGAACACTCACAGCTAGTTTAATTTGCTGCCTGCGCGGACCCTGGACTTCCTCAAGTCCTAATTTTGACGAGTGGGCGTCCTTTTGTCCACAGCCAGTATTAGTGAAACTCTCCGGAACGAGGGATCAGCATATCCAGAGAGCTGGATATCGTCTTCCACGTTCCAGGAAAACAGAATTGTGCTCTGTAGTGTCAGTGGCCTTAATGGTGGTTGTGGTGACAGTATTTAGTACCAGTGCTATCACAGTGACCAGTACAATAATCTGGTGCTGTAAGGTGTATCGTTCTCTACCATGAGATTTCTTATTCCGATTTTCATTCTATGTCCTTTCTAGAATGCTGAGCGCGTGCTGTCAGATAGAGGAGGGAGTAGATATTGTGCTGACTGCACGTTCTTGCTGAGGCTCACCTTTCATTTGTTTCACATTTCCCCGTTTTTCCTGCAAGGGCACGTGGTTGTTGCCTTGTCTTTCCTCCCGGATTCAATTCAATTCAATTCAATTCAATTCAAATTTATTCATCCTTTAAAATCAAATCTGTACATAGTACCTTGATATAGGATACACCAGTAAATTTACACTTTATACCTCCGGGCAGGTGAGAAAAGGGTAGTCACGGCTCAGCTTTCATGGCACTCGGATGGTGAGTAATTCTGTGCTTTGATCTTAAGCTTTGAGATTTAGTACTTCGGAGTATGGCTTTTCTCACCGCTCACCTACCTGGGTTGTGCTTCCGTTAAATATCAGGGGAGTAATTCTCGGAGGGACTACCTTATATTCGGAATAATTTGAGTTTTTTCAAATAGACTGGAACACCTCAATTTCTCGGTGTGGCTGAAGTCGTTCAGGTATAGTCATGTTAAATAAGATGATTGTTAATATGTGATGGCTAAAATGGAGAGCTGTAACTTTTCTTTTGGCAATTAAAAATATTTATCCATACATTCTGCATAGTTGACGAAGGAAGTGGAGGGCAAACCTTTGTCACAATAAACCCCCTTTCCATAATTGTACCTAAGCCCCAAGGTGCAGTTCACTCCGATAACACTGAGAGATGCCTGAGAATCATTGTATTTACAAGCACTATAGCTATTACTGTGGCACCACTCCACTGCTTAATTCAGTGCAGGGAATATAGAGCAGTTAGGTGCAAGTCTGTAACCTCTATAAAGCAACTCCACATTGTTTTTATCGAACACCACAAAAGCGCATCTCACACAAGCTGGATTCTCTGGATCAGAATAACATGAGCCATCTGTGTAGATGTTGTAGTCTTGTGAATTTCCATATTTATCATATACAGAGGGATGTGCATAAACATAATAAGTGTAGTAGGAATAAAGTCAATATACTGTATCACAGGTTGTAGAAGACCTCAAAGTATTACAGATAGTAGGAACTTGATACCAATAGTAAATGTAACATAAGTCTTCATTAGACATATGCAATGTGTCATTTTTAATAGTTCATTTTTGACTTAAGTCTCCTGCAATTATTGTTAATTACCAAATTGCAATCATCATCAAAATCATCACCATCGTCGTCATCCTCATCATCAATGTCATCACCATCATCACCATTTATGTTTCTTAGAGCTATTATTATTATCATCATTATCATTATTAGAGTTAGAGTTATTTTACACTCTTCAGAAAGTCTTAATGTGCGCCAGTTCACCTTTCAAAATTCAAAGTATGGCCATAAAAGGTACGTACTGCTTTTAAATAAAGATGGGGAAAGCTACCAAGTGTCATATGATGACATTAACCATACAACTGAAACATTATTTTAATTAATTGCGACATATAAGATACTTTCACTGAGCTCCAGTCCTTGGCAACTAATGATCTATAAATGAAAGACAACTGAACTGACTAAATGATTACCTTAATGTCTCTATGCATCTTGCCCATACTATGAAGATATGCAAGGCCTTGTAGAGTCTCCTTGCACATGTATGCTATCTGTGGCTCAGATAATGGACCTGTAACTGAAAAATTTAAACCTCCTCAGAAATCCACATTTACTTTAAAAATGTTTCAGAGCTAAATAAAATATAAAAAGGAATCTGAAAAGCTATCAAATATTTCATAGTAACGCCTTATAACAAGACTTAAAGTTGCTGAGAGTAAGAATATACAAACAGAAAAGATGTACCATTGGAACCATTTTTGAAAAGTTAAAAAAAAAAAAAAAAAAAAAAAAAAAAAAAAAAAAAAAAAAAATGGGGTGATGACTTAATTGAATGTTATGTTGTGAGCACTGCTTTTAAATCAGAGTCCTATATGTATAAGTGAGAGCTAGACATATAACAGGGTTAGCGATACCATCAGTATGAAGTATGAATGAAGTTTGAATGTGATTCAGATAACACCATTGTAAGTGAACTCATTCTTGATGAACAATTATTCCAAAAGATAAAACGCCACAGATATAACCCAAAATTCTAAAGGTGGCATATAAAAATTAAATGGAAGATGTGCAAGGAAGATTGGCTATAGAAAATTCAGATTTGGTTATTATCCTTGGTGGAATGACTTCACTGTTACAGCCAGTGGACGTCTGTATAAATAGCCAATTTAAGGCTCATTTGAAAAGACTGCACAAAGATGGATGGCAAAGAACAAGCTAACACCCATTGGGAAAATTCAAGGACCTGCATTGTCTTTGATATGTAATTAAGTAAAAACTGCATGGGATACTAAATTACATTCATTCGAGAAGACAGAGGATGATGTAATCTGGTGCACTGGTGATGACACTAAGGTAGCTACAAAATAGCAATGAACATACAGTGTGGCTAGACGTGACTGCTGTTCTACTGCTACAAGCCAAAGCGGTGCATGCAATGTTGTACAGTTAAGCACACATACTAACTCGCTTTGCCAAACAATACGGCTAATTTCTTTGTGCGCTCTAAGGATACTAATTAAAGAATTATTTTGAATGGCTTCAATGTTTTCCTCCATAATGTTGTCTTTGGATGACAATCAGTGACTCATTTTCAACCCATTCACGGCCTTCCTTGAAAACCTTATACCAAGCAAACACACAAGCTCTTGAAAGTGTTTGCTCATAGAACTATGCTGCCAGTCTCTCCAAAATTTCAGCCAGTTTTATAACTTCACAAGAAAGGAACTTAATGATGCATTGTGCAGTTGAAGCATGTATTTGTTGCTCAGACATCATGAGCAGAATAAACAAATGCATCTGCAGTGGTCAACTCCTGCTCATCCCCACACTAACCAAACCATGTTGACATACCAGTGCACTCTGTTTAAAATTACATGCTCAGAACAAAATCTCATTTATATATGATTTACACTTGTATATGAGGTGATGCTTCCCTTTCATAATTCACAGTGTAGGAATGTTCTAAACAATTTTGTCTGGACAGAGGAAGTATCACTGATGATCCACGTGTTGCTTAATCTTGAGATGGTGACTAAAGTAAACATTATTGCTGAAGGTAAAGTGTTGAGTGACAGACGGCTGAAAAAGGAAATCTCAGCAAGGTTAGGGCTACCTAAAACAAGTTCTTGGCGGATCATTGTAATCATTTGCACAGTGATTACTATCTATTTTCTCAGGAAATGAAATTTGCTGATGGAAGTGAGGAGGTTGAAGTGGTGGTAGTAGTGAAAACTGCTATAGTGGGACATTTTGTTGAAGAACCAGATTAGTTTTTGAAATGCAGAGTTAACTCACAGTAATGAAAAGTGTTTTGAAAAAAAAAAAAGAAGATTATGTTGAAAAATAGCATCATTGTTTTATTTTTACAACACTACAAAGCAGTCAGGCTGGAAAGATTTGAAACCTACCTTATATTAATGCAATAATACTAAAATACCTCTGTAACTGTAAGTAAATTGAAATGAAAATGTTCCCGATATGTAACTCTCATACTAATCTTTTGAACATTATCATTTTATCACTTTATTCTGTTAGTAAAAACTGATAGTTGCAAAAAAAAAAAAAATGCAGGAATATTTCCAATGCCTTCTTCATTGTTCTTTCATACTCAAAAAACATACCATCTAAGAGATATGTTGAAAGCTGAGAGTTGGTGCTGTAGAATTTTACTTACTGTGATATATATCCTGAAGAGAACCTCCTCCGCAATACTCCATGCAAATCCACAGTTTATCCCGTCGAAGATAACTACCGTAATATGCTATGATGTTTGGATGCCTGCAGTCCTTCATCATTAGAATTTCTTGTTGTATAATTGCAAAATCATCACCTATGTTGAAAGAAATTCCAGAATAAGCCTCTCTACTAACACAGAAAACTTAAAAAAAACAATAATTTAAGAATGTTGCTGATGTAAAAACTAAATATATGTTTCCTGTAAAAGGCAATATTAAGATCAATGGTCAGCATCCACAAATTGAGACTGAGCACAGTTTGATCATTGAGTATTTTGTCAACAATTATGAAAATAATCCATGATTTGGCTTTATCTTCAAATTATGTTGCAAGTTTCTTACCTTGCACTATTAAGAAAACCTGCCATGTGCAATTTGGACTGCTTCATAAAATTTTCGCTGGTTCTTCAGATTCTGTAAGTACTGCATTAAAATTTCTTCATCAACAGCATATTTGTTATTAAAAGGACCTCCTTTACTCCGACTGTATAAAAACTATTTGTCACCACATATCTAGGACTGTTCATTAAAATACTGTAACAAATGTTGCAAATACCTGTGGCATAAGAGCTAAGTGTGTCACTCCACCAGTTATTAGGGTGTCTTTGTTATTTGCTGGCCACGAAATACAATAATGGTTTGTTCAAGGACAATTGCTAATTTATGCACTATGGGCTGAAAATTTTCTATTCAGATGATTCTTAAGACTTTGGCTTTGAGACTGTGACCCAGAGACTGTGCAAGGGAGTGCTAATGCCAGCAGAGGGGTCAGTCGGCCAGTAGTTGGTGAGAAGTCAGTCAAGCTAAGCAAATTACAAAAATGTCCTAGTTGGTGAGAGCAACAGGGGCATAAGTAAATGCTAAGACTGTGGTAATCTCTTAAGACCAGTGGTGTTTGCTCTAAGCATCAATAAAAGTGAAACTAAATGTAACTTAGTGCCAAGGTTAACAGTTTTAGTGACAAATAAGGTTAGTTTAACAATAATTGGCGTTGTCATTTAGTAACACTGGGATCAGGAAAGGGATACAACACTGCAAAGGAGAAAATACTTTAGCTTTTACTGAGTGAAATATGGAAATGGAGAACAAAATGAAAAATATAATTCTGAGATGAAGAAGACCAAAATAAAATCCTGAAGAAGGTAAGAGGGGTTGACAAACAAAACTAAAATTCAGAATGAAATGCAATTTGAAATGGAGAAGACAGAGCAAAAGTGATGAACAAAAAGCTGGCATGAAGGATGTCAAAGTGCTCTGAGTAAAGGCAGAAGACCACGGCCTGCATGTTAACGGCCTGAAGCACCTTGCAGGAAGAGGGGCTGGACCTAGCATCCCCAAAAATGGAGTTTAGCAGGTTGTTCCTATAGATGGACTAGTTAGCCCTGGTTTTGAAGAGAGAGCAACAGGTGGCTGGAGTGATAGCTGTGCACACTTCGAAGATCAGGAGTAATTGATACATGGGATAAAGTTCCAGTCCAAGGAAATTGAAAAATCCCCTGAGACAAGTGCTGGAGATGCAGCCACCAGGACAAACTATGAAGAATTGTCTATGGCTCAGTCAACAAGTCAGCTAAAAATGAGTAAGGGCTCACGAGGTATGGGGCAAGTTGGAGCCATCATTACAGCCATCTTCTCAAGTGAACTATGCCTTGAACAGAAGAGTGGAGAACAACCTTATTGTGGACAGGACACAAGCGGGTGGTACCAGATCTGGTAGACTAGGCACAACAGTAACAATAATAAGACTCAATGTGGTGCAAAGGCTTGCCATCAAGAGAATTGGATTGATCCTACAAAATAGTGATGGTATCAAGCAATACCTTTCTGTGGAAAACTGTAACTTTGAATAGCTTGGTCTTGATACTAAAACTTGTGATGTTCAGTCTTATAACACTTGGTCCACAAGGATCAATTAAACAGCTCAATGCATCATATACAATATGCATTATATGCATCATATACAATATACATATACAATCATATACAATATGATCTTGGTGGTTCTTCAGCTGTGGAACACATGTAGACTCGATGCTGAAGCTATTGTAGTAGATATCTTACTTTTTCTCAATGTCCACCAAGAGATCCATATGCTTATAACAACAATAATAATCATAATAAATAGTGATGACAATGACGATAATGATAATGATTAATGATAATGATCAATGATGATAATGATCATGATCATAATACTAATACTAATACTAATAATACTAATAATACTAATAACAATAATAATACTAATAACAACAACAATAATAATAATTAATAATAATAATAATAATAATAATAATAATAATAATAATAATAATAATAATAATAACAATAACAATAACAATAACAATAACAATAATAATAATAATAATAATAATAATAATAATAATAATAATAATAATAATAATAATAATAATAATAATAATAATAATAATAATAATAATAATAATAATAATAATAATAATAATAATAATAATAATAATAATAATAATAATAATAATAATAATAATAATAATAATAATAATAATAATAATAATAATAATAATAATAATAATAATAATAATAATAATAATAATAATAATAATAATAATAATAATAATAATAATAATAATAATAATAATAATAATAATAATAATAATAATAATAGCCCGAAAGTTGTTGACCTAAAAATTCTCTAAAAATGAGCAATAAAATGCCTTTAAAATATAAAAAAATTCACATAAAATATAAAAAAAATGATCTAACAAAAATTAACAATTTCTTTCATAATAATAAATTAATAACTGTCAGAGACAAATAATGAATATACGGTTCGAACAACCACATTTTAAAATTAGCTTTCTTAGTAAATAATGCACTTATTGCTACTAAATGATAAGTAAATTTAAAATTCATCAGGTCATTTTCAATTTTATAAAATATGAAAAAATAAGTTACTGTACCCATTAGCCAAAACTTAGTATTGCAGTACACCACCATGGTCATCTTCAAGTTGTCAAAAGTAAAGGAATGGCAGTTTCAGTTAAAACTGTTTTATACTTTGAGAAACTTCTCTCCACTTCCACAGATGTTATAGATGAATATTTGAAAAACACTATGTCATTGCCTGTTAAATCCTACTAAAAAATATCAGTTCTGAAGTTTTCTCCTGGCAAGATATCAGCAATCTGATAAACTGGTATTCTTTATTTTTGTCCAACACAGATTTTAGTGTCTGTCTAATTTTGTCCACAATCTCACCTTTTACATTTTGTACCCTCTCCTTCGCAATCCTCACTAACTTAATTGAGTTATCCAATGTCATGGCACGTTCAAGGCGGGTTATGGTATCCGTCAAAAATGCAAATTTTTATTTAGTGAAAGTTAATTTACCTTGGATTTGAGTATCAGAAAACAGATCCTGTGCTCTCTCAATCGCCTTAGAATCTACCCTATCAAAACTATTCACCACTTCTCTCACTATTTGAAAATTGCCACCGTGGTACATACATACAGTTAACCATGTACCCCAATGTGTTAAATTTGGTGCCGGGGGCAAAGCTATATTAGGGTCTTTTTCTTTGAAATACATAGTTCGGGTTGGCGCTTTCAGAAATATTTTCTGTACTGTGGAAATTAGTGTTGATCTAACCTGTTCCGCAATTCAATGAAAAGCATGGACCAAACACGTAACATGCACCATCTTATTGTAAAATGATTGGATCGATTTTGCCGCCTTTAACATGTAAGGTGCCACATCTGTTAGAAAGAGGAGCACGTTGTCATGCTGTATTCCTTAGGCCACAATAAACACATGGATTATTGGAACAGTTTGCATATCTGACAGCAGTTAACAGCTTCCATAACCTATGATGTCAGAAGAAACATTTGTCCGGCACTAGTAGTTTCTAACGTACCTATCACTACATTGGCTACACAACGCCCCTCTAAATCGCTTGTCTCATCAATTGATACATACATTTTTATCCCATTCACATATTCACTTATTCGGTTTAACATGTCTTCATAACATTTTTGTATGTAACTTTTACGCAAAGTTGATTCATCTGGAATTGAATGACCAGTGTGATGTTCAAGAAAATCTCGTAATTTGGAATTACTTAATTTTTCCTAGCGGAATATTTGCACTAACAAACACTTCGCATAATTCTTTATAAAAGTAAGATGACTTGTTACTTGATGTCAAAGCCATTTCTTTTAACAGTAACTGAGACGCTTGACTTTTGTTTCACATTTTAAAGAGCTCGCAAATGTTTTTGGGGCCCAACATGTTGTACGGTGAACATTTTGTCTGCAGCGACTTTAATTTTGCACACTTTACAGAACAATACACTTCCATCAGTAGAGAATATGTTTCCGCCAAACCCTGAAACATACCATTTCAAATGGGATGCAGTTGACTGTTTTTGTTTTGGCATTTCAATACAACACAACAAATTTACACACCTCACAAACTACTCTCCTTACTGCGACACTTCTAGCTCCTGAAATCCTGACTGATGCAATCCACATATATTGCATGATGTAGTTGGCGATTCCTCGAATTGATGTGTCATAAATTCACCAGCACTGTTAGGAATGTTTACCACACTTACACAGCTACTATTTCATAAAAAATTATGATATAAATAAACATTCAATCGCAGATTATTTAAAAAAAAAAAAAAAAAGCTCATGGGTCAGGGTCAGGTCCGCCACGGGAATCAAACCTGGTTCTCCCAAATGCGGGCTACAGATGAAATTGCAATATAAATTCGTGAAAAAGAAAGAAAATGACCGGAAAATGCATCTAAATGTTGAAAAATGACCTTATTATCAAAATGTGAAAAAAAATGTATTTTGATGACCTATAAAAACCATATACATATAACGTATTTGTTCCAGAATGTACTTATTTCCAATAAGCATCATCTCCATAGAATGGGCATACTAACTTTTCCAAATTGTGTATTGTGGTCTTAAGATACAGAAATGGACAGAGAACATCTACAAAACTGTGCAGCTTTACAATATTATCAAGATATAGCTTCTAAGTACTGGGAAGTCAGAAGGAGAATGACTTCATTGTTGACTCCAAAGCATTAGCAACATACATACATACATACATACATACATACATACATACATACATACATACATACATACATACATACATGGTACAGATAAAACATTTCAGCTGCTGAAGGTGAACTATCATAGAAACTGACATTAACAGTTACATTTCATTAGTTAACATATCTTGAATCTTCGATCTTTAGAATGAAAAATGATGTACATCACTGATGACAATGCATAGCCATGATAGAATAGAAAATAAAATGTGTAAAGTCATGGGCAAACAAATAGCATTTTATTAACTGGCAGAAACAATTAGAGAATAAATGTGCTAAGTACTATAATATCATATTAACATATATAAAAAACTTAAACATTCATCTAAGGTCTATGAAGGAATATTTGCAAGGAGTAATTTTCTTATCAAGCTCTGACGTTGAACACAAAACTAATTTTCAAGCAGAAATAAATGCAAACCATGGCCAATTCAGATGACATAAGTAGTGAACTAGGAAACTTAATGTTTTCATTTTTGAAGCTATATGAATTGTTGCTGCTATGTAAAACAAAACATTCCATGAAAACAGCCAGGGTGTTTATCCTACTACCCTAATAGTGTTGTATCAGTTGCAATAGCAATCTGCTTAGCAAGGATATTATTTTCAGTGGTCAAAAGGCATAAAAATTATCTTCAATAACACATCAGAAAACTGAATTTTATGCCATATTTTAGAACGAGTTGGATATGCTTCATCAGAACAAATCTAATGACATCTCTACGAAAAAGGTGTGAAGGAAAGCATTTTAATTTAAAAGTAAAACTGATGTACTTTAATTCCAGTAATCCATTGCATTCATTCACTGCATTTAATACTTAATTAAAATTAAACTAAACTTGCTTATAAACAATTCCCAGAACTTAGGAGGCTAAAGCTTAGCACCATCTAGACAGATAAATACAATAAATTTGGCCCTATATGAGATCAAGGATTCATAAATACATAATGTGTTTTTCATAAATTTTTACAAATAAGATTTCTTCTGTAGAAAACACTTTACAGAGACTTAGAATATAGGAAACACTTACCAGGCTCAAGCTTAATTACTTTGATGGCTGCTAACTCATTTGTACTTAATCGTTTTGCCTGAAAGGAGAGAGAATAAAAGTATTATGTCTTGAAATACTCAATTAATGAACAAATCTTATGAATACTAGTCAATGTCTATGTCTATTTTTCTAAGCTTCAAAATTTTGCAGCATGTAGATATTACCCATATCAGCCATTAGCTTTTAAAGTTTTTACGAGGTACGTCCAGAAAGTAAGTTCTGTTTGGTGATAAAATTAAATTGTGTACAGATACAGAAAAATTATTTATCGCATAAAATTCTACAACTCTTCAACTACTTTTCCACATAACTGCCAACATTTTTCAGGCATTTGTCATAGCGAGGCACAAGTTTTTGTAAACCTTCTTCATAGAAGTTTGTCGCCTGTGTCTTCAACCAGTTGAAAACATTTTCTTTCAGCTCTTCGTCATTGTTGAAGTGTTGACTGCCAAGGAAAGATTTGACATGAAAAAACAGATGAAAGTCGCTAGGAGCGAGGTCAGGGCTGTAAGGGGGGTGGTCAAACACGTCCCAGCCAAATCCTTGTAGGATGTTTTATGTCGAATTTGCAGTGTGTGGTTGTGCGTTGTCGTGAAGAAACACAACACCTTTTGACATCGCAAATCTGCCGATAAATTTCACTTGGTTTCACTTTCCTAGCATTCAGAAAATGAATCACAGATCTATTTCACAAGCGGCAGGATTTTAAATCAACACAGACATTGTAAACAAGCACAACAAAGCATATGTGGCTGACAGCGATCTCACAATGGCGCACATATTTTCTCCTTGATACAGAGCGTCTACCATGCATGTGCGGAACTGCGATCGCATCGCTGCAGCGGAGATAAATTGAAACAGAACTTACTTTCTGGATGCCCCTTGTATTATTATGGACATTTATACAATCATATTTTTACTTTCTCTAATGCTTGCTTAAAGTAATATATTGCACTCCACCTAACAAATTTGCACTGAATTTCAAACATTCACTGCAAATACATATTTTGAGATTTGTTGTATATAAAATAAGCATTATTGCAAAATATGTGTCTGCTTGTATGTGCAGCATGATTAAAAAATTGAGTGCTCAATTAAATTCTACAGATTTGACAAAACAAAATATCCCCTTTCTAAATTACCTTTACCCACAATTTAATTGCCTTTTCTTCCCATCTCATAAGATTTTAACTGAAATATTGCACATTTAAAATATTTGCAAGATAAGTTTACCAGGAACAGCCTATGATGCCCACTTCATTCTGAAAGGTTTTTATATAAACAGTAAAGTGAAAGATACAGACAAATAAATAGAATCAACAGTTAATGCCAAAGGTTCTACTCAATTTAGTCCTGGACCTGTAGGACCAAGGACTCCTTCGACCAGGGAGTTACCGAGCTATCTCAAAAGGGCGCCCGGCACCTCCGTGGGGCTTTCCATAGGGCAAGACCTAAGATAGAATCAACAAGAAAAATTCAAAGCCACGGCCGGGATTTGAACCATGGATCTCCTGGTTTCCGTCCAGTCACTTAAACCCATTGAGTTACCATGACCAACTAACTGTCATGACATTAAATTCTCCAGTTGACTCATATATTTCCCTGGTAGACCACTAGGGGCTGTTGCATCTGAGATACATCATTTGTGGCGACTTATTATCGTAAGTACTTGAGTCCCCGGCTTCATCATTTAACTCTTATTATTTTAGTTAATTGATGGAAATTAATCATTTCTTCACACTAGCCGTATATAGGCTAAGGTTTTTGATATATAGAGGCAACATGAAAAATTCAATGACACGGCCAGGATTTGAACTACGGATCTCTTGGCTTCCGTCCAGTCACTGAGCCATTGAGCTACCATGGCCAACCTGCCATCATGACATTAAATTCTCCATTTTATTCACATATTTCCCCGGTAGACCACTAGGGGCATTGTGAGTATACATTAAATCAAGAGCTTTTCCTTGTGAAGCAATACTAGTTTAGGTATTTAATCACATAATCAAAGGGCATACCATGAGAATTTGGTGTTTGCAATTCTTTCAAAACAAATATAACACTACTACTGATATACACATTGGAACTGGTGAATGGAAAAGGCAAACATCATGCATCTAGACCACTCACAGTAGCTGTTGACATGAGGACATGACACCCCAAAAGTCATTTGTCTCAACAGACTAAGTACACCTGGTCAATGTGTCAGAGAACTTCAAAAAGTGCAGGCCTAAAGTCATAGTCAACAATAAGGTAAAAAGACAGAAATAAGAAATAAAGAGCAAACATCTGTATTAGCAGCCATTAAGCATTGAGAAGCAATAAACTTTCAACTAGCAGTAAGTTCAGATCCAATGAGCATGACAGAGAACACAAAAACTTAATACCTCTACAGCCACGCCGTGGCTTAGTGGTTAGACCGCTTGGCTCTCACCAAGGTGGCCCGGGTTCGATCCCAGGCGACCGCAAAGTGAGATTTGTGGTGGACAACACGGCGTTGGGGTGGGTTTTCTCCGGGACCTCCGGTTTCCCCCGCCATCTCATTCCAGCGGTGCTCCATCTTCATCTCATGTATCATCAGTGTCACCGCCTGCGGTGCGGTATGTAGTAAAAGCGGGCGTTAAAAGCTACACATTTCATTAATACCTCTACACAGACCTGTTTTCTGGTGTTTCTTATTGGTGACGCAAATGTGCCTGGATAACAAAACTGATCATACATATAAACTGTTTGCAGGAAATGCTATCAAAACAGCAAATTAAGAACCATTAATTAAAGCAGTATTAATAATATGTTTATATTCTTTATTAAATTCTTCTTTATTCAGGGGTATATTTATTAATATATAAATCAGACTAATAAAAACAGCAAATTTATGTGGAAAAGGATTAAAACTTTTATTTTTTATGTAATTATCAATATGAGTAGATTTCCTATAAATACCAAAATCTAATTTGTTATTATTTCTTATTATTTTCAAATCTAGAAAAGGAAGAAATCCATTAATTTCAGTTTCTAATGTGAATTTTATAGCTTTATCTTGTAAATTTAGTAATTTTAAAGCATCATTAATTTGTTTTTCAGGTACAATAGCAAAAATATCAACATATCTATACCATGTTTTAAAAATTAAAGGAAAAGCTTTAGTGACTTGAATTTCGAAAAAACTCATAAAAAGATCAGCAAGAAAAGGTGAAAGAGGATTATCCATTGCTAAGCCAGAAGTTTGTTGAAAAACTTCAACAGAAGAGATGAAAATCACTTGGATCAAGGTAAGGGTGTAGGGTGAATGGTCGAAGATCTCCCATCCAAACTTAATTCAACACATTTCATATGGCACTGGCTGTATAGGGCCTTCTCATGCAAAACTGTAGTGCCTCTTGTCAACATCCCATGCCTCTTGTTTTGGTTTGCCCTCCTCAGTTTATGCAACATCTGATAATGCTGATTAGCATTTACAGTCTTCCCTCACAGTAAGAACTCGTACAAGAGGAAACCTTGTGCATCCCATCCAAGAACAAAATGCACATGATATTTTTGACAGAGATTGTGCACTTGAATTTGGACTTCACACTATGCTGATTGTTGTTTAGTCTCTGGTGTGGCATATGACACCCATGTTTCATCACCAGTGATAATACTGTTGAAAAACTCATCACCTTTCTCTGCATACCACTGTAGGGATGTCAATGCTGCAGCCAGACGTCTGGTTTTGAATTCATCTGTCAATTACTTAAGCACTCATCTTGCACACACTCTGTGTAAACCAGCCATTGGTACAAAATTTGGCACAAAAGCAAGCGAGACATCTGAGGGAATTGACAAGAGAGTTCCAAAGTTGTGAAGCTCCGGTTTTGCACAATTGCTTACTGCATACTTTAAGACACTTCTGGCATCACCAGGGACAGTCAGCCACTATGCTGTTCATCATGAACATTGATTTGTCACTTCATTGAATTACCTGCACCAATGTTTTACCTTACTTTGCAAAGAATATTGTGTTCATACACAAGAGGCAACTGATGATGGATCTCTGTTAGAATTTGCTTTTGAGCATGCAAAAATCGGGTGACTGCATAAAACTCATAGTTGACAGGAAACAATATTAGAGCAGCCATTTTCTTCTCACATAGCATGGTAGCCATTGCTGTCACAAGACTGAAACTGCATTATTCCAAAATACTTCCTCTCTTCTTTTCTTGGAAGTGTTGAAAACAGTGTTGTTGTGATAAATTAAATTTAAAGGGAGTCGATTAATTGAAACAGGCACATTGTTCCGATACTCAGAAGAAATGTCCTCCAACATGAATAACTCATCTTCACACTTCACAGGGAGGCAATTGATGGCATCAATAGTGTCTTGTACTAATCTTCAAAAAGATTGCTTCACTGATGCTATAATTTAGTGTAACAACGGCATGTTACCATGGTGGCTCAATGGTTAAGAGCAACCAGTCAGAAACCAGGAGATCTGCAGTTCTGATTCCAGCTATGACATTGAATTTTTAAGTCTGGCTCTACCTTTTCAAATCAAATATGGTAGTCACATTACATTTAGTTGAGTTTCCAGTTTGAAAAAGCTATTATAATTTTGTAAAAATCATTGATGATGGGCTAGGCAGGTAGAACAGATAAGAAAAGAAAGAGTTTTTGTGAAAGTCAAGATACTAAACCCCAAAAGTGTAGAGTTGACAATAATAAAACTGTGACCACTGATACTTCATGCAGTTTTAATAAATCTAAATTTTTTTCTAAAAGTTGTAATGTACAGAATAACATCCAATATGAAGGCTGTAATACAACAATTTGTTTCATGCTATTATAAAATTACAAACAATATGTTAGCTTTTCCTTCTTATTATAAAACTGGGTTCTTGAAAATGATTAATTATTAAAATTCGATTTAAGGCTTGTAGTGTTATATAATTTGTGTAGTTATTGTAACAAAGGGGAACAAATACTAAATACTGCACTTAGCACACTTAGATTATGGTGTTACATTTAGACATTGTTGTTAACCCTCAGAATAAAACACAAATAATCTATCAAGATGAATCAAAATTAAACAATTTACATAATTTACAACTGAACTGTTCTTAACGTTGTCCACATGACCCCATTCAACTATATACTGACAACTGTCTCGTCTCCCTGCTGGGCACTAGTCAGCTCCCTATATAGGCCTTGTATATAAAGCAAATCTTCTGGGAAAGATACCTGCACAGAGAGAATTAATCTTCTGGAGTGAGGAAAACAGTACACAATGGCTAATGTTTTGCATGGGACACTATTTTAAGGGAGATAGGCCATTAGATGCACCCTGGTATAAACATAGGTGGCTGAAAGGGCATGAGCTAACTCTGGTGACCATTAGATAGCTTTGTGCTGTGGTGACAATGCTGTCTCAGGATGACCAGCACTGTTAAAGAAAGGGTGACCAGACAGTCTAAATATACCACCAACATCTTCTCTTGGATGTGGCAGCCTACATCATTGATCCTTTTCACTACATTGTATGATCCTTGGTAAGGTTGTTGAAAGTTGGGGCAATGCCCCGTGGTCCCCTTGGTGACATCTGAAACATTGGCTATTAACTTGCATCTTCTCCTGGATACAGCAGAATACATCTTGACCCTTTTCCTACACTGTATGGTCCTTGATATGGTTGCTGAAAGTTGGGACAATGCCCTTGATCCTGATAAGATAGCATCTGCAACATTGGCTGTTGGCTTGCCAGTCATAATGGACCTTCATCTGACCACTCGCCATATGTATGTATTCATGGGTAGTCTTGTGCACAAGGCAATCTACAGGATTCCATAACTGCTGGCCTTCCACATGTCTTCACAACCACCTTGATTATCATGAGCTCAACCACATATTTAGACAGGATTATCTTGTAGACTGCAAGATGCTTGTTGAGGCTCTGGAGTGTCACCTCTTCTTGGCCATATAGCAGGACCCTGGTGCCAACATTGAGTGTCACCTCTTAAGGGTATCCTCAGCCACCCTCATGATCAACACCCAAGATTCACAACACTCCACCACGAGGTCAATTCCAACAACATCTCCTTCTCCATAGGCAAGCTGTCAATGGAGGACACCGTCACTACCTGGTGGTGCCGATCCAGCTTCCTTGACTACAGCCTTCCACCATGTAAGGTCTGATTAAGAACATGGCTGCACACATGTACACTATTATCCAGAAAAGCTTTCCTTGTATCCAACCATCCACAACAAGATTGTCATTTATCCTTCTGTTCAAAGCACATGGCAACACTTATCAGCAGCTACAACTATTCATTTTTTGCCTGTTTGTTTGGTTGTAGACAATCCTTCACAATGTGTCTTGGCTAGCCACATTACCAGCACACACCATACTTGACGCTCATCCACTTGGTTGTAGACAGTGTCTAACCAGATGTCCTGGATGCCATATACATAACACAAACCACTAGATCTTTGCAAACATCCCTGGGTTGATTCTGTCTCTGTCACATCAAATACTCCCAATTTCCACAATGGAAACAGCTGTTACCTCGCTTCCTACTCAGATCTGAACTAGCCTTTTCATCTACAGATACCACCTGCTCATCTTGGTATGGACAGTCCTTCACTATAAAGAATGGTAGATAAGTTGGCAGGATGGGCAGTGGCATTTAATGCTGATAACACTCATACATAGAAGCTGTGTCACCAATTACAGAACAAAGTGCTTTTTAATAGTATAGTGACAGTGAGTATGTTAAAATTAATCATTTAATAGATAGTAATTAGTGTAATAGAAGAAATCAAAAAGCAGCCAGTTTTAAACAAGCGAGTGAGGGACATAAAACATAAGGTGCATTCCTTCTTTAAGAAAGAGATATCTGCTGGTGGGCCATTCTACAGAACTGTAGTGGATGCACAGCGTAGTGTGACTTTGTGGGATCGTAAATGAAAAGTCCAATTGCACCACTCAAAAATGTTCTTTATTTCCACCGACTTACAGTTAAACACTTGCCAATTACACAGAATTAGGTAATGCACACAATTACGATTCACCAGTTCGTCCGTTACAATTCCACTTGCACTCGTAAGTACGTACAATACTCCGATGCACGTACACAGTCTTCTCGTCGTACACTAGCACTGCACTCTTACACTGCTCGCCAAGAACTCTAACTGACTGACTGACTGACTGACTGACTTCCAGCCCGGCGTGTTGCTTATATAGGGTCAGCTGTCTGATCGAGAATGTTCTGGATTAGATGAAATATCCCGTAAATTCGAGAAATCAAGGGCAGCGGAAAGAGACGGCACGGTAATGTTTTTTTTTTCCCCCAGCCACCCCACCTTACCGCTATAAGACAAATGAGGGGGCGGGTCCAAGCGCCTCTGTCTCTTGCTGCTGCCATCAGCTGGTTCTATAGGGTGTTCCAACGTTTGGGTGACAGTAGGGAATGTATAATGATTCCAATAACTTCTGTTATGTGTGCAGACAATTCACCCCTAAATCGCAGAGAAAAAAATAACAAGTATCACTAAACCAACATATTCATTGTACTTTGGTGCCCTAGGAGATCAAGATAAGGATTTAGACCCCCATGGTTGCTGCAAATCGCGCAAAACTGCTCTTAATCAATGGCTATACAATAAACAGAAACCTCTGATGCCAATGGTGTGGAGAGAACAATCTAACAATTTAAATGACTTATTTTTGCAATACAAAGATTACAGCATTTCTGGATAAAATAAAGTCAAGTGTCAAATAACCTCATGTTCCACAAGCAATAAGACCAGTTCCTCATAGTGAAGATCTTCTGGTGCCTGATTCTTCAAAAGCATGGGTTGAAGAATATGATGCATCAAGTTCAAATCATGATGTAGGTGACAGTGAATTCGTAACATCTCAAGACCTACATATCAATGTGAATGACATAAAGAAAGACATTCCTATGAGTAAGGACTATGATACAATGAAGCACAAAATTAATATAATTTTGAGTCGAACTAGTACTCCATTTTCCATATACTGCTAGTGTTAACTTTTAAAGCATTTCGTTAGGGCGTTCCTAACATCCTCAGCTAATGTCAACTATTGAATGTTGGTTTGGTGAACTCCTTGGAGGTGATAGGGACATCTCTGTCAGTATCTTAACTTGAAGTTTGGGTTCTCTTCAAAGGTGGTGCCGAAATTGAACAGTTTTCCTTCATATTTCCTTATGAATATTTTTTCCCATGTGGTTAATGAGTGGTACCCTGGACACTTTTTAAGAAGTAGATTTTTCATTCTATATCGTGATTTTTGGAATGATAATCACAATTTTGTTTGAGGTGTATGAAAAAAAGTTTTATTCTGTTCCCTAGTGTTACTGAAGCAAAAGAAACTTGTGGGACATATGACAACATAGCTATGTACCTGTCTCTGTCCAAGTGCAAACAACTACCAAGTTAGCTGGAAAAAATGAAATGTGTAGTGTTTAATGCCCGCTTTTACTACATACAGCACTGCAGGCGATGACACTGATGATACATGAGATGAACATGGAGGACCGGTGGAATGAGATGGCAGGGGAAACCGGAGATCCCGGAGAAAACCCGCCCCAGCGCCGTGTTGTCCACCACAAATCTCACTTTGCGGTCGCCTGGGATCGAACCCGGGCCACCTTGGTGAGAGCCAAGCGAAGTTAGCTGGAGGTCAGTATAGGACCACAGTCTCAACACATCCTGAGATGATCCTCTGTCCCGACATAGCAAATACTCCAGGCTTCCACGGTGGAAACCTAATTACTTAGGCCACCTATATCCTCAATATGGTCATTAGCACCTCATTGACAATATTGTGATTGCAAAATATCGGATGCTATCATATCTTGTGGCCATGCAGTCCACAAAAGAGGAAGTGCCTCCTTGACACTCAATAGAATTTGTTCACTAGTTGTAAAATTGACAGAGTAAATTCCTGCAGCATCTCTCTTGGCGGATGCAACCTTGACTTAAGCTATGCCAAGCAATGGTTGCCAAAGCCAGGTTTTAAGTCTTCCAGACATATGTGGACATCGCATCTCTGTAGACTATCAGCAACAAAGCTTCCACTTATGCTGACTATCCTGTGTGGGCGGCAATGAAGCTGAGTGGAAGACTGAAAGGCATTCCACCATATTTAGGAGATTTGACCTGTGCAGTCATTGTGTTGCGATTCAGTGTCTCAACCTTCAAGTGTCTATAGTTTTCCGCTAAGCATTTTTTCCACAATGGCATTCAATTCCTTAGGACTTTCCTTCAAAGATGTTTAAGTCTTCCTCGAATTCCAACAAATGCATTGGCCAAAGTTTTCCAGCTTTCCGCCAAGCTCATCCATAACTTCCAGACAACTGTTCGTCAATTTTGGTCCACAGCTCCATCTTCATATTGGACATAAGGGTAATTTGTTTCTTTATACACTTTTTCTGTCTTCATTTCTTCCTTGATACCCAATCATACCTCTCTGCATTATTTTCATTTTGGATATTACTATGTTATTTCATCCCATCTTCTTCATTCAGGAATCTCCTCTCTTACATTCAAATTTCATGATTTTAATTTAACTTAATACATAATTGCTGAAGATTTTCATCACAGTGCCTTGATCGCATTTTTTATACCAGTGTAACATATAGAAACATCGGTTGCTGTTTTTCACTCTTTATTGATCACTTAGGCACACTTGACACATCTTTTGCGCATTTTTTTTATTGCTTTTGTGATGTTTATTCTCCACCGCATCCACACCGGAGATGCCAGCCCTATTCGGCAACCACCCAGATGTGTTCCGCTGGCAAAACAAGCGGCGGTACAGGAAATGCTCGAGGACATGAAATCCAGAGGAGTGATTGAAGAGTCTGACAGCCCTTGGTGTTTCCTGTAGTTCTGGTGACGAAGAACAACGGCGAGCTACGCTTCTGTGTGGACTACAGGAAGCTGAAGGCTGTCACCAGGAAGGATTAATTCCCACTAGCCTGGATTGACGACACCCTGGACATGCTGGCTGATGCACAGTGGTTCTCAACCCCGGACCTGAAGTCGGGTTACTGGCAGGTGGCTCTAGACCCGAGAGTCAAGGAAAAGACTGCATTCTGGACAGGCCAAGGGCTTTGGCTGTTCACAGTTATGCCCTTTGGTCTCTGCAACGCACCAGCCACCTTCCAATGCCTCATGCAGTCAGTGATGAGAGGATTGAGTTATGATGACTGCCTGCTACACATGGACATTATCATCGGCAAGACATTCAAGGACCATCTCAAAAACCTGAGCAAGGTATTACAGAGACTGCAGGCGACCAACTTGAAGCTAAACGCGAAGAACTGCCAGCACTTCCACATAGTCTCACTAACTTGAGTGGCCACAGACCCGGAGAAGACACAGGCCGTGAGAGATTGGCCTTGCCCGAAGGATAAGCGAGAATTGCGCTGTTTCCTGGGGCTGTGCAGTTATTACCGCCGTTTCATAAAGGGGTTCTCCAACATTGCCAAACCCCTCACCTGCCTGACAGAAGAACACTGGCCTTATGCAAGGAAGGAGGACGCCGATGGCGCTTTCCAACAGCTGAAGAAGACACTTTGTAGTACTCCTATTTTGGGATTCCCATAACCAGGTGGCACCTTTATTGTGAATACCGATGCCAGCAACCATTGCATTGGAGGCGTCCTATCCCAAGTCCAAGACGCCCACAGGTGAGTGATATCCTACTACAGCAAGATGCTGTCCAAAGCAAAGAAGAACTACTGCGTCACCTGGCGAGAGTTACTGGCGGTGGTAAAGATCTTGAAGCACTTCCACTTGTGGCCAGGACTAATGGGAGTAGATCCTCTGCACTTAACTGTGGAGCACAAGTAAGGTCAGTCATTCTACCTGAGGACTGACCATTCCGCCCTAACCTGGCTACTGAGCTTTAGGAACCTGGAAGGTCAGACAGCCCGTTGGGTCCAGAGGCTGCAGGAGTACCACTTCACCTCTGAACATAGGAGAGGGAAGTGTCATGGCAACACAGACGCCATGTCCCGTAGACCCTGCCCAGAAGAGTGCAGCCAATGCACAAGTGTGGAAGAGAAGGAGCGTGCCACAGTTATCAGAGTGGTCACAGCAGTGCCTGCGGATGGCTGGGATAGTGCAGGTCTGAAGAAGGAGCAACTGGCGGATGCCAACTTGGCGCCACTTTTGAAGGAAGTGGAGGCAGGGACAAGACCAACCTGGGAGGACATCGCATCAAGGAGCGCCACATATACAAGTAGTACTGGGCCCAATGGGACTCGCTGAACATCAGAGAGGGTGTGCTGTTCTGGGTATGGGAATCACCCGATGGAAAGACACAGAGGGAGCAGTTGGTACTTCCCTGAAGTAAGGTCCCGGAAGTCTTGGAGGAAGTGCACGCCGGTACTTCAGGACACCTGGGAGCAAACGAAACGATTGATAAACTCTGACAACACTACTAATGGCTGAGACTCCGAGTAGACGCTGCCATCAATGTCACGAGTGCGCGGGAGTTGCATATAGCAGTACAACATCAGAGCGCCTTTCGAACGCATCACTGTCAATATAGCTGGACCATTCCCAGTGTCCGACCGAGTCAACAAGTCCTGATGATGGTCATGGACTACTAAACCAAGTGGCCAGAGGTGTATGCTATCCCAAACCAAGAGACGAGGATAATCACAGACTGCCTCATGGAACAACTGTTCTGCCATTTTGGGGTGCCGTTAGAGCTCCACAGTCATCAGGGCACCAATTTTGAGTCTAACCTGATGAAGGAGGCACTGGAAAGGCTTGGGTTGAACCAGACCTGCACAACACCTCTACATCCACAGTCGGACAGCTTGATTGAAAGGTACATCAAGACCCTAAAAGAACATCTGAGGAAGATCGTGGTCAGCCATCAGCGAGACTGGGATATCAAGGTGCCACTACACTAGCTGGCCTACAGCTCGTCAACACAGGACACCACTGGGATGACACCAACAAGCTTAACATTCGGCTGAGAGTTATGCCTCCCCTGTGACCTGGCTTTTGGGAGCCCCCCGGAAGCAAAACAGCCAGCAACGGAGTATATGGAGAACCTCATGGACCATCTCGACGACATGCATGAGATGGCTCGTCAGAACATCCAGATGGCGAGCGACCGCATGAAAAGCTGGTACGACAGGCAAGCCAACTGCCAAGGATTCGGCAAGGTGACCTGGTCTGGTTGTACTGCCCTACCCGGACCAAGGGGCGCAGTCCGAAACTTCAACAACCATGGCAAGGACCGTACCGAGTGGTAAAGAGAATTAACGACATGGTCTACCACATCCAGAAGGTGCCCCGAGGAAAGATGTTGGTGTTACACTGAAATCGTCTGGCCCGCTACGATGGTGCTGTTTGGGACAACCAGCCTTGAGGAGGGAGCAGTGTCGCGAAGCCGTTATCGCGATAGCGCAGCTTGTGCACACAAAGGAACTGATAAAGATAGCTTGGAGATAAAGGGTCTGCCGAAACAAAGTGAGATAAATGGAAAATTCCAGCGACATCTAGATTGATACAGAACGTTCGGTTTCTTGTTTGTTTTAGAACAGTCTAGAATTATCAATGCAGGTGTATATAAGAGATCGCGACACGCAAGCAAGCAGTCGTAAACAGAGTAGTAGTCGTAAACGTTGTTGTAACGAGAGTTGTTTGTAAACAGAGCTGAGTATTGTGCAACTGTGAACGCTGTTTGTGGTCAACGACCTTGGAAGATTGTAATTGTGTATGTGATGTAATTCTGCTACTGTAAGTATTGACCGGAGTATATTTCTATGGAAATAAAGAACATTTTGAATTTCTGCAAATTGGACTTTTAATTCTATGGACCCACAAAGCATTTTTTGGAATAAGAAGACCTCAAAATATATAAAGTGAATTCTTGGTATAAAATTTTTGTGTGATATGTAATCTAGCACTTACTTGTACATGGAACAGAAAGTAAAAATTTGCACTGGGTGTATGGCAAGCTTTTGTAAAACAGTGAATGCATTCGTGCAACTAGTGACAAGTAGCCTGAGCATTTGTCTTCCCAAATTAAGGGAATTTGAGTGAAAATTTTCCAGATCTTTTACCAAAAAATAGCTATTTTGCTGACTTTCAGACATATTTCAAGAAGTTTCTCTGACATTTTCTGATTTGCCTGACTCTGCAGTTAAATGTGAACGTGTAGAATACATTTCACATATAGACTTTATTGAAACAGTAATCTTTCTTTTAATATGAAACAACTCATAAGTAGAACCATTAATTAGCTCCATTTGTAGCTTCAATGTTGGAAAGAAATCAAATTATAATTTAAACATTACATTGTCGTCATCATTACTAGCTTCTGGTCAGTGGTCAATAACATGGTAACTATTAGCTGACAGCTTTCTCATGAGCAAAAGCTTATGCAAAATGTTTATGATGTTTTCTTCAGTCTTAAATAGGACTCAGAACTTAATGAAATATCCACTTTCTGCGTCATCAGACAGTGTAGAATGCAATATACATTCATTTCTCTTAAAAATGAACTACTTTTATTTGCATCTTTTTGCATTTTTGGGCTTTTGATGTCCATTGGTTATTTTTTAGGAAATGATGTCCTTTTATTGCATTTTCTTTTTTTTCCCCCCTCTATCTTCCTCTTTTAAATGCACCTTTTATGTCATTCACATGAGTAGTCATTGTTGAGGTTGCTTACTGAATTCTGCTGTGTGCTTCTCTTAGTGAGACGTTGGATACATGTTTACGCAGTTACCACTACCATGTAGATAATGATGGTGCTTCCCTGCATTAAGAAAAATGACACTTGCTCTCATGTGAGAACATGTATGGGGGATGCCTTTTCTGGAAGAGTCTGGAGTGAACTGCCACTTTATCAACTTGCAAAGCCATAACAGATATACTATCTATACTGAAAACAATCTCTGTTTATTCACTTGTATCTTGTATTTAGTACCCAGTTGGTGCAACAGCGAATGTTATATAAGAGGCCAGTAAATCTTGTTGATAAGTTGTAAGTAGAACCATATTCTTTCTCTGATAAACCTGCAAACAAAATTTACAATAACTTTTTTTAAATTTTAATGTCATTTTCCCAAAAATTTAAGGGCATTTTACTGGCCATTTTTCCTTGATTGTTTGGTCATCAATTTCCAAGCCCTAGTCATAACACTAACTGAACATCTTTCATTTTATACAGTCATGTTTGAACTCTTACTTCATCATAGAAAATGGTGATATATCTTATAAAGAGGATTACAATTCCACATTTATTTTGATATGAAATACACACAACACATATCAAATTTTATCCCTTTTACAAAGAAACTTAAACCATTTATATTACTGCACAGTAACCAACAAGCAAATGAAAGCTAATGTATGAAAATGTACGTTGCACCATATACAGAAAAACTATCTTTGTCATTTAATACTACCAGCATCACCCTTGAGTCAGGCTGAGAACTTTCTGTATTGATTTCATATAGGAGTATTGTTAGTAATTCCAATGTAAAACTATCCAAGTCAATAAAAAAGATATCCCTTATGCCTGCAACTTGGCTGGTTGAAAGACAAAACTAGGAAGGCATCTGGCACTGGAATGCTGAAGTGGAATTGAAAGACCTCACTTAGACTCTAGCACTCCAAAATTTTTAGAATAGGAAGTTAAAAAGAACAGGAGGACCAAATTGGAACAAACTGTATCATTCTCTACAGTTGGAATCAACACTGATAGCATAGCACTGATGCTATCCTGATATAAATCTGCATCACAAAAAACCTGACCAGATTTAGTCCAAACTGCTTAACATGGTGGATGTTTCATCTATGGAAGGATTTCTGAGTACAATATTTAGGCAGGGTATTCTATGCATAACCTGTAAAAATGAAAAAATTAAAGATTGGTTAAACCATATAAACTTTGAGAACTTTGGAAGGGAGCAGAATCAAAAGTAGCAGACTCTAAATATGAAATCAAGCTTATATTTATGGGCACTCTGCAACTGCTGTGATTCTCGGCATCCCATTCTATATTGGGCATGAAAAACTGCTTATGCTCAGAAGCCTCCTTATCAGGCTTAAGGTTCCTTTAAATGCCATACATGTATGATATACATCCAGAGATTTTCTTTCACTTCTGAAGAAAATCATGCTAAGGACTTTTACATCCAAAAAACATCCTTCACCCTCCACTAAGTTATAAGCTATGACTTTGGGAACCAGAGCTAGCATGTTAGCTTTAGACCAAAGCAGATGACAGTAGACTCCAAAGACCTCATTAAGAGGCTAAGACTTTTGTCAGAATACCAGATACTCCTGAGACAACTTAGTTTTTAAAAGGCTGGGAAACAAAACCCTCAATTAAAGAATGATTATGAGGGAGCAGAGAAAGGAAAAGCCTTGGCCTTCTTTATTGACTTTCACTCACAAAAGGTATTTCAGAAATCCAACTTTTTGTACATCTGAGGGCTCGGAAGAAAGGCAGGTGATGGTAACACAGATAAATCCTCAACACATAGAACTGCATCTGCTATGCGAAGATGAAGACCTGTGACTTAGCACTCATCCAGGAACCCTGATGTTACAAAGGGAAAATTAGAAGGCTTAATGATAGGAAATTAATTTATAATATAATTAACAAAACTCCAAGAACCTCTATCTTAGTTAAAAATGTGATCTGCTACACTCATATGATTTGCTCTATTCTTGTACAAATTAATCTTAAAACTGCTTATTCTCTATCCATTTCAATTAATTGTAATAAACATTTGCAGAAATTATCTTATTAATTTTCTAGTAGGTGCAAGAGGAACAGGCTTTAAGGGATAGCCAAATAGAGCAGTGCAAGATGCTGTGGTCCATTTGGAATTATGTTTCCTTAGCATGGACAAGATATAAAAAAAGACTAATGTATTTCTAATTGAGAAAAGTATAAGTACTTCTGAGGGCATTTCTAAGATGACTAAGAACATTTCATCTGTGATAGAATATCTTAAACATGCAGTATTTTAGTCAAAACTGTTAAGAGCCATTTCTTGAGGAAATCAACATTATTAAAAATGTTCTATGTAACAGATAGTTTGTTAGGATTATCTTGAAGGTGTTCATGAAACATCCTTGGAACACACAATTTAAATACAAGTTTGGTATTTAATTCACTTTCCAATTTAGAATTACGCTGTTTACTTTTTTTTTTGTAATTTACGTCCTCCAATGCTAAGTCACATCGGACGATGAATGAAATGGGTGAAATGATGTTCAAATGAGTCCGGATTCCATGGAGCTTAGAGCTACCCGACATTCGTCTTTCAGGATAAGGGAAAACCCCAGAGAAAACCTTATCCAGGTAACTCTCCCTGACCGAGATTCGAACTCAGTACCTCTTAAACGTGAGGCAGACACGCTACCATCTACGCTATCGAGGCGGGCATGCTGCTTACTAACACACACTTCTGCAAGAATACTTTTTTATTATTCAGGGAACCTCAAAATGTGTATTTTCACTGAAATCTCGGCATCAAACTTTTGGGTGGAATCCTACATAGTGAGAAAGTAAGCATGTGTGTGAGCATGAGCGTGTGCGCGTGTGCATGTGTGTGTGTCTAATGTTCAGAATTTGATAAAATTCTTCTTCTTGCTTCCCAGTATTTACAGATCAGATCTACTTGATTTCTGAGAATTTTGTATGCAGTTAGTTGAACAATGTTCAGTAAGTCATCTTTACCACATAAAGATCTGTGGGGAAGTCATTAATCCAATCTTGAACAAATGTACATTCAGAAAGTGTGTATGTAGTTAATGCTCAGGATTTAGCAACAAACCCATTTTCCTTCTTGGCTCCCAATATTTTGTGGTCAAGTCTGGATAGTTTTTAAGTTGTTCATAGGTAGACAGATGTTCCATATTCATTTCCTCTTCCTTGCTGCATAACAGACAATTTGGAGATTACAATCCAATTTTATGTAGGTGTTTGCTAAGACAGTCATGTCCAGTGGTAAGTCGAACATGATAGCTGTTTTTCTTAGGTAGTTCAGGAATTAAGAATTTTTCTCCTTTGGAATTTAATATATTTGTGGTTACTTTAGTTTTATAATAATTTTCATTTCCTTCTTGATGGTACAAGGGCCATGCCGAAAGCTTTTAGCAGTGCTAAGATAGAAAATCTGACAACCATGACATTATTGTAGTTTGAAAGAGCAATGTTTTTTACATGGAGTATGCATGTGGCATTCCCCCCACCACAGGGCCATGCGTGGACATGAATGAAGATGCAGTTAGTGGTGAGTCAGACACAGTGCAAGATAGATCTGTTGTGCCGAGGTTTCCGAGCAATGATTTATTATAACTACAGAAGAAGTTAAATGCAGAAGAATGCCACTCTTCACTAGTGCGTGATTTTGGTGAGTGTGCCCCATCTAGGGCCACTGTTGGAAATTGGTTCTGTGAATTTTCAAGGGCCAGGGAGTCTCTTGAAGATGAACCTCGTCTTGGTCGCCCCACAATGGCAGTGACCCAAGAAAGTGTTGATGCTGTGAGGAAAATGATCCAAGAGGATCATCATCTCACATTTTGTGATACTGAAGGGACTCTAAATATTGGGTAGTCTGCAGCACAGATTGGTCATGATTTAGGCCTAACCAAGAGATGTGCATGTTGGGTGCCACATTCCCTGACAGAAGTCCAAAAGAATGCAAGAATGGATTGGTGTAAATTTATGCTTTAAAAATTTGAACAAGAACGGTCCAAAGACGCTTACAATATCGTCGCAGGTGATGAAACATGGGTGTACCAATAAAACCCTGCAACCAAGAGGCAGTCATCAGTATGGTGCTTTCCAGGTCAGGAACCACCTATGAAAACTCGGAGAACTAGGAGCTCTGGAAAGAAGATGGTGGCCACTTTCTTCGACAAGATGGGTCACCTCACCTCTGTGACCTTGGACACATGCCATACAGTCACTGCAGAGTGATATGTGACTGAATGTCTAATGAAAAGTCTTTGCAACATGGAGGTCAAAGCTTCCCAAGATGAAGAGTGGGCATCTTCTTCATCACGACAATGCCTCAGCACACATGGCTGCCAGAACCATGGGCTTCCTAGAGAAGGAGAAAGTGCGAGTCTTATCTCACCCACCCTATTCACCAAACCTGGCCTCATGTGACTTTTTCCTGTTCCCAAAGACAAAGGAAAAACTACCTGAGCAGTTTTTTTCATCTGATGAGGCTATTGCAGTGTACAACAGTGCTCTAAGTGAAATCTCTAAAGAAGCTTGGACTGAGAAATTTTCTAAGTGGTTTCAAAGGATGGGAAAGTGTATCAGTTCTCATGGAGGGTATTTTGAAAATTTGTAATAGTTTGTGAATAAAACGTATTTCTAAATCTCTACTAAAAACTTTCGGCATAACCCTCGTACATTTAACTGATTCCTGTGGTACTTTTGATTGCATCTTATTTTGAATTTTGGTTCCTATTTTTGCTAGCGCATGCACACACGCACAAGCGCGCGCGCGCTTTGCAATATCTGGGCTTAATGTTTGTTTCTTGAAGATTTCATACACGTCTAATTATATTCTATTTCAAAGCTTTCTATTGGATTAATGGTATGCAGTAGATTTTCTTTTGTTATAGGTATCTGTAGTTTTCCCTTTTACTTTTTTACCGCTTGAACAAATCCTTTTTGGGTTTTTAGTGTACATTTCAAAGTCCTGATATTCGTCTATCTTTTTAAAATTTGGAATTCTTGTACGTTTTTAAATCCTGTTCAAGTTCTAGGTTTATTGACTTATTAGATGTTGCACAGAGAAATGTTTCTTATAGGGTGGTTTTAACTATGCCTGTTATTAAGTGTAATGCTTGATTTTGAGCTTTTTCTCTTATTTATAAGACTCAGATGCTGTTGTTAATACTCCATCAGAGTATTTTAAGGTGGCTTTAATATGTCCTGTATTTCAGATTTAGCGTTTTCTAGAGATAAAATTTACTTAAATGACTAATTCTGTAATTAATGAACCTCATCTAGAGAGTCAGAGTAAAATTAATGAAGGAAGGTGAACCAAGACAGTTTATACTTGGATCTATGTATTTAACACATGAAGTCAATTTACCTCCAACCAGGGAATTGGAACAACTGACAGCCACCTGGTCTTACAATGTACAATAATTAGTAACTGACTCTGATGTAAACTACCATCAGATTATATGGGAGAGTACTAATACAAATGAAAGAGGCGAATCTTTCTATTTTTATATTATATCAAGTAATCTTGATTGTATTCTTCTTTTACCTCGCTCTATGGTATTCTCAAGAAAGGTGCTGACATTTTATGAGAGGCAATGCATTTTTGCTCACTCTTGAAGGTGTGGTTTTATCAGGGATAAAGCCAACTCTACAGAAATAATTGCCTGGGAATTTTGGGGTTATCGAGGTTACCAAGGTAGAAACTTATGAGTTTATTTCCCCCATATCCATCTTTAAATAATGAGACACAGGAAACATAGCTCAGCACTATACCTTGTTTCACGTAAGCTTGCCCAGTATCTCTTAACGGCCACGTGACCTAATCACCTCTCATTGGTTGCTGTTGTGGTAATGACTGTCGTGCGGTAAAAATTAGTTCGTTATTTAACATGGTGATATATCATTATATGTTGGAAGAGAATTGTCAAATTTATATTTTCGTAACTGTTTTAATTAAATATATTACGCTACAGAGTTGATTTATCTGAAATGCATGTTAATTCTTAAACGAAGTAAAGAGGAGGTTCCTTTGCTCTCAAGCACATGGCACGATAGCACATGATTTAGCGGTAGTGATGACATATTTGTTTATATGACTTTTATCATTGACCTTGTTTTGAACTGGATTAGTCATGCATCGCCATTCGAGAGTGCGGGAGCTAAATTATTTTATTGATCGTTTATTGCGCATGTACTTATTATATGTATAATGGCAGAGTCTACCGCCAGTTTTTCGCTGAAGTATAGCAAGGATAATTATTTACAAACAGGCGAAAAAAGAATTGTGTTGCATGTGTTTAATGCACTCACAGAGAAGAATCCGTCTTTGTCAGTGAGAGAAGTCGAACAGCTGTGCTCTGAAGTTACAGGTGTGAGTGTTAGATCCGTAGGAACATCGCGACATGAAATTGAGGAAACAGGAAAACTTACCACTCCAGGCAAAAGCAGGAATAAACAAAAGTGCGTGCTCAGAAAAAAATACGTGAAAAGTGTTGTGCGTCGTCATGTGTGTAGTTTTTCTTTAGAAACAAACTCCCTAACATAAGTAACATTTCGTCTGCTGTAAATGAGGCCATGCCGTGGCTCAGTGGTTAGACCGCTTGGCTCTCACCAAGGCAGCCCGGGTTCGATCCCAGGCGACCGCAAAGTGAGATTTGTGGTGGACAACACGGCGTTGGGGCGGGTTTTCTCCGGGACCTCCGGTTTCCCCCGCCATCTCATTCCACCGGTGCTCCATCTTCATCTCATGTATCATCAGTGTCACCGCCTGCGGTGCCGCATGTGGTAAAAGCGGGCGTTAAACACTACACACACATGCTGTAAATGAGGATGCAGATTTACCAAATTTCAGCAGATTGCTTATACAGCTGGGATTTGTGAATGAAAAAAGAGGCAGGAAAAATGTGCTAAAAGACAGAGGCGATATTGCTGTGTGGCGAAGATGCTATTTAAGGACAACCACACTGCACCGAGATACAAATCGATAAATATACACGAAGAACACACGAAAGGTAAAGTATGGTGTGACACGACTTTTAAGACTGAAAGACAAGCATTTTTGAAAGGTATGTGTGCTGGTTTAAAAAATCCCAGTGGAAAAGGCCGAAGGCCTTTTATTATAAACTCTTTCAGTTTCATTGCTCAGTCATTCTGTCTCAATTTGCTCAGTTCATTATAAACTTGTATTTTTGCATGCCTTCATATCCTTATTTGTATGATTTTTGTAGGATTTTATTTGTCTTCCCGGCAATTATTACGACATTTACTGCAGCTTTAAATGTGATGGGAAGGCACCAGGCATGGCCTATGACGCGAAAGCATTAGCCAATTAGGGCGAGGGGGAGGGTTGTTGAATGCGGAGTGGTACATTTCAGTGGGGCAAGGTTATATGAAACAGAGATTAGAATTTTATATCCTGGTTTTTGTTAACAGACTTTCTTAAGAATTATCCCAAAATATTACGAGTACATATCACAAAGACAGAGTGAAACTAGGTAGAATATGCTGCTCTAAATAGCAAATGAATGTTTTCTGGAGATATAATGGTTCCAACTACTCTATCAGTTAGATGACAAGTTAATTTAGAACCATAATCACTTTACCCTGAAGAAGATGAGCTTCTCTGAAATGGTTTTAAAACAACTCGTCAATAACTGGAAGCATTAGGAATCAGTATTATACTTTCTACTACCCAACTGAGCTTTTCATTTATTTGAAGCCCAGGAAATGTATGGAGAAGTTCACCTACTGTGTAATGGTCACACCAAGTAATTAATATGTCTGTGTATTGTTGATTCTGAAATGAAAACCAAGCATCAATTAATTAAAATGTCTTTATTGGTTAAGTCCCTAAGTAACTCACATGACATTCTAGTTACAATTACTCTGCTATCATTTGCATATTCATAGCAAGTCACCAATAAAAAAAAAAAGTGTGTGAGTGTATCTATTGCTCAGGAACTGACAACCAAGTCAGTCATTCTCCTTCTAGCCTCCCATTATTTGGTGACATCAGGATACGTCTTGAAAGCTTAGCATAATTCTATATGTTCCTTATTCATAATTTCTTCTCTGGTGCACAGTAGGCAGCATGCTGTGCTTGAAAGTCCAATCCTATAAAGATAATCTTGATTCATAAGGAAATGTTATAATAGCTTTATGTTTAATTCTGGTTTCTTTCCTTGCCAAGAAGTCTGCTTTTTCATTTCTATCTACTCCACAATGAGATGGAATCCTTTGCAATACAGTATTTATCCCTAGTTTACCAATTTGTTGTGTCATCTTTTGGATTTCTTTAATTGTTTTCCATTTTAGGGAGACACTATTGCTTGATTTGAGAATAACTATATATTTGCATCGATGTAGTCAAAGAAATATTAGAATATGGTAGTGATAAATAAACAGCTTCTATTTCTCCATCAAAATTTGTGGTATTTCTTGCTACATTTCTATAAAAGGAAAAGAACTGGCATATACCACCTGCTCCAGCTCTATCATTACAGTTCCACAAACCAATTATAGATACTATAGAACACATTTAGGAAAACAATTCTAGGGAACATTTTTCCATATGTAACACTTAACTCAAAAGTAACTATAACACATAAAAATATCTTACCTGTCTTAATTATATTACATTTTAAATAACAATTCAACACTTCTGATTCACTTCAACACACATACTGATACTAGTACTGCACTACTTTTTAGCAAGTATTTGCTTCATACAAAATCATGACATAAGTTTAAATTAGCTTAGGCCTAGTTTTAATGTAAACCTACTTTTGGTTTGGTTAGTTAGTTTGTTTGTTTTTTTCCTTCATATCTAAGCTTAAGACATGACGCATGGAATGGCACCAAGTGCCATTTGCAGTAACATGGTACTATTACCGGGGCAGCAGATTTGGAAATACTTCCAATCTAAGATTCTACTTTCTGAGATCTATTTCTTAAATATAATTTGAAAGAATTTATGGGCATCGTATACAAGTCATAAAAATTCAATTTTGTAACAATATGAATAACATTCACCATTTTGTAAATTAACCACGAGAGAAAAAATACAATGTAATTTTTTAAGACAAATTAGCTAAGAAGTTATGACCTCACTAATATATCCTCAATACTTACACCTTGTACATCCATATAAAGTTAAAAACATAATTTGTTCTTAACTCAAGATTTAATTTACTTGCTATTTATGGAAGCTCACTAACGTCTATAGATCTCAGGATCCCATTCTACTGAGGCGAAAGACCGCTTAATTTTGCTCACTTTGGGAGGGCCTTGGGGTTATTTTACATACGCTGAATCTAAAAAGAGTCATATACTTTCCTATGCTTCCGAAGGACGGTATGCTAAGCATTTTTACATCGGCCTCCGCCGTCTCGGTCCACTGGGACCAACAGTCAATTTGACAGCGTAGGACATAATTCGAGATGCGTTCTAATGAACGATACTATACATAAATTAAATAATATTAATTACATAGTGATATCCCGGAACAGCTTAAATGTTTGATCTTTCTGTTATTTATGGTGACCCACCTCAGTTTTCATCGTTATAACTCGCAATAAGCTATACATACTAAGATGTAACATATGCATATGCTCAATACGTCTACAATTTAAATAGTGTAGCAGTCTGTCTATAACGATATTTTTAAATGTGCATCGGAGAAGAGCATGTCAAATCTGATGTCAATAAAATTTGACAATACAAACCTTGTAAACATCTCCATACGTCCCACTCCCAATTCGCTGAATTAACTCGTATTCATCTTGAGGATTTCTTCTGCTTATATCAGATGATAATACACCAGATCCATGAGCCATTGCAACAATAAAGCTTATTTTTTGATGTTCTAAAGTAAAATAAATAGCATTTGTTACTTTGTATGTCCTACATCGCCAGAATCTATCATCCATACATTTTACAGTGCAACAAACATTAAACATATACACTCAACATAATTCTTGTAACAGTATTTTCAGGCTATAAGCTCGTGAACTATTACTTGGTTATATAAATAAAGATGATGCCCAAAGGTTCTGTGATAAACTTAAAGATATCTCTAAATGTATTTATTTTCAAACTACTGACATTTACCCAGTACTTTACTTGTTTCAATTTGTTGGTGGAAACAGTTGGTATCGTTTGGTATTAATCTGTGGTTTCAGCCCTGCTACAAGGATGTGCTAAAGATGTTAAAGAAAGCAACTGAAAGCTACTAACAAATAATAACTTTGACATTATTTATCTGCAATATAAAAAGAAAATTACTATATTTTAAGACAACGATGGAAGTTTTATCAGTTTCAATAGTTTACTGTTCTGTTTGATTTTTTTTTTATAGTAACAGAAACCTTGGTCATTGGCGTAAATGTATCAATCTAAAATAGTTGCTCAGTTGCTCCTACTGGGTTGTATTCACAGGTTGTATTTACGTGATTCATTTGTTATCGTCTGAGTTGGAATATCAGTTTGGGAATAAGGGGCGGTTTGTCATGATAAAAAAGTTGTCATTTTCCTGTTGCTCGTAACCAGCAGAGGAGATGCGACAGGAGTGTTAATCCATCATAGTTAATTCTGTCTTGTATATGCAATTGTTTCAAGTTTATGTAAGAGTGATTATACTTTTAATCTCAAAATTAAGCAGCCATGATGGTAAGCAGTATACCTAACCGGGATTGTTAAAGTGGTTGTATAATTTAATTGTAACACATTTTTCATCTTATTGCAGGATGGGTTAGATGATAGCACGGTAATCCTAAATGATGAAAACAGGAAGGTGAGTTTTTATAACATGACCTTTATATTGCAGTAAAATTACTTTTCAAATGACTAAATCAGAAATATTTTTGTTTAGCCTGGAAGATCGGAAACCGTGGATCTGACTGATAATTCCTTGATGGTAGACATATCTGATGCACTCAGCGAAAAAGATAAAGTAAAATTTACGGTGCATACAAAGGTAAGCAAAAGCTGTTTTATCAAAAACTCTTATCCATTGTTATGTGGCTCTTTCCATTACCACTGAAAATCATACCACTTGTATTGAAGCTTACAATTGAAGTTTGCTCCAATGTTTGCACAGTTTCAAATTCAGACAAGCTACCATTATCCATCTTTATCTTATGTAGCTCTTTTCTATTGTTCCAAAGTCTGTTTAATTTCAGATATCTCTTTTAGATAGTATAAAGAAAACAAATTATGTGCTAAGATTACGGATATTATGTCAGATCAATATTTGCATAATTTACATGGTTACGATTTCTTTGTGATGAGTTGAAATCTCACTTATCTATACACACACACACACACACACACACCCAAACCCTAACCTTGGGTTAGATCTCAAAATCCAGGATACTGGCCTTCTGTGTTGTGCAAATGGTTAGCAGTTACAAGAGTCCCACTTGCTTTTCTGCAGTGAAATTACAGGTATATTAGAAAGCCAACTTAAGTTGAGTAGTTTGTTGCATTCACTTCAAAGTAATTATAACTTGAAAATACTCATCATAAAACTTTTTTGATCACTATGAAAGTTTCCTGAGAAGGAACAAAGGAAATGAGTGCATGAGCCGTTTCCTGGATGAAATTGTAGGGCCCACACACCCAATTTGTAAAAGTTACTTTTATAGGTGGAGACAACATTCTGAGTGACATCTAGTGAAATAGATGCCAATAGATGCCTGGTAAAGGCTGCAAAATGAGTCCTGCCAATGATGAACATTCCTTACATTGGTATTTTGATTTACTTTCTTGTCACTTTGAACTTGTAGCCAAAGGCTGTACTTTTTGGTTTAGGGCCCTTAATATCTTGATTACATTTTGCATAAAGCAAGGATGTAATACATATTTTCTGATTTTGAAGTGTATGGAATATTAACCAGTTGATTTTTATTAAAATATCATCCTTTGATTCTAAACCCTCAACTAGTAAAAAAAAAAAATGTATTTCTCTGAATAAGAAGCGAGAAAGATGTATTTACATTTTACAGTTTGTGGTTTAATTTTCTAGTTGATAGTTTTTTTATGCTTATAGATTGGAGTATAAGGCTTGTTGCATTAAGGGACCAACATTGAAGTGATTTTTGTTCTGAGATAGAGCAGGGAAGAAGGTGGAAAGGGAAGGAAATGTGGACATCTTGTCTTCTCTAATTAGTACCAGTCTTCTTTTTCAAGTTGAGCATATTCACAATGTTTAAGTCTCATTATTCACTTTTATGGAATGAATTTATTCATTTCAAAATCATTGGTTTGCATTAAAGTAGAATCTGAATCTGCATAGTATATATAACAACCTACAGTGTTACACAAAACTGAGATCCTAATCAATATAAAATCTTCAGGAAGGAATTGAAGTTTAAATCACCGGTATGCAATCTTAAAGTAGAATCTTAATCTGCATAGCATATATAATAGCATTCTGTGTTACACAAAATTATTAGGCAATCCTAACAATATAAAATCTTCAGGAAAGAATTGAAGTTAAAAAAAATTGACAGTGAAACATATTATTCATTAAATTTTGGTAAGTCAATTTCTATAAGTACACATTATGTTCCAGTTTATTCAGAACTAGATTAAGTTATGGAGGATTATATTTGTTAAAAATGCAATGAATTCCACAAGCATAAATGTTGCATTTTTTTGTGAGGAAAATGAATTTGAATGCATTTGGGATTCATATATAATTAATTCATATATAATAATGTAGAATTCCCTCGGAAAAATGAAAGGATTTAGAAACAAATTAGAATGAACCATTCCATCCATTTACACTGAAAATGCTAAATAGTTTGGAGATTTTAATATAAACATACTTAATGACAGCAGTTAAGATTAACCTCATATGTAGAATAATGTTGTCAGGCAACTCTTAAGCTCTATGGAACCTGGACTTCAGAGCATCATTCACCAATTTCTTTCATCGTCCGATATGACAATATTGAAAAGGACAAATTATAAAGAAAAAAACTGACCAGAATTCATATGAACACTCTAGCAACTATGGATAACATTCTTCCAAATTATAGGGTAACTTCTGTTTTAAATGGCATATCATATCACTACGAATAAAAGAAATTTGTTCCTACTCTACATAAAAGTAATGATCCTAAAATTATATACACTACACAAAATATTGTATAATACTTGAAAGGGTAATTAATGTAGCAAAACGAGTGCATTACTCACTAGCTATTGATGAATCCAACAATGACATTAAAACAATGTGGAATATAACAAGAATTGAAACTGGGGGAAGTGATTAAAGCTGTAATATTGATTGCAAAACTACTGGAAACAAAGAAATGTCATAGCTAATGCTTTTAACACTAAAAAAAATGATTGCAACAAAGAAAAAGGAGATCCAACCTAAACTCAGCTACACTAAAAATTCTAGAAAAGTAAATTTACATCTAAATATTAAATGAATTCCACAATTTCTAGATTATTTTATCGCTCTCAAACCCTTTAAAAATAGTGTTACTGATTAGGTCCATGCTGATCCTTCTGTTTCAAATTTATTACAGTAATCCTCAATTTTCTACCTCCAGCATTCTGGAGAGTGTAGGTTCAATCCTTACTGTCCACCCACTCGGGCCTTAGATTTGCCCTCTCACTCTAAATATTCTCACTAAGGCAAATCCTTATGCCATGATTTTTTGGTTTCATTAACCGTTCCCATCATTCAGGTTTACAGGACCATGTAACAGTGTGCGGCAGGTATGGAGTGTAGTGCCTTTCACTCTTGCATTGCTGTTTGGCTTATTCATTACCCTGCCTCCATTTGGAGCTTCACTTGTGAAGGGGCTGCTAGAGGTGAGGGATCACTCAGTATGTCAGAGGTGACCTATCTGGAATCATTAGAGATCCTGTTCACATTCATTGTCATCCAAATCTGCTTGTTCTTCAAATCTCTCCAGTCATCCGTCCCTCCTAGAGATAGTAGAAGCATAACAGGGCAAAATAACGTACATGAAATGCATGTTAATATACATATCTTTATTTTTATACCTCTCCTTCCTCTACTATTCTTTTTAATTCTATATAATTTTAAAGAATCGTAAGCTAAAACTAGTCCAGTTCTCTCCACCACCAAGTCCTTCTTCCTTAATCTTTCCTACCTTGCCAATGCCACTCTTTGGTGTTGTGTAGACAAACTCAGCATCTCTGTGCAAAACATACTGTAATTATTTTCAACCGCCCTTTGAACATCCCTACCCTGATTATTTAGAAAATGAAGCTAGCTACAGTGAAGCAATAAATATTTGTTACAAAGGCTTCACTTATCGTAAGAAGTTGGTGTTAATACTTCTTTCAAATGGAGATGGATTTCAAAAACAGATTGTTTTCATCATCAGTCAACTCCGTTGTCAAGGATTCTGGTTACTATGTTTCTCTTATGTTTTTTTTTAGTATTACCAACATCTAAAAACAAAAAACCTAAAAACAATCAACTGCTGGTATTTCAAAATGCATTACAGTTGATTCTGTTTTTAGGTTTGTTTCGTTTTCAGATGTTGGTAATACTAAAAAAAAAAAAACAAGAATAACATGGTAACCGGAATCTTTGACAACAGAGTTTACTGATGCTGAAAACAATCTGTTTTTGAAATCAATCTCCATCAGAAAGAAGTATTAACACCAATTTCTTAAGATAGGTGAAGCCTTTATAACAAATATTTATATTTGTGTGATCCCTACCCTGCTCTGCATACAGCTTTCTTTATTCCACCACCACTTCATACAATTTCTCTAACCACCTTCCTGACATGTTTAGAATCTTATTTAAACATATTCTAATTGCTCTCACGACTACCATATCTTTAGCAATAACTAAAGGCTTGTGTACCAGTTCCTGCTCTTAGTGAGCATTGTGGATTAGCAGCCATGAGGTTCCAGGCTCCATTTGAGCCCCTTGCTGCATAAACCATGGAAGTCATCTATAAGTAAACCATGAACAAAATGCATTTAGAGGTGACTTACCAAAAGTGAAGCCCTACAGCTTTCCCCCTCTGCTGTCATTTTAGGTTGCCTGTCTTGGTTGCACTGGTCAACTGTGTCACTCACTTATACTGGGCAACAAAATGTATTCTATTTCGTGACCCTGACCCCTGAGTGGCCCACCAAAAATGCAAGAAGACTGACAGCTGACAATTCATTTTTCTCTTATTTTTAAATATGTACTGAAAATCAAAACAGATTAAAATACACATGTTTTGTATGGTTTGCACTTTGTCACATGCAGAAAGGGAGGGATGGGAGTCATGTTATGCCTGGATGAGGAGGAGAGAAGGTTTTGCTCGTGCATGCGCACACCGACTGTATGTTTGTTTGCGGACTACCTATAGCTTGTGACTGTATCCTAATTGACAGATAAATAGTGTATACAGCAGTTGCACATTAAAGAATGCTTCATGTTTTGTTTGGCACTGCTACATTTTGAGCAGCTTAAGCTTACTAATACCACAGGCTATACTTCAGCGGCCTGCCATATTCCTGTTACCACCATTGACCTACAACATGTGCCTGTTGCAGATGCATCCACTCAGACTTGCCAGCAAGTGAATTATGCCATAACTGCTCCATGAACTACAGCTTCTACCATGCAGATTCCAACTTCTAAGCTATCAAATGGCAGCAACAAATCTTTCCAGACCTAAATTTGAATCATAGTTGCACCCCTTTCAGTTGTCCTGCTCTTGTTCCATGAGCTGCATAGGATCTTCAGACTCCCATACATCAGAGGAGCTGCAAGAGGATAGCAGTTTTAGATTCATTGGTCTGAAGTCGGCCAGGGTGAAAAAGAAAATGAACATCCATTAATCTCATTTTCCCTAGGAAATAATCCAGTAGAATGTTAATGAGTTTTGGCCATGTACCACAGAATTACAGCTTTTAGTTTCTCTACAGTCACATCATTTTGTCTTTAAGAAATCTGTTTGCAGTTTCATCAAGGTTCATATCTTCTGCAGCCTGCCATTATTTCCACTCCATGATTGGTCAGTACTTTCTGACCTATTTGGCAGTGATCATTACATCATTGACAGCCACCAATCAGGTCACCATCCATGCACCTTCATTATGTCCTGGCTGTATTTGCGAGGCTGATTGGGGAAGTTTCATTCCTTCATACAGGTGTCCAACTTATACTTTAGTTTCAGGAGCATTTTTAGCCATTTAAGCTTTTCTTTAGTAATGTTTTTACACTAAATTTTATTCTAATATTTAATGTTTCAGATTTATCATGATCCCTTTCTAACAGCAATGTTGTAAGTTTTGGCTTCAGATCCCAGTAACATATTTGTAGACAGACCCTTAAACTCCACACACCTCACTTTATCAATAACATTCCTTCCTTATGGTTCCCACCACTTGACATCCTTGCCCTCAAATAAATCTTTAATTACTTCCAAATGTTTCCCATCCAAAGATAACTTCTTGTCTGTTTTAAGTTTACCTTTTTAATACTATTTTTGACATAATGTACTCTTGAACCCCATTTTGTACAAAATTGATCTATTTTATCGTGTTTTGCAGTTCAGTTTCTGCAGTAGAACTTACAATAAAATCATCAGCATATAGTGAACCCGGTATTTCTTTGTTACAAGTAAACAATGTGAATTATATTTTGTACAAAATCTAACAATTCCTTTCTTGTATGTGTTGAAAAGTGTTATAATAAATGAAATTTAAAGGGAGTCGATTAATGTCATTAATCGACTCCCTTTAAATTTAATTAAAATCTAACAAATTCAACAAAACTAGAATCAATTTAAACCTTGTATAAACCCTTCTGATCCACCATTGTGATTTTGTTTCGTACATACTTTGTCAAACACTATTTGCACCTCTGAAGTAAATTCTTTACTTACTCTTACTCAGTACATCTAATTGTGTCAAGTATACTACTACTACTAGGGGGATTCTGGGTTTATCTCACCCAAGGCTGTTTCAGGGCTTATTTCGCCCTATTCAGCCAGCATGCTTATTGGTTTGGAGGGAGGGAGAGATGGCTTTTATATATATATATAATTTCTGTGAGGTCATCATTTGGATGTACCTTTGTCATTGCAGGAGTTGTCGTAGGTGTTGCTGTATTTGTCCTTTTGCTTCTTCGTTCTGTCTGATGATGGTTAACAGGGCAGGGTCGCTTGGATTCTTCTCCTGGTGTATTTGAGTTCTCTTGTATTGTTTTGCAGCGTTGATGATCACCTGCCTATGTGGGCGGTCTCTTGCATTGTCTATGTATTTAGTGGTGTTCTTCTTTATTGTGTCTTCTATTGTTGCAGTTTTTGCTATGTTGTGAATTTCATTGCTTGTGGACCATGGTGGTAACTTCCTAGCGATTCTCAAACATTTCCGTTCGAACCCGGAGATACTGTCCTTTGTTTTTTGGGAGGTGATGGGCCATAAAGCGATTGCTGCATATGTGAATGTTGGTCTGATGATAGTTTTATATAGGTGGGTTAGGGTGCCTGGGGATAGACCTTCCTTTCCAATTTTGGAGAGGAACCTGAGGCATGGTGTTGCTACTTTTGCTTCTTGCAGTTTGATTTTGTAGTGAGCGTTGGTAGACAGCTTCTCGTTTAGTGTTACCCCTAGGTATTTGATTTTTCTTTGTGTCGGTATGGTGTGGTTGTTGTAGGTGATGGTAGACGTTCTGTATGTTTCTTTGGTTTTTATCCAGAAGATGATGTATTGCGTTTTTCCTGGGTTAATGGTTACTCTCCATCGTTTTGCCCATTTGCTGAAAGTTGCTAATCCTTGTTTCACGTAAGCTTGCCTAGTATCTCTTACTGCTCACGTGACCTAATCACCTCTCATTGGCTGCTGTTGTGGTAAAGACTATCGTGCGGTAAAACTTAGTTCGTTATTTAACACGGTGATGTATCTGTATATAGCTATATGTGTTGGAAGAGAATTGTCAAGTTTATATTTTCGTAACTGTTTTAATTAAATATATTACGCAACACAGTTGATTTATCTGAAATGCACGTTAATTCTTAAACGAAGTAAAGAGGAGGTTCCTTTGCTCTCAAGCACATGACACGATAGCACATGCTTCAGCGGTACATATTTGTTTATGACTTATCACTGACCTTGTTTTGAATTGGATTAGTCATATATCGGCATTCGAAGGTTGTTGTGCCTAGTGCGAAAGCTAAATTATTTTATTGATTGTTTATTGCGCGTGTACTTCTATGATTAATGGCAGAGTCTGCCGCCAGTTTTTCGCTGAAGCATCGCAAGGGTGAATCCTTACAAACAGGCGAAAAAATAATTGCGGTGCATGTGTTTAATGCACTCATAGAGAAGAATCCGTCTTTGTCAGTGAGAGAAGTCGAACAGCTGTGGTCTGAAGTTACAGGTGTGAGTGTTAGATCCGTAGGAACATCGCGATGTGAAATTGAGAAAACAAGAAAACTTACCACTCCAGGCAAAAGCAGGAATAAACAAAAGCGCGTGCTCGGAGAAAATACGTGAAAAGTGCTGTGCGTCGTCATGTGTATAGTTTTTTCTTTAGAAACTAACTCCCTAACATAAATAACATTTCATCTGCTGTAAATGAGGATGCAGATTCACCAAATTTCAGCAGATTGCTTATACAGCTGGGGTTTGTGAATGAAAAGAGGCAAGAAAAATTTGCTAAAAATAGAGGTGATATTGCTGTGTGGCGAAGACGTTATTTAAGGATAGTCAGACTGTACCGAGATACAAGTCGCAAAATATACTACCTTGACGAGATTTGGGAGAATGAAGAACACACGAAAAGTAAGGTATGGCATGACACGGCTCTTAAGACTGAAAGACAAGCATTTTTGAAAGGTATGTGTGCTGGATTAAAAAGTCCCAGTGGAAAAGGCCAAAGGCCTTTCATTATAAACTTGTTTCAGTTACATTGTTTCGTCATTAAGTTCCAACTTGCTCATTTCATTATAAACTTGTATTTTTGCATGCCTTCATATCCTTATTTGTATGATTTTATTTATCTTCCCGGCAATTATTATGATGTTTACTGCAGGTTTAAATGTGACGGAAAGGCACCACCTATGACGCGAAAGCATTAGCCAATTAGGACGAGGGGGAAGGTAGTTGGATGCGGAGTGATACATGTCAGCGGGGCAAGGTTATATGAAACAGAGTATAACTGTTTTTCTAGTCTCGGCTTGCAGTCCCGTAGTCTTCCTGTCGAGCACCAATAAGCGGTATCATCCGCATATTGCGCCAGTCTGATTGTCGGGTGGATCGGCTGGGGAGTGTCGGCGGTGTATATTATGTATAGTAGGTCAGATATGGCGCAACCTTGTGGTGTTACGGGGTGGTCCAATTTCCTGTGTCAAGTATCTTTCCAAAGTCTGCAAAAATGATTTTATGGAACAAAGGATGTGCTAAACAACTTGTCTCTCAAAAAGTTAGCAATGTGCTGGCTTACAATTAATTCACTGTTGCTGAGAAGCACATCTGCCCATTGAGATTGTAGTGCTACTATCAAATATAATAATTTGTAATATAAACTTCACTTATCTTAAAAAAATGAGTATATACAAGTATATACAAGGTTGACTCATTTGCCTGATTTTAGTAACAATGGCACTCCACTTTCTGAAATACTTCTTTTTATTCTATATATTCAGTTCCATATTTTACTCTGAAATATCTCCCTTCTATGTAGGATTTCAATATTTGATAAAACTGGTCAGGAAGATCACATTGGAGCTTAAAGATTAAACCTTTGTGCCATACTTTATCAAATGCTTTAGCTACATCTAAGAACACTCCAGAGCAGATTTGCTTTTCTTCAGAAGTTCTCTCTATAATATCAAAAATATGATGTACTTAATCGATTGTACAGTGTTTGTTTCTAAACCCAAACTGGTGATCTGGTATTAATTTGCTTTCGTCTATTATATGTTTTAACTGCTTTAGCAATAACTTTTCAAATAACTTAGCAAGTTGAGGTAGAAGTGAAATTGGTCTATATGATTCCTTTACGTTAGGATTTTTCCCAGGTTTGAGGATCATTAATACTTCCGCAACCTTCCATTGGCTTGGGACATATTTAAGTCTTATTGCTGTGTTAATCATGTGTAATAACTTGAAAAGAGCTTTTTCTCGTAATTCCTCGAGAATCTACCCAGTGATTAAATCATATCCTGGTGCTTTTTTAGCATTTATATTCTGCTCTATTTCCCATTTTAGTTTTCTAAGCATTGCGCGCCTAAGTTCTTTACCTTTCCTTTTCTTACCTTGTTTTGTAACCTCTTCAGATGTTTGTTTAAGGGTTGAAAAATCTCTTCAAGATGATTGGCAAAGAGTTCTGCTTTATCATCACTTTTTTCCCATGCTCCATCTCCCTGTTTTATTGTTGGACCTTAGGTCTTTTGATACTCCTTGTTGCCTTCCATAAGGAGTAATCAGTATCTTTATCAGCTGTTAGTCCTTTCATATGTATAGTGACTGGTTTATTTTTTATTCTACTGATTAATTTCGTTATTTTATTACAGGTTTTATTTAATTGCTTTTTATCTTCAGGTGCCCTTGTCCTCTGCCAATTTTTCCGCAGTTTTCTTTTTTCCCAGATTAACTCACTTCCATAGAGTAGACAATATCATTTGCATTATTCGTATTTATTTCTGGCATATTATTTCATGCTGCTTGTTGGATATTGGAAACAAAGGAATCTAGCTCTACTTCCAACTGTTGAGGTGTTTTTAAGGGAACATTAAGTTCAATAGTACTCTGTAAATCTTTTTTAAACCACTCCCAGTTTTATTATTTATCTTGGGGGTTTATCCTTTTTTTATTATATTATCACTCACTGTTAAATAATAGGAGAGTGATCTGAGAAAATATCATAATCCTCATTTACATATACATAATTTTTAAATATACCTTTTGTTATGAAAAAGTCAATTAAATCTGGAGTTTTTTCATCTGTCCCAGTTGAGTGGAATTGGCAATTTGTTTTCATCGCCACCAACTCTCTTCCTTTGGTAGTGGTTACTTTTGATCCCCAGAAAGAGTGCTTGGCATTAAAATCACCACCAATAATGAAATTAACTCCTAAAGTCTTAAAGTTTGATATAATCCTCTTTTGGATTACACCTTGGGTGGCAATATATTGCAGAGACATTAAATGCCTTCATTTTGACTTAAATAACAATAGTAGTCACTTGCAGTACATAAAGTCAAATCAAGTACAATTTACAGTCACATAAAGTACAATTTTACATTCTTCATGGTGTTTAATGCAGTTTTTAACTATTACAGCCGAGCCTCCTCTTGCTTTATCAGATGGATAATCTAAACGATAAATATCATATCCTCTAATTCTAATATGATTGTTTAGCCAAATGTGTTTAGGAACAACTCCAACTCCTGGATACATGTTGCAAGCCATTTGCATTCCATGTCAATATTCTATATGTGTGCACCATTTTATTTACTTTTGTTAAGGCTGGTTTCGAGTTTTCTTAATCGATCGTAAATCAATTGATTTGTTTATTTCTGCTCATCCAGCATTTCTGGTATTCATATTAAAGTTTTATCAACAGTTGAGTTTTCAGTTTTTCTATTTTATGCTATTCCTGCATAGCTTTTCTGTTTTCTGTTAGGTTCATCGGCTAGAGATCCATTATCTTCAAAAACAATATCTAAATTAAGATTCCCTTTAGTCCTATGAGTCTGTCTCTGATTTTTCAAAGCATAATCCCTCCTGTTTTGTAACTCTTTGGCTACTTCACATCCCCGACAGTTTGCTGGATGTTGTCCTCTGCAATTAATACATTTTGGAGATGTACTTTTTTTTTATTTTACAATCCTTAGTAAGGTGCTTTCCTGCACATTTCACACAACATGGTTCTTTTTGGCAATAGACCTGGGTAAGGTTAAAACCTTGGCATTTCTTATAATGTGGTATCAAGGAAGAATTCTTCCTCAAAGGTTCAATTTTAACTACATTCAAAATTGTCTTAATATTTTGTATATATATAGTATTTTCCTTGTTATCAAAAGTAAGCATAAACAATGGTAGACCTTGTCTAATAACCTCCTGTTCCCCATTGCAATTGTCAATCCTTTCTTTCTTAAGAATGTTTATGGCATCTATAATTTTAAAGCCTCTTCCCTTTAACTCTTCTATCTTCTTGTGGACATGTAGCATGCAATCCTCTAGCCATAACTCTAATTGGTCTATTGTTTTTGTTTTCATAAGTTTGCCAATTGATTTTTTTCATCGCTTAGTTTCTTAGCCAAAGTCCTGTAGCTTTCAGAATTCATAATATTGATTTTCCATACATTGTTGTTTAATGCTGTAACTTTGTATTCTTTTCCTAGAACTGGTTTAGCAATGCCTGGAGTTCTACAAAATTTGTCGTATGTATTGATAGGTGGAGGCTTATGTTCTCTATAGGGAATTTTATTCTCCTTTTTATTTGATTTTTTTGTAGTATTACTAGTTTCTTGTAATTTATTTCTATCAACTTTATCTAATTTATCTGTTTCTAATACTGGGAATGGTTCAGCTTTTCGCTTCTTATTTTTCCTCTGAATAATCCAATTAGTTTCTCTAGCCAATTCTTCCTCATCTGTAAAATAATCTGCCTTATGACTAGGACCTGCTTCAGTGAGGTCTTTCTCACTAATTTTATTCTTTCTCATAAGCTCTACTCTTTGAGTCACTGTTGACATCCGAGAACTTATGCTTTTCTTTATCCATATATCTTATAAGTTCTTGATTTTCGAGTCTAAGGGCTTTTATTTCATTATTTAATTCTTCATTTGAATCTCTGCAAGTATCTTCTTTAGTTACTCTTTTGCTATGTCATCCTCACTATGTGGACGCACAACACACTTTAATGTAGGAGAGCATTGTGTCAGTGCTCTCCTTCTAAACACATTTTCCTCAAGCAGTTGATGACTCCTCCCAGAATCCATGGAGTCTGCCTCCGAAGAGTGGATTGTCCAGCTTACCTGGGGTAGCAAATCCAATATCTGTTTTATCCGTCTGACTCATTGGGTACTGAGGCCCCCCCCCCCCCCCCCCATCATGGCAATGCGACATTTAGGTAAATTGATGGAAATAAATCATTTCTTCCACACTAGCCATGTGTGCTATGAAGCCTGGGACTTAAGTACTTAAAGCATAGTAAGTTACCATTCTCATTGTATATGACGGGTCCAAATGACCTTGTTGTCGACGGGCCCTAAAACACCACACATACTCACTCACACACTCACTCATTGTATATGAGAACCCCTAGTGGTTTGCCGGGAAACATAAGTCAGTTGGAGAATTTAATGTCATGTTGGCATGTTGGTCATAGTAGCTCAGTGGTTTAGAGCAACCAGGCTGAGACCGGGAGATCCGTGGTTCAAATCCCAGCTATGGCATTGACTTTATCCCATAGGGGAGGGGATCCGTCCCCTTCAGCTGCTGTGGTGTAGGCGTTGTGGACCCTTAGCACTTGTGGTACCTCTAACGTTACGAGAGGAACCTCGGGCCGAACATTCGAGTCCCTCCCAAAGGGGAGTTGTTCGGATTGGGTTGGACTCGAGGGGGCAGTGTGTTCCTGACACCTGCAGGAGATAGGGTACCTCCACCCAGGCCTCGGCCACCCAGAGGGGGTAGAGGGTTGCCTAAGAAGTGCCGGGTACCAGCCTGCATAGCTAGTAGGTGTGCTAGATCACCAGGCGGCCCCACCGAGGTTATCGGTAGCCTTCCCTGCAGGGTTGATGGGCGTAAGTGGCGTATCCACTTCCATCCCGTCTTGACGTCGATGCGGGCGGGGGGGGGGGGCTTTTTTAAGTAATGAGGTATTGCCCTATGGAAAGATCCCCAGAGTTTCCATCGCTCCTAAGTAGAAGGCCGAGGTCTTCACACTTTTGGGTAGATCCTCTGCGCAGATCTGTCTCTTCTCATCCAAACCTTAGCCTACCCACAGCTAGTATGGAAGAAATGATTATTTCTAAAAACAGGATATTTCAGTGAGAAGAATCTAGAATGAATGTGTCGAGTAGTACCACAAATACATAGAACTACATGGTTTATATTACTATATCACAAATAGTGTCAGAAAAATTTGTATATTTTTGAATATTACTGACTTACGAATGCCTGTTTAACTTTAATAAATTTTAAAAAATTTATGCATTATTCAATGATAGCAATCACCATCAATAACTGGGTTAAGCCTACTATATTAGAAAATTGAAAGATAGTCAGCGCTCGGGGTCTCAAAATAAAAGGTAACTTTTATAAGGAACATGGAATTGAAAATGTTCCAATGCTGTTGGCATCTTTTGGTGTTACTTTGTATAATGTTGGCATAATTGTTTCACCATTTGTGTTCTACACCAGTCCTGGCTGTGCCAATCTCATATTGGTGTATATCATAGTCCAATAACACAAGCAATGACCGATGAACATGGCACATAGCCGAGGTGCATAGTGCAAGGGGAGGGGTAAAGAGGATTTTAATCTTAATGGAACGATTGTCATCATCTTCTGCCTGTGTCCGTCGATCATTAGTTTGTTATAACTCTGGGGTTCCATTTCGAGAAACGGAAAGGACAAGGGGTGGGCTACATGAAACAACTTTGTTGAATATTACTAAAATTAGGCAAATGAGTCAACCTTGTATATACTTCTCTCCACTTACAAGTTTTTTTTATGAAGACTAGTTTCTTGATAGTCTTCATCAAAAAACTTGTAAGTGGAGAAAAGTATATACAAGGTTGACTAATTTGCCTAATTTTAGTAACAATGGCACTCCACTTTCTGAAATACTTTTTATTCTATATTTGTTGAACATATTGTCCTCTATACCAGTGTTTCTCAAACTCTTCTGTCTCCAGGACCCCCTTATCTAAAAACTTGTTCGTGGACCCCCATAGTTTGGCAACTCAATTTATATAAACGAGTCGACTTTTGGTTGAATTTTATAATTGGAATTTAAATAATTACTGTATGTATAATTTAAGATATTTTCTTGTATATTTAGTTTTAAATTTAATTAATAAACGAAAAAAATAAAGTTAAACTAAATAAAATAAACTTGTGTATAAGATGTATTTTAAATAAAATATATTTTTAAATTGTATTTATTAAAATTATTTTTTTTTTTTTTTTTTTCACTTTGAAGTAAATTTTATACAAGTTTGCCCAGCTAGATTTTTATTTAACTTTAACCTTACATGGGTAAAAATTTGAAATACCACACTCTTTGGATTACCCAAGGATTAATAACATTAGGCACATGTTATAAAAAGAATTTATTTTCCATATAAAGAAACTATTTTATACATATGAAAAAGTTATTCATAATGTTCTGAATCCATCATTTGACCATTTCAACAAAGTTAGTATTGGGTTACTAAAAAAATCAAGTTTACGTGGCAAAAACTTGATGCTTTGTTCATTGGAAGACATTAATGTGAACAATGCAACTTTTTTTATTGAATAAGCTCAGTTAAGCTGGGCTTAATGTTGGTGATTTTTACTCTTAAGCCTGTTGGCAAGTACATTGGTAAGTCTGTTTCTCTTCAATATCTTGATGTTGCACAACACTGAAAATGTTTGCTTTCACATATAGGTGGTTGGAAAGGGCACAATATGCGTCCTTTGGTAGCAAGTTCAACAACCTTCCATCCTTTACTGTTAAATAACTATTAGTTGATCCTGTTCTTTTCCAAAAGGGTGTCAGTACTGCCTATGTCGTATTTCTTGAAATGATACTATATCCACTAATTCTGTTCATCTGCCGGTGCTGGAAAGTACTTCCTCAAAAGTTTTTGATAGTCCATTCTTCAATATTTTTAGGCAAAGTTTTTTCTGATGAAGTCAGAAATTGTTCCAAAATAGGAAAGGAGCTAAGGATTTCTTTTCTACACGCCCCTTCCACACTTGAAGTTTTCCTAACATGCTTCATGGACTGTGAAAACATCTGGTTTTCGTCCTTGCAATTTTCCGTTTCTTTCATTTAAGTGTGAGAGGATACTTGCTAGATATGCCACTTTGCACAACCATTCAAAGTCACACAGTTGTTCGCTGAGCAGAAACTGTTCATGTTTGCTGTCTTCAAAAATAGCCTCACTTCATCACGTAATTAAAATCGCAAAACATTTCTATAAGAAAGCAAGCAAACATCTGTGTGCAAGAACACTTGTTCCCTTCCCATTTCTTCACATGGTTTCTCAAATATTCATGAGTTAAGAGGACGGGTTTTAATATACTTCACAATTTTAACCAACTCTTTTAATGTTTCCTTCGAATCTGGTAGATTTTTTTTTTTTCCCCCAGCCAATGCCCCTCTTTAATCGAGCAATGAGTCCACTTAATTGAAAGCTTGAAATCAAGCTTTCAATCCAGTGTTGTGTCCAAACATCGTTGCGGCTCCGTCGGTGCTTGCACCTACACAGACTTTCCACTCAAGACCTTGATCTGAAATAAATCCATCAAGTGTCTTAAAGACATCATTAGCAATTTTATGCAATACTTCCATACAAAACAATAGGTCTTCAACAGGCTCTTTCTCGTGTTCGTAACGTACAAAAGCTAACAAATGAGACGTGTCAGTGAAATCAATACTTTCGTCAAATTGTAAAGCATACATTGTTGTTGACTTTAACCTTATAATTAGCTGGTCCAGGGCATTTGGAGACATACCAACAATTCTACATTTAACTGAATCATTTGATAGTGGGCCTGTGTTCAGCACTTTGGCAGCTGAGTCACCAATCATTATTCTATACATCTTTTAGCTGCTGGCAATAGTAATTCTTCTGCAAGGCTTACCACTTAAGGCTTGCCACTTATAACAATGAGTAGCGCTACTTCATAGGAAGCTAATGTTGCTTTTTCACTACTGTTTCCATTAGAAATTTTTGCTATTCTAGATTTACTTATTTTCATCTCTTTTTATTTTAAAATAGTGTCTTACCAATGCAATCTGCATGTTTCTCTCTAAATAACTTTGCAGCTTAGCAGGCTTCATTGCATCATTGGACAGTACATCATAACGCAAAACACAATGAGGCTTTTATTCATCTTCAGTTCCAGCTCGAACAAATCTGAAACTTAAATATTCTTTGCTGCATTTTCGCCATTTTGCTTTTCATAGATTGGCAGAACAGCAACTAGTTAAACTAGTAGGTTCACTACTACAACTTGCCTCTTGATCACCAGTTATTGTAGGCTTACACTTAAGTGATGCGGTCTGTAACCAACGATTCATGTTGATCGACGCGAATAAATTCTCACGATTCACAATTACAAACTGTCAGAACAATCAAACAATATCACTGGCTTCAATGCAGCGAGAACGACTGGTCTACTGTACATGTGTACGTGTACCCGGTGCCAGTGACAGTGCTGACTCAAACCTGTGTGCACAGGCTTGGCTCACTTCACCTGCTTCACCTGCACCATAGCTAACTGCTTATGCTCAGTATGGTTGCGTCGCTATTATAACGCTGTACTACACGCTCCCAAATGTTACGTTGATTTCATCTCTCAGTTGTGTTACATCGTTACGACATAGCTGTAAAAAAAAGTGTTAAGTAAAACAAATGTAATTCAGCACCGAGTTGATAAGTGACTCAGTAAATACAATTCTACATTTTCTATAGTTTTAATTCAACATTGTAACTTGACTTAAAGGATACACTCGCGGACCCTGGGAAGGTGCGCGGACCACACTTTGAGAAACACTGCTCTATACTATGCATGCCAATTAAAGTGAGCAATCGATATGGATAACAAGCCGAAAGTAATTTCGCTTATTGAACAAGGATATAGCGCTGCAAGGGCTGGAGAACTATATGGAGTATCTCCAGGAACTGCTTTAAACTGGTGGAAGAAATACCAAGAATGGGGATACTGGACCAGCTAGCCAGCTACAGCAGTTTATTATAAACATGTGTGTTCAGTTGGCACTAAATGTCCAAAAACAATAGTCAATACATACTACAATAGTGCCCCATTTTACAGGTAGTGTAAGGCATTGGGCATCCACAACACAGTAGGATGAGGCATTAATTAATGCTGCAAGACACTCGCCTTTTAATACTTCGAGAATGTTTGTTGCAGGTGCACATTTCCCTAGATCAACTTCGACAGCCTGCCGGCGACTGATAGCAAGTGGAATATTAAGCACAAAGGCACCAATAAGAGAAATACTAATTGATGCACAGAAGGTGGATAGTGCAGCTTTTTGCCATGAATACCCCAATTATTCTGGGCATAATAGTCTTTTCAGACGAAAAGGTGTTTTCAAATGCTGGTTCAGTTCCTGTGCACATATATCAGCTAGAACATGCATCTAGGTTTTACCCTCAATATGTTGCACCAAGACAGCATAGTGGCTGCATATCTGTTCCAGTATAGGATGGATTTCTGGTAGGGTAAGAGGCATACTGTGAAGAATAATGGGACATTTAAATGGGCAGCAGTATATTTCAATATTAGAAAACATGTTACCAAGTGTGAGAATTTTGTCTGAAGATGATCCTATTCAGTTTCAACAGGACTATAGTGGCATCCCACTTCATGTTGTGTGCAACATTGGTGTGCAAATCATAAACGTTACGTACAGTTTGGGTGCCTAGAAACCTGTATTTGAATCCCATAGAAAATGTGTGGGCATAAATGCAAAAGCAGATACACAAAGCTGTCGGTCACAATAGACCTGACACAGGGGACACCTCAATGGAGATGGTGGAAAGTGCCTGGGATGAATGCATGAATTGACAGGAATATGTCCAGAATCTAATTAGTTCATTACCAAGCCGAATGGGCAATGTTATAATAATGAGGGGAATGGATTAATTACTAGAACATTGTCTTTGTGTTTTCCCTTTCGTCTGCATGACGAAAACATGCTTTTGATGCTCTGTATATTTTGTATAAATAGAGCTTAAGTTACAGCTTTAAATTTTGTAATGAAATGGGATGATTTGAAGTAAATATGCGCAATGTGGAGTTTAAGTTGATACACATAATAAAACAGATAAATCTGTCCCATCCCTCATTCCCTTCCTGAGAAAATTGCACAAACCTGAGAAGGTTCATTATTCGAAAAGGATGGGCAATCCATTCCTGTCCTCAATAACCACTGATAAAATAGTCCAATGAGAGGCATTCTGAATTATGTTTCAATGTAGCTTAAACTGTCTGGGATTTTGGTTCACCTCCGCCGTTGTGAGACAAAGGACAGGTACACGCCTTCCTATCGCTGACAGGGGCTGGAACAAGGTGCATGGTGCCATTCACCTACCAACCTCAACAGCTGTTTCACATATCGGAAAGTTTCCAACCTCAACAGCTGTTTCACATATCGGAAAGTTTCTGTGCACTGGACTGTACATATTGTGACAAAAATACATGTGCCCACCTTGGTAGCATGGATGGTAGCTTGTCTGCCTCATGTTCAAGAGGTCCTGAGTTCGAATCTTGGTCAGGGTGAATTACCTGAATAGTTTTTCCTGGGTTTTCCCTTATCCGGAAAGATGATTGTCGGATAACTCTAAGCTCTATGGACCCTGGGTTCATTTGAGCATCATTTCATTCATTCCACTCATCGTTTGATATGACAATGTTTTAGGACGTAAATTACATTAAAACAAATACAACATGAAGTTACACTAAATTCACTTAGTCACTAGAATTGTAAGTTCAATGTTAACTTAGTCACTTTCACTTTTTGCAAATACACAGTAAGCATGTCAGTCTGTCTCTGTTGGCATCCCAACTTGCCCTGTTCGAACTTCTGAACGTTCGCTGCTTGCAGATCAATATTCACTTTTAACTACCCTGTCCAACTCATTCACAATTCTTTATTAACTGCCAACTGATAACTAGCAACTGCACTAAATCCTAACTGGCTTTTGTGTTCCCTTTTCATATTCTGCGAGTTGGGGAAGAAATATTTCAGAAACCTAAAGCACTCAAGTCCAAGGAATGGAACATCGTCGAAGTCGAATCTTCCAGATCTGCCAAAACCGAACAGTCTATACCTTATTAAAAACTGCAATTAAAAATGGATATGGAAAAAACCTTGTAGATAGAAAACTAAAATTATTCAAACTTCAAAAGAAATTAAAACAGATCACAACTCTCACACCAATAAAAACACACAAACATGCAACCATCAACAGTCTGACACACAATGGATATGGAAAAAACCTTGTAGATAAAAAACTAAAATTATTCAAACTTCAAAAGAAATTAAAACAGATCACAACTCTCACACCAATAAAACAAGAAACTAGATTTGCTAAATTTACTTACCACCCCTGAGCCACAAAAAAGTTCCAAAAAATATTCAAGAAATACAATATAACATTGGCACCAAAAAACAATTACAACATTAAAAACCTACTTCACAGTAATAATACTGATAAGATAAAACCAGAGGAAAAGTCAGGCATTTACAAAATTAAGTGTAAAGACTGTGAAAAAATTTACATAGGAAGGACAAAAAGGAACATAGGCACTAGAAAGAAAGAACACTTCAGGCACTTAAGATACAAAAATATTGATAAGTCCGCAATAGCAGCTCATTTCTGGTCTGAAAATCATGAAATTGAAGATAGCACAGAATTACTAAAATACGTACAAAAACATAGTGAACTCGTCATATGGGAGAGGATATACATAGAAAAACATAAAAACCAACTAATGAACTTTGAAATCCCGCTAGAAGAGAATCCCACATTTCAGTTCATCACTAAATCAACAGATGGCAGCAACAACCCCAGAATTACCCACACCGCTGGATCTAGCGTCAGTCGCACAAGAGCCGTAGATGCAAACGAAGATTTGCGAAACATGTCCTCAAAATAGGTACGAAAGTGAAGCAGATGTGTAAAAAATGCGACTCATCTAAAATTTAATAATTTTTCGCTTCACTGTGGTGTTCCAATACAGTTGAATCTCGAGTCTATACCTTGTTTCACGTAAGCTTGCCCAGTATCTCTTAATGGTCACGTGACCTAATCACCTCTCATTGGTTGCTGTTGTGGTAATGACTGTCATGCGATAAAAATTAGTTCGTTATTTAACATGGTGATATATCATATGTTGGAAGAGAATTGTCAAATTTATATTTTCGTAACTGTTTTAATTACGCAACAGAGTTGATTTATCTGAAATGCATATTAATTCTTAAACGAATTAAAGAGGAGGTCCCTTTGCTCTCAAGCACATGGCACGATAGATTGTGATTTAGCGGTAGTGATGACATATTTGTTTATGTGACTTTTATCACTGACCTTGTTTTGAACTGGATTAGTCATGCATCGCCATTCGAGAGTGCGGGAGCTAAATTATTTTATTGATCGTTTATTGCGCATGTACTTATTATATGTATAATGGCAGAGTCTACCGCAAGTTTTTCGCTGAAGTATCGCAAGGATAATTATTTACAAACAGGCGAAAAAAGAATTGTGTTGCATGTGTTTAATGCACTCAGAGAAGAATCCGTCTTTGTCAGTGAGAGAAGTCGAACAGATGAGCTCTGAAGTTACAGGTGTGAGTGTTAGATCCGTAGGAACATCGCGACATGAAATTGAGGAAACAGGAAAACTTACCACTCCAGGCAAAAGCAGGAATAAACAAAAGTGCGTGCTCGGAAAAAAATACGTGAAAAGTGTTGTGCGTCGTCATGTGTGTAGTTTTTCTTTAGAAACGAACTCCCTAACATAAGTAACATTTCCTCTGCTGTAAATGAGGATGCAGATTTACCAAATTTCAGCAGATTGCTTATACAGCTGGGATTTGTGAATGAAAAAAGAGGCAAGAAAAATGTGCTAAAAGATAGAGGCGATATTGCTGTGTGTCGAAGACGCTATTTAAGGACAACCACACTGCACCGAGATACAAATCGCTAAATATACACAAAGAACACACGAAAAGTAAGGTATGGCGTGACACGACTTTTAAGACTGAAAGACAAGCATTTTTGAAAGGTATGTGTGCTGGTTTAAAAAATCCCAGTGGAAAAGGCCGAAGGCCTTTCATTATAAACTCTTTCAGTTTCATTGTTCAGTCATTCTGTTTCAATTTGCTCAGTTCATTATAAACTTGTATTTTTGCATGCCTTCATATCTTTATTTGTATGATTTTTGTTGATTTTATTTATCTTCCCGGCAATTATTACGAAATGTGACGGGAAGGCACCGCCTATGGCCTATGACACGAAAGCATTAGCCACTTAGGGCGAGGGGGAGGGTTGTTGAACGCGGAGTGATACATTTCAGCTGGGCAAGGTTATATGAAACAGAGTAGAAACCTTTATTACTATGCAACAATGATGCTCGCACTTCCAGCCTCGTGAATTCAGCTAGTTGCTGTCCTTAAATATTCCATTTTTTGCTCCTTGCGGCAAACCATAACTGGAAAGAGGTGACCCACACTTCATCTTTTTGCGGTAGGATTCACTGTTGCCAGACACTACTCCCTTCTCAGTGTTGGTCACCCCGAACAGCCTTGTACCGTCTGCATCTTTGTTCGGGGCAAATGTCTGGACGTGGTAGATTTGATCGCTGATCCGCTTCTCCACATAATGTGGTTCTTGCTTTGCTGGTTAGAGCTAGGGGCAACACCCCTTATTCCGAGTAGGCAATGCATGCCATTCCACACGAAATGTCTCGTGTAGGCTCACTGGTATTGCAGAGTCTTCTACGGTCACTTGCTACCTGATGGTGATGGCACTCTTAGGGGTTCCCTGACCACTGTTCTTTGCACCCATCTTGCTAATGATGACCTTTGACAGCCTCAAGATGTTTGCTGGGGCTGCAAACTGCTACCTTGTTTTGGTAAGTTGCAGTACCCTACTGCCAATGTTGACCGTCTTGCCATGGCTCCTTAGGTCATCAGTATCGACACTTCAGCCACCTCCACGAAACACTCACAGGATCACAACACTGCTCCAAGGTCAACTCCAGCAAGGCTTCCTTCTCCATAGGCAAGTTGGCCAGTGTCATTATTTGGTGGGTCTGATCCGGTTTCCTTAACGGCAGGCTCTCGGCCACATCGGGTCTTCTCACCACCACTGCTGCCCCCATATCCTTTATCTGGTAATGCTTTACCTGTATCCAGCCATTCAACAGGAAGGAAGAAATATCACGTCTTCATAAAGCGTGGATACCAGTATTACAAGACACCAAAGTAAAGCCATAGAGAACAAACCGGACCAAAGCAGCACACACAGTCGCATGGAGATTGGCTGATAAAGAACCAATGGCAGGCAAGGAGGCATGGACAGACCGGTTGTATTTGACAAGGCCTCGTGCCGAACGACTTTCCAGCAGGTACCCAGCTAGAATCCTCTGAAGATGCTCGTCGGAGATATGAGCGAAACGTCAGGAGAATTTTCATCCTCTAGACCACGGCCCACAAGCCCGGGAAATACATTGTACTGCATTTATGATCAGTCATCCACTCTTCTGACAGAGGCATACATCACCGGAGAATGACTTGATGTCCCATATGCCACACCAGGGCTTACTCATTTCCTTCCCACTCATCTCCTTGGCTTTGACAGTCCTTCACCCTCTGTTCCAGGTGGCCATTGCCCAACATATGTCTTTGGGGATCAATCAACCTCCTTGAGCTAATCCTCTGTTACCATAGTACTAAATATTCATGATTCAAGATAAGAGCAGGTTCTCTGCCAGTTGTTCCCTCCTCATGCTTTCTGGTCTATCTGCAGGTATTGACCATATCTCAGTTACACTTTACAGGATACTAAGTTGTCCCCCGTGGTCCTTCAAGCTGTTAACAGGATGACTGACGTTTTCATCTTTTCCTTTAGGCCATTTCCTTCATACCAACTGGGTTATTCATCAAGTTGGTTTCTATTCTCTCCATTCCGGTCTTCATTTCCTCTACCCAGAATTCTGTTCTCGTCATCCTCGTCTCAGATAGTATTTCATTCATGTCTTCATCTTTTCCATTTTCAATTCCATCTTGTCCATGACAGTTTTCACATTTTTCATTTTACTCAATTGTTGAGGTATTTCCTCCATGACTTCTTATCCCAATCCTGACACCAGTGTAACAAAGGTAACACATTTGCATTGAACTCATTCTATTTTCACTCGAATTGTTCGTACATGCTAGCTTACAAATATATAAAGTAGTCAGTCTTATGTTCTTTTGTCGTTCCACATACCAATTTGCACTGCCCAACATTTCAATGTTCACTGCTTACAGACCAATACTCGCTTTTTAACTGCACAACTCCAACTGATTTTCAAAAACTCCTAACTCACTGTTAACTCATAACTAGTAACTAAACTGAACTCTAGGCTGGTGTTTGTGTTTCCTTATTATAGTCTGTGGATTGTGGAAGAGATGTTCCTGGAAATAAAAATCTCTCGAGTTGAAAGAATGGAACAGTGATGAATAGGAAATTTCCAGTTCTGCCGAAATTAACTGGTAGGCTAGCACTTCCAACTTCTTTACGTAAGCTAGTGGCTCTCCTTAACTGTTCCATTGTTTGCTACCTCTCGTCGCAAACAAAAAAACAAAACAGTGGAATGGCTTGACTCAGTTAAACCTTTTGCAGTAGACATTGGGTGCTGCCAATGAATGTTTCTCAGATGTCTACATTATCAGCTGCATTTGATTTCTAGAATAATCAGATGTATTCCTCCTGTAATTTTGATGCTCTCATACTGGACATCTGATGAACTTGTAGAGTGAGTTTTCTACTGTATGCATTTTAAAATTTCTCAGCATTTATTTATTTTATTTTTGTATTATTATTACTATTATTTTTTTTTTTTTTTTTTTTTTTTCAAGAAAATCTCTTAAGTTTCAAGTTCAGTTGATCTGTGCACTTGTATCAAAAGGTGGAACCATTTTTTTTACCTGGAATTTCAGAAATAGTGTGCTGTGCTGATTTTTGTGTTTGTATTTTGTATGTGCAAAATGTTCCTTGAGACAAATTTCAATGTTCCTTTTGTGTATATTTTCTCATCTTCACAGCAGATATTTTGGTAAATTCCTAATTTCTTTGAAGATTTGTTACATTGGAACTATGCAACTTGAATGAAGAATAATTTATTTCCTATTTACAATATATAACAAATTAGCTTAAAATTTCATATATATGACGTCTATATATAAATGAATAGTTTGTTAGTCTCACAAACACTCAAACAACTGAACTGCTTTGCCTAATTTTGATTTTGAAATATTTGCATAAGTCCAAGGAAGCTTTAAAAGGTGAGAAAGAAACCTGGAAATGATAATAGACCGGGCTATTAACTAAATATAGAAGAACACATGCATACTTTTACAGAACACATACCCCTTTTTCTATTTTTGACAAACAAAAGCATTACAAAGTAGAAAGATACTCCACTCCTTGCCAAGTCTTCAAAGCTATTTCACTTACTATATTTTATTGAATAACGTTTATTGTTTATCAAGACTGAAATTTTTTTATGTAGAATGATATACATTTCAAAGATCAGACAAAATTAATTTCTGAATGCTTATAACACTATAAATATTTGACCACAGATAATCGGTAAATATTTGTGAATCCTTAATTTCCTTCCTTATAATTTGTGTTTTGAATTCTTGAATGTGAATTGAATTGACACAAATTAATTGAATTTCTTTGTAAAGGTCACGGAAATTTTTTTACTGTGCCAAGGAGAAGTCATTCAAATGTGCAACAAGCTATGTCATGTGCTGACCGCACTGATGAGCAGCAAGATTCAGATACTGCAAATAGTCATGTTGGTATGTCAGAATGACATTCCAGAATGTTTCTTCTGGGGAAGTTGTTTTCAGACAAGTCAGTTGACACAGTTATAAAATGACAGTCAACTATCCCATAGAGTTTTTAAATTAATTAGAATTGCCTGGACTTCCACCTCACAATCTCAAAATTAAAAGTATGATCTGTTGTGATCATGCTGCTTAACATTAACCAGCCATCACTGTGCAATGGAACAAGACTGTGAAAAAGCTAATGAATGTCATCAAGGCAACAGTCATCAAGGGAAAGAACAAAGGAGAAGATACTTTGATCCTGCATATCATCGAGGCAACAGTCATCAAGGGAAAGAACAAAGGAGAAGATACTTTGATCCTGCATATTCCAATTCCAACAGATTTACCTTTTGATTTTAAGTGTCTAAAATTTACCATGCATTTCTCATTTGCGATGACTAAATAAATCACAAGGGCAGTCTAAAGTTTGCATAACCAACTTGGTGTTTCCCTGTTTCTCTCATGGGGACTATTATAGGTCTCATGTTTGTGTGTCAGAAAAGCATGTTTGTCTACGTGCCATAGAAAAAAGGCAAGAAATATTACAAATTATTATATTCGTATATATTTGTTTGCTTCAATGTTAATAGCTTCATATTTTACATATTTATAAGCAAAAAATATTGTTTATCAGAAAGCTTTAAATTGATTATCTTAATTGTAACTGAGTTGTTTTTAACCTTAACCCCCAATTACAAAATAAATAACTAATCCAATTTTTTTTTATTTATATAGATAAGTTCAGACAATATATAGAATAAAAATAAGTATTTCAGTAAGTGGAGTGCCATTGCAATTCCTTTCTTGGAAGTGTTGAAAACAGTGTTATGATAAATTAACTTTAAAGAGAGTCGATTAAAGACACTAGACAACACTTACTTTTAAATTTTTCCGGAACATGTTTCTGAGGCTTTGCCTCTATCATCGGCCGGCTCTCGACTGGTTCTCGTTGGTGTAGCTGACGATATTTTGTCACAGGTCTCCTCTGGTGGCGGTTCAAGGAACTTGCTGAACAAATCTTTCTGGGGGATGTCGAAATTGAATACTTTGTTCCTATTTTTAGAAATGAAGATTTGTTCCCATGTGGATAGTTCTTGTTTTCCTGATGTATGTTTTAGTAGTTTTGGTTCTGGATTTATGTTGTGGTTTTTTTCCCAAAAATGTGTGGCAACTGCTGATTTTTCTAATTGTTTATATTTTATGTTTCTAAAGCGTTCCTTTGCTCTTGTTTCTAAATTTCTTTTTGTTTTTCCAATATAAATTTGACTACAGTCATTGCATTCAATTTGATATATACCAGATTTTTTGTTAGATGGAATGGCATCTTTGATGTTTGAGCAAATTAGGTTTTTTAAGGAGAAATGGTTGACTGGTGCTAGTTGAATATTTTGTTTTTTGAAGACTTTTTTGAATTTATCATAGGCCCAAGGATGGTAAGTGAATTTTTTGAAAATCATATTAGTTTCTGTAGCTGAGAGAGTTGTGGTTTCCTTTAGTAGTTTCTTCTTTTTTGCTAAGCTCACTTTTTTGTCCACTAATGATTTGGGAAAGTTATTTTTTTGTGCTATTTCAATTATTTTGTTGTATTCTGTTTTGTATTCTTCTGCTGTGAGAGGGATGTTGACCGTCTGTGTGCTAAACTATTGAAGATTGCCTGTTTGTGGGATCTTGGGTTGTAGCCATTAGCTTTTATGTAGTTGTCTGTCTGTGTTGGTTTTCTGTAAATGCCAAAGTTTAGTCTGTTTTTATTCCTCATTATTTTTAGATCCAAAACTGGTAAATGCTCCTCTTTTTCTATTTCTACAGTGAATTTGATGCTTTTTTCTTGGATATTTAAAAGTTTTAGTGCATCACTGATGTGTTTTTTTGGTACTATTGCAAAGATGTCATCTACATATCGTTGCCAGAGTTTGAACATCCAAGGGAAACCTTTGTTGATCCTTATTTCTAATGCACTCATGTACAGATCGGCCAGGAAGGGTGATAGGGGGTTGCCCATTGCTAACCCTGAAGTTTGGTGATAATATTTTGTTTGAAACTGGAAGAAATTTTGTTCTATGTATAATTTGGTTAGTTCAATGTAGTCTGAAATTTCAGATGATGCCATTACAAGTGATTTGAGCCATTTTTCTATCAACGGTGGGAGTTGATTAACTGGTATGCTGGGAAACAGTGATTTAACATCAAATGAGACTAGTGTGTCCTCTTCTTCTAGTTCAGTATCCTTAATTTGTTCTATAAGTTCATAGGTGTTTTTGATGCTTAGGCTGTCGAATTTTGGAAATGAATTGAATTTGTTTGTTAGCCACTTTGCAAGTTTGTATGTTGGTGAATTTATACTGCTAACTATAGGTCTCATTGTTATGGATGGTTTGTGTATTTTGGGTAAGCCATAAAGTCTAGGTAAGGTTGGGTTATCCGGTTTAACTGCATATTTGTTTGGTATTATGCTTGATTTTGCTATTGTTTTTTTCAAATGGACTGTATGCAAGTTTTTTTAGAGGATTTTTGTTAATGATTTCATATTCATTGTCAGTTAGCATTTTTTCCATTTTTTCAATATAATCTGATTTTTCCATTATGACAATCTTGTTGCCTTTGTCTGCCTTTGTGTAAATAACGTTTTTCTGTTTCAAAGAATGGATAGTATTATGTTTTCTCTTCTGAAAGGATCTGTTCTCTATTTCCTCCAAAATATTTTCACAATGGCTTTTTACTGAATTTTGTATGGATACTGGTAGAATTTGTGTCGAAATGTTGATATCTGCAATGTAGTCTTCAATTTTTGTTTGAGAAACTGACGCATGTTTTTAATCCATTATTTAAAAGATCCAATTCTTTTGTGGAGAACTTTTGCTTAGATAGGTTTACTACGTTTTCAAAGATTTGCGTGCTCGATTTTTCGTTTACGCAACTTATTTCACTATTGAATTTAGCAAGTGTGACGATTGCTGATCGACATACGTTGATATTCCCGATGTTTTTCAACTTTTTCCCGGTATTTCTGTGTGAGGACATGTTGCACAGATTGGCCAATTTGTATCTAAGTCGTACGGTCTTTTCTTTCATTTTCTTGCTTAGGATTGCCAAATAATTATGTTCAAAGTTTTCCCACATCACGTTTCCCAGCGCTTTCGTTAAAACTGAATGAATTTTGTAAAGTTTTAATTCTATCTCATCCAAATTTTTGTATTGCTTATTAATTTCTAATTTTAAAACCTTTCTCTCCGCCGCCCTTTGTTGTGGATTTCCGTTGCCTTGTTTTACTATTTTTCGGACAAATCGGGGTGTTACTTTGTTTCGTAAACACAGTTTTAGGAATTTTATATTGGCAAAAATGTTTCTTTTCTTTTCTTGCAGTTTTAAAAATAATTTTATGTCATGTTTATTTCCAAAATGTTCATTGAATCCATCATGGGTTTTAAATTTTAAAGAGGTTACCTCGTCCGCCATATTGTCAGCTGCTTTATTTACTTCGTGCGATCAGGTGTTATGTTTTTTCACATCTTGAAGACTTGTTAGCCCAATATTGCAATTCCTTTCTTGGAAGTGTTGAAAACAGTGTTGTTATGATAAATTAACTTTAAAGAGAGTCGATTAAAGACACTAGACAACACTTACTTTTAAATTTTTCCGGAACATGTTTCTGAGGCTTTGCCTCTATCATCGGCCGGCTCTCGACTGGTTCTCGTTGGTGTAGCTGACGATATTTTGTCACCGGTCTCCTCTGGTGGCGGTTCAAGGAACTTGCTGAACAAATCTTTCTGGGGGATGTCGAAACAAATCTTTCTGGGGGATGTCGAAATTGAATACTTTGTTCCTATTTTTTGAAATGAAGATTTGTTCCCATGTGGATAGTTCTTGTTTTCCTGATGTATGTTTTAGTAGTTTTGGTTCTGGATTTATGTTGTGGTTTTTTTCCCAAAAATGTGTGGCAACTGCTGATTTTTCTAATTGTTTATATTTTATGTTTCTAAAGTGTTCCTTTGCTCTTGTTTCTAAATTTCTTTTTGTTTTTCCAATATAAATTTGACTACAGTCATTGCATTCAATTTGATATGTACCAGATTTTTTGTTAGATGGAATGGCATCTTTGATGTTTGAGCAAATTAGGTTTTTTAAGGAGAAATGGTTGACTGGTGCTAGTTGAATATTTTGTATTTTGAAGACTTTTTTAAAATTATTTTTAAAACTGCAAGAGAAGAAAAGAAACATTTTTGCCAATATAAAATTCCTAAAACTGTGTTTACGAAACAAAGTAACACCCCGATTTGTCCGAAAAATAGTAAAACAAGGCAACGGAAATCCACAACAAAGGGCGGCGGAGAGAAAGGTTTTAAAATTAGAAGTTAAAAAGCAATACAAAAATTTGGATGAGATAGAATTAAAACTTTACAAAATTCATTCAGTTTTAACGAAAGCTCTAGGAAACGTGATGTGGGAAAACTTTGAACATAATTATTTGGCAATCCTAAGCAAGAAAATGAAAGAAAAGACCGTACGACTTAAATACTAATTGGCCAATCTGTGCAACATGTCCTCACACAGAAATACCGGGAAAAAGTTTAAAAACATCGGGAATATCAACGTATGTCGATCAGCAATCGTCACACTTGCTAAATTCAATAGTGAAATAAGTTGCGTAAACGAAAAATCGAGCACGCAAATCTTTGAAAACGTAGTAAACCTATCTAAGCAAAAGTTCTCCACAAAAGAATTGGATCTTTTAAATAATGGATTAAAAACATGCGTCAGTTTCTCAAACAAAATTGAAGACTACATTGCAGATATCAACATTTTGACACAAATTCTACCAGTATCCATACAAAATTCAGTAAAAAACCATTGTGAAAATATTTTGGAGGAAATAGAGAACAGATCCTTTCAGAAGAGAAAACATAATACTATCCATTCTTTGAAACAGAAAAACGTTATTTACACAAAGGCAGACAAAGGCAATAAGATTGTCATAATGGAAAAATCAGATTATATTGAAAAAATGGAAAAAATGCTAACTGACAATGAATATGAAATCATTAACAAAAATCCTCTAAAAATTTGCATACAGTCCATTTGAAAAAACAATAGCAAAATCAAGCATAATACCAAACAAATATGCAGTTAAACCGGATAACCCAACCTTACCTAGACTTTATGGCTTACCCAAAATACACAAACCATCCATAACAATGAGACCTATAGTTAGCAGTATAAATTCACCAACATACAAACTTGCAAAGTGGCTAACAAACAAATTCAATTCATTTCCAAAATTCGACAGCCTAAGCATCAAAAACACCTATGAACTTATAGAACACATTAAGGATACTGAACTAGAAGAAGAGGACACACTAGTCTCATTTGATGTTAAATCACTGTTTCCCAGCATACCAGTTAATCAACTCCCACCGTTGATAGAAAAATGGCTCAAATCACTTGGAATGGCATCATCTGAAATTTCAGACTACATTGAACTAACCAAATTATGCATAAAACAAAATTTCTTCCAGTTTCAAACAAAATATTATCACCAAACTTCAGGGTTAGCAATGGGCAACCCCCTATCACCCTTCCTGGCCGATCTGTACATGAGTGCATTAGAAATAAGGATCAACAAAGGTTTCCCTTGGATGTTCAAACTCTGGCAACGATATGTAGATGACATCTTTGCAATAGTACCAAAAAAACACATCAGTGATGCACTAAAACTTTTAAATATCCAAGAAAAAAGCATCAAATTCACTGTAGAAATAGAAAAAGAGGAGCATTTACCAGTTTTGGATCTAAAAATAATGAGGAATAAAAACAGACTAAACTTTGGCATTTACAGAAAACCAACACAGACAGACAACTACATAAAAGCTAATGGCTACAACCCAAGATCCCACAAACAGGCAATCTTCAATAGTTTAGCACACAGACTGGTAAACATCCCTCTCACAGCAGAAGAATACAAAACAGAATACAACAAAATAATTGAAATAGCACAAAAAAATAACTTTCCCAAATCATTAGTGGACAAAAAAGTGAGCTTAGCAAAAAAAGAAGAAGCTACTAAAGGAAACCACAACTCTCTCAGCTACAGAAACTAATATGATTTTCAAAAAATTCACTTACCATCCTTGGGCCTATGATAAATTCAAAAAAGTCTTCAAAAAACAAAATATTCAACTAGCACCAGTCAACCATTTCTCCTTAAAAAACCTAATTTGCTCAAACATCAAAGATGCCATTCCATCTAACAAAAAATCTGGTATATATCAAATTGAATGCAATGACTGTAGTCAAATTTATATTGGAAAAACAAAAAGAAATTTAGAAACAAGAGCAAAGGAACACTTTAGAAACATAAAATATAAACAATTAGAAAAATCAGCAGTTGCCACACATTTTTGGGAAAAAAACCACAACATAAATCCAGAACCAAAACTACTAAAACATACATCAGGAAAACAAGAACTATCCAGGAAAAATTTAAAAGTGTTGTCTAGTGTCTTTAATCGACTCTCTTTAAAGTTAATGGAGTGCCATTGTTACTAAAATTAGGCAAATGAGTCAACCTTGTATACACTTTTCTCCACTTACAAGTTTTTAATAAAAACTAGTTTCTGGGGACTTCTTCCCTATCCTCAGTTCTGTGGTTGACTGATGGTGCAACCAATGCCCCAAGCCAGATGCTTAATGGTCAATAAGCTCTTCATTGACCATTAAGCTGTTCTACAACCAAGCATTAGGTCTTGTCAAATAGTTGCATTACAATGTTTAAACATTATAAAATGTTTAGAATACTTAAAATATAGCTGTTATTGCAAATTTACGCAATGATCTTAACTGTTTACATTTACATGCAGCGAATTTACAATATATTTATTTCTTTGATGTCTAAATCCTAACTGAATACAGAACCTTGTCTTTTAACCATTTATATAAAAAAAGATTTAAATTTATACATAGATAGTGAACTTGTGTATTGGGAATATGTTACAAGCACAATGAGTTTTTATAATTCTAGAATATGGTACATCAACTGTTTTGTTATTAGGAGTATTGTGACTGAATGGCATCCCTTGTATGTTGCTCTATATTTTCTTTGATGGAAATCAGTACAGTAAATACATGATCCTCTTAAGGTTATGACCTTATATTGTTATAAATAATTTTTACATGTCTCTAATATAGGCAGCCCTAACATGCTTCTAAGAACCTTTTCTGTTATTAAAAACTACTTTTGCTCCTACAGAGTTTCCCAGAAAAGAATTCTATATATTAAGCATGAATAGAAAAATTCATAATAGGAATGTATGAGCCAATCCTTGCTTACATTCCTAAGTTTATAATGCAGAAATATTATATTGTGAGTTTATTGCAAATATAATTTATATGATGATCCTTGTTTAAATTTTGATCGAAGTCAAGTCCTAAGAGTTTTAGTACTTGATTGTGAGATTTTAAATAAAAAGAATTAGCTCAGTTTTTAGCTAAAGTTGCAATGAATTTACTTTGAAACACGTTTCAGCCATTTTTATCATTTTTACATTTATGTTCAAAACTGTCTTTACTCTTATTGGTTGTTGTATCCGCATATAATATTTTGCACAGGATATACTTTGAAAAATCATTTATACTGCTTGATATCTATTACTGAGGTATGTGTGTAACTATCAATTTATTGTAATGTTTGTTAGCCCATAATGTATATTAGCCTTAATATCAATGTCTCGTGTGATAACATCGAATACTTTGTCTGACATTGTGGCAGTGCAAATACGAGGGTTGTTTCAGAAATCATGGCAATTTTTTGTATATATTCTGAATAACCGAACATGCACTTATTGCACAAGATAATTTGAAAACATGTACACAGTATGGGAGGCCACCACCAGTTGATATCAGAGTGAATTGTTAGCCAGTAGACAACACATGCAAACATTAGCATCTGGAGGCTGCGTTCCAAGATGAATATGACTAAAGTTGAACAGGAGCTTATGTAAAAATTGCAAGTCTCATACCCAGCTACAAGAGACATTGGGTGATATGGCATTGCCTTATCAAACTGTTGCATATTGGTGGAAGTCATCAAACGTGGACAAGTGGCAACTGTTGACCTGCCTTGTAGTGGGCGTCCAGAGTCTATTTACACAGAAGTGCAAGTGACTGTTATCGAACACTGTTTAACGGTTGATAGGTGATGTGACTGGCGGAATTAGCTGCACATACTGGTATGTTTGTATCGATAATGTTCCGCATTTTAGATTGACTTGATGTGCAAGATTTAACTGTATTGGAACACCACAGTGAAGCGAAAATTTAATAATTGATGTGCAAGGTTTGTGCAAAGTGGGTGCCACATGCTTAACTGAGGTGCAAAATTGGATTCCATACAAGACATGCTGTATCAAACTGGAGTGATGCCAAAATTAAGGAAATGAGGTGTTTAATCATTATTGGAATTGATGAAGCATGGGCACGAGCATATGAACCAGAACTAAAGAGGTAATCATATGAATGACATCATCATGGTTCACCATTAAGACATACGTTTCGACAGAATCCATCACCCGTGATTGTCATACTCATTTTGGCTTATGACAACCAAGGTATTCTAATGTGTTATATAACAAATTCGTGACAGCCATTCACTGTCAGTGCCGCATATTACACATCATTCCTGCTGCACACTCTGCATCATGCATGGCAGTGGAAATATCCAGAAGTTCGAATCATGATCATGCAACAAGCCACACTTCAGCCTGTGTCCAGAACCTAGTGTATCAGTAAGAATGGGAGATCTTGGAACACCCTCCACACTCCTCTAATTTTGATCCATGCAAGTTTTCCAAAATAAAGATGCTGCTGGATGGGAACGGTTTGCAAACAAGCAGGGCTTGGTAACAGTGCATCGGCAAGAGGTGGCACGCATAGATGCATTACACACAGCTTATGGTATTCAGCACCTTTATTGGCAAAGATGTATGGAAGCCTTGGGGGCTTATTTAGAAGGTTGTTGGCTCATGAAAGTATTATGCACATATTCACATACTGTTTTGTGCATATGTATAACAAATAAAACAATTATCTATATTTATGCATTGTTCAATGTTCCTTATCCATAACCTAATGTACCTGAATCCCAATTTTGTACCGGCATTGTAAAGAACATTCCAGCAACTTGCAATCATATCCTTATTTTGTGTTTCCTGCAACTTTATTGACTGATAAAAAATATTTGCCATTACTTGTGAAATGACCCTCGTATGTCTTCAAATGCATTCATATATTTGGTTATCTTCTCAAAGGCTTCTATCGTAGAGAATTTATACCTGACACCAAATTGTGAATTCCAATTATATTATTCCTTTCAAAATAGTGGGAGAACTATTTATGCATGCAGTATTCATCTTTTTTAGAATATTGGTATTAATGAAGTTGGTCTATGGTCAGCGAGAAATTAAATATTAAAAGGGAAGTATTACAGATACCTATTATTGGCTGCTTGCTATCTAGGAGTTCCAACATGCTGTCATGAGAAATACAAAAGAACTTCAATTCTTGTGGAGTTGCAATAAAAGTATTAAATTTAAAAATGCAGACCTTTTCAATATCTTATCCACTGTACTGCACCCACAGAGCCAATCTGAAATTTTATGCAGCTCCATTTGAGAATTTCTCTCGAAACCAGAACTACTTTTCACCTTTTGCATTAGCTGACATTGGGAATGCAGGGCAGTCGGACATTGTCAATTGTTTTTAATCAATATAAGAAAAAATGAATTCCTTTTTTTATGAGAAAGGCATTATTAGTATTTTAAATTATGCCATCACTAACCATCTTAATACTCTGAAGCTACTACAATCATAACTGCAGAAGAGAAGGGGAAAATTACTATGAAATCAAATTGCTGAAACTGAAAGCAGCTTAGCTCCTTTAAGCTGGAGGTGGAAGGAATAAAAGGTACATTAATCTAAATCTGGATTTAGTCAAGCGAATGTCAATGACTAGCTTGTTCAACTCTAATCATATTGGTCTGTCTAAAATTGCTGAGTTCAGAATAACACTAAACTCAAATTTGGTGATAGTGTTCCATTAAAACAAATGTTATGTCAAATTAAAAGATAAATATGTGACTACACAAATTCTAGTTTTGAGTATCTTGTGTTAGAGCAGTCCAACCAGTTCTTCAAAATGATTTATGGAAAGGACAGAAGTAGCTTATCTTAAAAAAAATTTGATGGTTAACATTTCTATTTTCAGACTACTTTACCAGAGTTCCAGAAGCCCGAGTTCCTAGTTGTTAGACAGCATGAAGAATTTGTTTGGCTTCATGACAGATTTGAAGAAAATGAAGATTATGCTGGATACATTGTGAGTAGAACTTTATTTATGGTTGTAAAATAATTAAATACATTCATCATTTTAACTTCAGAGCGTAGCTTGATTCAATTTCTGCAGACATCAGATGTCTTAACATTTATATTAACAAAGTAAATATGTTCTCAGTTGAACAAAGCATTCTCTCCTTTTAAGATGTTTTTTTATTATTGTTTTTTCCCACAAAGAATTTTTCTACAATCTCTATTGAAAAATTTTCTTATGTGTTCTAGTGTTCTTGGGCTTCAAACCCAAAGCCCAAGAACATCTAGAATACCTTTGTCACCAGAAAAGCTTCACGTCTTATTTTTATGTGTACTTCACATTATGGTAAGACTATATGAAGTAAAACGTATATGAATACTACGTCAGAAAATATGTAATGCATAACCTATTGTGAAAGAAAGCTCGCTGTGCTCAAAGTAAAATCACCAATAGTCTTCCATAGGAATGGGCGGTAATGGAATTGAATTAATAATTGGTACCTTCGGTTTTGCTTCCATTGCTCTGCTTAACACAAGCTGTGTTTTAGATGTTGAAATTACCTACAGTTACAGTGAAGTGAATTGGTACCTTCGGTTTTGCTTCCATTGCTCTGCTTAACACAAGCTGTGTTTTAGATGTTGAAGTTACCTACAGTTACAGTGAAGTGATTATCAGAAGCCCATTGTCCAAAAAAAATTCAACAATTTTATGCTTAAGTCTCATTTTTTTACAATTTAGTACATTTCAAAATGTATCCTATTTGTGCTTTCTTTAAAATATTAACTTTGTCACTCAGAGTTCTTAAACAGATATCCACTGGACAACTGGATTTGTTAGGAGGGGACTCCTCACGGAACTGCAGTTGGTTTTTTGTACCTATGCCCCCAAGTGGGGTATTCCTGGGAAGGACTAAATGAGAGGTGACAGTGGGCAGCTGTACCAAGGAGTCATGACAATGCAGAAGGCAGGGTCCCAACAGTTTTCTTCGATGGAAACTTTCCCCGGCAGGCCAGGACAAGACATTCCCCCCTACTTTGGTTCAGAGGTGGTCCCAGTAGCCAGTTCAGAGACTGGCAACTGACCTACTGGAAGAGGAAGTGGTTTACTCAGAGCATATGCCATGCACTGCCAAAACACCTGCTGACACTTCTGTCCTAAAAAATACCACCAGATGGGAGATGATGTGAAATAATGGAGATGAAATGGTGGTACAGGAAATTCGGGGGATATATACTCAGCATTCGCCTGGCAACCCGGAAACCCTCTAGAAAAAAAAACCCATGGGACAGGTAGACCAGCCACAGGAATTGAACCCAGGTCCCCAAATACAGGCCACAGACATAACTGCCTGAGCCATCCTGCTCGGATACCCATAATGTATGTATGAACACTAAGGGTATCTATGAAAAATATTCAAATGATTGAATCAGCTAAAGTATAAAATTGTAATATTTGAAAACCTTGCATAAATATCTTTATTAGAAATACTAAACAAGAAAAGGAAAAACAAACACTGCTACTTAAAATACTATATCATGTTACCATATGATCTACATCTATATGTTTTTCATTATTGACCAGTTAGTTCCAATAAAACATTGGACAAATAGTCTTTCATTTTTGCAAATAATGAAGCATACTGAATTCCAAGCACACTAACTGCATCAAATTGTCAATCAATTCTTGTAATATTAATTTTTTTTGCTACCTAGAAGATAATTGCACTACTTTTCGAAAAGCTTCAAAGCATTACATTCATGAAGTCATTACGCCTGCAAGTTTTTTTTTTTTTTTTTGTAACTTCACATAAATCTGAGGGCTGGTAAAAATTCCACCTTTGATGAGATTTAATATGTATTGTAGGTAAAATATTGTAAATAGCAAGTGCTATAAATAAGTAAATTCAATTCAGTAGAATAATAAAAGGGAGTGGGGAACAGAGGAATATGTGGATCATTGGGAGAAGGGGTAAAGAGGACTGTTCTGAAGGGGCTAAAGGGAAAATAGGTGCGTAAGTTTTGTGAGGGAGAAGAGAACCTGGAGCATTATATGACAGTGCACAGAAATAGCGGAGTGGAGAAATAAGATATGGGAGGAAAAATGGGATACAATGGACAAAAAAAATAGTAGCCATGAGATGCTGACAGAAAAAGGGCAAAAGATGAATAAGAACATGGAAGAGTTTTTAAAAAAGATGAAAGAAATGGAGTAGGAGAAAGAAAATGGAGCCGAAGAGAATAGAGAAGGCAGGAGAAAAGGAATGGAGAGAGTAAGGATGAAGTAAAACGAGGACATCTGAGGTGAGCCAAAGGCCAGGGAGCCAAGGCGATAATGAATGCCTAGACTGTGTACTTAGTGAAATGTAAGCAATATAAATATTGTGAAATATTGTAAATTATGTAAAATGGAAATAAAATATACCAATCAACCATATTCAAGGATGCAAATACATAAATTTTCTATTTGTAGTAACCAGTCCTCATAGCTACAGCTACCGCAAGATACATGAGGAGTCCATGCAACATTTTGATCTGCAATTGGTACACCAAAATAAGCTTTGTAAGCATCAGGGATTTTTGTCATAAGCACAATTTTATGTTTCACTTGTTGAGATCTGATATAATGTCCACAAACATGACAAAATGTGTGCAGGCAAGCTGCAACATGTTTAATCACACCCGCCCCCCCCCCAAATAAAAGGAAAAATAGTATTTTGCAAACAAGAGGAAGACTGTTTTACAAAATGCCAATATATAATATGTGGATGGAATTGTTTCATATATCTTGTATATTGATTTTTCAAATGAGAAATATCACTGCCTCTATTGCAGATCACTTTGAACTACCAAGATTGTCAGAAAAGGAGATAAATTCAAAACTGTTAATAATTATTAAAATATTGAATTTGAATTGAATTTATTTATACAACTTGCTATTTATAGTATTAAATACAGTACATACATATTCCTTATTCTAGTTGTATAAATGTTGGTACTGTTTCCCTTATTAACCTTGCTAGCTCAACCTGCTTGGCTGCCAGACTAAAGCCTTCCTGAGTAGCATAGTCACCCTTTTATCCTCTACCATAGTTTGCTATCTGTTTTCCCTTATCTCAGCATATTTTCTTTTCCACTCTTTACTTTTCTCATCCATTTCTCTTTAGCTTTCCAAAACAGGTTCCCCTTATTTCTATTTTCATTTTTCTCTACCATTTTTATGGCTGTCAGCTCGCTATGAATCTTTTCCAATTTCTTCTCCCATACTTCCTGTCTCTATGCTGCTAATTCTTTACACTCTATCAAAATGTGAACTGCACTATCTGTTTCCCCACAAATATACATTCATATATTTCTACATTGTTACTTCTTAGTCCTCTTAAAAACATTGACCCTGTTCTAACCCAAGCCATTCCTTCCCTCTCCTGACTGTTACATTGGTCTCTTCCCCATCCTCTCTTTATTATCCTATAAAATTTCAATGATTTTCTGTTTTCTAACCCTCCCCATATTTCTTGTCTTTCTGTATCCTCCACTCTTATTTCTGGCTACTTTCCAAAGAACTTCTACATTCCTATCTTCTAGTCTCCATAAATCACCCATTCCTATTTCTTCCACAATTTTTTCCACCTCAGACCTCTAGTTTTTTCTACTTCCTATTTTCTTTTGTTGATTCATACATACCTTTAGGATTTCATCACCTTTCATCAAACATTTATACCAAAAGTTTAAAAATCTTCAATTGTTATGCCCTTTCTTTTGGTTTTACATAATTCTACTAAGGCTACTTCACTTGGTGCTGCTCTGGGCAGTCCCAACACCTCTTTAGCAAATTGTTTGTAAAGTTGGTCTGTTTAGTTACTTTTGACATACCCCATATTTCTGCAGTTTACAGCCTCCTTGACTCTAACAGTGTTTCATATATCCTCTCTAACCATTTGTTTGACATATCAAGTTTCGCTTTGCAAATCCTTATTCCTGCCATTGCTGCCTTTCCTTTAGCAACCATCTTCCTGCTGTGTGCTTCCCATTCTCCATTATTATTCATCCTAATCTGTAGGTACTCAAATTCTTTCACAACTTCTAATTTTTGTTGCTCATGTACCATTGCTTCTCTTTCTTCAGTTTTGTTCCCGTTTTGAAAACCATCACTTTTGACCTTTTTGTATTTACGTTAATTGCCATCTCATCATAAAACTTTCAGATTTCATTTATTGCTCTTTGTAATCCTACTGATATTATTGCTCCTACCATCAGATCATCTGCATATAACAAACCTGGTATCTCTATTTCCTATTCTTCTTCCTTTCACTCTGTCCACTGTATCATCAATAAATAATTTAAATAAAATGGGACTTTGGTTTAAGGCAAGGCTGTAAATGAATCTTCTATTGTCATGTTACTTTATTCCTTTCACATATTAAACAAAATTTAATTCATCTATGTATCTACAAGTTTATAAATTCATCACTTACACCTTTTATTCTCAATTTGTATATTAGTGCATCTCTATATTGTCAAATGCTTCTTAAAATCTGCAAAAAACATATAAACTCTACCTCTTTCCTACTCAGATAATTATCAATAATTGTCTTTATTATGAATATATTATCTTCTACAATTTTGAGTCGAACTAATACTCAATGCTCCATTTTTGCTAGTATTTACCTAGAACGTGTTTCGTTAGGATCTTCCTATCATCAGCTGTTGTCGACTAATGGATGCCGGTTCAGTGAACTCCTCGGAGGTGATAGGTGCGTCTCTGTCGGTATCTTGATGAACTTGAAATTTGGATCTTCTTCAAAGGTAGTATCGAAATTAAACAATTTACTTTCATATTTCTTTATAAAGATTTTTTCCCACGTGGTTAATGCAGCTGGACCTTGGACACTTTTTAGTAAGTGAATTTCTCGTTCTATGTCATGATTTTCCTTCCAAAAATGGTACGCTACCGCCGATTTATCTATTTCTTTATTCCTGATGTTCCTAAAGTGCTCTATAAGCCTAATGTTCACGTTCCTTTTTGTTTTTCAATGTAGAATTTGTCACAGTCCTTGCAATTTATCCGGTACACTCCTGATTTTTTGCCTGTGGGTATCTCCTTTGTATTATGTGATTTCAAAAGGTGTTGTACACTAAATTTGTTCTGTGGGGCCAAAGTAATATTGTGTTTTTTGAAGACTTTTTGGAAAAGGTGTGTAGCTCTGGTATCGGGCCAGGCGATCCAGGTGTACCACCAACATCTTTCCTCGGGGCACCTTCTGGATGCGGTAGACCACATCGTTAATCCTCTTCACCACATGGTACGGTCCTTGCCATGGCTGCTGAAGCTTCGGGCAGCGTCCCTTGGTCCGGGTCGGGCGGTACAACTAGACCAGGTCACCTTGCTGGAACCCTTGGCTGTTGGCTTGCCTGTCGTATCGGGTTTTCATGCGGTCGCTTGCCTTCTGGATGTTCTGGTGAGCCATATCGTGCATGTCGTGGAGGTGGTCCACCAGGTTCTCCACATCCCTCAAGATTGGCTCCAGGTCTGTGTCCGCCAGCTGCTCCCTCCTCAGGCCTGCGCTATCCCAGCCATCCGCTGGCACTGCTGTGACTACTCGAACTGCTGCGGCACGCTCCTTCTCCTCCACTCTTGTGCATTGGCCGCACTCTTCTGGACAGGGTCTTCGGGACATAGCGTCCGCGTTACCGTGACTCTTCCCTCTGCGATGTTCCGAGGTGAAGTCGTACTCCTGCCTCTGGACCCAACGTGCTGTCTGGCCTTCCGGTCGCGCCGTCACCATCACCTCGCTTCTCGTGGGGACAACCACGTCTTCGTTCAAGATGACCCTGCAAATTCCAAGGTGCTCTTCTAGCTGACGGAGTATAACCTCTTCTCCGTTGAGCCTCAGGACCTTCCTGCCGCCGTCGCCTCGTGGCTCCTGAGGGCATCCAGTCCCAGAATCACCTCCTCAGCCACCTTCACGACGAACACCCACAGACGCGCGGCACTCCATCCCATGTTCAGCTCCAGCAGGGCCTCGTTCTCCACAGGCATGGTGTCGCCCGATGCCGTCACAAGCTCGTATGGTCGGCTCGGCTTCCTCGTCGGCAAACCCTTCGCCACGTCAGGTCTGATGATGGTCACGGCCGCCCCGGTGTCCGCCAGCACGCGGCACGGCTTTCCTCTTACCCAGCCGTTCGCGATGAGGTTGTCATCCATCCGCCGGCTGACGGCGCGTATTGTCACTCGAGGGGATGGTGGTAATGGCGCCGACGTACCCCTCTCCACGCCAGGCCTTACTCGTTCTTCCCGCTGCCCTTCCTGGTGTGGGCAGTCTTTCTGCAGGTGCCCGGGCTGTCCACACCCCCAACACAGGCCACTAGGTGTTCGCCGGCGTCCCTCAGCTGGTCTTCTGTCTCCGGCGTAGCGGACACTCCTCGTTCTCGACGTTGGGATAGATGCTACCTTGGTCGCCTCCATCCTTAATGCCGCTGTCAGCGCCTCGTGGATGGTTTTATAATCGCCGAGCATTAGGCGCTGACGAATCTCCGTGTCCCGTACCCCGTCGACAAAGTTGTAGGCGGCTTCCCGGGATACGAACTCCAGTGGCAGGTCAACCAAGACCTTGCTAGCTAGCTGCGCAATCGCTATGGCTAACTCCTGCAGCGTCTCCCCCGGCTGCTGTGACCTTCCCTTTAGTTGGCTGCGGTACGCTGCGGCTAAGCGGTGGTTCCCAAAACGATTCTCCAGGGCCTCCCAGATGTCCTTGGGCGCCACCGTTGTCTGTACCGCGTTTAGGACTTCCGCGGCCCGTCCCTGGAGGCTGGCTATTAGCTGTGTGGCCTCCTCCTCCGGTGACCATCTGTTGTGCTTGGCCACTGTCGAACTGGCGGCGGAAGACTTCAAATGTTGACGCGCCGTCATATTTCGGCGGTTTGACGCGTGCAGATGTGTCGCGTCCCGGCGCGTCCCGGCGCGTCGGCCTTCAAATCCTTCAATTTCCTGCCGATGACGTCCTCTACTATGGCGTTCAAGGACTTGACGCTGCTGTCGGCCTTTCCCTCCAGGTCCTCGATGCGCTCGTCCACTTGGCCCATCCGCTTGCCCAGCTCCATCACGTTATCCCTCGCGCCGGCCAACTGTTCTTCAAACTTCACGGTAAGGGCCTCATTTGCCGCTTTCATCTCCGTGGCCAGGCTGTCGTTAGCTGCCCTCATTTCTGTGGTCAGTTCGGCCATCTTTGCAGTCATTGTCGTGGCCAAGTTGTTATTTGCCGCTTCCGTCTTCGCTGTTATTTCCGCGACCAGGTTGTTATTTGCCGCTTACGTCTTTACAGCGAGGTTTTCATTTGCCGTCTTCATTTCTTCCATTTTCTCTAAAATCTTTGCCAATGCAGCTTCCATTGTCGTATGTTCCATTTCTGACACCAGTTGTGACTTTGTGGGTTCGTGAAATAAAGGTCGAGGTTACAAACACAAAAACTGTACTTTATTCTCGTAGCAAATACACTCTTCACAAATTCAAGTTTGCTAGATCGCCTAAAACTGTTTTATTTTTCAAGCACTACCCTCAACTGTCTGTCGCTTCCGGTAACGATCGGTCCCGAAGTTTCCCGAATCTCCACCGGCCATCATTTATTCATCGGCTTCGCGAGTCTACCGCCAGGGTAACACTACTCTAACCGTTCCTGAGGCAATATTTTGCATTCTTTTCCTTCCTTATTCACTTGTTTCACTATTTCCCATATTGCTTTACTTCTTTTTCTTTTGGTGCATCTCCTAATTTCTTTTTTTGATATTTTCCTGTCATTCCTTTTTCTTTTTCTCTAGCAAGAACTTATAAACCCTTTTACTGTCCAATAAAATGTTCTAAGTAATCTTCATGCTCCTCCACCTTTTTAGATGCCTGAATACCATTCCTTTTACTAATTTTTATTCATCATACCATCCTTATTTTATTTTATTCCTACCCTGCTTAATTTTAATTTCTTTCCCTGCAATAGATACCAGTAACTTTAATAATTCAAGAGGTTTTCTTATTTTTCTTTTGTTGCAATCATTACTCCATGCTAAGATTTTGCCTACTTCTGAGTTTATATCTGTTAAGAAACACTCCTTTCCCTCTCTCCATTTAAATATTTCTTTTCTTTTAATTGTACTGTCTCCTTCGCCCCCCTTTTGCCCCTCTCTGATCCTTTGATTTCTACTTGTAATGGGAAGTGGCTACTATTTATCACATTCTTAACCTTAAAATGACTGATTTTCTCCATTTTTTTTCACTACATAGAATAGAATCTATAACACTTTGTCCATTTGTGTTTATAAATGTAAACTTTCTTTATGTTCCCCTTCATCACCATTACTTATTAAATTATTATACAGATTCCTAACAGCTTACTACCCTCCTTATTACAGTTCGGCCTTCCGTTCTCTGGCTCAGGGGGAACTCTTGAGAGGGGGAAGCACACTGTTGCCAGTTCTTTAACGGGAATTTCAAGCAGAGGAACATGTGTATTTTAAATATTTCACGCATTTGCAAATTGTTATGTCTTAAATGTACGTGGACAATGTGCATATGCATGATCCCATAATAGTTGCATATGGAGACAATATACCATTTACCATTTAGTGGAAAAGAACAAAAAGCTATTTTAGTTAATTGATAGAAATTGATCATTTCTTCACAATAGCCGTATATAGGCTAAGGTTTTTGCTAGACAAGAGTCAACATGAAAAATTCAATGCCATGGCTGGGATTTGAACCACGGTTCTCCTGGTTTCCGTCCAGTCACTCTAACAAGGTTTCATTGCAGTCCAGGTTACATTGTGCTTAATTTTAATTTTTTCTGTTAAATTTTTTACCTCCAAGATCTTTAGAGACCATTAAATATTGTAGTTTATATTTACTGAAAACTTTATTTACCAGTTTGATTTACCTGTTTTATAATATCAGCATGTAAAATAATTGTAATTAATAAAACTGCAATGAAACCTTGTTAGAGCGACTGGACAGAACCAGGAGAACATTGGTTCAAATCCCGGTCATGGCATTGAATTTTTCATGTTGACTCTTATCTAACAAAAAGCTATGTTTACAGAAATTGGCTATTAAACAACTTACATTCAGTCCAGTGGAAAGACGCCGCAAACTGTGTAAATACCCATATCTTCAGTTTCATCATTGGAGTCGCTGCTGTCATCTTGGCTGAATGAAATTATTAGCTCCTCCACACTATACCACTCTTCCTTGGCTTGTCTTAAGTTTCCAGGTATGATCCACGACACTTTTCCACTTATCCTGGGTCACTTATTTAATACATTGCTGCACTAATAGATCAGCTTCAGAAATGCAGAACGTTATGTTTACTCATGTCCAAATTAGTTCAAGGCATTGAAATGACAATGATAGTGAGGGAGCCTGATTAGTGTGACCATGAGCTTGTAAAGTTTTACAATTTGCAGGAGTTCTGCTCTAGTCATTTCTGCAGATGCTCCAGGTATGTTCTGGTTCTCCAACCACTGCAAAATGACTCTTTTTTGTCGCTCATTGTCAGTGCTTTGTTTAATTGCACTGAGCGTTATGACACATTGGCCATAACAATAGAATTGGACTGATCTTCAGCAGAAGAGATGCTTGGAACCTGCTCTTGAATGTATTTCCATTCATTTTTTCATGATAATCATGGGTGTTCTTTGATTTGAATTAGAGCATTGCTTCTGGAATAAAACCATGTACACCACCAGCATGAAGCAAGATCAGTCTACTTCCTTTCCCAACTGGCATTTTCATTGTTCCTGCTAGAGTGTCATCTATCCATGCCTTTGTCTTAGTGTGTCCTGAATTTACCCACGTTTCATCAAGCCATAGCACCTTTTTGGGATTGCTTTTTAGAATTTCCTGCAAAAAATGTGCCTCTCCATGCAACAATGTCACTTCTTTCCATTACAGCTTTCCTCCCAGAAAAATGTTTACACCAAAAACCTAGTCCTGTCAGTACTCAGGCTGGTTTTTCCACCATCGAATAAGCCAGCTTCCTTTAGAGAACACAGCAATTTTGCATAAGTGGGAAATTCCTTTCTCATACACATGTTGCCTTATAGCATCAAGTGAAGCTTTAAGGCTGCCTCGTGGCCTTTGCTTTCCCAGTGTATGCAGAACTGCAGACAGCAAACTTGAATCAACTAGACACTTTTCGTTGGTCACGGTCTTCACGCTGGTTATTCCCACCTTCAAGGCATCACAAACTCTATTCAGCAACTTGGTAACAGTTAGTAGAGCTCCAGCATTGTCCCACTCCTTCTCGAAGTACTCATGAAGCCTGAATATAAATTCACAGCTTTGGCTCTTATAAGAGCCGATTGTTTTTCTTGAATTCTGACGAACCAGTAGCCATATTACTATAATAGTGATAAGACTTAAGACACTACAAATTGGGATTCACGCGGGAACAAAATAGTAAACTTAACCAGCACAAGCACCAAATGCAACTGAAGCCACGTAGTCCACACAAAATTGCAGCGGCAACAGGGTGTTGGATTTGGAAGCCATGCCTAACATCGATGATGCTGATTGGCGCTAGTAGACAGTTTTAACTTCCTGACCACGATACCAGATGTACAAACTTCCAGTACTACCAATAGAAGCAGTTTGTGCACGTAAAAGGTGTGAAAGAAATATTTGAATAGAGTGATGTTGTAAAGAATATTTTGCATGATAATGAAATTACAAGTTGGACTTCAATGTTTTAAAGCTAATATAGTCCTATATTTTCATTCTAAAGATAATTCTGACAATATCTTTTCAATTACTCATTGTATGTTGGTACTATTAATCTTCCCCCTCCACCTGCTGCAGCTGCAAAACGTCAAGAGCCGGAGATCCAGCAGCTGTACTGTGGTAATTTTATCCCTACCTTTTTGGTCTTATTTAATCTTTTCTCCCCCCCTCCCCATATTCTTCACCTAATCTGCTATTTCCCTCTACTATTCTTGCATTAAAGTCTCCCATTATTATAAATTCTATATCTATAAACTTCCTTTTTAATTCGTCCATATCTTCCTCTAGATTGTCATATAATCTGGGATTATAAAAAGCTGATGCATCTGGAGGGTTATATACTATCCCTAGCCCTATACTCATGTTAATATTTCCTATTTGCCTAATTATCAGCCATAACACTTCCCTGCCCCTATCTTTTAATGACATTGTGTCCATAGTCACTTCTATATCTTTCGTAATCAGAATTCCTATTCCTCCCAATACCTTGCCTTTATCACTAATTTTGCTTGCTCTCTTTCGTATGAATTTAAACTTCTCTAACTCTTCCTTTCTTGGAAGTGTTGAAAACAGTGTTGTTATGATAAATTAACTTTAAAGAGAGTCGATTAAAGACACTAGACAACACTTACTTTTAAATTTTTCCGGAACATGTTTCTGAGGCTTTGCCTCTATCATCGGCCGGCTCTCGACTGGTTCTCGTTGGTGTAGCTGACGATATTTTGTCACCGGTCTCCTCTGGTGGCGGTTCAAGGAACTTGCTGAACAAATCTTTCTGGGGGATGTCGAAATTGAATACTTTGTTCCTATTTTTTGAAATGAAGATTTGTTCCCATGTGGATAGTTCTTGTTTTCCTGATGTATGTTTTAGTAGTTTTGGTTCTGGATTTATGTTGTGGTTTTTTTCCCAAAAATGTGTGGCAACTGCTGATTTTTCTAATTGTTTATATTTTATGTTTCTAAAGTGTTCCTTTGCTCTTGTTTCTAAATTTCTTTTTGTTTTTCCAATATAAATTTGACTACAGTCATTGCATTCAATTTGATATATACCAGATTTTTTGTTAGATGGAATGGCATCTTTGATGTTTGAGCAAATTAGGTTTTTTAAGGAGAAATGGTTGACTGGTGCTAGTTGAATATTTTGTTTTTTGAAGACTTTTTTGAATTTATCATAGGCCCATGGATGGTAAGTGAATTTTTTGAAAATCATATTAGTTTCTGTAGCTGAGAGAGTTGTGGTTTCCTTTAGTAGCTTCTTCTTTTTTGCTAAGCTCACTTTTTTGTCTACTAATGATTTGGGAAAGTTATTTTTTTTGTGCTATTTCAATTATTTTGTTGTATTCTGTTTTGTATTCTTCTGCTGTGAGAGGGATGTTTACTAGTCTGTGTGCTAAACTATTGAAGATTGCCTGTTTGTGGGATCTTGGGTTGTAGCCATTAGCTTTTATGTAGTTGTCTGTCTGTGTTGGTTTTCTGTAAATGCCAAAGTTTAGCATGGGCCTATGATAAATTCAAAAAAGTCTTCAAAAAAACAAAATATTCAACTAGCACCAGTCAACCATTTCTCCTTAAAAAAACCTAATTTGCTCAAACATCAAAGATGCCATTCCATTTAACAAAAAATCTGGTATATATCAAATTGAATGCAATGACTGTAGTCAAATTTATATTGGAAAAACAAAAAGAAATTTATAAACAAGAGCAAAGGAACACTTTAGAAACATAAAATATAAACAATTAGAAAAATCAGCAGTTGCCACACATTTTTGGGAAAAAAACCACAACATAAATCCAGAACCAAAACTACTAAAACATACATCAGGAAAACAAGAACTATCCACATGGGAACAAATCTTCATTTCAAAAAATAGGAACAAAGTATTCAATTTCGACATCCCCCAGAAAGATTTGTTCAGCAAGTTCCTTGAACCGCCACCAGAGGAGACCGGTGACAAAATATCGTCAGCTACACCGAGAACCAGTCGAGAGCCGGCCGATGATAGAGGCAAAGCCTCAGAAACATGTTCCGGAAAAATTTAAAAGTGTTGTCTAGTGTCTTTAATCGACTCTCTTTAAAGTTAATTTCTCTAACTCTATTTACATTCTTTTCTAGCCAGGTTTCCACTACTCCTATAGTGTCCATGTTCTCTATTTCTCTTTGCAGCTCTCATGTGATTAGCTCTTTTTTTTTTTTTTTTTTTTTTTTTTTTTTTAATCCTCCACATTGCAAAATATCAGCTTTAATCCCATTCCCTATATGTTTTTGTTCTGTAAATAAGAACCTCTAAATTGGATCTTGAACCTTTATCTTCTTGGAGTGTGTTACCTCCTTCGAATCACCTTACCATATTTTGTCTAAAACTTTTGTTACTTTTAAACCCTCTCTTTGTTATTCCGCACACCCCCTCCATCCTTAAGTCAGAAATTTTTCCTCTCCCCAGCCCCACTGAATCTCCCCTCACACTTGTCACACACTTGCCACTTTCTTCACTTGTCCTTCTGCATTCCACTTCCAACTGCAGTCCTTCCTCTTCGTCTCCACCTTCTGCTCTGTCCACAGTGCTCCCTTACCCTCTCGACTTTCTGACTATTGGAACGTGACACATGCCAGTTTCTCATCCCTTTGATTCCACATCTGTTGCTACGTTCGTTGATCTGGTTGAACCTTCACTATGAAGCCGATGCCTGCTAATTCTTTCTTGCTCATTACTCCTGACACTCATGCTCCAATTTTCTCCTTCAACAAATAGTTGTAAGTCTTTTGTAAAGGCCTTCTTCCCAGCTGTCTTTGCTTCATTTCTTTTGGTGATAAACTCCTTCCGTAATTATTACTCTGCCTTAGTGTACTATTGTTAATGAAGATCTTTGTTCCTTAAATTAATTAATGGAAATTAATCATTCTTTCACACTGTGTGTAAGCTAAGGTTTTGGATAGTCACACTGAAAAATTCAATGCCACTCAGGATTTGAACCACGGATCTCCTGTTTTCCGTCCAGTTGCTCTTGCCCATTGAGCTACCATAGCCAGCGTGCTGTCATGAAATTAAATACTCCAGTTAACTCGTATTTTTTCCCAGTAAACCACTAATGGTTCTGGTATTCGAGATACACCATTTGGCAACTTACAATTATAAGCACTCGGGTCCCCGGCTTCGTTAAGCCCTTATTTAAGTTAATTGATGGAAATTAATCGTTCTTTCACGCTGTGTATAGGCTAAGGTTTTGGATAGATAGTCGAACTGAAAAATTGAAAGCCATGGCTGGGATTCAAACCAAAATCCCTATATACTAGGTCAGGTACATACACTACTTGGTCAAGTGTACCGTTTTATTCTTTTACTTCATGAACAGACCTTCAGCTATTATGATTCAGTTTGAATTTTGAATGTTGATTAATCTTTTCTCTAAAAATATATTGCACAAGTACAAACATGTTGCATTCTTTTACTTTTTCTCTTCACTTTTCTACAAAATTTTTCTTGCAAATAGCATTTGCTTATTGATGTGCAAGAGCACATTTCATACTTGTTTACTTCTTAACGAAAATAAATTTTAATTAAAGTTTTATATATTTTGTTATAGTTACAAGGATACATTAGGCTAACATAATAAAAAGTTTTAAAGGTGCATCTCTCCTGTCTGCATAACCAAAATATTGTGACTTTGTGGGTTAGTGAAATTAAAAGTCCAATTGCACAAACTCAAAATGTTCTTTATTTCCACCGAATTACAGTTGGAATACTTGCCAATTACATAGAATTACGTAGCACACACAATTACAATTCACCAGTTCGTCTGTCACAGGTCCACTCCACACTCACAATTACGTACAACTCCTGATACATGTACAGTCTTCTAGTCCGTTCGCTAGCACGGCGCTCCTCCGGCTGCTCGCCAAGAACTGAACTGACTCGTCCACTGCAGCCTTATGTAGGAAGATTGCTGTTTCTGGAAGCTTCGTGGTTCGGAAAATCATCCCGATGGTTCCAGACGCCAGGGGGAGGGGAAAGAGACGGTACAGGGCTCGTGCCGCTCTTCTAACCATCCCCTCAGTGACATGAGATAAATGGGTAGGCGTGGCCTGAATGCTTCCCATCTGGCCCTACCTGCCAGCTGGTTCTATCGGGAATTCAGATTTTCGGGTGACAATATTGATCAATTATTGACTTATCATTTGAAAAGTAAATTGGAATTAACACTGAAGTAATGGCAATAATTTAAAAATTATACTCTGTACTTCCCATACTTTAAATTTTCTTTCATTGTGTTTAGCCTCAAGTACCAAAAATAAAACATGTTCCATTGTCTTTGTGTTGAGAACAGCTTCTTGATAATGACTTCAAGTGGAGACAAAATGAGTTGAAAGAAAATTTGAGATATGTGAAGTACAGTGTGTATCAGTCAACTTGTATAATTTTTAAATTATTGACTTATCAAAATGTAAGTGTTAAATTCAAGTCAGTAGCAGAGAACATCTTGGAAGCCATTTACATTTCAAAAAAGTTTTTGGACATGTGAAAGATCCTCATTTCAGATCCCAGCTATGGCATTGAATTTTTCAGTTCTGATTCTACCTTTCAAAACATCTATATTTTTATGGGATCTGTATTTTTTTATATGTTATGGTTTTGTTTATCTCTTAGAATTTACCATTTATGCAATAGTTATAAAATAACCCATGACACAACAGCCCATATAGAGCCAAGGCCTGCCAACCCAACTGCCGGCCTCATGCCCACATATGCAAGGTAGAGGTGGGTGATCATCCAACCATAACGGACATGTGGTCAGCATCTCAGCACCCCCAGCGGAAAATTGGTTTTCTTGACCTGGGCTGCTTACCTATCGTAAGCTCAATTTCCTTACAATGCTGAGTGGGCGCCAATCCTATATCCAGGATGTAAAATCTGCACCCCCCAGGTGTGGGATTGAACCCGGGCTACTTCTGTGGCAGGGAACCAAAGCATGATGCCGTAGCCCACTATGCCACAGCACAAAACGTATGCAGTATAACGTATATTAATATTACAAAGAAAGAAAAGCTGTATGTGTGTGTGGATAAATGTGAATGTGTACATTCATGTGTATATTTTTAAATTACTTACTGCATTACCATAGTCCAGCTGATATGATGGAGGACGTAATTTACAAAAAAAAATTTACTATAGCTTTGTTTTACAAACACATTAATAACTACATAGATAATACACTAGCACAGTGTGCAAGAAGCAAATAAACCGTTAACATAAGTGAGTTAATATTAATCTAAGCGGCTCTGTGTATACAGAGGTATCATTAATATTTACTTAACTAATATGTAGTACACCTAATATTTAAAGTTACGATAATTGTAATGTTATATTAGTTGCTTGTACTACATGTCACATTATTATAGGAAAAAGTATATGTATTTATAAATTTTCGGGAAGCATAAAAATACTTAAAAGATTCTCATTTGAAATTGGCAACTTCCCATCCTCCTTGCACTGATTTTGTGTTGCAGTGTTCCTAGAATTCTGGACCTCTAATGTTACATGTTCTGCTGTTTGTTATTCAATCCAATTGTTATTCAATCCAAGGTGGGTTACCCAGAACCTATGCAAATAGAACTTCATTTTTCCATGATGTGTTAAAGAGTAATGTAAATTCTGGTGTGCTTGCTATCTTCATGGTTACTCTCTACTTCACTGTTGGGAAGATTTTGCTTAGAATATCTCTGTTCTCTCAATGTCTTTGCCATTTGGAAATATTTCTCTTATGGTATTCACTGATAGCCATTTTATTTTATACTGTTTAGTTCATTGCTGGCAGCTGTTACTTTTGGTAATTTATCAGCAATCTCATTACCTTTGATTCCAATATGTTTTTGATACATCTTAAGTGTACATTCCAATTTCCTGTTCTGAGTTCAGAGTTTTTCTGTGCTTTGTTCAATCTTTGGACTGGATAAAGTGTTGCTGATTTAAGCAAGTCACTTTCGCTATTTGTGTGACTAATTTTGTTAGTCATAGAATCTCATCAGAACTGTAGATTTTTCATTGTTTTAGGATAGGATAGCAGCCTGCCATTGGTTCAGCTAATTCTCAGGAAATATGATGTCACATTGTTTTATAGTTTTCTGCACAGTCTATCTGTTTGGGGTTTCTATTGCAAGCATATTTTATGACTGGAGCCCAAGCTGTACTCGTTTGAAGTCCCACATTTCTATTGAAATTCCATGGATGGAGTTTCATCTGGATAGCTTATTTAATAATTCTATTAAAATGCTTGTTCAAGTGGTCCAGAACTGAGGCATAATTAAAATTATTTTGTAAACATACCTTATACAATGTTGAGCTACAGCTGACTTCTCCGGTTGAAAGATTCTCATGTGGCAATGTTCTTTATCCTCCCCTCAACTGTGTGTCCATAGGCTCACTGCTTTCACTTGAAAAATATGGAGTATAAAGGTGTGGACAGTGCTAAAGAGAAACCTAACTCCCTTTTTTAGATATCTGCCCCCATGGAATAGAAAAGTTGGGTGCCTTGTTAGACCACTTTAATAGTCTTCGTTCTAACATCATATTCATGATGTAAGTTGAGAACAATACTTCCCTTCTCTTTTTGGATGTATTGGTATGCAGAAGACCAGATGGCACCTTGCCCATGAAGTATACAGGAGGCAACACACACCAACCAGTATTTGGATCCATCCTCTCCAGAAGAGAACTGTCATATCCACATACCTCAGTTGAGTAGAGCTTGGGCTCCAGCCACAACATATACTTGTAATAGAAGCCCTGACCAGGTGACGGACCCACAGAAAACATAACATGGGAGAATCCAATCCAGATGACAGACTGCGCAGAATACTCAAGACGAGAGGAACCCTAACCAGATGATGACTGCAGAAAACTAAAACTATGTGAGGTCATCCTTCCAGTGAATCAGCTGGACCAATGGCAGGCTGCTATGCAATGAGGTGATGCAAGCCCTACCCACATGAGTAAGCCTATTTACCAGGTAAATAGTATTCTTATCTATGCAACTCACAGTTTAGTCTAATGTGAAAACATTGACCCTTTTAGCACAAGGCTCTGCCCTTCTATTCCATACTATGCACAAGCGAAGTAACTGGGGTGGGTCTTGGGCACATAAAATGAATGACGTGTTGAAGCAGATAGGTATGGGTCATTCTTGGATAAATGCAGAGTATGGTATAGAGGCTTCTGGAAAGAAGTTAAGCTAAGATTAGAAGATATTGACAGACAAGACACTTTTGCGAATACAAGTGACGAAAGCTCACTGAGATTATATAGAGAAATAAAAACAACCTGGGGGAGGGAAGGATGTATAGATATATGTGGTAAGTTAGGGCGAGAAGGTTTTGCTTGGGCGAGAACAGGAGTGAGAAACTTGAAAGGTATAGGTCAAGAGAGGGAGCTAGATAAATGTCCATTGTGTGGAGAAGAGAATACAGATTTCCATTGTATATTAAATTGTAGTCAAACAAAGATATGGAGAGAGCAGGCTTGGCTACGTAAATGGGACAATTTGGGGGGTGAAGTAGTAATTAGAAAAATGCTGTCAGTAAAAGGGGAAAAGAACAGGAGAAATATAGGGAATTATATAGGGAAAGTTAAAGAGAGATGGCTAAGAACAATTAAGAGAAAAATGTAGAGTGGGATAGGTGAAATGGCAAAATGTGTGTCAAAAAAAAAAAAAAGAGTAGAGGGCCTCCAATACACAAAAACCTAGGGTTAGGTGTATGGTGACCAAATTACTATTCAATGTCGGGCAACATGATAGGATTTTCAGAATTTAGGAATATATGGCATATTTCAGTATGGATTTTATAATTGTAATCTTGATTTTGTATTTCCATTTGTTGATGTAAAAGGAAAGATGAGAAAATAAATTACTATCTTACTATCGTACTAAACACACTCAGCATTAATACTTTAAGCCCTGAATGGGGACCAAGAAGCTAGAAAAGCTTAAACCTTTTTTCATGCATGTAATACTAATAAGGTGATAAACGAATGCTTTCCCAAAGAGCGACATAAGATGTGACAGCTGGTCGTATGGGTTAGTTGCTGGAATATGGTGATGCGAAGGCTAGGTTCAAAATGGCGTCACATTATTTTGACATTTTTTCTTTCTCCTTGTCTTTGTATTTTAGTTACTAACTTATTATTGTTGCTATTGGTTTTCTTGTATGCCAAAGACACAAGAATTACAATCTACAGGGATTAGTTCGCCAAATAAGTTGCACCGTGCTCATCCTACCTGCAGGTAGGAGAGGCTGTTTTTCTTCAAAGGGAAACTGTAGGCTATCTCTTTATCTTTAAGGATTATGTTTAATTTTGTGACCCTTATAACCTGTGCCATAACTGGTGTTGTAAACCATGTTAAATAGTTGACTTTACTTTTGTAGAAGCATGACATTAAATCTAATAGTTTTTGTTTCATGTTTAAGACTTACGTTTCACTTTGCATTTGCGAAATGTTTGAAACTTAGTTGAATTGATCAAGGACAGTACTGACCATAATAAAATATCTGCTACAAACTATAAATATGTAACTATGTGCCAGTGGAAAACATGGTAATTAATACAGCTTCATACAGTGTTTTAAGCTCTTTGGGTAGTTTTAACACAAATAACTGCATCTGCCATTACAATTACTGTATGAGCTAATACCTGCCATAATTTGTGACAGAAGCGAAAACAATCTACCTATTTCGTAGCATTTTTTGACATTGCTGTACAACAAAACACATGTTGGCTGAAGATTTAAATCCAATTGGTCCCACTGTGTAGATCAGCCATTTTGTGTTCCATTATTATTGTCAACTGATGTATGTGATACATTGTACCTTCAGGGACATGTTTAAAGATGTGTGAATTTACGCTAATGAAGAAAAGTTGCAAACTCGTCTAAAATTGCTACTGCAGCTCTTTGTGTCTGAGTATGTTCGACATGCAGTGATTGCTTTCTGTCCCATATAACACTTATGCACTGAGTTATCTATCCCTCTGTAAACTGTTCTGCAAGTCATCCATTAGAAGGCATTCAAGAAAGGCATTAGTAACATTAATAACTTGCCAAGAAAACTTTATCTTACATTATTTCATGTAATGTATGTAATTCAAGAGGACCCAAGTTCAAATTTTGGTTATGATGCTTTATCTGGATAAGTTTTTTGTTAAATTTTCCCTTATCCTGAAAGATGAATGTCAGGTAACCGTAAGCTCTATGGACATGGAAACATTTAAGCATAATTTCACTCATTTCATTTATCTTCCAATATGACTTATGCTGGAGGGCAAGTTATATTGTGTGCGTGCGTGTTTGTTTTTTAAAACTACATGGTGCTTAGGAAGTTGTTGATGATCCATTATAATGTAAATTGTAGAGAAAGTAGAAACAACAAAATAAATAGTGAAAACTGCTTTGCTTGAATTTTAATTTCTGTGGATTTGAAAGAGTTCTGAGAGCCATCATGCTCAATTGAGAAACCTGAAATTCCAAGAAGGCAATTTCTACCCTTATCAAAATTATATTTTTAGTAGTCAGTTCTTTGTATATGGTATATATGGTAGCACTCTCCTCTCCTTATTTTAACTGCCTTACATATAACTAGAATGTTTATTTCATGTCACACTTTCCAGCTTTTAATTTCAAAATGAAGACTGAAAAAGTTTTATTTAATGCACTACACAAGTGAAATTAGATTCTGTTGAAACTGCACCACTTCTTAGAATAAACATTCAAGTTAGCTAACCAAGGAATATATACATTTTTGTGTCTTTATGCATATATCAATAATTATTTATTTACAAGAATACACCCTCTGTCTGTTTTTGGTAAGTGGAAAATGTTTTCAATAATTATCTCTTGCCATTTTTGCTATACAACCTGAAGAGAACAGTCCATAGTTGATAAAATTCCAAAGGGAAAATTAGTGAATTAAAAGGACTGCTTAAGAATTAAATGAACTTGTCAGTCTTAAATTCCTTTTTACACTGTACTTTAATTCTCTTAAAGATCCCTCCTGCTCCGCCGCGTCCAGATTTTGATGCTTCGCGAGAGAAGCTACAGAAATTGGGTGAAGGAGAAGGAACCATGACAAAAGAAGAATTCAACAAAATGAAGCAAGAACTAGAAGCGTAAGTTTGTTGTTTCAATTTACTTAAAGTAGCTCTTTTTTTTTTTTTTTTTTTTTTTTTTTTTTAGTGGAAAAATTGATTGAGCAGAATTTTAGAACAGGACATACTCCATCTACACATCAGTTTTAAGTAGGATTCACATGAGGCCATCTCCAAGTGGCAAGGCATTCCTTGTTTGCACAACACATGAATAGGAGTGGTCTTAAAACAACTTTGTACCCTCTAGGCAAATATAAGCAACTGAGCACTGCTAAAACAAATGTGAAACGACCTAATCAGGTGGTACATCACTAATTTAATTGCCTCATTCTAATTGGATATGGAAGCATAAACTTTGAAAGAAAAACAAATAGCTTGGAGGCAGGGTTGTCAGATTTAAACCACTGTTTTAAACTGTGGTTTCAATCATGGCTTAAACATTTGTAAACTGTGTGGCTTTTTTTTTTTTATTTTTTATTTTATTTTTGTTCTTGACATTTTACTCATTTCTATAATTATTGGAACAATGATTGTTTGAGCATTGTCATTTTGAGTGTCTCATGTGTCCATTGTTACACCAGTATCCTATCAATGTCAGCTGATGTGTGCAGTAAGATGAGTGGGAGGAAAAAGACTTGACTGCTTTTTGTTGAAACAAGAAATGACTCTAGAAAAGGAGTCAGGTGTAAGAAATGTGGATTAGAACAAGTAGTGCACATTTTAAAGAATTTTAACCCTTCACGAGCAGAAACCCATATATGGGTGATGCGTCCAGTCGCCCACAAGCGGAAACCCATATATGGGTGCGCAGTTATAGAGCTATTGTCGGCTATTTTCGTTCGTATAATTAAGATATAGTGCCAGCAGATGGCAGGAAATGTGCTTTCAAACATTGGTGGTCGGTAAATCCTTGAATTTGCTTTGGCAGGAATTTTTTTCATACGTTCTCTCAATTTTTTCATTGTTCTCAACAATGAAGCAATAAACAATGTGGTGTTTGGTACTATTATGGGTGCATTATAAGTTGGTGATAGACACTAAAATTAGGCAAGTGAGTCAACCTTGTATATACTTTTCTCCACTTACAAGTTTTTTATGAAGACTAGTTTCTGGGGACTTCTCCCCTATCGTCAGTTCTGTGGTTGGCTGATGATGCATCCGGTGTCTGCATCTGGCTTGGTGTCGTGCTGCCATCTAATGTCCTGGTAAGTTGGATGATGTCCTCTACGGCGGGAATTTCAAAATTCATCAAGAGGTCCTGTTTCTTCGTAATAAATGTTTTCCCAAATCTGTAGTTCCAGAGGTTTCTTTGCCTGTTTGATCAGTTCTATTTCTTGTTTTATGTTGTGATTCTCAGACCAAAAGTGATGTGCTATGGCCAACTTGTCCATTTGTTTGAATTTAATATTTCTGAAGTGTTCTTTCATTCTTGTTCCTAGATTCCTTTTGGTCTTACCAATGTATATCTTGTCACAATCCTGGCAACTCATTTGGTAAATGCCTGATAATTGAGTTTTCGGTGTGCTATTTTTTAGAGGGTGGTTTAGTAAGTTGCGGATGTTGTGTTTGTTTTGAGGGGCTAATTTTATGTTGAAGCTCTTAAATATCTTTTCAAATTTTTTGAGGTATTTTGGATGAAATGTAAATTTTCCATATCTGGTGTTTGGGTTTTCTAGTTTTTTTAACGTAGTAATGTCCCTTAAGTTTTTGTTTCTTTTGTGTCTGTAGATCAGTTTTTTTATGAAATTTGTGTTATAGTTGTTCAGTTCAACAACCTGGTGTATGTGAGCATACTCCTGTTCATATTCTGTTTTTGTTAGCGGAATGTTGATTAATCTGTGAACTAAACTATGGAATACTGCATATTGATGTTGTACTGTGTTGAATGGGTTGCATTTAATGTAATTGTCAACATGTGTTGCTTTTCGGTATATTCCAAATTGTAATCCTGTTGGTGTTCTAATGATTTTCAGATCTAGAAAAGGTAGCCATTCATCCTGCTCAACTTCAATGGTGAAAACTGGATTTTTCTTGTAGGTTTAGCAACTTTATAGCTATAGTCCCTAGAAGACTAACCGAGGATGCATGCCGGGTTGCTATGGCAACAGTTTACTTTTAATTAGTGGATTGTTGGTTGCTATGCGACCGCAATGACGTGTCAGTGACGTGTCAGTGACGTGTATATTCCCTCTCCTTGTTTTCGCAGCTGAATAGCACGCGGAGGCAAAACACCAATCACCAACTTACGATGCGACAATTATAGTAAGCCTCATTTTATTTCGTTTTTGGCATAATGGCAGCAAAGAAAGGGTTGATGGACAAAGAAATCGAAGCTTTGTTGAACAAGAGCAATTGTGATTTCTCAGATTTTGAGTTCAGTGATAATGAGAGTGAAATATGCGAGAATTCGTGTGTAATTGTGAGTGTGATAGTGACTCAAATGATACTGCAGACAACAGTACACCTAGCTGGGCAGAGGTGAGTAATTTTGATCCTGGCCCTACATCTGTTATACCAGTGCACAATATCCAGCAGGGACCAATTCTTCCTTCTCACTGTGATTAGAATACTCCTCCCATAGACTTTTTCAGACTATTTTTTGATGACAAAATTCTGAAAATAATTTCCGAGGAAACCTGCATTCAAGGGAACACAAAAAAACAGGCGATGCCTCCAACAAAGAAAGCCAGGATTGCATCCTGGAATCCTCCAACAATCGTTGACAAAAGCACTAATTGGGGTGGTTATCAACATGGGGTTTCACCCTACCTCTGACATCAGACTATTTTTCTACAAGTTCCAGTGATGTATTTTCTCTTGACGAATTTCTCCTTTGTTTTGGAATCTTCATTTTGCACATGCTGAGGGAAACAGAATATTAACTAAGGAAGAATTTATTCAAAATTTAATGGAGAAACTACGGCAAAAGTGCAGTTTATTCTATTCTCCAGGTCCATTTGTACAGTCGACGAGAGCACCATCAGTTTCAAGGGAAGAGTAAACTTCAAAGTGTATAACCCAAACAAAACTACAAAATTTGGAATCAGTTTTCAGCTTATCTGATGCTTCCAATGGATATCTATACAATTTCCAACCCCACATGCTCAAAACTGAAAAATTATAACCTCCTGAAAACTACCCTTGTTGTAAAAGACCTGTGTTCTTCCCTCCTAAAGGATCCTGTAGACCCACCTAAAGGTTTCCATGTTTACACAGACAGGTACTATGTATCACCTGAATTAGCTGATGAATTGTGGAAAATGAATATGGTGACTACTGGGACAGTTATCGGCAACTGAAAAAATATGCCACACCAGCTAAAGCCAGGAAACGTAAAGAAAATGAAGAGGGGTGAGATAAAAAGCTTCCGCAATCAGCAAAAGCTTGGCCTGTGCTGGAAATACAAAAGAACTGTAATGTACCAGTCACAAAGGCGATAAAAACGAAATGAGAGGTTTCTTCAAAATTTTCAAACCAGGCAGCAACATTGAAACCAAACATTATTTTGGACTACACTCGACACATGGGCGGTGTCGATAGAACTGATAATTATATTGCGCAGTATCAGCTCTGCAGGAGAACACACAAGTGGTATAGAAGAATGTTTTTCTGGTTGCTGGAAGTTTGCATTGTGAATACATACCTGTTATACACAATGCACATGACAAACAAATGTAAACCAATCCTGTCACATAGAAAATTTCGCAAGCATCTCGTCAGATATCTGGTGGTTGAGCGCATGGCAAAACAATGCTACGTCAAGTAAGGGTCGTATTTCTCAGAGCCCAATTTTGGAAAGGCTAAATGGATTTCCACATGTCATGGAGAGAAGAGAACAAGGAAGTTGGGCAAATCCTTGTGTGGCATGTAAGGCCCAAAAACAAATAAAGAAAACAATATATTTTTGTGAAACTGCATCTCCAAGCCTCCCCTGCGTGCAGATGTGTGCTTCAAAATATATCACACTAAAGAACAATTTTAGGGAAAGATTTCACACCCTTGAACATTATATGGTTTTTATTACCATCAGTTTTACAAAACCTATTACATATACTTATATGACAGCATTTAGTTCCTGAACTGTTCCTAGTTTATGTGTGAACACGTGTGTGTGTGGGTGGGTGGGTGGGGTGAGGGTGTTAGAACTACAATATCGAAAAATGGTACTTAGAACGATTTTGCGGGAACATTTTAGTGCAGTTTAACAAATCTTCACTCCTGTAGGACAACAGTGGTGGAATTCAACAAAAAACAAGTTACAACATGTTTTTTAATACAATCGAGCATGAAATTATACTTTTATTTTATTTTGAAGGGTTACATATTTTTATAAAATTACCTTCCGCTCAGAGCCGTAAAACATGTCCGCTCAGGAATGGTTAAAGAAAAATGCAAAAAAGCAAACAGTTATGAACATAAATTTTTGGTATTTGGCACCAACTGTTCCTTATTAGCATTGCTATGGTAAACGTTATGTCTTCACTTATCCCCCCCCAGTAGTTTTGCTTTTATCCTAGTTCTATAAGGCTAAATTTTAACTTTTACCAGAAGAATCACCTGCTTGAAATGTTTCACAAAACTTCAGAATTTGTTCTGCCCTATTACATAATGTTCACATACTAATTTTAAATTTTCTGCTCAAATCCAAATAATTCTACTGTTGACCTTTATCAGGAACAGTTTTAACACAAATAAATATAAGTCAAATTTGAAAATTCATCCTATAAATGTTATTAAAGAAGATATAACAAAATATTCCACTGCTTTGCTGTTTTTCCAGACATTGTCTCACTTATAAGTAGTTCATCAACAAGCACTAAAGTATCACCAGAGCATCTTTCTAGTAAGAAAGGAAATTACCTCATTTTCATTGGATTCATTTGTTGTGAAAACCACCTCTTAAGAGAAACATACACTAAATTTATAAGTAGCTCAATTTTTTATGTGCTATCAATGCTGGAAGTATTTTGTGCATTTTCTTATTACATAAGATTGTAATAAACCAGTGTTTCACAAACCCATTAGATATAGGAAAGCAGGGAAATGTTAATGTGAAAACCTATAGTTCAGCAAACATTTTGAATGTCTTATCTAATGATTCCTATATCATTTATTGGGTCCTAAAAATCCTATTTGCCACTTTTCAGATCTTTGGTTATATTTATGCTTATTTGCAAAATAGTCATATTTTGGAGATTATGAGGGTCCTTTGATAAGTCTGGTAAAAACCCAAGGAAAATTTTTTTGTAACATGAACATCTCACCTTATTTCTCGACATAGTCTCCATTGATGGATATGCACTTGGTCCAGCAATGTTGCAGCTTTTTCATCCCGTCAGAAAAATAGGTTTCCATCAAGGTCTGCAAAATACTATCATTTCTTCATCTGATGAAAATTTCTTACCACCAAGCCAAATCTTCAAGTTCAGGAACAGAAAGAAATCACTTGGGGCTAAGTCTAGTGAATAAAGTGGATGAGGAACCAATTCAAAGCCCAACTCATGCATTTTTGCCATTGCAATTAGATGTGTGCAATGATGCATTATCCTGGTGAAAGAGCAATTTTTTGCATTTCAATCCTGGTCTCTTTTCAGTCAACTTAAGTTGCAAAGGATCCAACAATGAAGCATAATAGGCTCTAGTTATTGTTCTGCCTTTTCCAAGTGGTCTGAGAATTATTACTTCAGAATCCCAAAAAAGCAGTGGCCATCTTACCAGCTGACCTTCTTAGATACAATTTCACAAGCCTTTGTCCATTGTTTTGACTTCACTGTGTAATGATGGATCCAAGTTACATTCATGGTTACAAATCAGCACAGAAAGTCTTGTGGATTGGATTAAACATTGCCAGACAGGTAGAAGTGTTCTTCCAGATGTGCTTTTTGTCGACTATGAGTAATCATGGCAGCCATTTTGCTTTCTCATGCAGGATATTGTACACTTGCTCAGTTTAGTGAGCAATCTCATGAATTCCGTTGTTTAAGGACTATGATACAATGAAGCACAAAATTAATACAATTTTGAGTCAAACTAATACTCAATGCTCCATTTATTGCTAGTATTTACCTAGAACGCGTTTCGTTAGGATCTTCCTAACATCATCAGCTGTTGTCGACTAATGGATGCCGGTTCAGTGAACTCCTCGGAGGTGATAGGTGCGTCTCTGTCGGTATCTTGATGAACTTGAAATTTGGGTTGTCTTCAAAGGTAGTATCGAAATTAAACAATTTACTTTCATATTTCTTTATAAAGATTTTTTCCCACGTGGTTAATGCAGCTGGACCTTGGACACTTTTTAGTAAGTTAATTTCTCATTCTATGTCATGATTTTCCTTCCAAAAATGGTACGCTACCGCTGATTTATCTATTTCTTTATTCCTGATGTTCCTAAAGTGCTCTTTAAGCCTAATGTTCACGTTCCTTTTTGTTTTTCCAATGTAGAATATGTCACAGTCCTTGCAATTTATCCGGTACACTCCTGATTTTTTGCCTGTGGGTATCTCCTTTGTATTATGTGATTTCAAAAGGTGTTGTACACTAAATTTGTTCTGTGGGGCCAAAGTAACATTGTGTTCTTTGAAGACTTTTTGGAAAAGGTGTGTAGCTCTGGGATGATACGTAAATTTTCTGTATGAGGTTTCATTGCTAATTGGGGAGAGAGTAGTTACTTGTTTGCATCTTAATTGTCTTTTGAATTTATCTATTTTCTTGTTGACCAATTCAGCACTGTATCCATTGTATTCTGCAATGTGAATGATATTATTGTACTATTGTACTCTTTGTTATATTCTATCTTGTTTAAAGGTACATTAACCAGCCTGTAAGTTAAACTGTTGATAACAGCATGCTTGTGTTGTCTTGGGTTATATCCATCTGATTTTATGAAATTTTCTGTGTGTGTTTCCTTTCTGTGTATGCCAAATTCAAGTTTATTATGTTTTCTGGCAAGTTTCAAATCTAAGAAAGGGATTTCATTGTTTGTCTCTTTTTCTATGGAGAATTTTATTGCAGGATTTTGTAAATTAAGTAGTTTTAATGCATCATCCACTTGTTTCTCATTTATTATTGCCCAAATGTCATCCACATATCTGTACCAATGCTTAAAAATTAGTGGGAATGCCTTTGGGATGTGCGTTTCCAAAAAGCTCATGAAGAGGTCTGCCGAAAACGGGGACAATGGGTTGCCCATAGACAGTCCTGATTTTTGTTTGAAAATTTTTTTATTGAATGTAAAAAAGGACTGTTCAAAGCAAATATTGGTTAATTGAAGCTATTCCTCTATGACGTTTTGGTCTATTTGTAGGGACTGAAGCCATGTTTGCATTTACTCTATGAGTTTGTCTCTCGGAACACTTGGGAACAAGATTACATCAAAGGATACCATTCAGTCTGTGGGAGAAAATTGTAGATTTATAGTTTTGTTGTAGAATTCCAACGAATTTTTAATACTGTGGCTTTTGAATTTTGGTAGCTCCTTAAATTTTTTGTTTAACCATTTGGATAGCTTGTAGCAGGGTGTGTTTATGTTAATGATTGGGCGCATCTTATTTCCTGTTTTATGAATTTTGGGTAATCCATATATGTTAGCTACTGTAGGGTTGTCTGGTTTTAAACTTTGTTTAATTTCTTTTGGTATGATTGTTTTATCCTTCATTGTTTCATTTAACTGTTTTACACACCACCATTTTTGGAAGGAAAATCATGACATAGAACGAGAAATTCACTTACTAAAAAGTGTCCAAGGTCCAGCTGCATTAACCACGTGGGAAAAAGTCTTTATAAAGAAATTTGAAAGTAAATTGTTTAATTTCGATACTACCTTTGAAGACAACCCAAATTTCAAGTTCATCAAGATACCGACAGACGCACCTATCACCTCCGAGGAGTTCACTGAACCAGCATCCATTAGTCGACAACAGCTGATGATGTTAGGAAGATCCTAACGAAATGCGTTCTAGGTAAATACTAGCAATAAATGGAGCATTGAGTATTAGTTCGACTCAAAATTGTATTAATCTCATGAATTTTGATTTGGCGGTCTTGCATAACCAGATCATGGATTTTTTCAATGGTGTCCTGTGTGGTGACCTCAATTGGGCAATCAGAGCATGATTCATCTTTGGTGCTTCTAAGACCACGTTTAAATTTTGATCCAAAAGTAAATGGTCTTCAAGTTTGGTGCAGATTCTGTGTGAACTTCATCCAATTCAGTTTTGACTTGTGCAGCAGTCCACCCTTCAAATGAAAATGTTTAATGTCAGCACAAAACTGTTTTTTCCATTTTCAATCGCAGCTACCACACTGAACAGTTCAGATGGCTGTCAACAATGAGCTGTATATTGTAGCACATTCAATTTTTCTGTACAATCTTTTGAATAATCAAGCTTACCATCTGCAAAGTTGCAACAAAAGATTTCCCTCCCTTCATGGAAATTTACCATACGTATAAAACGACCCTCATATAGTGTAGTCAGTAGCCAATTAGAAGTAAAATAAACCAACATTATGTCTGTATAAAAGTCACCAGCAGCATTGTACACTAGTTTTTCGACAGTTCTTTTAGCAAGTAGTAAATGTTCATGCAGGACAAGGGAGTCAACTTTGAATGTTTGAATCTTACTCTTCCCTGTTTGTTCGGCGACAAGTTTAATGCTTTGTTACCTCCAGTTTGCCACTCTCATCTCCACCAGGTTTCTGAAAATTTCTATATATCCTATTAAGACCTCAGTAAGTTAGATGTTATGTCTAGAAGTATTAGTTCTGAAAGTGTAAAATTACGAAATTTTGGTCAAGAGTTTGGGGAGAAGGTATTTAGTACTGACTGTTATTTTGTATTGTAAATGTTGTGAAGTAAAAGTATCTCCAAAAAAGTGATTTAGTGCATAACATATTGAAAGCGCAAAGCATCAGAAGTGTCTGACAGCTTCCTCCATCGAAAGCTTATTCTTCAACTGCAGGTTCTGTGGATGCCCGTTCAGAATTTTGTATGGATCTTTGCAAAACAATGCTAACTTCAAATATTCCCTTAAAAAAATTAAACAGTGTCAGCCTTGGAAATATACATATCCTCCAATAACCTCATGTGATGTGGAACGTAATTTTTCCTGATACGAGATGCGTTGAAGTTACAACACTTTTTTTTAGGACTGTGACCAGATAGGAAATTGTTTTTTAATACACGTGGACCCTTTGTGCATGCATGACAGATGGCAGCACTGTACAGTGCATAAAACTCTAGTGGCAGCAACAAGAGCTAGGACTGATTTTGATACTTAAGATGATGACGTTTTCATTACAAGAACAGTGTGCAATCATTCGTTTTCTCCATTTTTTGTGTGACACCTATTGAAATTCATTGCCAGTTTGAGTGAGGCATGTGGTGAGAATATGGATGTGTCTGATGTGTGTTCCTGGGTGCGACAGTTCTATGAGGGCAGAACATCGTATGACAACAAACCAAGACAGTCATGGCCTCGCACCAGCTGGTCTGACATGATCCAGCAAGTGGAGAACATTTTGGAGGATCGCCGATTGAGCGTTGCAGACAAGTTTCCAGAAGAAAAAGCATTGGGAAAATCTTCGATTTTACATTTATATCGCATTTTAAGTCAATTTCACACTTTATCGTTCTATATCTCATTTGCGAAAAATCACCACCCCTAGCAATAAGGTAGTGCTTTTCTTTCACAAAAAATAGGTAGGCTATCTGTAGCTATCTACATTGCAGTAATTGTAGTTATTCCTCCTGTGCTGCATTCTCAAATGCAGTACAGCCAAAATGTCACATTTGATACTTCAGCATATGACATCCAGCTACAAACTTAATTCAGCTTACAACATTCAAATGCTGTTATCCTTGGTTTTCAGGGCACAGATTACACTTTAGTTATTCTACTATTCGAGCTTCTGCAATAATGATCTCGTGTTTGGAATTCCAGGAAACTTAACCAGTACAAACATTGAACTTACATAAGTTGCATTCAGTTTTTGCATATATTAAAAGCTTATCAATATACTTCAGCTTTAAAGACAATGTTCTTTCTCTAAAATGTGTTCAATATGTCTGAAGTATTGACGAATTGGAAATAATGGTATGGAATGCAATGGGACATAATTGTCCAAAGAGTTTAGTGACAGTATCTGTGCAGGGAGTAGATAACATTCCTGACCCATTCTATTAATCGGACTTATGATAGAAATATTGCAGCTGCCAGGTAAATTTCCAAGCCTTTATTCCAATAATGCTGCTGAAATTAAACTGTAACATAAATATAGAACTAAATGATGATTCAGAGCAAAATAGTAAACATAGAAGTTATTCCTTTTTTTTAAGCTGGCATATTAGCAATACAATATACAATTACTTGTTAAAACATAGGCTGCATAAGAAAATGGTAGAGATTTGTTTCAATTTAGCATCAAGTTAATGTTTGCACTTTAAAGTCTCCTTGTGCTTTATATTCTTTTTTTTTGTGTGAGGCGGGGGGGCGGCAGTGGGGAAGATGTTAAACACTTATCTTTTTCCTTTGACCTCCCTGTCATTACTTTCGTTGCAGTCCAGTAATGATATGCTCCAACAAAAATCTTGCTTTTCTCATCACTTCGGTAACTCATGTAAACACTATATACAAGGCAGTACATAAGCAAGTGAAATTTATTATAGTGCTTCTTTCAATATAACCTATTATTTAACACTTGCGTTACTGCAGTAAAACTTAAAACTATTTTGAATTACATGTTTGGAGTTACAAAAGTTAGTACATTCACATAGGCAAATTCTGCAGAAATAATACACAAGAATCTCTTATCCATTCTAAGACTGAAAGTAATCCAGATTAATGAATGTCATGCATGATACATAATCTCACTTTGTTCTGTATAGCTTGAAGTGTGCAACAAATGTTAATCTGCATTTTGAGAATAATCTTCATTATTGCATAGCAATGCTTCAGAATCATCACATCAGGGAATATAGCCATTACAAGTCTTTTTGCCAGTGATCTCTCTTTCTCATACTATATATGGAACATACACATTTGCAGGTGTACAAAAGTTAGAAGGCATGTAGTTCTTCAGAATGGGGAAAAAGACACTGAGCTATATGAAAAATGTTAAGCTAGGTAATGCTATATGTGCATTTTGTTCAAAGACTAAACCTGACTTAGTTCAGTATTAATCCATTTGATACTGTCACAAATCCATTATTACGACTGGCAGCATATGCACTAAAAAGGTTCGGCGCGATAACATAAAGATGCACATTGTGGATATAAAAGGCATGCCAAAACATAACATGAGTTAAATGGCACATTCTAGTGAAATCTTGATTGTCTTACAGAACATTCGATTTCTTGTTACAGAATGTTCCGGAAATATCTAGTAATATGAGTAGAGGTATTTTAAGAAAGCGGCGACTTGCCAAGGGACAGTTGTAAAGACAACTGTAAACGGGAATTGTAACAAGAGTTGTTGGAAACAGTGGAAGTTGAGTAAGCTTTTCGTTGTGGTCAATGACCTTGGTAGATTGTAATTGTGTATGTGACGTCATCCTGCTACTGTACGTGTATTTCTACGAAAATAAAGAACATTTTGAATTTCTGCATCTTGGACTTTTAATTCTACGAACCCACAAAATCACAATTGGCGTTAGGAGTGCGACGTACCATGATGGACGCGGCATTGGAAAAGATTGTACAGAAAATGGAAGAAATGAAGACAGCTAACGACAACCTCACCGCAGAGCTGAAAGAAATGAAGACGGCTAACGACATCACTTAAAAGATGGAGTAAATGAAGGCCGAATTAACAATGAAGACCGAAACTGCAAACAACCTGACCGCCGAGTTGAAACAAATAGACAGCGAATGACACCCTCGCTGCAAAGACGGAGGCGCAAATAGCAACCTGGCCATGAAGATGGCCGAACTAACCACAGAAATGAAAGCGGCGAACGACAGCCTGGCCACAGAAATGAAGGCTGCGAACGAGGCCCTCGCCGCCAAATTTGAGGAACAGTTGGCCGGCGTGAAGGACGTCACGGAGCTGAGCAAGCGCAAGGGTGAAGTGGACGAGCGCCGCGAAGACCTGGCAAACCGCGTTAACAACCTGGAGGGAAAGGCCGATAGAAACAGTCCCTGAATGCCATGGTAGAGGACATCGTCGGCAGGAGGTTGAAGGACTTGAAGGCCGACGCACCGGGACGCGACACATCTGTGCGCGTCAAACCTCCTAAATACGACGGCGTGACAACATTCGAAGTCTTCCGTCGCCAGTTTGACTTAATGGCCAAGCACAATAAGTGGTCACCGGAGGAAGAGGCCGCAAAGCTAATAGCCAGCCTCCAGGGACGGGCCACAGAAGTTTTAAACGCGGTCCAGACAGCAGCGACGCACAAGGACATCTGGGAAGCCCTGGGAAACCGCTTTGAAAACAACCGCTTAGCCGCAGCCTACCGCACCCAACTGAAGTCAAGGTCGCAGCAGCCAGGGAAAACGCTGCAGGAATTCGCCCTGGCAATCGAACAGCTGGCTAGTAAAGCCTTAGTAGACCTCCCACCAGAGTTTTTATCCCGAGAGGCTGCCTACACCTTTGTCGACGGGGTACGAGACACGGAGATTCGTCAGCGCCTAATGCTCGGCGACTACAAAACTATCCACGAGGTGCTAACCACAGTATTGAGTATGGAGGCGGCCAAGGTGATGGCGACCCCGACGTCGAGAACCAGGAGTATCCGCTACACGGGAGACCGAAGGCCAGCCGAAGGACGCCGGCGAAGACCCAGTGGCGTGTGTTGGGGGTGTGGAGAGCCGGGACACCTGGAGAGACTGCTCACACCAGGGAGAGCAGCCGGAAAACGAATAAGGGCCGTCGTGGCGAGCGACACGTCGGTGTCATTTCCATCCCCTCGATTGACACCGCGCCGTCAGCCGACTGTTGGATGACAGCCTCATCGCGGACGGTTGGGTGAAAGGGAGGCCGTGCCGCGTGCTTGTAGACACGGGCAGCCGTGACCGTCATCAGACCTGACGTGGCCAAGGGTTTGCCGTCGAGAAAACTGAGCCGATCATACCAGTTAGTGACGGCATCGGGTGACACCTTTCCTGTGGAGGAGGCCCTATTGAAGTTGACCTTGGGATGGAGTGCCGTGCGTCTGTGGGTGTTCGTCGCGAAGGTGACTGAGGTGATACTGGGATTGGATGCCCTCAGGAGCCACAAGGCGACATCGACATCGGCAGGAAGGTCCTGCGGTTCAGTGCAGAAGAGGTGATTCTCCGGCCACCCGAAGAGCGCCTTGGAATCTGCAGGGTCATCTTGAAGGAGGACATGGTGGTCCCCGCGACAAGCGAGGTGGTGGTGCAGGCGTGACTGGAAGGCCAGCGAACGAAGAACATGATGCTGGACCAGAAGACACCTGTGAACGGACTATGTGTAGCCAGGACATTGTTGCTGTGCTGCGCGGAGGTACCAGTGAGCCTGCTCAACCTCACGGAAATCGATAACATCCAGGCCGGGACAGAGTTGGGGACGTGCGAGCCCAGGGTCAGCGTAACAGCAATCGGTAAGACTGGATCGCTAGTCTGGATACGAAGATAACGGACTTTTAAAAAGTGAACATCGTTCAAAAAGTCCGGCTCGTCGAGATGATTACATCGAGCCGTCGCTCGTCGCTCTAGCCCTAATAGATTGGGAGATAACGGACTTTTAAAAAGTCAGATCCGGTGCCGATGCAACACCTGGGGCCCCGGCTGGAAGGCTTATTGGAGAGGGCGGCCGACCACCTGACCTCAGAACAGCCGGAGAAAGTTCTACAACTGCTGAGACGATACCAGCGCGACTTCAGCCAAGGTAACAGTGATTACGGCCTCAGGCCTCACTGACAAAGTGCTTTACTGCATCGACACCGGAGACGCCTGGCCTATTCGGCAACCACCTAGGCGCGTTCCGCTTGCAAAACAAACGGCGGTACGAGACATGCTGGAGGACATGAGATCCAGGGGAGTGATTGAAGAGTCTGACAGCCCTTGGTGTTCCCCTGTAGTTCTGGTGACAAAGAAGAATGGCGAACTATGCTTCTGCGTGGACCACAGGAAGCTGAACGCAGTCACCTGGAAGGACTGTTTCCCCTTACCTTGGACCTAAAGTCGGGTTATTGGCAGGTGGCTCTAGACCCGAGAGACAAGGAGAAAACCGTATTCTCGACAGGCCACGCGCTTTGGCAGTTCAGTTATGCAGTTGGCCTCGGCAATGCCCCAGCTTCCGTCCAACACCTCATGGAGTCAGTGATGAGAGGACTGACTTATGACGCATGCCTGCTATACCTAGATGACATCATCGTCGGCAAGACTTTTGAAGACCATCTCGAGAATCTGAGTAAGGTGCTGCAGAGACTGCAGGCGACCAACTTGAAGCTGAATGCGAAGAAGTGCCAGCTCTTCCGCAAAGAAGTCAACTACTTAGGCCACATTAGCTCAGCAACCGGAGTGGCCACAGACCCGGAGAAGACACAGGCTGTGAGAGATTGGCCTCGCCCAAAGGATAAAAGAGAATTGGGCAGTTTCCTAGGGCAGTTCAGTTATTACCGCCGTATTAAAAGGGGTTCCCCAACATCGCCAAACCCCTCACCCGCCTGACAGGAACACCGGCCTTATGTGTGGAAGGAAGATGCCGAAGGCGCTTTCCAGCACCTGAAGTAGACACTGCAGTGCTCCTAGTCTGGGATTTCCACAACCGGGCAGCGCATTGATTGTGTACACCGACGACAGCGACCATTGCATTGGAGGTATCCTATCGCAAGTCCAGCGCGGCCACGAATGGGTGATAGCCTACTACAGCAAGACGCTATCCAAGGCAGTGAAGAACTACTGCGTCACCCGGCGAGAGTTACTGGCGGTAGTAAAGACCATGGAGCACATCCACAAGTACCTGTATGGTCAGACACTCTACCTAAGGACTGACAACTCTGCCCTCACCTGGTTAGTGAGCTTTAGGAACCTGGAAGGCCAGATAGGACGTTTAGTCCAGAGGTTGCAGGAATACGACTTCACCTCTGAACATCGTAGAGGGAAGAGTCACGGCAACGTAGATACCATGTCCCGAAGACCCTGCGCAGAAGAGTGCGGCCAATGCACAAGAGTGGAAGAGAAGGAGCCTGCCACAGCTGTCAAGAGTGGTCACGGCAGTGCCTGCGGATGGCTGGGATAGCGCAGGCCTGAGGAGGGAGCAGCTGGCAGATGCAGACTTGGGGCCACTCTTGAGAGAAGTGGAGGCAGGGAAAAGACCAACCTGGGAGGACATCGCACCAAAGTCGTACTGGGCCCAATGGGACTCACTGAAGACATGAGAGGGCGTGCTGTTTTGGGTATGGGAATCACCTCATGTGAAGACGCAGAGAGAATAGTTGGTACTTCCCCGAACTAAGGTCTTGGAGGTCTTGGAGGAAGTGCACGCCGGTACTTCAGGACACCTGGGAGCAAACCGAACAATCGACAAACTCTGACAGCGCTACTACTGGCTGAGGCTCCGAGCAGATGCTAAGAGATGGTGCCGGCAATGTTACGTGTGCGCGGCGAGTCGCGGACACCCGACTAGGAGCCGTCGCGGACACTCGACTAGGAGCCGGGGTTGCATGCACCAGTACAACGTCGCAGCGCTATTGGAAAGAATTGCTGTCGACATAGCTGGACCATTCTCAGTGTCTGACCGTGGCAACAAGTACCTGATGGTGGTTGTGGACTACTTCACTAAGTGGCCGGAGGTGTATACCATCCCGAACTAGGAAGCAAAGACAATCAGATTGCCTTGTGGAGCAAGTGGTCTGCCGATGTGGGTTGCCGTTAGAGCTGCACAGCACCAGGGTACCAATTTTGTGTCCAACCTAATGAAGGAGGCACTAGAAAGACTTGGGGTTAACAAGACCCGCACAACACCTCTACATCCCCATTCGGATGGCATGGTCGAAAGGTACATAAAGACCTTAGAAGACCATCTGAGGAAGGTCGTGTCCAGCCATCAGCGAGACCGGGACCTCAATGTCAGCCAGCGTAATGTTCGGCCGAAAGTTACGCCTCCCTTGTGATCTGGCTTTTGGGAGCCCCCCAGACCCAACCAAGTATGTGTAGAACCTGGAGGACCGTCTCCACGACATTCATGAGATGGCTCATCAAAACATACAGAAGGCAAGCGACCGCATGAAGACCCGATACGACAGGCAAGCCAACAGCCAAGGTGACCTGGTCTGGTTGTACCGCCCTACCCGGACCAAGGGACGCTGCCAGAAACCTCAACAACCGTGGCAAGGACCATACCGGGTGGTAAAGAGGATTAACAACGTGGTCTACCGCATCTAGAAGTTGCCTCCAGGAACATGGTCTGCTACGATGGTGGCGTTCGGGACGAGCAGCCATGGGAAGAGACCAGTATCGCGAATCCATTATTGCGACTGGCAGCATACATGCTAAAGGGGTTCGGTGCGATAACAGACAGATAGCACGATGTGGAGATAAAGACCATGCCTAAGCAGATAAACATAGTGCGGAGATAAAAGGCATTCCAAAACAGATAACATGAGTTAAATGGAACATTTTAGTGAATCTTGTTTGTCTTTATGAACATTCGATTTTTTGTTACAGAATATTCCGGAAGTATCTAGTAATATGAGTAGAGGTATTTAAGGAAGTGGCGACTCGCCAAGGGACAGTTGTAAAGACAGCCGGAAACAGTAATTGTAATAAGTGTCGTAAACAGTGGTGTGTGGTCAACGACCTTAATAGATTGTAATTGTGTATGTGACGTCATGCTGCTATGTACGTCTATTTATACGGAAATAAAGAACATTTTGAGTTTCTGCAACTTGTACTTTTAATTCTACAAACCCACAAAGTCACAATACTAATTAGGGATGGATCTTCATTACTTGTGATACTTTGATACAAAACTTGCATGGTATTGTAACTTTGTGGGTTCGTGAAATTAAAAGTCCAGTTGCACAAACTCAAAATGTTCTTTATTTCCACCAAATTACAGTTGGTACACTTGGCGATTACATAGAATTACGTAGCGCACACAATTACAATCCACCAGTTCGTCTGTCACAGGTCCACTCCGCACTCACTATTATGTAACACTGCACTCTAGAGCTGACTAAAAACTCCTCTGATACAGTCTTCCAGTCCGTTCACTAGTACTGCGCTCCTCACGGCTGCTCGCCAAGAACTGAACTGACTCATCCACTGCAGCCCTTATATAGAAAGATCGCTGTTTCTGGAAGCTTCAGGGCTCGAAACATCATCCCGACTGTTCCAGATGTCAGGGGTAGGAGAAAGAGACAGTACAGTGCCCGTGATACTTTCCTAACCATCCCCTCAGTGACACGAGATAAATGGGTAGGCGTGGCCTCAATGCCTCCTGTCCCCCACTCAGCTGTCAGTTGGTCGTGCCTTCCGATAATTGGGTGACAGTATCGACATCAAACAATACTTCAGAAAATTTGCTTAGTACTTTTTCCCTACTTTGTTGGTGATTCTGCAATTTTTATTTTATTTTCAAGTCACAAAATATTATAGGTGCAAGCAGAACATACATATCTAAATAACGATTTATCACTCTGTCTGGTACACTGGATTACTAGAAAACATATAACATTTCCGGAACTAAAAAGAATGCTGCTAAATATTTGTGTATTCCACCTGCAACAGTTTTTTCTGAAAGAACACTTAGCATAGCATGGCTCATATGACAGAAAAAGAAATAGACTTGACCTCAAAGGAGTGAAAATGCTATTTTTTTAACAACTTTTAAAAGCGGATATTTTGCTTTTAAATGTCTAATGTAAAGTTTAAAAATAAGAACACTATGGTTTTAAGTTTTATCTCATTAAATATGTGCACCTATTTAATTTTATTGACGTTGCACAGTTCTCCCAACATTCTATTTTGATTGAAACCAGAAGTGGAAATGACGGTATCGAGTATCAAAGTATCATGGAAAATATCGAGGATTGAATATTGGGGAAAGCTGGTATCGACTCATCCCTAATATTAATGAATAGCGCCTTAGGTGGAAAGAAAAGAATGAGGATCTCTCTTGTATTTATAATGTGTTGTATTAACTAAAAGTCAATAATTCCCATTATAGAGCACAGAAGTTAGGATCCTCTTTTCCATAAATCATTGTTGAAAATGTTAAGTTACATATTTTCATTTTTAAACAGAGTAATAAAATAATTTAATAAATAATTGTTGCTTTATTACATAACGTTAAAGTTGACAATGAATTCATTTGCTCTTTGGCACTGTATGCTACTATAAAATTGGATAAAAGTGGTATTTTGGGTGAAAAATATTCATCAAATAAGTTGTGTATGTACCAATTGGCAAAAAGAAAATGTTGAGCAATACTCTGATAGTTGTATTGTTTTATTTGTTACAAAATGTATATTTACCATTTTTGTCTTTCAACAGAGAATACTTGGCAACTTTCAAGAAAACTGTGGCAATGCACGAAGTGTTCCTGTGTCGGTTAGCCAATCACCCAGTGTTCCGCAATGATCATAATTTTCGTGTGTTTTTGGAATATGACCAGGATTTATGTGTGCGAGGAAAGAACAAAATGGAAGTTATTGGCGGTTTCATGAAATCTTTCACAAAGACAACAGATGAGTTTTTGTTATCTGCAACAGTGAAAGATGTTAATGACTTCTTTGAACAGGAAAAAAATTTTCTGATAGATTATCACAATCATCTTAAGGATGCAACAGCCAAAGCAGATAGAATGACCAAACGTCACAAAGGTAAATTACAAATAAGCTGAATAATGAATTTAAGTTTCTATAATGTAATTCCAACTAGGAATGTTATAATTTTATAAAATTAGTTTAGATTTTACCCTTTTCATACTTAAAGTTAATAGGTTACCTTTAGATCATTTTCTGGGTAGAAATACTTTAACCCTTTATTTGGCGGTGTTGCTCTGGGACAACCTTACACTGTATTCAATTTAAAAATACTTTAGTGCAGTTTTTATAATACTGTACTGGCCTTTGTCATACTAGCAAAATTTTGAGAGTTTTGAATTGTAAATATTATATTAATTTTATAATTACATTAGTGGTTTTTTTTTTTTTTTTTTTTTTTTTTTTTTTTTTTTTTTTTTTTTTTTTTTTAGTATAAAAAGGCAAAATCTAAGCAACTGCAGTCAAATGATACCCCGTTAACATCCAAGCATGCCATCACACCTATTATTTTACTTGGGCCCTCCCCATCCTTTACCACAGGCACATTTAACTGCAGTTGCCGAGATTCGAACCCACGATGTTTAGTTTTGAATGGGTGGTCAATCCATCGCTTTAACAGCCATGGCTATTCGAATCGAATGCATTGAGGGATCGCACAAAGCTGTATGAGAATCGATTTAGCAAGTACAGCAAGAGCGACATAAGTAGCAAAATCATTTGCTAAATAAAGGGTTAATAAACTTTGTAGCAATATAACATGCAATAAATTATTGTAGAAAGTAACTGAACTACAAATAGTTTGAGATTAATTCATTTGGCTTTATGCCATCAAAAAATATCACAATTCTAATTTATGTGAACAGTCATGTTATAATGCAAATAGAACAGAAATTTAAACTATTTTGCCTAAACTTAACACAGAGTTATACAGAAACATTAGTTGGACTTTTCCAACATTTGTCTTTTTGCTTTTCTTTAACTAGTTTGTCAAAGTTATGACGTAATGCACAGGACATTTGTAATCAAAGACTGCATGTGAGATTTTGATCTAACAGAATAACAGAAAAGTATTGTTTGCACACATACGTAGAAATGAATGTATATAATATTCGTGCAGCAAGGGCATACAACCTTGGAAATCTGGTGTGAGGAACATTCTTGTTAAAATCAGCCAAGAGTTCCTTGTGTTTATATTTGTCCTTCAGCAAATTGTTTCACTGTAAATTTCTCAATTCTGTTTGGTACCTGCTAGGAACATTAACATTCAGTGAATACGGTATTGCAAAGAGCTTAAATGTAGACAGTGTGTCTACATCTTGAAATCTGGTCTCAAACTGGTGACAAAGATTTTGTTAAGTCTGCACATATTCTTCAGAGAATTAACAGGAGCACGCACTTGCGATAACTTCAGAAAGTGTACCATGTTTCCAGCTAACAGTTGATCCATCCACAGATCTAATGCCATTTTGAAGGAATTAATTCTGTAGTACATATGTTATGATTAGTTTCTTGCCTTCCAGTGAGCTATTTAAATTGTTCAAGTGAGCAGTTAAATCAGCAAGGAAAGTTAAGTCACAAATCCAGGTTTTGACTTGCAGCTGAGGAACAGGCTGATTGTGACTGGTCATGAATGATGCTATTCCTTCTCTTAATTCAAAGAGTCGATCCAACACTTGACTCTTGCTCAACCATCTCACATCACAATAAGGAAGATCAATCTCACATCACAATAAGGAAGATCACCATAGTGACTGCCTCATTCTTCAAAAAACGTTTTAAATTGTACACGTCAAAGGCCTTGATCGGATAAAATTTGTAACTTGCACCACGATATCCATAACATTTTTAACTTTCATATTCTTAGCACAAAGATTCTCTTGAAGAATGCAGTGGATTGCAGTGAGATTTTCTATAGCACCAGGAAGACGTTTCATATGCTCTTTCATAGGATTATTAATCCAACATTGACTCCTGTCATTGACAGAGCCCCATCTGTTGTGACAGAAACCAGCTTATTCCAACTCAGGCCTGCATTTTCAACAGCTCTTTCAACACCTTTGAGAATTTCCAAATCTAACAATTCCTCTATGATCAACTTTTCTTCGACACCTCTAATGAAAATAGCTAATTGTGCAGTATTGGATATGTCACTACTATTGGTAATAGCTAAGGAACAATGTACAAACTTACATGCCATAATATCAAGTTGCTCATGAACTCTGTATCCATTTCATGAATATGCCGCATAAGGTCTTAGGAGACAAACTTACTCTTTCAAAGCATTCTAACAAATTTGGACATGATTCTTCAGCAGCCATCACAATCACTTTTGCAAAGTCTCCTCTAGTAAATGGCCTTACATTCTTGGCAATGTGAAGAGATATTCTTTAGCTCAAATGGACAGATGCTTCGCTACTTTGACAGTCCTCCACATCAGTATCTTTTAATCCTGACCTTACTGTGTCACGTTCTTGGCACACAGTATGACGTTGAAAATTATATTTCTTAATGCTCTGTAGTTCTTTGTGACACACTAAACACTTAGCAACCTTACCACTATGTACAAACAGAAATAGATTTTCCTGTACTGACAGAAAAACTGGTTGCTCCAGTTTACCTGTACTCTCCATGTTTGTCACCGAGAGCATTAAAGCTGACTGAATCCTCCAGTTTCATACAAGCTGCGCAGTTGATCTAGGCAGCATTGCAGTACACCGCTCTTGCCTGACGTCACACGAACTTACAAGTTGGCTCTTTGTTTAAATACATCACATGACCCAAAGTTGTCTTTCCCTGGCGTACTGTATACTGTGACAATAAAGCACTTGTATGAGTTCCACTCTAACTTAATAGAATATGCCTCAAGCAGAAGTGCTTCATGATCCAAAGATCAGTATATTTTCTCAATCCTCACAAATTGTGACTAGATGATTTTCTTGTGAAGGTATGTTCCATCGTTCAGTGAAGTCCAGAGCATGTTATGTATAACTATAACACTGTCTCTGGTGATCAACACCCTATGAGTACAACCCCAGGGGTGGATGTAGTCATTGCAATGGGGCACTTCCCACTGACAATTATGAAGTCCCCCCCCCCTTTTTCTTTTTCATTCTTCACATTATTAGAACATTGTGTTGTATTTCAGTTAAGTTTACAATAGTGAACTTTGGAGCACACTGTTAGAGCTGTTATTTCACAGCTTTTTAATAGGAATTAAAGTGTACCTTTTCTTTTCTCTCCTCTCTCCCTTCAATTCCATTTATATGAAAGCATCACAATGAATGTAGTGATATACTAAAGACCCTTAGGTTATGAAGACTGAGTTTTAGCAAAGTAGTTAGCAAATGTGCATGAAACAAGTAACCGGCAGTATACAAGAATTTGCACTAAATTTTCTGCATTATGAGTGGATTTGTGGCTGTTAAGAAACTTTCTTTCCCTCCTCCTTTTATTTGGCAGTGAAGATTTGCCTGTGGGCAAAGACTGGTGTCACAGATTTAAACCATTTAGCTACCGAAAAGGAAAAAAGACTGAACAAGAACCATTTAAACAACAAACTGAGTTTAGCATTAATAGGTTAAATTAATATCCGTCAACAGCTTGATGAGGGATACAGAATGTCTATTCGCAAGCCCATTTGTGCAGGTGGATGAAAACCTTGCACATTATTGTGGTGTTTGGTGCTGGCAGTACAAAGAAAAAGAGAAAATGTAGGACGAGTAGCAGTAGATGTGTGAATATAAGGCTCTGGATGTCGCTTGTTGTTTATTCAGTGTAAATTGGTTATTTATACTTCCATCCAAATATACGTAATTTCATACAAATTTTGGGGCTCATCCAGGATGTATGGAGAATGTGAAATAAATATTGAAGATGGAGAAATTAAAGATATGGATTAATGAAGATACAATGCAATTGTGAAGATGCAAAAAAAGAGAAGATGAATTAAGATGTGAATATTCAAGTTGGATGCATGCTGCTAATTTGTAACCAGGTGAAACATACTGTGACTTTGTGGGTTCGTGAAATGAAAAGTCCAATTGCACCACTCAAAAATGTTCTTTATTTCCACGGACTTACAGTTAAACTCTTGCCAATTACACAGAATTACGTAATGCACACAATTACGATTCACCAGTTCGTCCGTTACAATTTCACTTGCACTCGTAATTATGTACAATCCTCTGATGCACTCAGTCTTCTCGTCGTACACTAGCACGTCAAGCACTGACTGACTGACTGGATTCACTCACTGCAGCCCTTTTTATAGGGAAATCACTGTTTCCTAGACGTCTCTGGCTTCAGTGAATCACCGCGAAGGTTCCAGATGGCAGGGGAAGAGGGGAGGGGTTGCCAGCGACAAGCGACAATCATCCCCTCAGTTAGTGACTGAGATTAATGGGAGGGTGCCGCCCAGAATACTTCACGTCCAACCCTCCTGCTTGCCCGTTCTATAGGGTGTTCTGACGTTCGGGTGACACTGCTCCCTCCTCAAAGCTGGTCGTCCCGAACAGCACCATCGTAGCGTGCCAGGCGATCCAGGTGTACCACCAACATCTTCCCTCGGGGAACCTTCTGGATGCAGTAGACCACGTTGTTAATCCTCTTCACCACCCGGTACGGTCCTTGCCATGGCTGCTGAAGCTTCGGGCAGCGTCCCTTGGTCCGGGTAGGATGGTATAACCAGACCAGGTCACCTTGCTGGAACCCTTGGCTGTTGGCTTGCCTGTCATACCTGGTCTTCATGCGGTCACTCGCCTTCTGGATGTTCTGGCGAGCCATCTCGTGCATGTCGTGGAGATGGTCCACCAAGTTCTCCACATACTCGGTCGCTGGCTGTTTCGCATCCGTAGGACTTCCAAAAGCCAGGTCACAAGGGAGGCGTAACTCTCGGCCGAACATTACGCTGGCTGGCGTCATCCCAGTTGTGTCGTGTGTAGACGAGCGGTAGGCCAGCAAAAACAGTGGTACCTTGACGTCCCAGTCTCGCTGATGGCTGGCCACGACCTTCCTCAGGTGTTCCTCTAAGGTCTTGATGTACCTTTCGACCATGCTATCCGATTGGGGATGCAGAGGCGTAGTGCGAGTCTTGTTCACCCCAAGCCTTTGTAGTGCCTCCTTCATTAGGTTGGACTCAAAGTTGGTACCCTGGTCACTGTGTAGCTCTAACGGCACCCCAAATCGACAGAACACTTGCTCCACGAGGCAGTCTGTGTTTGTGTTTGCCTCTTGGTTTGGGATGGCATACAACTCCGGCCACTTGGTGAAGTAGTCCACGACCACCATTAGGTACTTGTTGCCTCGGTCGGAAACTGGGAACGGTCCAGCAATGTCAACGGCAAGCCGTTCGAATGGCGCTCCGACGTTGTACTGCTGCATGCGACCCCGACTCCTAGTCTGGGGGCCGCGACTCGCCGCGCACACGTGACACTGACGGCACCATCTCTCAGCATCTGCTCGGAGCCTCAGCCAGTAGTAGCGCTGCCGTAGTTTGTCAATCGTTCGGTTCGCTCCCAGGTGTCCTCCCAAAGTACCGGCGTGCACTTCTTCCAAGACTTCCGGTACCTTACTCCGGAGAAGTACCAACTGTTCTCTCTGCGTCTTCCCATCGGGTGATTCCCATACCCGGAACAGCACGCCATCTCTGGTCTTCAACGAGTCCCATTGGGCCCAGTAAGACTTGTAGGTGGCGCTCCTCGGTGCGATGTCCTCCCAGGTTGGTCTCGTCCCTGCCTCCACTTCCCTCAAGAGTGGCCCCTAGTCTGCGTCCGCCAGCTGCTCCCTCCTCAGGCCTGCGCTATCCCAGCCGTCCGCAGGCACTGCCACAACTACTGGGACTGCTGCGGCACACTCCTTCTCTTCCACTCTTGTACACTGGCCGCACTCTTCTGGACAGGGTCTTCGGGACATGGTGTCAGCGTTACCGTGGCTCTTCCCTCTACGATGTTCCGAGGTGAAGTCGTACTCCTGCAGCCTCTGGGCCCAACCTGCTGTCTGGCCTTCCGGTCGCACCGTTACCACCACCTCGCTCCTCGCGGGGACAACCACGTCTTCGTCCAAGACGACCCTGCAAATTCCAAGGCGCTCCTCTGGTTGACGGAGCATAACCTCTTCTCCGTTAAGCCGCAGGACCTTCTTGCCGACGTCGACCGTCGCCTCATGGCTCCTGAGGGCATCCAGTCCCAGAATCACCTCAGCCACCTTCGCGACGAACACCCACAGACGCACGGCACTCCGTCCCAAGGTCAGCTCCAGCAGGGCCTCCTTCTCCACAGGCAAGGTGTCCCCCGATGCCGTGACGAGCTCCTATGGTCGGCTCGGCTTCCTCGTCGACAAACCCTTCGCCACGTCAGGTCTGATGATGGTCACGGCTGCCCCAGTGTCCACCAGCACGCGGCACGGCTTTCCTCTTACCCAACCGTCCGCGATGAGGCTGTCATCCATATGCCGGCTGACGGCGCACAGTGTCACTCGAGGGGATGGTGGTGATGGCGCCGACGTGCCCCTCTCCACGACGGCCCTTACTCGTTTTCCGGCTACTCTTCCTGGTGTGGGCAGTCTCTCTGCAGGTGTCCGGGCTGTCCACACCCCCAAAACAGGCCACTAGGTGTTCGCCGGCGTCCCTCAGCTGGTCTTCTGTCTCCGGCGTAGCGGACACTCCTTGTTCTCGACGTCGAGATAGATGTTACCTTGGCCGCGTCCATCCTCAATGCCGCTGTCAGCACCTCGTGAATGGTTTTATAATCGCCGAGCATTAGGCGCTGACGAATTTCCGTGTCCCGTACCCCGTCGACAAAGTTGTAGGCGGCTTCCCGGGATACGAATTCCAGTGGCAGGTCAACCAAGGCCTTGCTAGCCAGCTGCTCAATCGCTATGGCGAACTCCTGCAGCGTCTCCCCCGGCTGCTGTGGCCTTGCCTTTAGCTGGCTGCGGTATGCTGCGGCTAAGCGGTGGTTCCCGAAATGATTCTCCAGGGCCTCCCAGATGTCCTTGGGCACCGCCGTTGTCTGCACCGCGTTTAGGACTTCCGCGGCTCGTCCCTGGAGGCTGGCTATTAACTGTGTGGCCTCCTCCGGTGACCATCTGTGCCTGGCCACTGTGTCGAACTGGCGGCGGAAGACTTCAAACGTTGACGCGCCGTCATACTTGGGAGGTTTGACGCGCGCAGATGTGTCGCGTCCCGGCGCGTCGGCCTTCAAATCCTTCAGCTTCCTGCCGACGACGTCCACCACCATGGCGTTCAGGGATTTGACGCTGCTGTCGGCCTTTCCCTCCAGGTTGTTTACGCGGTTTGCAAGGTCTTCGACTTCTTCCACCACGGCGTTCAGGGTCTTGGCGTTATTATCGGCCTTTTCCTCTAAATCATTAAGGCGGTCGTCTACTTGACCCATCCGCTTGCCCAGCTTCGTGACGTCATCCCTCACGCCGGCCAACTGTTCCTCAAATTTGGCGGCGAGGACCTCGTTTGCCTCCTTCATTTCTGTGGCCAGACTGTCGTTCGCTGCCCTCATTTCTGTGGTCAATTCGGTCTTTATTTCTTCCATCTTCTCGGTGATGTTGTCGTTGGCCGTCTTTATTTCTGCCAGTTCCGCCTTCATTTCCATCATCTTCTCCAAAATCTTTTCCAATGCTGCTTCCATGTTTGTCATGTTCGGTGAAGTTGTCGTGCCGCTTCCTGACACCAGTGTGACTTTGTGGGTTCATGAAATGAAAAGTCGAATTGCACCACTTAAAAATGTTCTTTATTTCCACCGACTTACAGTTAAACTCTTGCCAATTACACAGAATTACATAATGCACACAATTACGATTCACCAGTTCATCCGTTACAATTTCACTTGCACTCGTAATTACGTACAATCCTCCGATGCACTCACAGTCTTCTCGCCGTACACTAGCACGTCAAGCACTGACTGACTGACTGGATTCACTCACTGCAGCCCTTTTTATAGGGAAATCACTGTTTTCTAGACGTCTCTGGCTTCAGTGAATCACCGCGAAGGTTCCAGATGGCAGGGGAAGAGGGGAGGGGTGGCCAGCGACAAGTGACAATCATCCCCTCAGTTAGTGACTGAGATTAATGGGAGGGTGCCGCCCAGAATACTTCACGTCCAACCCTCCTGCTTGCCCGTTCTATAGGGTGTTCTGACGTTCGGGTGACAATACTCTATTACGATGTCAACCTTAGTTGAGATAGAAAGGATTAGAAGAAATATTTTGATGTAGTCATTGGCCACAATTAAGACCCTGCATAAGTTTGTGTATGGATATGAAGCAAATAGGCAGAATAGACAACGATTAAGAGTAATTAGAGGTTTCCAGTACTCTCATGGTGATGCAGAATACAATAAGAATGTTAAGTTCATACAGGACAATATTAGTGAACGTGATTTGGTTGCTGTGTGTAATGTTTTGTGCTTAAGCTATGAAGGAAACAAGAATCAGTTAATATCATAAATTATAACCAACCTGAGCGACTTAATTTGCAAAGAATGTAGACAATGACAAAAATGAAAATGGCAAGGAAGTTGAAGACTGTGACAGTGATAATTCAGGGCGTTCTAAGAACAGACTTGAAAACAAGGAGAGGCACAGACAGAAGAATTACAAGGTGGTGAGCGTAGATGTTCATCTATCGGGAGCGAGGAGGACTGCAATGGGATTGATGAATCTCGTAGTTTTAAGCCTACCGGATCTAACTTGAAACTTGCGTTCTGCATTCAAAGATTTTGAAAGCTGCATACACCCATTAATGGCAGTGGAATGTATCCTGTTGAGAAGTGGATTGCAGAATTTGAAGACACAGCCTCATTTTTCAATTGGAACAAGATTCAGAAATTTGAATTTGCAAAGAAATCCCTATCAGGTGTTGCAAAGCTGTTTGTTCAAGGAGAAAGGATGATATCTTCGTGGAAGAAATTAGCTTCTGCACTCAAAAGAAGAATTCTCAACTGAAGTTAGCACCAAAAACGCTTACGAGATGCTCGCTAAGAGGATAATGAAGGAAAAGTCTTGCCAGGAATACTTGCTAGTGATGAAAGAAATTGGCTGTAGAGGTTCTGTTGAACAGTCTCATGCAGTACATGATTGACTACATACATGACTAAGTGAACAAAGCTATCTTGTAAGGCTCAAGGAACATGAGGGAATTTAAAGAAAAGCTGATGATCTACCAGGATAAGAAAAAGGTAAGAAGTGTCGCTAAGAAATCCCCTGTAAGAAATACCTCATCATCTAAGAAGGCTGAATTGACAACAAAGAAACAGACAAGGCATCTGGTGTTACAACTGTGGAACAAAAGGGCATAATTCATCTCCTCGAGTCGCTAATCAGCTGATGATGAAACTGCAACAGTTTCGAAAAAGTTCCTGATTTTGTAAAAGGCCGTGAGTGACATGACAAGTTTGCACCTTTTAAAGGTATGACTCAATTTTAGTCTTTATACATGAAATTAGCTTCACTGTTAACGCTTTTATTTATAACTATTCAAAATAAGTAGAACTTATCTGATAGTGATGACTCATTTATCTGGAGCATATAATAAAATTAATGGCAAACAGAAAAGCATTAAAGAAAGAAGGTGCATCTAAAGCTCAAAACAAGAACAAGGAAAACAGCTGATCTAAAGACCACTTGCCACAAAATGACTGCTGCTTCAAGCAGTGAAGAATGCACAGTGAATGAGGGTTTAGCTACTAAACTGGGCAATGATGCATGTCACCAAAGAAGGTTACAATGAGAGACCAGTGTACCGAGATGAAGTCATGGACCAGCTTCAGTAACAAAGATTCATCCAGGGTGGATGAATAACAGGATGGCTGAGTTGCGGTGTTTGTGCTGGCAGTACAAAGAAAAAAAGATAAAATCTATGACGAGTAGCGGTAGATGTAGGAAAATTTAAGTGACTAAATTAAGAGGATTAAAAAACTAGCTGAGTGGTCTTCATATAGTGCAGGAGGGTTCTGAAACAGAAAAAAATGTTGATATTTAGAGCTTCTAATTAGATTTTTCTTTGTCCAATTTTTAGCATTTTTTAATACTGCTAATACTCCAGGCACTGAAGATTTCCATGAACTTCTTTGTTTTGCATATATATGTATATTCCTAGATAACTTTTCAATAAAAATTAGTATCATTATGGCTCAAAGTATAAACTTGAAAGAAGCGTAGGGACAGTGAAGCACAAATTAGTACAAAAGTGAATCGAGAAGATATTGACACATTGCTTCACTCACACTGTTTATTCACAGGACATGTTTCAAGAGCTCTTGCTCCTATCATCAGCTGATACTCGATTAGTGTAAGTTGTAGTGGTTTCCTCTTTCTCCGTATTGTCAATAGATGGCGTGATGTCTTAAACAGTTTAAGAGGAACATTAAGTAACAAAAATATAGAAAATAAATCTAAAGAATTGTACAATCATTTACCGAATCAAATAAAACAGATAACAGAAGAAAAATTTAAACTTAAAGCAATTAAAAAGTACCTCGTAGAAAACCCAGTCTACTCCATAGATGAGTATAAAAGGTTAAATAAAGCTTAAATAGTAAAAGTACCCTCTGCTTATTTTATTATATTTTATTATTTTAATATTGTTATGTACAGATTGTATTTGTTAAACCTGTTGACGTATCCTATGTATTTGGATCATATGGATGAAAAAATGAAATGTCCGGTGGTGGAGTTTCAAAATTCATGACTCTATGACGATTTTTGTTAATGAAGATTTTTTCCCATACGGAAAGGTCTATGGGGTGATTAACATATTTTGCTAGATGTTTCCAAGTTGATGTCATGTCTAGTATTCAAAAAATGAAAAGCCACTGCTGATTTTTCTGTTTCACCATTTTTAATGTTTCTTATATGTTCTTTAGTTCTGATGTTAATATTTCTTTTTGTTTTTCCTATATAAATTTTAGGGCAAGTTTCACATTTGATCTCAATAGATTCCTGGTTTTTCTTTGGTAATGATTGAATTTTTGGGAGGGCCTTTTAACAAATTTCTGATATTAAACCTATTTTGAGGTGCAAGAGTTGTTGTGTTTTGAGAAGATTTTTTGGAATTTGTTATAGGCTGATGGGTGGAAGGTGAATTTTTTAAAAAGTTTTCTCTCTTTTTCTCCTTTAGGTTCTAGGGTGGTGGTTTCTTTTATTTTCTTAGCTTTGTTGAGTCTGTTAACTGTTTTGTCTACTAAATTTGGGTTGAAACCGTTGGATATAACTACTCTTTTTATGTGTAGGTATTCTTCTTGATAATCTTCTCTGTTTAGTGGAAAGTTGATCATCCGAAAGATTAAACTGTTGAAAATGGCATGTTGGTGTTTTGGGTTGAAACTGTTGTTCTTAATATAATTATCTGTGTGTGTCTGTTTCCTGTAAATACCAAAAGTGAGTTTGTTGTTCATTTTTTTGATCTTGATGTCCAAAAACGGGAGCACACCATCCTCTTCTGTTTCCAATGTAAATTTTATAGCTGGATTTTGTATATTCAAAAGTCTAAGACCATCTTGTATGAGTTTTTTAGGTACTATGGTAAAAATGTCATCAACATAGCGATACCACACTTTGAAATAATTTAGAAAAGTTTATGATATGTGTTTCAAAAGCACTCATAAATAAATCTGCCAAGAAGGGAGACAATGGGTTGCCCATAGCTAGGCCCGATTTTTGTTTATAGATCTGTCCATTAAAGCTGAAAAAATTTTGATTTATACAAACTTCTGTAAGTTGTAAAAGTTCTTCTATTTCTTCAGATGTTATTTGTATTGATTCCAGCCATTTTTTGAGAAGTGGAATAAGCTCATTGGTAGGTAAACTTGGATATAAAGAAATGACGTCAAAGGAAACTAAAGCATCTGCAGAGTTGATCTTTGTGGAGATCTACAGATGCTTTAGTTTCCTTTGACATCATTTCTTTATATCCAAGTATACCTACCAACGAGCTTATTCCACTTCTCAAAAAATGGCTGGAATCAATACAAATAACATCTGAAGAAATAGAAGAACTTTTACAACTTACAGAAATTTGTATCAATCAAAATTTTTTCAGCTTTAATGGACAGATCTATAAACAAAAAACGGGCCTAGCTATGGGCAACCCATTGTCTCCCTTGGCAGATTTATTTATGAGTGCTTTTGAAACACATCACAAAAACTTTTCCAAATTATTTCAAAGTGTGGTATCGCTATGTTGACGATATTTTTGCCATAGTATCTAAAAAAAAAAAAAAAAAACTCATACAAGATGGTCTTAGACTTTTGAATATACAAAATCCAGCTATAAAATTTACATTGGAAACAGAAGAGGATGGTGTGCTCCCCTTTTTGGACATCAAGATCAAAAAAATGAACAACAAACTCACTTTTGGTATTTACAGGAAACAGACACACACAGATAATTATATTAAGAACAACAGTTTCAACCCAAAACACCAACATGCCATTTTCAACAGTTTAATCTTTTGGATGATCAACTTTTCACTAAACAGAGAAGATTATCAAGAAGAATACCTACACATAAAAAAAGTAGCTATATCCAACGGTTTCAACCCAAATTTAGTAGACAAAACAGTTAACAGACTCAACTAAGCTAATAAAATAAAAGAAACCACCACCCTAGAGTCTACAGGAGAAAAAGAGAAAAAACTTTTTAAAAAATTCACCTTCCACCCATCAGCCTATAACAAATTCCAAAAAATCTTCTCAAAACACAACATAACTCTTCCACCTCAAAATAGGTTTAATATCAGAAATTTGTTAAAAGGCCCTCCCAAAAATTCAATTACTACCAAAGAAAAACCAGGAATCTATGAGATCAAATGTGAAACTTGCCCTAAAATTTATATAGGAAAAACAAAAAGAAATATTAACATCAGAACTAAAGAACATATAAGAAACATTAAAAATGGTGAAACAGAAAAATCAGCAGTGGCTTTTCATTTTTTGAATACTAGACATGACATCAACTTGGAAACATCTCTAATAAAATATGTTAATCACCCCATAGACCTTTCCGTATGGGAAAAAATCTTCATTAACAAAAATCGTCATAGTCATGAATTTTGAAACTCCACCACCGGACATCTTTGACAAGTACATCACACCATCTATTGACAATACGGAGAAAGAGGAAACCACTACAACTTACACTAATCGAGTGTCAGCTGATGATAGGAGCAAGAGCTCTTGAAACATGTCCTGTGAATAAACAGTGTGAGTGAAGCACTATGGCTGCATATCAAAACTTAATGATTGGTATTGAAAACAGAAAATTGACGAAAATTCAAGAAAATTCTATCATATTCCTTAAATTTTCTCCTCCAAAACCATTAGACATTGGCAAATGAGAAGAGCCAAAGGTAACCAAATTAAAGAGAAAGAAGGTAATAAGATTGTTGTATGGCCTGCATATGATGCATGGGGATTTCAAAGTAAACAAAGTAGTGTAATTTCTATCTAAATCTTTAAATTCATTTTTCTCCGCTTTCAATTTTTCAACATTTTTGTGTCTTCAAAATGCTCCAACTTCTGCAATTGTCAACGAATTTGTATGAAACTTTGCATACATATTCCTAAACAAATGTTTAATAAAAGTTGTTTTTGTTGGCGTAAATTAAATAGTTTATTATTGAATTTTAAATCTCAAAATTGCAAAAAATTTAAGGAAATTGTAATATATTCATACATAAAAAAAAAATTCTCCAAAAAAACGTGACAAGTATAGCAACTTTTATAACTGATGTACATAGAAACCTGAATCTAAAATCTAATGTTTCTAAAAGAAAAACTATGACTTGGGACATTTTATATAACATACAAAAATCAGACTATAAAAAGCACCTTTTTGTAACTATTTAAAGTAGAAAAATGGAAGAGTCAACATGAAAAAATTCAATGCCATGGCGGAGATTTGAACCACAGATTAAAACTTAGGTTTATAAGGTGGTTTATAAACGTGGTTCAAATCCCGTCCATGGCATTGAATTTTTCATGTTGACTATCAACAACCTTAGACTGTATACGGCTAGTGTTAAGAAATGATTAATTTCTAACAATTAACTAAAATAGAAAAATGAATTGTGAAAGCTTAAGTAGATTCCCCCACCTAATGACAAAATTTCAAGCAGTTCTGATGTAAACTCTGGATTTTAGCATTTTTCACAGATGCCTCCCCTTAATATTGCAGTTTCCCAGGAACATTGAGCTTGTATCTGAATTGATTATGGCTGAGAAGCATATACCACCTTTGTTGAACTGGAATGCCAAACAAGCATGCACCTGTAACTAGCTCACCATTACATTACACACCAAAAATGCCAAAACTTGAAACTATGAATTCAATTCAGTTTATTAGCCATGGAATTTGTACACCTAAATATCGTTGTGTACTGAAATTGAAAATGCATTTCATTTTTTCATATACTTTAGGGCTCTTGATCAGTGATGCAATTCCACCTTTTTTTTTTTTTTTCTCGCCGGGCCATTACTCCAGTAGCAGTCTGACTGCATGTTGCAAACAAGATAATCTTGTGGGTAGAAGCTAGTAGAAGTTATTGGATTACATTTCCTGTTAACATTCTTTTCCACATGTACCTAGTCTAGCCATACTGTTACAACTTGAAAGATGAAGAGTGCAAATACCATGAAAAATATTTTAATTGGCTTTTAGTATGATTTACCTACAGGCATTCATTACACACAGCAACAATCACTTTTCGAAATAGCCACCTTTTGGTGGCTCTGATTCTTTGTGACCACTCGTCTATGGTGGTATGGATGACATCCAGGGGGAAATTTGCCTTTACTGACAACAAGGAACACTTTAAACTTCCAATGGTGGGGTATCTCTTCTTACTGACATTGCCCTCAGGCAGTGACCACGGTCAGTAGTCCAATGGATTCAGGTCTGGGCTGTTACTAGGCCAATCTTCAGGCAAAATGAAGTGAGGTACATGATGAAGCCATGCTTGCATTGACCTGGCCGTGTGGGCAGGGGCAGAATCCTGCTGGAAAGTCCATAGTTGGTTTTGAAACAATGTACTACTCAAATTCTTGACAATAGGCTCCAAAACAGTGTTTTCATACACTCTGCTGCTGGTTTTAATGCCTTTTTTGCAAAAATGTAGCTGGGTGGTACCAGAATAACTTGCCCTCACCACACAATCACTGAGGAGGGATGATGGGCCCTCTGAACTTTAGGAGCCTTATTACTGGTTTCCCAAAATGATGATGATGATGCATAAACCCTGTCATTTTGCACATTGAAAGACTCCTCAATAGTGAACTTTTTCATCGGTGAAAAGGATGTTCCAAAGAACATTTTGAGCCTAACACTGTAGGAGACGTCGACACATAAGCACTCTCAGCTTCTTTGTGTGTGTGTCAAGATAATGTCATTTATGTTGGCGATAAGCCCTTAGTCCAAGGTCTTCTGACATAAGCCTGCACAGGCCTTTATGAAATGTTCATTTCATGGAACAAGATAGCCTGCTTCCGCACAGTATTTCTCCAAACAAGCCACCACTGCTTTTTGTGCTGCTAGCATCCTGATACTGCGTGGTCGGCCCTCCCTCAGCCAATCCTTTACAGTCCCAGTTGCAGTGAATCGCTCAATGGTGTGGTACACAAACATATGGCTGATTTTCAGCTTTCGTAGCATTTTGAAAATGTCACTTGCAGATTTTCCAACTTTATGCAACGCAATGACAGCTACGCAATTTTCATAATCACCCCATTCCATGGTGATATCTGGAGCTAAATACTTCCTCTTTCAAAGACAAGCTAACAATGGTTCAAGGTTACGGTGTGCATACACACAGTTTTTACATGCCAAACCAGATGTCAATAGTGTCAAAAATTTGTAGCAGTATTTATGGCAAGACTATGACTTGTGTAGTATATCCTTCCTCCACTGCTATTTGTAAATAAAATTCAGACAGTATAGTGACTTGCTGTCATCAAGACTTCATATGTGAAGTTCTGTGTTTGCATTTCATGTGAGTACAGATTTAATTTTGTGGTTGTGAATAAAATTGCTTTTAACAGTTTAATAGAAATGCATTAAATTGACCTTTAGTTTATAAAACTCACATGAAGGGGACAATTTACAGCAAGAATGTTGCGGTTGTTTGCAAATTCTCCAAATGTATTTTGTTATGTGTGGTAAATTCACTACAAAATCTCAAAGAGAAAATATTAATCATATGATTAAGAAAGCATATGAATTGTACTTTAACTCTAAAGTATATAACGACAAAAGTTTTGCTCCTAAATATTGTTGTAGCAGATGTTCTCGTAGTTTGAGAAGCTGTTAAATGACACATGCCCTTCTATGTGATTTGCTGTTCCTATAATATGGACAGAATAGAAGGACCACCATTTAGACTGTTACTTCCATTTAACCAAAATTTCTGGTTTCTCCTCAAAAAACAGTGTAGTCTATCCCAATTTTGTCCTCTGTACGAAGGTCTATAAAGCACAGATTTCTCCTATGCCAGTGCCACTTGGAAAATTTGCCTCAAGAGAAAGGATCGAATTCTTCCCCTGAGGCAGTTCCCTCGACTCTGATTTCTGGAATCCAAAAAGCCCTATCTGATTTCACAGACAGTGCTAAATCTTGTAAGAGATTTAAATCGCATACAAACTCAGTCTTAATTGTTAGCATCTAAGCTAAAGGGAATTCTTGCAGCCAGGTACCAAAGCATCATTGTATCACAAATGTCAACATAGCTTATCAACATATTTTTCTGAAAAGGATGATTTAGTTTATTGCAGTAATGTGAGGGAGCTCCAGAGAACATATTACTGATTAGTGTTTTTCGACTTTCTAAAGTCAAGTCTAAGAGTTCTATTGTTACACAGTAGTAATGTTTACCCTTCAGTACCAGTGGCATAAATATGAAAAAGGTGCGGAAACATGGATATTCTTCTAAAAACATTGTTATAATGACTAGAAATGGCAAAAATGTGGAGACTAAAAGTTACAGGTCTATTAACTGAGGCACATGAAATACTGCTTTTTTGTGTGTGATTGGATCTCTTGAGACAGAGTTAATCATTATAGACTGAAGGAGACAATGTAGATTCTGCATATAAAGCTGGGCTTAATAAAGAATTTTGTAAATGCAATGGTATAAAACGAAAATGCTTTTCAGTATTTAACATACAAATTTTCCAGATTAAGTGAAGGAAAAATAAAAACGTGGTGGTGTTGGTCCTCAAAGCTGGAAAATCCAACAGGATTCTCTGTTCAAGGAAAAACTTGCTGAAACAAAAAGTAGCATATTGTACGTTCAGACTGTTCAAAATTCATTGAAAATTACAGAGTAGATAACTAGATCAAAGTTGCGGAAAATTTGTTATAGGCATGTGAGGGAACATGCTTGTTGACTGTTGATTTTGTCTTGGAGTGTTTCTGGCCCAGCCACAGAAGTGTTCCACAAAAACCTTCTAAAATTGTAAGTTCTTAAAATTTTATCAAGTTATTTGCATTTTTTTTCTCTTTTTTTAGTTTTGAAACTAATGGGCGTTTTATCAGCAATTACATCCTTTTCAATAAGATCAGTACTTTTGAAAGCTGAATGTAACAGTTTAAGTCTGTAACTACATTTATTTAAAAAAAATAATTTTCAACCAAAATATTAAATATGTGCCAGTGAAAATAGTACGTGATAGGGAATTTCTGACTTTGGAATTGAATTTAGGGGACCTGAATTAGTAAAAGTTACATATTTTCATTTCTTGGCAGGAAAAAAATTAAAATTTTGTTTGTGTTATTTATGATTTGGTTTAAAAAGGATATTTACACATTGTTCTCCAAGGGACTTGATATGGACCCAGAAGGGAAAAAAAAAGTTTGCCTATTTCCAACTACTGGAAATGAATAAAGTTATAATTTTTTTTAAAAGAAATTGGTGATGAATGGTATTATATGGTATTCTTACCATAAACCAGAAAAGAAGGTACATTTCATACAATTCATTCAAGAGAAAAATCCTGGAAGTCTCCAGTCCAAGAAATTTTGTGGCTCTCAGCTAATGGATTTTCTTTCTGGAGGAACAACTGTCAACAGTGAAGTGCACTGTATTACCGTAGGGACTTAAGTGCAGGATTTAGCAAGCGCAAAATGGGTAGTGCTCCTCCAATACAGTAATGTGCAGCTGCATACCAATTGCAAAGTCATAACTCATTTATGACTGCGAAGTTGAAATCACTGGGTAAATTGTTGTGCTACACTTGCCATATTCACAGAATCTCACTCCATCTAACTGTGCCTTATTCAACATCATAAAGGACTCATTGCAAAATAAAGGTGTTGATGACAAGAATTGCTGTTTACTGGTAGGTACATAGTGGTTTGTCGTGCAGTGATGAAGTTGTTAGGAAGATGGCAATGACACATCAGTGATAAGTATTGAAGAATCCCATGTACATTGAACCATCTTAATAATGTACAAAAGAAACTATTTTTGTGAATCATTTCAAAGCTCTTCTCATAGCAAAGTACCAATGTGGCCACTGGACAGTTCAACTGCTTCACTAACAAGTTATTGGCTAAACATGTTTCATAGGTAATGTTGCCTGTATCATCAGTATGAAACAATTTAGGTAGTAAAATGTTTGCTTGGACTCTGGAGCCTTACATCCATGTTTTTGGCGAAACATTAGAGGATAAATTAAATTAAAGGGAGTTGATTAATGACACTAAACACTTTTAAATTTTTCCGGAACATGTTTCAGAGACTTGACTCCATCCTCAACCAGCCATCGACTGGTTCTCATTGGTGTAGTTGACGATATTTTGTCATAGGTCTCCTCTGGTGGTGGTTCGAGGAACTTGATGAACAAATCGTCGAAATTGAATACTTTGTTCCTATTTTTTAAATGAAGATTTGTTCTCATGTGGATAGTTCTTGTTTTCCTGATGTATGTTTTAGTAGTTTTGGTTCTGGATTTATGTTGAGGTTTTTTTGCCAAACATGCATGGCAACCGCTGATTTTTCTAATTGTTTATATTTTATGTTCCTAAAGTGTTCCTTAGCTCTTGTTTCTAAATTTCTTTTGGTTTTTCCAATATAAATTTGACTACAGTCACAACATTCAATTTGATATATATATATATCAGATTTTTTGTTAGATGGAAGGGCATCTTTGATGTTTGAACAAATTAGGTTTTTTAAGGAGAAATGGTTGACTGGTGCTAGTTGAATGTTTTGTTTTTTGACGACTTTTAATTTATCAAAGGTCCATGGATGGCAAGTGAATTTTTTGAAGATCATATTAATTTCTGTAGCTGAGAGGGTTGTGGTTTCCTTTATTAGCTTCTTTTTTGCTAAGTTCACTTTTTTTTATACTAATGATTTGGGAAAGTCATTTTTTGTGCTATTTCAATAATTTTGTTGTATTGTTTTGTATTCTTCTGCTGTGAGAGGCATGTTGGCCAGTCTGTGTGTTAAACTATTGAATATTGCCTGTTTGTGGGATCTTGGGTTGTAGCCATTAGCTTTTATGTAGTTGTCTGTCTTGGTTTTCTGTAAATGCCAAAGTTTACTCTGCAAAAAATACTCCCTTTAAATTTAATTTATTATAACAACACTGTTTTCAAAACTTCCAAGAAAGGAATCAGAGGTTAAACCCACTGAACAGCGGCCTGTAAGCCCAGAAAGACTGAATAATGGAATTAGTAGTAGCATTGTATTCCACTCGAATTTTGCTACCAAGACTTTAGCAAAATTCCAGAATCTGTGAATTAAAAAAAAAAAATAAGAAAAAAAAAAAGATATTTATACATGAGTACAAACAGCATAACTCAAAAATGGAAGGTTGTTTTAGTAACAAATTTATATTTATGTTCAGCATCTTCCATGATGTGATACGAACATTTTCAAAAATATCCCTGCCATCCCAAATTATGGAAAAATTTTCAAACACTTGTATATTCTCAAAAGAGGCTCTTAATGATTCTGAATTTTCTGGGAATAACCTCTGAAGTATTCCTCAATCTCTATGACTTCTGCATAATTGGTAAATGGAAAGAGATGCATAAATTATTACATGTTAAAGCATTTAGTTTTTCAAATCAATCTTCCAAAGTGTATTTTACTGTTGTATGTTACTGTTACATGTTTACACATGTGCATTAATTTACTTTCCTTGATGTAAGTTACATTACTATTTGTCTTTAAATCATTTATGAAGGAATATGTTTATTCTCAGTAGTTATTGCCATCATGTTCATTTCGTTTCTTTTCAACTTCCATTTCTGAAACTTGCTACTTGATAATTCACAAATACTGATTTCATTTATCATTTTAAATGAGATACTTTAAGGTGATAGAAGATTCACATTATTTTCTTGATCGGAATAGAGAATGATACAAATGTTGCACAAACCTCTTAAGTAACTTAACCATTGAGGTTCACACATTTCAGGGAAAAAATATAATACAATAGAAAAACATTAGTATGGCTGACTTATAATTGAAATTGAGTGGTTTTATGAACTTAGTGTCACCAGCTCACAGTTTTTTACTTTAAATAGGCATGAATTGTCTTTTTGTAAAGCTTTATAAAGAATTATGCTATTTCCTCTGTCTCTTTAGCTGCGGTTGAAAGACTTGTGTGTTGACAGATGTTGCAGATTCATATATCAAGATATCTTCTGGGCTTGTTCAGCTAGCAACAATAGATAATAGTGACTTGGAGAAATTTCTTACAAAAGTTGCAGAAACATTTGAAAAAGCAAGGGTAAGTATGCAAGTTTTAAGAAGTAATATTTCCAGGCATACTTTTTGACCCCAGAAGTGTGAATACATAACGTTACCTTGTATCTTCTCTGTATACATGCATAACTATTTAAGTGCAATGCAGATTTGTTAAGTATTAAATTTATAAATTATGTTCTTATAACAGTGTAACTATATATAAATGTGGTACAGTTTAAAAAAAAGTAGTGTGGTCAAGAAGGATTAACAGTGCATCTACAGTTAGATTCTAGTAACAGATTAATTTTGTATATTATTCATTACCGTTCAGCTCTGTGTTGAGATATTTGATTAATACTACAATGTATATAACATATACAAACTGAGAGGTGTTCTAAACTGACCTTAGTTGGAGATGTTGTGAGGGTCACTGAAAGTTTTGAGATACACAAAAACTAACCTGGATAAAATCACTGACAGCTGAAGCTTTTCGAAGTAATTACCACCACACTGTATGCACTTTCTCATTCCCTTAAATCACTGTTAAAAGCACAACTGCATCTCATTTTCATATAAGTGTAAAAGTTCACCTTTGAATGTTGCAACAGCTTCCTCAGGGCTCTGAAACCTTGTTTCGTGCATACGATTTTTCACTTTCAGGAACAAAATGAGGTCAAATGGAGGCAAATCTGGAGTGCAGGGAGGATGTCATCAACTTCACCTCTGTGCTGTGTTACTGTGTGTTGTGTAAAAGGTTTTTGGACAGTTATTAAGAATAGGTTTGAGGACATTCACAGACAAGTAATGTGGGGAAATCTGATAAGTAAGAAATCACTAAATGTATACCTGAAAATAGAATGGGGAAGGGAAACATATAAACATATGTGATAGATATGAGTGGGAGGGATTTAGCTTGGTTAAGCACAGGAGCCATATTGAGAGGGGGTTCACCAAAGGAGTGTATTCTATTATATTGAAAGAAGGTAGATTTTAAGCAAAAAGCTCTGGAAGATCATGTGATCCTTTAGATTTACTGATGAATGTAAGAAATAAAAAAAATACCACTACTAAACACATTGGGTATTTATAAAATACCTTGCAGTTGTGGAAAAACATTGTCATGGCAATCACCCAAGTCTGCCATGAGAAATTAACACACATTCAAGGACAGCCATTGGCTTACATCACGAAGGAGTCAAGGTTACCTGAGAGATAAACATGCATTCAAGGACAACTGATGTCAGGACGCATGTTGCTTTATTGCTGTGCAACTAACCTTTCACAACTGTAATTCGAGAGGCTTCCTACTCCAGAAATGTTTCATGCACTATAGGTATATAAAGGATCTTTACGAGTCCTGCAGACCAGTGACATTTGGTGCTTAGATTTTGTGCTTCGAATCGAGCTGACGTGTGCGGTTCCATGTAAGAGGTGAACCTGTATATACATCAGAGATATTACTAGGAGTGCATGTTAAAGAAACAAACATTGTAAAAACATGTAAAAGTGTTGCATTTGTGCAAAAGAGAGCCTTATTATAAGTTAGCATTCTGCTTATGATTTAGTGACAAAGCAGTTTGAGGTGAACTTCATTCTCTTTTGTCACATAGTTGAGACGGGCCATACTATAAAGGAATGATTACAGGATCATATATGTCAATATAACCAAAATGCTATAGAGAAATCAGCTGTGGCTCTACATGCTCATCAGGAAACAAAACACTTGGAGTGGTTATATTGGTGAAGGTAGATTTATGCCACATGATGCGGTGACATATTTGAAGTAGGATTCATTGTCGTGAGGTCCACGCCCCACATGCGTGAAAGGTTTTGCGTTTCCCTCTGTGTGGCGACACATTGAGAAACCAAACCTTACCTCGATGTACAAGCGATGAAATCTCCTGTCTCAAGGCCGTGAAGGTGATGGTCTCGAAGATTTCTGTAAATTTTCCTTCCGGTAGCTGCGGCGAGCGATAAGATGTGAAACCTCTGTCGTGGTATCGATTCAAAAGGGATTTTGCATTTGGGCAACTATGAAATAAAATTATGAACACCGTTTCACTTTACATGTATTTATTTCTCGACATCTTTTGCTTCACATGTGACTTTTTCACAGGTATAGCACTTAACTATTGATTTTCTCCTTCGCTTTGTGAATGATGCAACAGTTTTCCACTTAAGTTCTTTCTCGTCATGTCGCGTATTCAGCATATATTTTAATCGTTTATTAAACGTTAATGAACGATGAACTCTACTAACTTCCTGTAGTTTTCAAGAGCCTTTACCAAAAACACGTCTACACACTTCGAAAGTACAAGCAAGAAGAAGAAAGAAATTTAAGTACAAAATTATTGATTCTTTTCTCTGGTTCATTGCTAGGTTACCAAAATATTAAATTTTGATTGGTCTGACATCACAATTTGTGTAGATTTAGTTTCGGGAATTTTCTGAATTTGGGATTTCAATAAACCTAAGCATTCGTTGCATCATCTACATGGCCTGCTTGGTTATTGATTTACATTGAATTTCAGATGGCCATGTTTACTTTATATGTCCATATATGGAATTTCAAAATATATTTACAGACCAATATGCAATATCAACTTTAAACTAGAGAAAATAGAGCCGGAAAGATTAAAGGGGTCTTAGAAATTGCCACAAATATTCAGCTTCAATGAGATGTATGCTAATAAACTGTTGTTGACGGCCATACAGAAAACAATAATGAGTAGTTGTCACACCACAATACCTGTGCTGCATTGTGTGACTCTGCATTGCACCTGATTGCCTTTATAAAAGGCTGGCAAGCTGCAGCAAGTGGCACAGTTTGTCCTTTGAAGATGACCACAAAAGGATGGTCAAAATGTTAGTTTTATAACATGATGGTGCAAAAACTGGACAGTCAAAATATTTATAAACATGGCCACTGAAACTCAAGAGAAGATAGCATTCAATATGCCTTGGACAGAGAATCCATCATCACAGAACTTCCAGTGGGGTTGTGGCCAGCCAAGAACCTGGTGAAGGACTGTCCACAACTGGCCAACGAGCAAGTAAAAAACTAGAGAATACCAGTGTGAAGAGGGGCATTTCGAGGCCTTCATCACCAACCCCTCGTGTGATGCTGCATGCCTGGTGAAAAGCGTGAATTGTAGGCTAATCATGGACAGCACCAAACACTGGTGAACATGGGTGCAGCTGTGATGAACAGAACTGTGTGGCAAAAGAATTGCCATCAAAGAAACCCACTCTACCCTCTGGACATTGTATTGGGCTACAAAGTGCTTGTGAAGAAGGCTTTGCTGGAGTTGTCTTAGAGTGGAACATTGTAAGTCTGTGTGCATCGTGAGAGTAGCAGAAGAAATATTAATAGGACAGGACACCTTAAAGAACTACGTCAACAGGAACTTCTTGTGACTTGGTTGAGATAAGGGACACTTTGAACCCAAATGAACAACCCAGGATCTACACAGTGACCCTGATGGAGGAAGTGTAGTCCCTGCAAGAAGTGAGTTGGTTATGGGAACTCATCTGGAAGGACAATGGACAAGGAATCTGTTACTGGATCAGAAGATGCATTTGGGCTGATTATACATTGCCAGGGCATTGTTGCGTAGCTGGCAAGAAGTTTGTAAGGTTGCTGAATCCTTATGACAGTAGTCAAGACATACATACCAGAAAGGACCTGGAGAAGTCAGTGTGACCTTGTGAGACAGACACATTACAGCCAGTACTGATTCAACATTGGAAGCCCAAGTGGAAAATTTATTGAAGAGGGCAGCCGATGCTCTAATTGAGGCTCAGCTGGAGAGAATTGAATATTACCAGAGTCTTCAGCCAAGGAACAGCAATGACTTCAAGGATCGAGTGCCCCATTACCTTGTCACCAGAGGTGCCGAACCTATCAGGCAAACACCAAGACATGTTTCTCTAACAAAGCAAGCGGAGATAAGATACATGGTGTAGGACATGTGATGAAAAGGAATCATCAAAGAATCCAACACCATACAACCATAGAGGACCATACAACCCATTGGGTCCAGAGACTCCAGGAGTACATCATCACATTTGAACATGGAAGGAAAGGAGCCACTCCAATGTGAATGCCTTATCAAAAGGCTCTACCAAAGCCGTCTCTATGTTTACAGGCTAGAAGGTTGGAAAAGATTGTTATTGATGTTATCAGAGGCTCACATTGCTTATTTAGTACCAAGTAAACATTGAGACCGTAAAAAGTAGTATGAGCATCATAGGAATGCAGCATATCAATGTGTCGTTGGAGTGCTAAAAAGTTTCATGTGTCTCACAATGGGTCAATAAATAATTACCCAGTAATTAAGTGAGCAAAATGTCACATTATCAAAGAGTAAAAAATGCCTAGAAAGTGTGTGCTGGATTGTATGTCAAACTATAAAAAAAGTGATGACAAGTATATTAGTTTTAGTTATTTAGCTATATAGGCTAAGGTTTTTGATAGTCAACATGAAAAATTCAATGCCATGGCCGGGATTTGAACCACGGATCTCCTGGTTTTCGTCCAGTTGCTCTTAACCTTTGAGCTACCATAGCCAACGTGCCATCCTGACATTAAATTCTCCAGTTGACTTATATTTTCCCGGTAGACCACTAGGGGCTCTCACATCCAAGATACACCGTTTGTGGCGACTTACTATCGTAAGTACTTAAGTCCCAGGCTTCATCATTTAACTCTTACTATTTTAGTTAATTGATGGAAATTAATCATTTCTCCACAATAGCTGTATATAGGCTAAGGTTTTTGATAGTCAACATGAAACAGGAGATCCGTGGTTCAAATCCCGGCCATGGCATTGAATTTTTCATGTTGACTATCAAGTATATTAGTGTTTTTGTTTTCAAAGAATCCACAAAAGAGATAGCATTGGGTGCTACTCACAGGGATAATTATGAACCAAATGTTGTATGCATTAAACATGTTTCGGAACAGCACACAGTGAAGGAATTCATTGCCATAGTAAGTGATGGAAGTGTTCTTGTAGTGTCCAGAAAAGTGCATAAACTTACTGGATGCCCCTCTCTATTTCCTAATTTACTGTCCTATTTGACTTCACAAGCAGCTCCCAATTATAAGGCTCCAAATAAGAGGGGAAATGTTTGAAAGGGATGCTTCAGCACTTCATAAATGGCTTGAAGATGACATTGTTGATTTGTAGAGCTCTAAAAATAGAATTAATGACACTATCACTATCACTGTAAAAGAAAATTTTTTGAATATTGATACTGAAGAATATCCGAAACTTGTATCAGCTTTGAAAATTAACTTCAGTTTTATTATTTAGGTTCTTCAGGGTAAAATCATAATACCCATTTATAAGTTAAATTTGATTCTAGGTAAAGAAATGATATTGAAAAAGTTATCTAAATTTGATGCTCTTTTAAGTCATCTGGTTTGGTTCACAATAGCAAGTGATCAAACAGAGCATAAACTAATTCAGGCTGCCAACATTTTAAAGGAATGCTGGGAGGAAATTAATTACACAGATATCTCAAAACTAAATTTCTAGACGAGCAGGTAAAATTGGTTAAAATAAATAAGTTAATTAAATTCATGTGACGGTCATCCTCAATTTTTCTCACCCTGTAGCTTTTAGACCAATATGTGATTCCAGTGTACTTTCTTTACTCCCTCATGATTATTTCAGACAACTTTGTCAAATCCCAGTGCTGAGAGTAATTCAAAATCAATGTATTTAAAACCTTTATCAGAGAAGGTGAAAATGCTCAGTGACCACGAAAAAATAGTAAATTGGTTGCTAAATTAAATTTATGTAAAACCTGCACTTTCTTATAAATGGGATAACATTCAAGGTCTTTGAAACACATAAGAGTCTGAAAAAACAGTGCAAACCTTTATGAAAACATCTTTAATATCCAAAAATAAAGTTGATGTAGCTCTATATCCAGTAAAAATGTAACAGCACCAAAGCTTTATGAACATTATTAAAATTCTAAATTAAAATTCTAACTGAATGTGGATTTAAAGTATTGAATTTGATATCCAGTAACTATAGAGTTAATAGAAATACTTTTGAGAAACTGTGCAATAGTTCTTTAAAATGCAGCTTTAAAAACTCAGCAGAGTAAGATGAATATATTTTTGTACTGCTTGATACAGTGCACCTAATTAAGTGCATTAAAAATAATTGTTTAAATCAAAAGGACAACGAACAAGCATTCCACATATCGTTTCCATCCATATATTTTCCTTCTTCAGCAGAAGTCTTCATCAGAGTTAGTGCCAGCATTGCTAGATGTTGCTCCTCCAGCACAACATTTAAAAGTGAGTGTTGGAATGTTGAAAAACATATCATGCTAGTGAAAAAAGAAGTATTATGGAAGTAGCACCAGCATTTTCTGCTAAGGTTCTATATCCCTTATCAATTGAAAGACGAAATGTTGTATATGCACTGAAACTTTTGAGGAAAAGAACTGACGGCACTTAAAGTAATAAAATCCCTGGATACAAAAGGGACAGTTATATTTTTGGAAAGTTTTGTTCTGCTGGATATATGTAAAGGTGAAACATCCACTCAAAGAAAAGCACTTACAATCAGAAGCCTAGAATGGCCATCAGTAGAGTTTCTGAAAACCTTTACAAAATGGATAGAAGAGTGGGACAAGATCAGCAGTTATTAGAGTGGGGTTAAACATAATTAATCTTTTACATCCATAAAAAGATTAATCAAAAGCAAATATAAAAACAAACAAAACCAATCAATATCTAACAAAGCCAAAGATAAAAAATGGAACATTTTAATTAAAAATCCAGAAATTATTCCAGAAATCCCACGTAAAGCTGCAGTAGCAAATTTTAGGTTACTTACAGAACATGATTATTTGGCCAAACACTTACACAGAATAGGAATTTATACAAGTTCAAATTGTCCTCTGTGCAACAAAGAAGAGGAAATGACTGAGGAACATCTTTTAACCTGTGAAGCCCTACCTGCCGGACCCATTACACAGAAATATTGGAGAGCAAGAGAGCCTAGCATTTGAAAACAGAGTGGTTAAACAATATGGGAAGTTATCTGAAACTTACACAGCACTTTTTCATACTACGAAAACTGTGATCAAAGCTAGAAAATTCTTATTGAAAGAAATGAAATTCCAATATGTCCTAGGAAAATTTTGACAGAAAACCTAGAAGCTCATTTTAACCAATTTGAGGGTAGTCTGGAAAGTTCTCAGCCTCACCCAGAGATTGCAGCACTAATTGCATGATTTTTTTTCCTTGCGTTGGTACACATATTAATAGACCCAATGTAAAATTACAAGTCATTCCAAGCACGTTGACTGTAGGCAGTTGTTTGAAGCAGTGAAAGTGTACATTGCTTTGAAAACGGAGAAATTTGAGTATCGTGCTGTGATAAAATTCTTCATAAAAGAAGATTTAACATTTACAGAAATTCATTTGCAGATTGTAAATGTGTATGGTGACTCTTAACCTTCAGTTTTCACTGTAAAGAAATGGACAGCCGATTTTAAACATGGCTGTGAAAGTATCCAAGATGATCCATGCAGAGGATATCCAAAAACTGTAACCACACTGGAAATCATTGAAAAAGTGCATGGCATGATTTAAGAAGATCGGCGTACAATGGTGCGTAAAATTGATAATGCTCTTGGAATTTCAAAGGAATATATTGGTCACATATTGCATCAGGAATTAAACATGAAAAAGCTTTGCGCAAGATGGGTGCCACATATCCTCACTGTGTATAACAAACGCATTTGCACAACACTATCCGAAAAGTGCTTGGCGCATTTTCAGAAGAACAGAAGTGACTTTTTGCGCTGATACCTCACAATGGATGAAATATGGATGCACCACTACACACCCGAATCCAGGCAGCAGTCAAGGCAGTGGACAGAAGTAGTTCTTTAGCTCCAAAGAAAGCAAGGATGGTGCCATTGGTGGGAAAGATCACAGCATCAGTGTTTTGGAATGCAAAGGAATTTTGGTTATTGACTATCTTGAAAAAGATAACACCATTACTGGAGAATGCTACTCTAACTTCTAAACAAACTAAATGCAAGTATTCGTGAAAACAGGCACATATTAAAACAGAAAAATTGTTTTCCATCAAGACAATGCACCTTCCCACAAAAGTTTTTTGGCAATGGAGAAATTGAGAGATCTGCACTATGAAGTGCTGGAACATTCACCCTATGTTCATTTAGTCATCAAACAGCTGAGGATGAGATCGAATGATCTTGAAAACATTTCAATTATACAACAAGTAAGTGAAGTTTGAGTGTAAACATAGTGACTCATAAATCAAACTCAAATATTCACCCTATTCTCCATATTTGGCTTTCTTGGACTTACATGTTTCCAAACCTGAGGAAATTTCTTACTGGAAGGCACTTTTCATCCAATGAAGAAGCAATTGCAGCTGTAAATGAGTACTTAGCAGCACTTCCAGAGGAAAATGAAATGTGTAATGTTTAACACCCGCTTTTACTACATATGGCACTGCAGGCGGGCTTCCAGAGGAACACTACAGAGAGAGGATAATGGCATTGATACACTGCTGGACAAAATGTATGGATATTAGAGGAAATTATGTTGAAAAATAAAACTACTTTGAAAGCATGAATTGTCGTTCATCACTATCAGACCGAGAACTTTTCAGACTCCCCTCATACAGGCAAATGAGCAGAGGAAATTATGTTTTAGTAATGAGAATTTTGGCATTGGAAAAGGTGAGAGCTTATGAATCTTATGAAATACATTACTCATGTGGTGAATTTAAAATCAAAGAACCCAAAACAGTTTTACTGAAACTCATATGGAAGATGATGCAGTGCAAAACATGATAAATTTTAAAACATTTTATGAATGTAGGAACATCATTGTAAGTGAGCACATTAAAATGTTAATATATATTGCAGGCTATGCAATTAGCAGTGTTGTGCATAATTTAAAGTGTGAAAACTGTAGGAAAAGATTATGCTGTGAACACAATGAATTTTGATATTAAAAATTCTGAAGTTAATGTGTATTTAAGGGTAATCGATAGGGGAGGGCTGAAGTGGCCATCGCACTTAACATATGATTTAACAGCATGCTTTTTCAGTACATTTCAGTGCTTAATTTCTGAGGCATATGAACAAGAACTTCTTAAAGTAGAAAACCAGAGAAACTTAATTTTACATTTAACTACTAACACATGTGATATTAATATTAGTGCTGACTCCAACATTAGTGATTGCAAATTACCGAGTTATGTTTTGACAAGTAAAATAAAAGTAATAGCTAACATCCTTTTAAAAAACTATTGCATTATAAAATCAGTTTATTAACTACAGGCAAAAATGAAATTTTCACAGATATTTGTATTAAGAAGGTAAGAAGCACGCTCTGCCATTATCAACTATGGAAAGCACATTTTCCACTAATATACTAGCTCACAACCTTTAATATAGAAATTTTAAAATGTAAATGAACACACACTTCTTTCAATGTAAAAATGCTTCAAAGCCTAGTAAAACATCTGATTATTGCATACAAATTGCTGGGAACGTGGGCCTCCCATTGTGATTTCACAAATCACTCATCCGGGCCTGTAGACAAAGATGGCATACCCAGAGGAGTGCAACCACTGCACCAAGGTAGAAAAGGAGCATGGCACAGCTGGCCATAAGGTTTCAGAGGAGCCTGCAAATGGAATAGCACAGGCCATAGGAGGAAACAGCTGGCAGTTGCTACATTGGATCTATCCTCAGAAGTGGAAGCAGGAATTAGGCTGAGCTGGGAGAATTTTGCATCCAGAAATATTGAGTAAAATTCCTACTGAGCACAGTGATACTCACTGAAGATCTTGGATGGAGTGTTACACAGAATTTGGTAAGCACCTAGAGAGAGCTGCTGGTGCTTCCTCAGAGTAAGTAACCAGGAGACTAAGACAGTTGCAGGCTGCTTCATGGAAGAACTGGTGTGCCATTGGTATTAAACAGCAATTGGGGAACCAGCTTCAAGTTGGATCTGGTGAGAGAAACTCTAGCGTGACTCGAAGTGCAGAAGATGCCCAAGATGCCTCTTTACTCGAGTCAGATGGCATGGTTAGATGGTAGTCATTCCCAGAAAGATTGCACACCTCTTATAATATTCCATTCACTACACATATATAATTTTAAAATGTTAAGGTTTGTCTATAATTGAGAGCCTGGAGGTATACTGTTTCATAATATATAACTACAATGCAAAAATGTTTTCAGTTTTTAAAAACATGATTTTAATAAATACTACAATGTGCCGTCTCTCTCATTTCTTGGGTGAGTTGGTGCAGGCTATGGGACAGAGGTGCCCTCAATAAAACTCATTTTAATTGGAAAAACTATTTGTAGTCGGTTTATTGACACTTTGTCACTTGCCCTTTTATATAATCGAGGGACTAGTTTCGGAAGCCATTGCCTCCATTTTCAACCTCTCTCCAACTAGCGTCTGTTTTCTGCTCTTTATGGTGGTGGAACTATGAACTAGTTTGTCAAATGATCTACTGGTGGAATTTCAAAGTTCATTACTTGATCCTTATTTTTCCATATGAATAACTTCTCCCATGTAGTCAGTTTATTTTCGTTTATCACTCCTTTTAGTAATTTTGGATTTGGATCAATGTCATGGTTTTTGTTCCAGAAATGAAATGCTACTGCTGACTTATCTTGTTTCATTTTGATGTTTCTAAAGTGCTTTTGACTTGGTTTTTAGGCTTCTTTTAGTTTGACCTATGTAGCATTTTTCACAATTTTTGCAACTTATTTGGTATATTCTGGATCTTTTAACTGATGGGATTTCATCTTTTGTTTTTGAATTTAGCAATTTTAAAATTGAGTGGCCTTTAATAGGAGCCAAGTTGATATTTTATTCCTTAAAGATCTTTATGATATGTGAATGCACTGAATATGCTGTTTCTTTGTTTCTTTTGTAAATGTGGTTGCTTCCTTAATGATTTTCTTTAGTTTAGCATTTCTAATTTTCTTAAACACCAGACTTTTGTTGTATCCATTTCCTTCTGTTGTGTGTAATATGGCTTTTTGTTCTTTGAAGTATTCTGCTTTATCCATGAGTATGTTGACTACAGTCCGGCCGCTCTATCTCTGGCTCTGACATTTAGTGGCTGCAGGAGGTGGAGGGGAAAGGTTAATAGTATCAACATATAATAATGAGTAATTGAAAACATATCATCAGAATTATCTTTATAATGAGAGTATAGGACTATATTATCTTCAAAACATTGAAATTCAACTTGTAATTTCATTATCATGCAAGATATTCTTTACAACACCACTCTATTTGAATATTTCGTTCACACCTTTCACGCACACCAACTGCTTCTGTTGGTGGTACTGGGAATTTGTACATCCGGTGTCGTGGTCAGGAAGTTAAAACTGTCTGCTAGTGCCAATCAGCATTGTCGCTGCTAGGCGTGGCTTGCAAATCCAGCACCGTGTTGCCGCTGCAATTTTGTGAGGACCACGTGGCTTTTAGTTGCTTTTGAATCCCGCGCTGGTGGTTTGTTTAATTTTTTGTGTGTGCTTGAATTCCGATTTGTAGCGTCCGTACGTCTTATTATCGCTATTATAGTAAAATGGCTACTGGTTCGTCAGAATTCAAGAAAACAATCGGCTCTTATAAGAGCCAAAGCCGTGAATTTATATTCAGGCTACGTGAGTACTTTGAGAAGGAGCGGGACAGTGGTGGACCTCTACTACCTGTTACCAAGGTGCTGGACAGAGTTTGTGACGCCTTGAAGGTGGGAAGAATGTGACCAAGGAAAAGTGCCAGCTGATTTAAGTTCGCCGTCTGCAGTTCTGCGTACACTGGGAAAGCAAAGGCAATGAGGCAGCCTTAAAGTTTCACTTGATGCTTTTCAAAAGAATGCTATAAGGCGACATGTATATCAATATTATATGAGAAAGGAATTTCCCACTCGTGCGAAGTAGCTTTTTGTTTTTCCTTTTCCAGTAAATGGTATATTGTCTCCATATGCAACTATTCTGGGATCATTTATATACACATTGTCCACGTACATTTACAAATTTACGATCTGCAAATGTGTGAAATATTTAAAATACACATGTTCCTCTGCTTGAAATTCCCGCTAAAGTACTGGCAACAACGCGCTTCCCCCTCTCGAGAACTGTCAGAGCCGGAGATAGAGTGGTCGGACTGTAGTCTGTGTGTAAAACTGTTTATTATAGCACATTTATGTATAATGTTGTAGCTATTTTAATTTTTCAATTTTGCTTATTTATTCATAATTCATATCTGTGTGAAGAAATATATTGTACAGCATTATCTAGCCATCTCTCCCTCAGAATCAGTATAGTCAGCACACATTATTTAGGGAGAGGTGGCACAGCAGCCTAATGCATTCTGGGACAGTCTGGCATGAACAAACAGGCATCAGCTAATATTCCCTAAAGTCCAAAGATACACAAACCAAAATGTTCATTCTGCAACACTACTATTCTCATTAACAATCGCTCAAATTATTATTGAAGTAAATTTTCACAGCTTTGACAATGTGCTTACCTAGAACATGCTGCTGTTGCTGCTGTAATATCTGCAAACTGAAATCAAAATGCCACTGCATGGACAGCTGACGTGGAACTGAAGATGTCCATAGCTTACTGGAGCACTCTCTGAAAACACCAGAAATACAACAGATTTGCTCACTTTCCAGGTGTGCCATCTCTCCAGGAGCTACGTTACATTAAGACTATCAAAGAACATCTGAGGGACTGGGATGTCAGATGCAGCTTTTCTTATTGACCTACTGCTCTTCTACCCATGATACCACATGGATAACTCCAGCTAGTTTGGTCTTTAAGAGGGAGTTGCAACCTAATGTTTGGAAACCCCCTGTGTCCTGCAGTTGACTAGAGGTCACAGAACATCTTAATGTGCAGATATGACCCATCAGCACATCTAGGTAGTAAGCAACCAGATGAAGACCTGGTATGACTAGTAAAGTTTCCAGCAAAATGATCTGGTGTAACTGTATCTCCCTGCCTGAACTAAGGTGAAGTTCCCTATCCTTCAGCAACAGAGGTTTAGGGCAAGTACCAGGGAATGAGGTGCAGGGGGTATTACACAGTTCCACTACCCTGCCTGGTCATTGACACTTGGGTCAGTTTAGTTACAGTCCATTCAAAAACATTACGACATTCTATTTTTGTGAGTAATACCCTCACTTTTAGTATACTGAGTGAATTGCTTTGTGGAAGGTGCATGTTTTTTGAATGGTTCTACTCCTTGTGCGCATGCATTGTCATATACATTCACTGTCCTTGTCATACAGTTTTGAATCTGATAAGCATAGCACATTCCTTTGAGGGACTTTCTTTCCGTTGGCAAACCATAGAGATAGCTCTGAGCAAAAATATTGGTAGTAGAGTAGCCGTACCTCCATAAAGTCTCTGGCAATGGTGGCAATTCCAGCATGTGAGCCGTCCAGCTGTCCATGCACAAACCTGTATCCATGAAAGTCAGTATGTTGTTGTTTATAGACAAGTACTATACGGGACCAAGCTCTGTGTGGTTGCATGATGCGGGAGAGTCAGGATTAGAGGGAAGGGGAATAAGCTGGTGATGTGAGGCAATGCTTGTATAAACAGAAATGATCACGCGACATTGTTAGTGCTTCTTACACGACCGAAGCAGACGGTTTGAATGACATCATTGAGCTTTACCAATCCCCTTACAGTAGTACACCATACACCTCGTACTGTCCAGCAACGCAAAGTAAGTCCCTGAAAGGAATGTGCCATCCAGTGTCACCCTTACACAGCAGGATAAGGACAGCGAATGTGTGTGACAGAAATGCATGCTACACAAGGAGCAGAACCATTAAAAAAATCATGTTCCCTGTTCACTCTGTACGCTAAAACCGAGAAGATTCATTCACAAAAGTAGAAGACATCAGAATGTTTTTGAATGGTCTGTAATTGAACTGGCATGGGGTGTCATAAATCTACAGGGAGGATGTGGACCTGCATATCATGCCCCAGAGACTTTCTCTCCTGTGGTATACTCATACCACTCCCACTGAGTTGGATGGGTCTCGCTTCTAAGCTTAGCTACTTTAAATACAGTTACTTTATAGAAATATGGCTACACTACACTCATATCATCCTGCCCACTATGACAGTACTGTATGGCACAACCAACCCTGAGGGAGGAGTGTCATATGGCCATGGCTAATTACACCAAGTATGGATCTGAGGACCCATAGCATTAATGACTGATAGAACAATAGGTTGTACAGAAACAATGCTGTTGTGCACCATTTTTTGGCTCTGAAGCCTTCGTTTTATGCCACCAAAGAATATTCACCTTCGACAACTTTATTTCCAGAATGATTCTCACTGTGTATGGGACCTATTTAAGGAGCTGCTGAGCACGCAGTTCAACAGTTATAAATGTTGCGAAGTTTTCAGTGGATAGTGACAATGAACAGCACTGAGTGCAGTGCAATATGGGTTATGATACATAGTAACAGTTCAGTTGTGATACAATTTGATAGATCCGTTGTTCTGATTTCGTGCACCATAATTTAATTGTAAACTTATAAAACAAATACATTTTATTAGCGTTTACTGGTATTCACATGTGTTACAATATCTAATATTAAATGGATGGTCAGTCTAATAGCAGTTCAGATACCTGAATTATCACATTGTCCTTAGGAAAGGTAAAGATATCTAAGAAATTGCAACAATTTGTCGACTTTCATGCATTTAAAATTAAACAAATAAAAATTTGTCTTTTAATTACAGCAAGCATACCACTTTGTGATATGGTGTCAGTTCTCCTCCTTTGTTGTCCCAACTTGGTTTTGGAAATTCTCAACTTTTATGTCAACACAGTGCTAATAGAGTACAAGATTCCTTGGAAAGTAGAGTAATGGGTTAAACCTTGCATTCCCTCAAGTGACAACATTGAGTTGTATTGAAACTTTCAATGCTGTAAAAACAAGCTCTTACTGTAAACTGTTGTAATTTTAAAATTTTCAGAAGATAGAAGGGCGTGTAGCTTCAGATGAAGATCTGAAACTGTCCGACACACTAAGGTATTACATGAGAGACTCCTTTGCTGCCAAGCGGTTGCTCTACAGAAGGTTACGTTGTCTGGCTAACTATGAAAATGCCAATCGGAGTTTAGAAAAGGCCCGCGCAAAGAATAAGGATGTACATGCAGTAAGTATATTTACAATGCTTATTTTCTGACTCAATGACATGTTTATTTTTTATTACACAGTAGTTTACTCCACAGGGGAAGAAAGAAAGTCTACTCATTTGCAATAAATTAAAGTCCTATATGAAACAGGATACTATCCACAATCCCCTTTTCACTTATTTTTTTATAGGAGAGACATGCATCTAATTACTCATAACAGTGGTATTTGAATTGGCCTTCAAATTGATTTTTATCTGTGCTCTGCTTTGCTTTCCCGTTCCTTAGATACTTAGGACTTTTTACCCCTTGCATAACATGACCTGCCTCATAGATTATTCCTAAAACACATGGCTCTGCTACACCATTAAAGATTTGGTTGAAGATAAATGTTAGAAGATTTAGCCTATCTCATTTTTTATTCTTCATTATACTGATTCGTTTAACTTCTTGAGCATGTTTGCAAACAAAGTCAGACAGAAGTTCATTTAGTAATCTAATTGTCCATTTCTTATAGATGTGTGTTTAGATTTTTATCTTCTACAGCTTATTTTAAAGCAGAACAAAATTTTAGTGCATAATAAATTATGTTCATGCTGGAATGTACTACCAGATTCATATGTGTAGCCTAAAATTTCTAAATTTTGCACAAAAGGAGACCTGAATTGTCTTCCATGTTCTTTGAATAAGAAATAGATTATCCCTGTTTAAACATTTTTAGTGACCTCTCTTTATATTGTATTAATATTAGTCTATGAAGAAAAGTCGAATATTTGCTCACAATGCCAGTCATAAGCCCTCCCTTCAATATAACTATATATATAACTGCATTAAGAGACTTAATGAGTTATACTTTATTAAAAACTGTTAAAAACAAGGACATTTTCGGGACCGTCCCAGCTCCATTCTCAGCTGATTAACGACTGACCACTATCTTCATGATCTGTTGTCATGTAAATCTCTTATAATTGAGTCCCTATCTCAGAAAATTCTGTACAGAAGTTCATTAGACCACTCACAAATGGCATATCAAAATTTAAAATGTATGGAATGTTTTTTACAATAAAATCTCCCATGTTGTAAGTTCAAATTATATTCATAATGGCTTTGTTAATTTAATCTCCCCTCCAATTTGGTGTTTCTTTCACCAGAAATTAAAAGCAACTACTGATTTTTCTGTTTATATTTTACGTTCCTTTGGTGTTCTGTTAATCTAGTTTTTAAATTCCTTTTCATCAGTTCAGTATAAAATTTGTCACAATCACAATCTATCCTATATATGCCTGATTTTTGATCTGATGCTATTGTGTTTTTTAAGCAATTACACTGTACAACAACAAAAATGCCAGAACTGTTGTTGTTGTTTTCAAATGGTAGGCTTTGGCAATGTAGCTATTAGCTCTCTTGCTCTCCAATATTTCTGTGCAGTGGGTCCGGCAGGTAGGGCTTCACAGGTTAAAAGATGTTCTTCAGTCATTTCCTCTTCTTTGTTGCACAGAGGACAATTTGGACTTGTATAAATTCCTATTCTGTGTAAGTGTTTGGCCAAATAATCATGTTCCGTAAGTAATCTAAAATTTGCTACTGCAGCTTTACGTGGGATTTCTGGAATAATTTCTGGATTTTTAATTAAAATGTTCCATTTTTTATCTTTGGCTTTGTTAGATATTGATTGGTTTTGTTTGTCTTTATATTTGCTTTTAATCTTTTTATGGATGTAAAGGGTAAGTTTTTACTTTTGTTCTGAATTAAATTTGCACCTTTTTTTTTGGCAAGGAAATCAGCTGATTCATTTCCAGCAATTCCACAATGTGCAGGTATCCACTGTAATATAATTCTTTTCTGTAGTTTTTGAAGTTATTGGGTGATTTTGTGACATTCTTTAATTTGGATTGACCTCATTTTATGTGAACTTATTGCACATAGTGCTGCTTTAGAATCAGAAAGTTTGACTGCATTTTTGAATTTATCTATTCTGTATAGAAGGTGTTGGAGGGAAATATGAATAGCCATTACTTCTGCATCAAAATTTGTTGTGTGGTATCCTGCTGGTTGATAGAATGAGAACAGTGCACACTTAATACATGCTCCTGAGTTGTTGTCCAAGTTAGATCCATCTGTGTAGATATGTAATCATTCTTCAGGTGGGTATCTATTGTTCAGTTTCTAATGGTAGTGCTTTTAGTACAGGTTTGGAAGTTTCAGATTTTGTAACTATTTGTTCTAAATCTAATTGAATATTAATTGGTTCAAAAGTTAGTGGGTTTTCTTTGATTAAAATCTTCAGAATTAGGAAGATTCAGATCTGTTTTTAATTCCATAACTTTGTGTAGGAAACTTGTTTGTGTTTTCATCTTGATTGGCTGTAGTAATCTTTTCTCCCATTTTGTTGTTTTTAACCGCAACATTTTTTCATGTTGTATTAGTGCCTGCTCCTCTAAAGTTGGATGTATTGGATAGTTCCGAGTTAAGGCTTGCAATGCCGTGATTGGAGTTGATTTTGCTGCACCAGTTATTAGTCGCAGGGCCTGATTTTGACATACTTTTAGGTGATTTATGTTAGAACTATTTGCTGTAATTATTACCTCTGCATTATAAAGAAGTATTGGCTTGATGAATGTTTTGTATGTGGTGTTCAGTGTCTCCCGATTACTGCCCCACTTGACTCCAGCTAATTTTTTGAAAATTGAAAAATTTTTTTGTTGATTTGTTTACTACTGCTTCAATATGATGTCTCCAAGATAATTTTGAATCAAAAATTGTTCCTAAATATTTTGTTTCATATGTTTGTTTCAAGTTTGTTTTCTTGAGCTGCAGATTTAGTTTAGGGATTTGCCAGAACTTGAAACCGTGAAGTATCTATTATGTGCACTGAATTCGAAAATGCATTCCATTTTTTCATATCGTGTAAGGTTCTTATTCAGTGCTGCAATTTCACTTATTTCTAATACTAGCTGGGCCGTCACTTCAGGTGCGGTCCAACTGCAAGTAAACATAAGATAATGTTACAGGTAAATGCTAGTTGAAGTTACCGGCAGACATATCAATAATTTACATTATTTTCCAAATGTATTTATATATATACCAGGTGAGTCGCCTGCCCCTATTTATTTTTTAATTTATGCAACGTGCTAAGCGACATGTGACATATCTTTCTTGAATGTCTTCTAATGAATGATTTGCAGAGCATTTTATAGGGAAAGGGCAGATAATCAGTGCATAAGTTTTGTATGGGACAGAAAGCAACCAATAAGTATGTCGATTCCAGAAACATCATACCTAGACACAGAGCTCCAGTAGCAATTTTTGACGAGTTTACAAACTTTTATTAATTAGCATACATTCATACACACCTTTAAACACTCCCCTGAAGGAACAACCTATTACATGCATCAGTTGACAATAGCACTGAAACACAAAATGGGAGATCTACACAGTGGGACCAATTGGATTTAAATCTTCAGCCAACATGTGTTTTCAACGTACATGTCAAAAAATGCTAAGAATTAGCTAGTTTGTTTTGGTTTCTGTCACAAATTACGGCAGTTTTTTAGCTCATACAGTAATTGTAATAGTGGATGCAGTTTTTATGTGCGTTAAAACTACTAAAACAAGCTCAAAACACTGTATGAAACTGTAAAAAGCATGTAAAGATTCGAGGTGGGAGTCTTGACGTCTGCCGTTACATATTCGTATAGAAAGCTCAGTTTGCAAGTTAGCATTGGCTAAATGGTGTTATAGAGGTTACCTCGCCTCTCTGCCACTACAAGTTGGGTTCAAATCGTTCGTATTCAGCTCAAAAATTGTTTTACCCTTTGTTTTACCTCTTGTGGCCTATAATTTGATATGATAAAAATAACATTTTATAACATTATAAAATACAATAATCACCATGTTTTCCACTGGCAAATTAGATATGAATTTATAGTTCGTAGCAGATAACTCCATTACTCAGTGTTGTGCTTGACCCATTCAACCAAGTTTCAAACACTTTGTAAGCACAAAGTGGCTTTAGCTACTTGCGCCTGCATCAGTGTTTGGCATAAATGAACGCTTCATTATGTATGTATGTATGTATTCAGTATTTGAAACCTCTCAAATACTGTCTGGGGTTGCCATTTTGAACATTTACTGCATTGATGAAATCCACACTTTGACAGTTTATTTTTCTGTTTAACTGAGGAGTTATCACCTTCACAACTCCTTTGTCAGTAGTATAAGTGAAACATAAGATCTAAGCATGAAGCGTTTAATATTCCTAAAAAATGAAAGCTAACTACGGTACATGGTTTACAACACTAGATAGGGTACAGATTATAAATTGCCACAAATCTAAGCATGATCCTAATTATTGGATTGTCATTCTTGTGACTTTGTCTCACAAGAGAACCAATAGCAACAATAAATAATTTTATTGTTTATTTTGTTCATTGTTTTGTTTATTGTTTGTATTTTAGTAACTAAAATACAGACAATAAAGACTAGGAGAAAGGAAAAGAAAGAAAAAAAAACTATCACGTCATATCGAACTTAGACCTTGTAGGACCATATGCCCACAGCTAACCATCTCAACCAGCTGCCACATATTCTATGTTGCTCGTAGGGAAGGCATTAGTTTATTATCTTGCTGGTATTATATGCATGGAAAAATTGTTGTTTATTTAAGCTTTTCGTAGCTTCTTGGTCCTCATTCAGGGCTGTAAGTACTAATGCTGGGTCATACATTACCGATTAGAAGGGCAGAGCTGCAATAACGGCCTTTGTGCCAAAAGAGTCAATGTTTTCACATTAGACTATAAACTGCAAGTTGCATAAATAAGAATAAATAGGGGCAGCTGACACCTGGGGTGTGTGCGTGCATGTGTGTGTGTGTGTGGGGGGGGGGGGTGTCCTCCATTGCTATTTTTAAAGAACAAAAATAATTATTAGAATTTAAATTATTATTAATTTATTAATAATAAATAACTTTAAGAATAGTGACTTCGATTGTCGAGACTGATTGTATGTGAAGTTCTTTGTTTGCATTTCTGCGAGTTCCGATGTTAATTTGGTGGTTGTGAATAACAGTTTAACACTTTTAACAGTTAGAAATGTTGTGTCAGTGTTACAAATTCCTTAAACGTATTAAACAAATAAAAATATTTGTAAAAGAATCTTCACTTAAGAAGTTGATGTTAATACTTCCTTCTTAAGTTAAGTGAAGATTCTTTTACAAATATGTTTATTTGTTTAATATTTGTTGCTTCACTGTGACTAGTTTCATTTTCTGTGTGATCCTTAAACGTATTTTATGTTTGTGATGAATTCACTACAAAATCTCAAAGAGAAGGTATTAATCCTACAATTAAGAAAGCATATTGTACTTTAACTCTAAAGTAGATAAGGACAAAAGTTTTGATCATAAATATTGTTATAGCAGATTTTTTTTTTAATTTGAGGGGTTGCTTAAATGGCACTTGCCCTTTTAAGGGTTTGCTGTTCCTGTGGTATGGATATACACGTAACTTCAATCAGAACTACAATGTTTAAGAATGGAGTACTGCATTCCTGTACAACAGTTTATAATTCCCTTCCTATGACATCAAAAGCATTGATAACTACGTGTTTGAAACTAGAACAAGGGCTTTCTTGCAGGAGCACTGCTTTTACACAGTAAAGGAATATCTGCAATTTAACAAATCCAGATAATCATAAAACATGAATTTACGTAGCTTGTTCATTTCTCTCATTTATAATTATATCCAATTTGTGTTACATTATAATTGAATGTAGGTAAGGTATATTTGATGTTTAACTTTGTAATATTAAGTGTAAATTTGCTGACATATCCTATATCAAGGTACTATGTACAGATTTGATTTTAAAGGATGAATAAATTTGAATTGAATTGAATAGAACAGAAGGACCACCTTTTAGACTGTTTCTGTTTAACCAAAATTTCCGGTTTCTTCTCAAAAAAACAGTGTAGTCTATGCAGATTTGCCCACCACGAATTGGCATATTAAACATTGTAGTTCATAGAATATAGAACAAAAAGAAATATTTCAGAAAGTGGAGTGTCATTGTTACTAAAATTAGGCAAGTGAGTCAACCTTGTATATACTTTTCTCCACTGACAAGTTTTTTATGAAGACTAGTTTCTGGGGACTTCTCCCCTATCGTCAATTGTAGTTTATTTCTAATTCCAACACCACCTGGAAAATTTAACCCACTTGTGAAGGTTTGCGTTCTTCATCTGAGACTGATCCCACTATTCTTTCATTACCGATTCTGATTCTGAATACGTGGAATCCAAAAAACCTTGTCCAATTTCACAGACAGTGTTAAATAATCTTGTAAGATACTTAAATCACACACAAGCCCAGGCTGAATTGTTAGCATCTATACTAAAGGAATGGAATCCCTTACATCTAGATACCAAAATATCAATTTATCCCATTAACCTAGCTTATCAACATATTTTTCTAAAAATGGATGATCTTTTTATTTCAATAATGTGAGGGAACTTATGCTTCAACATAACATTTTCCTGATGACTGGTGTTTTTTTATTGTTTCTTCAAAGTCAAATTTAAAAGGTTTATTGCTGCACAATGGTAATATGGTAAACATTACCATTGTGTAGCAATAAACCAGTAACTTATGGCGTAAATATGAAACAAATGTATGAAAACTTGGTTCTCCTAAAAACAGTAAGTTTATAATGACTATGAATGGCAAATATGTGGAGACCTAAAAGTTTTAGGTCCATTAACAGGAATGCAACTGGGATATACAAAATATTGTTGCTTTTTGTGTGAGTTGAATTCTTGGAGCAAAGATAATCATTACAGAATGAATGAGTGGCCCGTGAGACAAAATTTAGTACCAGGCTAGAAAATGTAAAGTTTCACCTACTTGTACATTATTAGAAATTAATACCACCGCTCCATATACAGCTGAGCTTAATGATGAATTGTGTAAAAGCAATTGCACAAAAATGGGAATGATATTATTCAGTATTTAAGAGACAAATTTCCCAGGTTAAGTAAAGGAAAAGTAAAAGAGGGCATTTTTTATTGGTCTGCAAATCCAGAAAATCCAATAGGATCCTATATTCCAGGAAAAGCTTGTCAAAACAGAAAAAGTAACATGGTGTGTGTTCAAAGACATAAGTTCAAAATTCCTGGTAAATTACCAAGCAGATAACTACACCAAAGTTGTGGAAAATTTAAGGACATATGAGGTAATGTGCAATATGTCCCTCAAAATTCATTTGCTGTGCTCCCAACTTAGCTTCTTTCCATCGAACCTTTGAATGGTGATCAGCGAGCATGGAGAAAGATTTTGTCAACAAATATCCTAAATGGAAGGATGATCTATAGGAAGTTTATCCTATCATGCTTGCTAACTACTTGTGGTTTCTTGTTTGAGTTTTCTGGACCCAGCTAAAAAGAAAGTCTGCCAGAAAAACGTTCTAAAATTGTAAGTTTTTAAAATGCTTTCAGGTTGTTTCCATATAATTTTCTTTTTTAGTTTTTAAAACTATTTGACATTTTATCAGTAATCACTACATCCTTTTCAATAAATTTGGTACTGTATGTGGAATGCAGGTAGTAAAATGTATTATTATAAAATTAAGCATATAAATGCAAGTAATGCAGTGCTGAAAATAGTACAGCTAAAATAAGAGCAAGATTTGTTTAATATATCACTAAATAATTACACATGTATTTGGTTGCACAATCTAACATGGAAGTTAGTATGTATTTTATTAACTTAGCAAATTTTCTCTAAAATGTAAAATAATGATTGAAGTTCTCCAAACATTATCCGAATTGAAAGTAAGAAAATAAATAAAAGAGCAAATTGTAAAGTTGTATATACAGATCAAGGCTGAATTGCATAGATTGTTAAAGTTCATTAAAGATGTTGAATAATCTATATATTCAAAATCATATTTCCTGCAGCTTAAATCATAATAAAATGTGTCTGCAGTATATTTTAGCCTTTAATACTTGAATGCGCATACAAATGCACTTTACATTTTTTATTTTGCATAAGCTCTTCATGTGGCTTTTGTGTGTGATTAAACTTTGCACATTTCTTTTCAAAATAGTCTTCCCAGACTCAGTATAAAGTTTTATACTTTGGAATCAATCGAAGTAGCAATAACATATCTTGTTGGAAGTTACCTTGTCAATCTCATATGATGTGACATCTTAGCATTAACAAATCTATCTCTACTGCTAGATCTGCACATTACTACTTGTGATTCGTGCAGTATGACTATAAAGGGATATTTCTTCCAGAAAAAAAACTTCAAATATAAATCTCCTGCAGGTGTACTAAAGGTTGGCTACATTTTAAAACACAGGAATCACAGTGTTCATATACCACATTTTATTGATTGCAATTATTGCACTTAAAACAGAATGTAGAAGCTTTAAATAGAACTACACTTCGGAGTCATGTAAACTTCTTTTGGTACAGACACAAAATGGAGCTAATTCATACTGCTTTCAAAAACCTTTGATCATTCCTAGTCATTAATAGAAGTGTAGAAGTTGTCTTAGAATATGTTATTGCAATTGGTTTCTTGCTTTCTCATCTGTTTTTAATGGTGGGTATAAACACCAGCAGGAATTGTAGTTAAGTAGTAGACTTTTATAAAAGTTGATCCATTTTTATGAAATATAAAATTATATTGTATCAGCTAGCATTTATCAGTTGAAAATTATTTATAGGAATCATTTATAAATTCAGAGCTTATTCAGTTCCTGCTGGTTTTACCATTCCACAAATTGTAATAAGAAAGCTGCAAGTTAAGTTTTTATTTCTTCTCATATTATGGAGTTTATATTGTGCAAAAGACATTAATTTATTAATAAGAAAAAGAGCTTTAAGTTGCACATCATGTATTACTTTAAATTGTAACAAATGTATTACTTTAATTCAATTTTTATTAAAATTTGTATATTATATTTGCATAATCTACATGCATGTACAGCTTTCATTTAAGTTAATATTTTATTGTATGAAATATGACATTTCTTAATTTTCCGGTGATTGTTATTTTTGCTTCCTAAAGGCCTTGGAAGTGGCTGATGTAAGTAGACACTGTTGGCCTTCACAGCTTGAACATTTAGATTAGAATCTGAGATGCATTGAGACTTTTTTTTTTCTGCATATTTATCCAATAAATTCCATGCTTGATGATTTGGTCTCCAGTTTTGGGGAATTTGAAGTTTTATTTTGCATGTGCTTTAGGCATGTGAATCCCGACACTTAGCATTGTTCAACTTTTGTAGCAAGACTCTTTAAGTCATAAAAAGCATGAATGCATTTTAGTGGAGACAAAAGTTAAAATACAGTTAGGATGTACATAATATGCAAATTGCATGTGCATTAAATGCTTTCTTAGATAAATGCAACATTTGCACTTTGGCTCATTCTCCCTGTGATGCTAATCAAATTAAACAAAGTGACATTAATTAATGAAGTGAATATTTAGTATTGCAGGATAGAATTTTGAGAAATGTAAAGATAAAAATTAGTTATAACGTGTTACAAATTTCCATTAGCTTTTTAATTTGATTTGGTGATAGAAACCAAAGAAAAACTAAAAATCTGATGTATTCAAGTACTCTTTCTACCCATGACAAATTTGCATGTGTTCATCCTGTATTATACTATTCATATAAAAAGAATTTTTTCTCTGCTGACTACTTACATCATAAGTTACATAGGAATGGTTTGTGATCATGCAAGAGTTTCAACATGTGTAAGCAACACTCAAATGTTCCTTGCGAAGGAAAGGTGGAGACAAGAATCTTAAACTTTCAAATATATTCTTTAGGTTAGGAAATATACCCACAGAAGAATGCAGTGGCAACTTTCGAATGATCACAAGACATGATTATTTGTCAAACCACTGGCATAAGATTGCTATTCTATTTTTTACTCTTCAGTTTATCTTTTAACCTTACGAATATCATTTTCAACAGTGTCCAGCTTTTTCTTCAACAGCTACTTTGCAAAATAGGGCAGGCAGTTAATGACTTCATGCCAAACACAAAGCATTAGATCGGAACATCTTTTCCAGCAGAAGTTCCCGGAAATTTCAAGAATGTCAGTATTTAATCAGATGGCATTTTAATCAACATTTTAATTGGATTTTGAGCAAATAAAAATTACTGTTATTGTGTAAAGGTTAATATGGGGTGAAGGAGTGATTTTCTTGGAAATCTTTGTCGCATCTTTGCAAGATACTTCAAAGACCAGCATTAAATCTTTTTCCGTCCATTAAGTGGCTAGCTGCTTGCAAATTTCTGTTGCGCCAGAGCATGTATGTGTGCATAATTATAATCTATAATCATTGGAAGTTTAATAGCAATATCTCCATCAGTCACATTTTAGGAGCCTGTGAAATTGAACATGTTTTATAATTGCCGCTAAATATTGTCATAGATTTTCGTAAGCAGCATTATGCAATAAAGTTTTCTTACAACCTCAATGAACTGAAAAGATCATATGGAGACTCGGTAATGGGACAGGAATTTGGGACAATTTGTCTCCATCTTCATCAGCCACACGTTCGGGCGCAATTTGGTACGGGATTTCTATGTTTGAGATGGGATGCACATTGACTTTTCGAAGATCCACGTCGAGAAGCCAGAAATAACAAATTTGTTGTATTTTAATTTGTTTCTTGATGATTGTGCTTGATTAAATAAGAGTCATGAGAATCTTGGTTTCAAGGCGTGGTTCGGAATAAAGTTTCGGAGAAGTCAAATTTTGTAACTATTTAATTGTATTATTTAGATTACATTTTACTTGAACTTCCTTTCCCAGTCACTTCCAACATATTGATAAATTCTTACTTTGTTATATTTAAACAGATTCAAACTATTACTTAAATGTTCTTGATCTTGCAGCACTATTCATCTCACTCACCATTACAAAACAAACATCTCTACCAAGATTATTGATTTTTCGTAACTATCGTTACTCCTCTCTTAATTTTGTGATTGGCCGATTTGATTCCACATCACAACATTACGTCATATTACATCGTACAATTATTACTTCGGCCAATCACACAATTACATATATTTTTATAAATTTATAAACTTTTCATACCATTTCTAAATATAACTCAAAACTACTGTTACAAATGCCCCTCTTCAAAATATATGGAAAATGACCAAATAAAGGAATTAACAATATATTTCCATATATTTTGAAGAATGGCCCCAATTAACAATTTTGTTCACAACAATAATACATAACACATACATAAAACACAACAATAAATCAACATTAATTAAAATACAACAATATATTAACATTTCACAATAATATATATATATATTTTTTTTTTTATTATTAACACACACATATAGTATATAATCTATATTGTTTCAATGACTGTCAAGGCTTCTGAAAGGTTTCATTAATGTCTTATGATATCTTCCCACACTCTTACTATTCGAATCTTGCAATTCATAAGTATGATTTCCAAATTTGTTTATTACTCTATATGGACCTTTATAAATTAAATTCATTCTCCAATACAATTTTGATCTAGCATCCAAAATGTTAAATGTCTTCACTAATACCATATCATTTATTTTAGGATCCCACTTTCTTTGTACTTTATTCTTGTATTTTAAATGCTTCGGTGCATTTCTCTTCATCATTTATCACATTCGTATTCTCCTCCAAAGTCGTTGGTGCCTTTATTATGAGAGGTTCAGGGGTTTTTCCAGTCATTAATTCTATTGGTGCGAATCTTGTAGCGTTTGGGGTGTTATTATCTTTTCTATGACATTACAATATTTATACCAACCCCGGTGATTCGAATGACACTGTAGTCTGAAATAAAGTACTTAACAAATGTAAAGTACAAAGTCAAAAAAGTTGACAAAGTCTCGAATCACTCTCACAAGGATTTCCTTGTGGCTAATATGCCGAAGAATTATAAACTTTGATATTGTTTTTCTTCATCTCGGATGTAAACAATTTACTTCGATGAACTGTGGCGTTGTCTGAAAGTATGGCTTTTATTTGCCCATATTCTGGTATCCATTCCTTTAAAATTTTATTGACACATGTTTTACTCTTAACATTTTGAACGGGGTAAATTTTCACAAATTTAGTAAAAATGTCAAACATCACAAAAACGTATTTGCAATTATATTGACTAGCCGACATCTCCCCGTGTGCATCAATCGCAACTAATTCATTCTTCTTATCTCTGATGATGGTTTGTGGTTCAAAATCATATTTGATGTTTATAGGTTTAGCTCTTTGGCACAGTTCACACGTTGAAATTAATTTCCTCACTTTCTTATCAATGTGCTTTATATATAGCTGTTCCTTGATGGTCATGGAAGTTTTCTCACATCCAGAATGTGCTAAGTGGTGATGAAATGAAAGTACAGCATTCTTCTTGGCTATGGTGCAATTCACAGCATCTTCAACTACTGGAGCCTGTCGCAACAATGCAGATAATCTTGAATCATTTTGTTGAATTTCCGAAATATTCTTAAATTTCTGAGTAAGATTTCTATCGCATTTAAAATTTAACCTCGAAAGTTGCAAGGTTGTGACAATGTCTCTGGAATTTCTCCATACATCTTCTGTCTCGACAACAAATCACTAAATATATTATCCTTTCCTGGAATGTGCCGAATCTCAATATCATAGGAAGTAATTTCATGTAACGGGATATTTTAGAGCTAGTTAGTTTACATTATTTTATAAATGATAGACTAATATGGTGAGTATATACAATGACTTTAGTATTGTATACATATTGCCGAAATTTTTGCAGGGCAAAATATATAGCTCCTATTTCCAATTCCGTAATACAAGTGTTAGATTCGATTTGGTTCAAAACTCTTGAAGCAGTGGCAATTAAATGATTATTCCCATCCAAATCAGTTTGGGTTAATACTGCAGCATAAGAATGGATACTACCATCTGAATAGATGTTAAAGGGTTGGTTTCTAATTGGTCTTTCCAAAAGGATGGCGTTTTTAATTAACTCTTTAATGTTTTGAAAAGCCTGTTGGTGTTTTTCTGTCCACTTCCAGGCTGAGTTCTTCTTCAAAAGTTCTCTCAAAGGACTAAGCTCCTTGGCATAATTTACCACAAACCTACTTTCATACTGTAGTATGCCAATAAATCTTCTCAGTTGTTTAATATTCTTTGGTGGAGGAATAGCTTCAATGGATTTTATTCTATCTGGATTTGTTGCCATACCTTTTTCGGATATTATGTACCCTAAAATTTCAATTTCTTTGGCAATAAAACTTGATTTAGCCAAATTTATAGTCATACCACTTTCAGAAAATTTTGTAAGTATGTAATTTAGATGAGACATATGTTCGTCAAAATCTTGATCGAAAATAAGAAAATCATCAATATATTGAATAGCAAAATTCTCAATTGTATTTCCAAAAATATTATATAAGGCTCGAAGTAATGCACTTCCGCTCGTTGACAATCCAAAACCGCATGTTTTGAACTGGTAAATTCTTCCTCCAAAATTGAACCTGGTATATTTTCTAACTGATTCATCCAGGGGAGTCTGCCAATAAGAGGACACCAAATCTAATTTTGAAAAATATTTTCCGCGCTCTAACTTAGATAGCACTTCATCCACTCCAAGAGGCCTAAAATGATCTGGTTGGGTTAATGAATTGATTTTTCTGGCGTCAATTGTCATACATGATGAGCCATCCGATTTATGAACCCAACAGAGAGGATGTAAGTAAGGTGAGCTGGAAATTTCTATTATTCCATTTTCTAACATTTTATTTATCAGCTCTGATGCTTGCTGTCTTATAGTTATGGGTAAAGGTCGGCTTTTATGTGTATAAGGAGCAGTATCATTCACTTTAAATGTGTGTGTGTATTTGTTACACAGTCCAGGTTTTGAACTAAAGGTTTTTCTGTTCTTTAATATACATGCTGTTCTTTTCTTACTTGGTCTAGATTGTATGTGTTTTCTAACTTTACTTGTAATGTTCTCTGGAATTCTATTTCTGCCGCCACTTGGCTTATGTCGTTCTTAGCTTGTAGTGTATATAATTGGCAACAATGCTTTTCAAGGTCAATTACATTATTTTGCGCTCCATCAATAATTAAATTCTTCCCACAACTTTCGTTTTCGTCGTATTCAATATTACCATCTTCTTGCAAAAGTATATCTTCCACAAAAAACTTTTCATTATTTATATTATCTCTATTCTCTTCTTTTCTTCCATCTTCTTCCAATAATTTTATTACTATTAAATCATTTTCTGTCTTAACCTTCATTTCATGCATTTCGAAATTCAATACACTTTGCCATTCATATAATAAATCATTACCCACAATTACGTCTCTTGCCAAGTGTGGAATTACCAACGCAATGAAATCGAAATTCCAATCACCTATTCGCCCCTTAATAATACTTGATATTTAATTCTATCCTTTTTCTTCCCAATTGCAGTACTGCAGTAAACAGTATATAGTTATACACTTTATAGTTATTTAACAGATTTTTAAACAATTCCTCACTTATCACAGTAGAACTGGCTCCAGTATCAATTAAGGCTGTATATTCTTTATCCCATAGGTAAATAATTATCTGAGGTGAATTAACTAATTCCTTATTTTTCTGCGAGAGAGTGAGCTTATTTCCGTTATGTTCAATTTTCAATTTGCCCTGTGTCATCCTCACCGAACCACTTTCCAGAGCACAAAATGATTTGGTTTTTAGTTTTCTGTCTCCCTGTGATAATTACTTTCATTGTTGGTTAGGTTGGTACTATCGTTTATATTCACATCATTCTCTGTGCTTTGTGTATTTTCTACTCTTTCATTTTGATTGGTTCTTTCAAATTTCGAACCCCTAAAATCTCTTTGATTTGCACTAAATAGACTAGTACCTCTACCCCTATTAAAGTTACTTATTTGTAGATTGTTTCCTCATAAAATCTTACATGGTTTATTTGGTCATTTCTTCCAATTCTCGTCGACCGATTGTTACGATAATTCCTTTGCAAATTATTTTGAACTCCCCTTCCTGTTCCGGGAATTAGATTCTTATGTTCATCTAGGATCATAACCTCTTCCTTCAAATCTTTGATTTCTTACGGGTACCCCGCCCCAATTTAAACTCGTCCTATTATTCCTAGTATTTAAAGGTTGTGGTTCCTGTCGATTTCTTCCTCGCTCAATATAGACGTTATTATGGTTACCATCACACGATGTATCATTAATGAGGTTAGGTGCTTCAAATTCGGATAATAACTCGATCATATCAGAGAAATCGATAGGCTTAGTCACAATTAAATGATTTCTGATATGTGGTGGATAATGACGTATTAGCATGTTGACAATTTCTGTCTCAGAAATTTCAGGATTAATCAACTTACTTTTGTTTGCTAATTTTAAGAAATATTCGGTCATAGAAATCCCTTTTCTAAACTCAAACTTACCCATTGCTAACTCAACTTTTATTCTTCTTTGTCTCTCAGGTCCCCAAAATCGATTTATAAACAGATTTCTGAAAGTGCTATATGTTTCATGTGAAGCCAAGGTTAACCTCAACCATTCAAGAGCATTTTTCTTCAAACAGCGTTTTACTATCACCATCCGAAATTCATTCGGAATTCTCTTAATACGGAAATATTCTTCCAGTTACCTAAGAAATACTTTTGGATTATCACCTGATACCTCATCAAAACTTGGTGGACTAATATCATTTAGTGAATAATGTACACATTCATTTTGACCTAGACTGTGAAACTGTGTGTGTGAGGACATGTTTTGTGTGTTTCTGTGATAGTTAATATCATTATCTGGACTCACAAACTCACTACATTCACTTACTACATCACCAGACTTCTGATGATTGCTTAATTCACCTGGTAAGTCACAGTCATTTATATTTCTACTTCTAGGCATTTCTTTCACATTATTTACTTTACTAGCCTGTAATGCAATCACAACTTGTGTCAATTTTCCTAAGTTATCCTTCTCTTTTTCAAAATTTTCTTTTACCTCTTTAATTTGCTAAACTACTTCTTTCGCTTTACTTATCTCATCAATTTGTAACTTTATTTCCTCTTGGTGTGTCTTACTTTCATCATGTTGTAATTGCATTTCAGAATAAATTACATTGATTCTTTGTTCTACTTTATCTCCTAATTCTTCTCTTTGTTTTTGTGTTATTTCTGCCTGTTGTATCCTAAATGTCTCTAACTCTTTGTTTAATTCCATTCTTATTTCTTGTTTCACAATGTCGTGTCCTAACCTAGTTTCCTGAATTATTTCTCGTAATTCCATAATTTCCTGTCTATTTTCATTCTTATTCTGTTCTATTGTTTGCAATAACCTTTCCATATTCTCTTTACATTCTTTTCTTCCCTCTCTAATTTCTTGTGCTATCTCACCTTTCAATTCCTGTTTTAATTTTTGTGACAAACTAACCTCTAAATTGCTCACATTTTGAGTCAATTTATCTCCTAATTCTTCTCTCAGTTCATTTATATTTTGTTCAAGATCTTGTTTTAACTCTGATTTTACATCTCCTATTTTAGCATTTACATCTCCTATTTTAGTATCTAAATTACTCAACATTTCTGATTTTACATCTCCTATTTTAGCATCTAAATTACTCAACATTTTCGTTATCCTTTCTAACATTAACTCGTTATCTTTACTTAATCCTACATCTTCCCTACTCATTCCGACACCATCACTAGCTTCTCCTTCCACTATTATTTCTTTTCTAATCTCCATCTTTTTAACTATTTTCTGATTTCTTAACAACATAAATCTACTACTATTTTTTTTTTAATTTCACTCAAACTAGTTTTCTTTTTCTTTCTTCTCTCTTCTTTCTCCTTTCCTTTTATATTCCCACATAGCTGTATGATGTTTTAATCTCCACTCTTCTTTATCCTATTCGGCCCCACGTTGGGCGCCATTTGGGACAGGAATTGGGACTATTCGTCGTTAATTTGTCTCCATCTTCATCAGCCACACGTTCGGGTGCAATTTGGTACGGGATTTCTATGTTTGAGATGGGATGCACGTTGACTTTTCGAAGATCCATGTCGAGAAGCCAGAAATAACAAATTTGTTGTATTTTAATTTGTTTCTTGATTGTGCTTGATTAAATAAGAGTCATGAGAATCTTGGTTTCAGGGCGTTCGGAATAAAGTTTCGGAGAAGTCAAATTTTGTAACTAATTGTATTATTTAGATTACATTTTACTTGAACTTCCTTACCCAGTCACTTCCAACATATTGATAAATTCTTACTTTGTTATATTTAAACAGATTCAAACTATTACTTAAATGTTCTTGATCTTGCAGCACTATTCATCACCCTCACCATTACAAAACAAACATCTCTACAAAGATTATTGATTTTTCATAACTATTATTACTCCTCTCTTAATTTTGTGATTGGCCGATTTGATTCCACGTTAACATTACGTCATATTACGTCATACAATTATTACTTCAGCCAATCACACAATTACATATATTTTTATACATTTATAAACTTTTCATACCATTTCTAAATATAACTTGAAACTACGGTTACAGTAATATCTTGTCAAGAAGGCTTTCAAAGATAGCCAAGAAAGTCCATCATGGCATAGAAGATGCACCTGATATAATACAATCAACACAGCAGATATTACTGGTGATGACTACTGTCTCAATCTAACACAGCTTGCAAGCACTCTTTGTTGGAATATCAGTTGAGTACTCACACAATTTTTAAAGAACGTTTGCACGTGTCAGGATGTGTGCCCATGTATACCACTTGTTACTTCACAGTAAAAGCAGCTTTGCCACTATTGAATACAACTTTTGTGGACAAGGGTGATGGTTGATGGACTATTGTCACTGCTGAAGAAACGAAGTGCAGTTAGCAAATAAGGCTACGGTCATCACTTTATCAGAAATTGCTATACATAAACACAGTTCTCAGGCACATGATTAAAAGAACTTCCTAAACCAATTGATAAAGGATCACGTTCTCAATAAACAAAAAAACCTTATTAGAAAATGGAAATTTCATCATGGACATAGTAAGGCCTCATATTGCTAATGTTGCTATCTAATATCTGCCAAAAATAGGTACCTTTGATACCCATCCACCTTACAGTCCTGACTTGGTTGTGTGTGTGTGACCCAACGGCTAAAACAAAACTTAAAGGAACATCAATTTGATGAGACCAAGTGCAGTTAGCAAATAAGGCTACGGTCATCACTTTATCAGAAATTGCTATACATAAACACAGTTCTGAGGCACATGATTAAAAGAACTTCCTAAACCAATTGATAAAGGATCACGTTCTCAATAAACAAAAAAACCTTATTAGAAAATGGAAATTTCATCATGGACATAGTAAGGCCTCATATTGCTAATGTTGCTATCTAATATCTGCCAAAAATAGGTACCTTTGATACCCATCCACCTTACAGTCCTGACTTGGTTGTGTGTGTGTGACCCAACGGCTAAAACAAAACTTAAAGGAACATCAATTTGATGAGACCAAGGCAAAGGGAAGTATTTTGAGGTAGACAAATTTTGTATGAACAATATTTTTCAATAGATTATTGTATGAGCATTAATGCCAGTCTTTATTTGGTAGTTAGACTTCATTTTTATTTACATTGCTCATACACATACAATCACACAGGGAAAAGACATTGTCAAGTGTGTGTTTCCATGAAATCTTAATTTGAATTTTTAAGTGAAATACATTATTTCCTCTTACCTAATATATGTAGGTATTTGAGAAAATAAAGATAAAATTTGTCACTTTAATTATAGGGACTGGCAAAACATTACTGTGATGCCAGACTGCCTGCTGGGTAGCTACCAGAGTTGATGCATAATTGCAAAACCTGAGACATGGTCATGGCTGATGGTTCTCCCATTCTGTGCCATCATGCTCCCAAAGATTCATTTCGGCAGATTAGAAGAGAGGGCTCATTTTTTAGAACACTTCCTTTATATTCAAGAGGAGCATGCAGTCTAGTCAAGCTCAAGACATGACAGTAGAGTTGGCTAAGGGTGGACAATCTATCAGTAGACATTTGACACGAGAGTTCAGTTGAGTGCAGTCCAGTTGTGATTTAATTCAGTGGGTCAGCAATGTTTCTCTGCATGCACATATCGCATGTGTAACATTTGTGCTTCCCTTAGCATCTAAGTGATAGTGTATTTATCAGCAACTGTGTTTCTAATTTGTTACATTATGAATATAAAAAATCTCAAAATACTGTTAAATTGGTGTTACGTTGCCAAATAACTGATCAGAAAATAAAACTCTTAAAAATCTGTAATCTTGCATGTGATGTTATGTAAATAATGCTACATTTTCTCCACTCTTGACTTGTTGGAATGAATGGTGCATGCTTTTTCTTGTGTTTACTGGAAGAAATGACTTGAGTTTTCTAAATCTGTTTTACAGAAAGATGCTTGAATAGCCTAGAAAGCCCAATTCATTAATAACAAAAATTATTTTAAAAGTGAAAAACCTTAATTCTAGCAAAACAAAATATGAGGCTGTTTGTCATGTAAATTAAATTCTATGCATTCTTGTGTGTAAATGTACTTATTCAAAGTAATTCTTTTATCACATGTTAAACATTTACATTTCAGTTCTGAGTAATTTCAAATATATATACATGCATACGTGCCAACCAATAACGCTATTCATTAGTGCTTATGTTGCAATGCATTGTTATAATATAATGGTGCCTTATTTATTTGTATTAGGAAAACTATTTGAGCTAAAAAAATATAGCATTTTTATGGTTAAGTTACATTACTCTCTACCTTCCACATGGATCAGTTATGGCAAAATCTGAAGTTTTTTCTTAGTGCGAATAGTATTTAGTAGAAATTGATTAGGTTAGTGCTCATCACACATTACTTAGGGAAAATGCAATAAGACAACACTGCATGACTCCGATTGTTTGCTCACCTAGTAGCGCTCAAGAACAAACCTCATCCCATTTGAAAACATATAGTAGTTTATATATTATCTCCTCCCTCTACGTCTTGCTTTCTGCTCCTTTTACTGCCATATATATTGGAAAGTGACTACTGCTCAGTTTCATTTCGTACCTTAGTCTATTATAAACCCCTCTGCTTCCTTGCTACATAGGATGTAATCAACTACACTTTGTCCATTTGTATTTCCAAATGTAAACTCTCCCTCCCTTTCCTGCTCTACTACTATGTTACATGTTATCAAACAAACTATTTGACTCGCAAACATCAATCAGTTTTCTCCTCTCTCTGTTGCATACATTGTCCCTATTTTTCCTGTGACTAGCTCTTTTGAGTCTTTCTGTGATTTACATCACATATCCATGCAGCCTCTGCCCCTGTCCTGGCATTAAAGTCCCCATTAGCACAAACCCTACTTCTGGTACACTCTTCCTAACCTCTTCCATATCATCCTCCAAAATCTTACATATATTACTGTTGTGGAAAAAGGATGCTTCTGGCATCCTTTTGCTATATATTTATCTGATTTGCTTGTTTAATTATTAGCCATAAGATGTTTCTTCCCCTCTTCACTATCTCCGTGTCAATTTTTGCTTTCAAGCCTTTCCTCACAAAGAATCCTACACCTCCTACACATCTTTCTTTTCTACCCATGTTTCTGCAACTCCTATATCCATTCCTTTAGCATACAGTGTAATTCTCCATTACTTAATTTATCTCTCATCCTCTCAGCATTCCAGAAAAGCATCCTTAATCCTGTCTATTACTCGTTATTACGGTTTCTAAATGCAGATCTTTCCATCTTTCCCTTATATCTGGTCACCATGCCACTGTCCCTTGACTCCTCCCAACAGTCATAAACTGACACCTATCCCATACAATGCCTTTCTTTTTGGCTATCTCACGTGCTTCCGTTCACCCTGTGCGGGAAATGCTTGAATCACTTGTATTTCCAACCCCCTTACAGCTAAGGAAAGAACAGGACAATACAGGATTAGATGTCATAAAAGTATAGTTTCTGAGCTGTATAATAATTAATAATAATTAATGTAAAATTGGGACTGATAATGGAGGTGGTGATGGTGATGGTAATGGCAGCAGAATTCCCAGTATTAGATGATGAAGAAACTATGAAACACAGAGTTACGAGGAGCACTATTTATATTTTGAGCATTGGCAACCCTGAATGTTGTAGGTGCCATCTGATGTTTCCAGTGGAAAGCTTGACATTATTGATCACAATCTACTTCACACATTTTGTCAACAGAGTGTCATTTGTTTTGTTTACATTAACTTGAAAATTGATTCTCCATAAAAACATGGAATTAACTCGTGAAAATGTTCATGCAATGATTTATTACAACTGTTGACATGGATTATCAAGACGAGTGCATCGATCAACTAACTTCCACATTTGACGACGAAGCTCCATCCTTTGCCACTGTAAAACTCTGGTATAATGAATGTAATTGTGGTTGCCATTCATGAAGGTCGTCCAAAATCAGTTGTGCCAGAAAACATTGATCCTGTGCAAAAACTAATAATGCAAGATTGTCATGTGACATATTGTGAGATTGAGGCACCAGCAATATATAAAATATTGCATGATTATTAAGCCGTGGAAAAGGTTTGCTCTTGTTCAATCCTACATAACTTGATGAAATCTCAAAGATGCTCGTGTCGATTGGTGCACAATAATGCTCAAGAAATACAATGGTGGTGCCTCAAAAGTCCTATATAATAAGATTTATATAATATTATACAAATTTAGTAATAATATATATTGTAAATAAAAATGTACATATTACAAAATCTAACAATCAATATTATAGTCAGTCATCTCTTACGCTGGCCTTTCACGGCGTACAAATGTTCCACAATTGGTGCTTGTGAGAAGAGCCGATGGACTTTAAAACTCCTCCCGGCCACGTCCGATGGACCCGTTAACCAAAGACAGGCGTGTCCCTCCAGACATACTGGGGGTTAAAGTGAGTGGATAATGTAACCACAATTACAAGCAAAAAATTGGTGTCCGCTTAAACGGTTACATTTATGCTACTTAGAGCTAATGGCTTCATTGCCAAAGCCTAGCATTTGAAAACAACAACATATTATAGTCATTACACACATGGAGTTAATAATATTCATAGAATTAGTGTAAATAAAAGAACAAGTGAACACAATCCATAAATAAGTGGAGTGAAACTATACAACAAACTGCCACACTTTAAAAGCTACAAAAGGATCAAACCTCAAAAATGAATTAAGGAAATATCTAATAGGGAAAAGCTTACACAGAATAGATGAAATGTAGTGAATTTTATACAACTGACTGAAACTTTTGACATGTTTTCTTTTTATTATTAGCCTTATCATAAGTAAGACTATTGAACTTGATTTGAATGCATATTTAGGTGTTAATGTAAATACATGTCTGCTGTAACTAAGTAAAAAATGAAGCTAGCTACAGTGAAGCAATAAATATTACACAAATACAACTATTTGCAACAAAAACTTCACTTAATAAAGTTTACATCATTTTCTTAAGATAAGTGAAGTTTTTGTTGCAAATAGTTGTATTTGTGTAATATGTCTGCTTTGTTTCATTGTAGTTTTGACAATGCTCGAAACATGTACAACTTGTCTATGGGCTCATTATTATTATTATTATTATTATTATTATTATTATTATTATTATTATTATTATTATTATATTGTAACAGGTGATGAATCATGGATCTGTACATATGAGCTGTAATGTAAACAGCAGTCGATGTATGGGTGTTTCAAGATGAAGCAAATCCAACAAAAGTTGTTTGCAGTCAAAGCATTTCAAAGCAAATAGTCGCCTGCTTTTTCAGCAAAACTGGCCATGTGGCAGCAGTGCGTTTAGAGGAACATAAAACGGTCAATGCCGAATGGTACACAACAATTTGTTTGCCAGAAGTCTTTGGTGAACTAAGGAAAACCAACAATAACCATAGGATTGATCTTCATCAAGACAATGCGAGCGTACACATCTTGTCTAACAGATCATTTCAAGGTTCAAAAAATCGAATTGATGGTTCATCTGCCATGCAGTGCTGATTTGGCACCCAATGACTTTTTGTTCCCAGACATCAAGAATAAATTGTGTGGACGATTTTCATTAGCAGAAGCAGCTGTTGATGCCTTAAAAAACCATGTTTTGGAGGTGTCTCAAAACTGGAATAAATGCGTTGACAGATGGTTCAAACAATGCAAAAGTGTATTGATCATAGAGAATATTTTGAAAAATATTAAAGCAGTTTTCAGTTAGAAATTACTTTGTTTTAATTATTAGGCTCAAAATACAAAATAGTGCCCCTCATAGCTACTGAATTTTCAAAACTGCATGTTGGAATTGGAAATTTGAGATAATCAATGGTGAGCTAGATCAGGAATAAATTTAATGTTTTTTGTACAACTAATATTTCAGATTTTGATACAAGTGGTTTTGAGGAAGGAGAAGAAAAAGTTGAGGAAGAGGCTTTGTAATTCATGAAAATGAGACTATGGAATTTTTCATCATTGGTTGGAGATCTTTACTTTTATTTTTCAAAGCATACGTTTTAGCTAGATATGAAGTCAAGCTATTTTTCAGGGACAATGTATGTTAAAACTATGTTGCTATGGTCATATTTTCACATGGAACTCCTAAAATTTATCAAAAAAGAAATCAGAGAAAATTAATGTAAGACTAGGTGCCTCATTATTTATTTACATAATTTTCAACAGTTTGTGCTACAAAATCATTTGTGTTTGACAATTTTTACAGGCTCACACTTGATAAAGTTGTTCAAAACCTGTCGGAAGTAATGGTTTGAACCTTTTGGAGTCAAGCAGATAAAGAATTTTGACACTTTAAAAGATAGTGGTAAACTCAATGGCTCGAGAATGGTTATTATAGACTCCTGGATTTTGAATAAAATGTTTTAATGTAACATTCACTTTATTTTGTCATAGAATTAAATTAACATTCATTTTAAACTTCATTTCTTATTTAAAATCACATTAAAAGTTTAAGTTGATTTTAAACCTGTTCAAAGAAATATGAAGAAAGGTAATTTGGAAAACACTGCTTGTGACTTTACAATGATTAGACTTGCAAAATTAAACTTTTCCTCAGGCATAAAAGTGTAAAATATTTTTTAAAAGTATATTTAGAAATTAAACATGAATTCAACATATGGCATTTGTCTAAAAAAAATTAACTGTATAGAAAAACAAAATACTCAAAGCTGATGTCTGGAAAAAAACAGCATAAATAACCATTTGATAGGCAACACAAAATTGCAATGGGAATAATATTATTTGAAAAAATTCAGGTCTGTTCATCAAGATGTAAACACCAAGCATGACTAGAAAATGGTGAATGGAAACCTTATGAACATAATAAATTATTGTGAGAAGGAAAAATATTTGTGGATTAACTAACCTCTTCACATACCTAATATTTTACAATGTGATATCCCGTTTTTCACCTATTGTTTTAGTACCGAAATAAAATATTCCATTAAGTGCAGCAGTAATATGAACAATGAAATTAATTTTTATGAGCTTAACAATGGAGATTTTAACCTCTGAATATTCCCTAAATTAAAATCACAAGTATGCTCGTGATATATTTAGCATATTTTTCTTGTTGAAATAAAATTTATGAACCACATCTTGGACTTGATGCACTAAGAAATGAACAGCAACAAGAAATAATACATGTTAGAAACATTGTTTGCATTTGTGGCAGTGTGAAATATCATGAAGCAGGAATCAATACATAAACCTACATTACAATCTTAACACGTATACCTTGATTCCCTCCATGCCTTCTTCCATCTAGCATCACACACACTGCCGCGCATCCTGCGCATCCTTTTGAATTCTGTTTTGCAGTGGGAGGAATCAGATGGAAAATAATACCCAACAATAGTTCAATTTTGCTGAATAAACATCTAGAAGAAGGATTAAAATTACTCAGTCTGCAAGAAAGGACTATCAAATTCACAATAGAAAAGGAAATCAATGGACAACTCTCTTTCTTGGATCTAAATATCATCAGGAATAACACAAAAATAAAATTTGGGATTTGCAGGTAACCAACACATTCAGAAAATTACATAAAAAATAATAGCTACAACACAATAATAAATAGCCTTACACACAGACTAGTCCTGTGCCATGGCGTAGCGGGCTAAGGCAGCATGCCTTGGTCCCTGGCCACGGAAAGCAGCCTGGGTTCGATCCCACCCATGGGGTGCAGATTTTAGGTCTTGGGTATGGGACCGGTGCCCACTCAGCATCGTGAGGAAAGTGAGGAGCTTACGCTAGGTAAGCAGCCCTGGTCACAGAAACCAACATTCCGGCTGGGGGATGCCGAGATGCTGACCACATCTCCTCCCCATATCGGTTGGATGATCGTTCACCTCTGCCGTGCGTAAGTGGGCAAAGAACAAAAAGATAGCAGAAGAAAATGTATACAACAAAAATCTGGTGTTTAAGAAAATTAGAAAAGTTAAACTAAAGAAAATAATTAAGAAAGCAACCACATTTGCAAAAGAAAAAGAAAACAGCATATACAGTTGATTCACATATCACCCAAAAACATGTAATAAATTTAAAAATATCTTTAAGGAACAAAATATATTCTTGGCACCTACTAATGGACATTCAGTTTTAAAATTGCTAAATTCAAAAACAAAAGATGAAATCCCATCAGTTAACAGGTCCGGAATATATAAAATAAGTTGTAAAAATTGTGAAAAATGCTACATAGGTCAAATAAAAAGAAATCTAAAAACCAGAGTCAAAGAGCACTTTAGAAACATCAGATTGAAACAAGAAGAAAAGTCAGCATTAGCATTTAATTTTTGGAATGAAAATCATGACATAGATCCAAATCCAAATTTACTAAAAGGAGTGACACACCAACATGGGAGAATAAGGACCACGTAATGAACTTTGAAATCCCACCAGTAGATAATTTGACAAAGAAGTTCATAGTTCCGCCACCAGAGAGAGGAGAGCAGACAACAGATGCTAGTTGGAGAGAGGTTGAAAATGGAGGCGATACCCTTTGAAACTAGTCCCTCAATAAGAAAAGTAAGTGACGAGTGTCAATAAGCAGATTACAAATAGTTTTACGGTTAATGCCCAACAAGTTGCATTAAGATTGCTTTTGCTAATGGACAGCCCAGTACTTCCAGTGAAAATTCCTTCCTCTTGATGTTTGGAAATGAGTTGCTCACCAACAGCCACATGAAAGTCAAGGGTATTGTGCTTTCCTCCATGCTTTTTAACAGTACAAAGAAATTTCATACTGCTAATTCCAAGAGATGACAAAATATCTTCCTATAGTACTTTTTACCCTTCCTATGTGCAATGGATTATTTTAAGTGTGCTGGTTTACTTTATCCATATCTCCCATGTGTTATTATAAACAAATACAACCACTTCTTTTTTTATAATATCTTGGTTTCTTATTTTTTGTGTCTGTTTCTGGATTGGGGACAACATAGACTTCTCTCTTGTCTGTCCATTTTAGTGTAGATAATTTACCTCACTGGAATGAGAAAACCTCTCACTTTAGTTTTTTGTTCCGAAAGAAAAGGGGCATTTAATTTCTTGGATGCAGAGTACCATGCATATGTTCCTTTTGTTAACAGATCAGGAAGCTGTGGAGAGCTATAGTAGTTTTCAAGCATAATGCTGTGTTTAGCAAGGGTTTCATTAGCTTCTTAACAATTTGTGATATTGGCAGATCTTTGTATTCATCAAATTTTGTGCCCTTGCCTACATAAATAATTAGGGACCAAGCATATCCACTGAATTACACAGCATGAATATTTTGATGCCAAATCTAGCTCTTTTGAATGGCAGTCTTCCTTTATACAACATCAAGCTTTTTCATCTATTTTCACATCTCTTTCTAGAACACAGATACTTCTAAATTTAGCTGACAGGTAGCTTATAATAGGCTATATTTCATTTAATTTTGGTTGTAGATGGCTTTCTGCATTATAGGTTACATTGTTGGAAAAATGTAAATACTTTTTCAAATTTACAAAACTCTTGAACGGTAGAACCTCTCAAAAAATTAGCAGAGCTAATGTAGCTGTTCTGTTTCAGTACATCTGCTATGCAAGTTTTTTGACAGTGGTTTGCAACAATGTTACAGCAGTACATTTTATTGTTTTGGTTATTGAAACCAACTATGCAAAATTTGCATGAATCCATCTTCAATGAATTGTCTAAAACGATATCCTCATTACAGTGTCAAATCTATTTCAGGCTTACTTGTAAAAGGAAATCATGGCGTAGGTGGCAGTGGTCGAGAAGGATCTGTTTTGCACCACACTCCAGCACTTGCAATATCATTTTCTTCTCCTGAAGTCTCCTCATAGCTCTCAGACCCACTAAATTCAATATTTAACTCTTCTTCATTCCTTAAAGTGTAAAAAAGCAACATATAAACTGCAAGAACAGACTGTAAACACCCTTAATATGAATAAAATATTTGGAAAATATTGAACTGGCTGATTTAGAGACACCTGTTAGCAGAAATATACATTCACAATATTAGACAACAGCAAAATCTAGAGAAGGAATCAAAGGATTGCTAAAACATGACAGAACAAGCAAATTCAGCCTTTTAAAACATATGCTGGTTGGAAATGTTACACCCAAGTATACTCCGCATTTTATCTTGTCAAAATTAAAAACATGAGAAACACTTTTATATTAAGAGGTTAAATGAGTCATATGCTTATAACCTGTAGAATTATTTTGGATTGTAGCTTCTTAAAATATCTGACTCATTTAATATTGTATATATACTGATAGAATTTTAGAGAGGTATCAGTTCGTGTCTTATATGTGTCCCAAAAAGAATACATTTCTCATAGTGGCTACCAGCTTAGATCCAGAATTACATCCCTAAATTGCAATTTCATTGTAAATAAAAGAAAAACAACTGGTGTCAAAGTAGTAGCATTATAAAGCAGTGGGTTTTGGTCTATGGTTAATGGAAAGTAAATATAACTAATTTAATGATGTTACAATCAGCAGTTGCAGATTACACTGGTTTATAGTGATTTTGTTACTGAACAAAAGTGTAAAAATGCTAATATATTTTCTGTTGCTTACAACAAGCATACAAAAATCAACTACAGAAATTGTTCATAGTGGCCGACATCATTGTCTAAGCATTTATAACATCAGAAACAATACTGATTTGCAGATGTTCCAGGAGTGTTCTCAAATTCCTGTTAGTTTAGTGGGGTATCATCTGCCTACCAAATAAGACTTTGCCTCAAACTCAGGTCTGTTGTATAATTCTATCATAATGTCATTTCTTAACATTCGAAGGTACCTATTGGCAGTCTTGGGCCCATTATTACCCCTTTGCTGCATGTGCCTGCCCAAATCATAACCCCCGGCACATTCAATTATTCCTTAATTGCAACTCAATAGATTTTTGGAAGCCCAATACAAATGGTTATTTTAGTTAATTGATGGAAATTAATCATTTCTCCACACTAGCCGTATATAGGCTAAGATTTTTCATATTGATTCTATCCATCAAAAACCTTAGCCTATATACGGCTAGTGTGGAGAAATAATTACTCTCCATCAATTAACTAAAATAATAAGAGTTAAATGATGAAGCCTAGGACTCAAGTACTTACAATAGTAAGTCGCCACAAACGGTGTATCTCGGATGCGAGAGCCCCTAGTGGTTTACCGGGGAAATATACGAGTTAAATGGAGAATCTAATGTCAGGATGGCACGTTGGCATTGGTAGCTCAATGGGTTAGAGCGACTGGACGGAAACCAGGAGATCCCTGGTTCAAATCCCGGCCATGGCATTGAATTTTTCATGTTGACTCTATCCAACAAGTAGTTATGTTTAACTTAAAACATGCTTTATCAAACCATAAAATGGTTTTGTAAAAGTTGGGATTGCTTTAACTATAGTGCACATCCCACTCACATCCCTTTGATTAGGATCATCCTTGTGGGCATGTAGTAATGGTTTGTAAGCTTCATATATAACATTTTTAACACATTCTTGCATTTCATGTCAGAAATTTGTAGTTCCTTAGAAGCTCCTCTTGCTGACTGTCTGGGTGATTGAATATCTGTGCAACAACCTGCAGATTTTGTTCATCAGTTATAGATTTTGGTCAGCCACTTCACGGTAAGTCAGCTACAGAATCTTTCATCTGAAATCTTTGATTTAATTTGTATATTCAAAGCCTACTGTTCATGAAATATTGTCTTATGTCCTCGTAATTTTGGTCAGGTAGGGACCACTTCTGTAAGAGAAACACGTGCTGTTTTGTGCACAATTTTTTGTTCATACTTTTTTGCTTTGAGCTTTTTTGTGTGAAATAGCCGCTTGAAAACAGCTTGTCATTTGTTATTTAGCCAGTGTGACCATCTCTTCTAACAAATTTCCCTCACTGCCAACTATCAATTTGCTGACAATGCCACAACCATGTGCAGTGGTTAAGTCACTTCTGTCCCAAGTATATCCATTTTCCTTATTTTTTTATTGCCTCTCTAGGTAAGAAAACTCAAAATGTTAAGTGTGGTCACTGAATCATGATGGTGAAAGCTTAAGTATCTGAAAGAAATTTGGGAGAAAGAAGAGTGATGCAAAATTGAAATATTCATTGAGCCAGAGATCCGACTATGTGTGACACAATGTTCAGGTGTTAGTATTAGTATTAGTTTATTTCAATCATACAATATACACAGTTGGTGTTATTGAAGATCACGTCAGAAGCAATTATAATAGATAAGATACAAATAATTACAATGATACAATTAGTGGTACTAGACACATCAATATTAATAATTATGATAAAATAATAAGAAGAATTTAAAATGATGCACACAAAACCAGGTGTAAGTTATACAGAACATATTATTGAATACAAATAATTGTTGTGCATCACTGATAACAAAACAACCAGTTAACACAGAAGAAAACTACAAAAGTAGGATACTTCTAAATTTATGCGAGTTATAACCATTTCAGAACAAAAATGACACTTTAAATGTATAGCATAACTACATCTTCGTTAATGTGTTTAAGACTAATTAGTACTGTTTAAAAATTCCTGTGAATTGTAAAAGCAGTGTGTTAGTAGATATTTCTTGAGTCCTTTCTTAAATAGTTTTATATCAGTTAATCCCTTTAGATCTGTTGGTAGTACATTAAAATATTTAGAACCTGCATTAATTATATTTTTATTACCAAAGGTACCCCTGTATGAACTCAGAAAAAAGCCATTTTGTGAGTAAAAAGAAGTATTAGTTGAAGGGATTCACTTGATGTTTTAACATACAAAATAGTGAAGAATACACATATACAAAATAAAGGAAGTATTTTAAGTTGCTTAAGGTATGGTGAAAACTAACTTGCTCTTAATCTCAAAGTGTAAGATACATTTATATTTGTGACAACTAGGATATTAGGAAATTACTAAGGTGTTTTTTGTAATTTTACGTCCTCCAACGTTAAGTCATATCAGATGGAGGAAATTACTAAGTTCATAATTATGCTGAGCTAGAGAGGCAGCAGTTGGGTTGGCAGGCTCTGGTTCACTCGCAGGCTGTTACTCCATGGATTATTATTACTAATATTATTAGTGTATAACATGTTTGGCATATTTCAAAATCTAGGTTATGTCATTAAAAATGTACTTTCTACACTCATCATGACTTTTTTTTCAATCAAATCTCAGTTCTATATTTACTTCTCTATACTTCTTCAGATTAGTTTCATTCCCTCTGCTGCTGTTTTTTACCAAAGGACCTGCATCGCCTAAAATAGTGTTTGAAATATTGCCTAATATTTATAAATTATTGTTGTAACTTACTATTTTTTAGTAATTTGTATTAAAATAATTGTGGTGTTCTCAGTTTAGCTACACTGTTTTTCCAAATTGTTGCATTTAATTCATTCATAACTTCAAACTGTATTGAGGACAAATAATCAGAGTTGTAGAAAATACTGATAGGATTTGTGAATTGAATCTGTAACCTCTGCATTTATAAGATAAATATATTGTGCACTAGCCCAGAGAGGTTGCTTTTCAGATTTTATGCCAGAATAGTGACCTTCATTAGCACCAGATTCATGATAAGATGTCATTGGTGATCTTAGACAAACATCTGGTTCAGAAATTTGCAACCAAGTAGGATCAAGCATCACTGTCATCTAGCCTTGCATCACCAACAGGATGGATCATTGTCATTGTCCTATTAAAGCAAACAGTTTTATTTATTTTACAAATGAAGAGTTATGAAATATAATTTTATAAAACATCTTGAATGTTGAAGCTATCAAACTCAGTGAAAATAGTGACTGTCCATTTAGATATGGTCTCCATATTACTGATTCTTAGCATTCTTTGAAGTAAAATAGTTCCTTCCTGCACCACTTGTCAGGTTTAACAGCTGAGGTAGAAGCAGATACCAGTAGTATGCATTGAATGACCTGGAAATTTTAGAGAACAGTAAACTCACCCATTTACTAAAGCTATTGGAGAAATAAATCATCCCAAGTATTTGTTAATTTATTTGTAATTGTGTAACTTACCAGTATACTGTAAGATACTCCTTCATTCACTTGGTTAGCCTCAGGTCTCAAAAATTAATTTTCGTATCTTGCAAAGCTTCTGTAGCACAGAAAACTTCATTTTGATTATGATAAACCCTTCCTAGACAGAAATAAAAACACAATTTTCTCATCATTGTTTTTCTTAGCAATTTCTACAATTGCTGCAGTGGAGCATTTATAAGTATAAATAAGTATTTTATAATCTAAAAAGTAAATGTAAAATTAGTGTTAAATTTTAAGTTCATTTGATACTTCTCCTCTGAATATTTTTTTGTGAAAGCATAAGGAATGTGAGACAATGAGCCAATGCAATAGAAAAGCAAAGTTAATGTTGAAAAGAGTCATAATTTAAAATTCCTGTTAAAACAATAATCAAATGTACAGTTACTTTACAATAATCTCTTTCTGGTTATATCTTTGCAGTATAAAATCATAAATGTTTAACATATTCAAGAATTTTCTAATAATAAATGGGAAATGATACGTCATTTTTGTTCTTTATATACTGGGTGAGGGAAAGTAAGGTGCAGAAAATTGTGGAGGAGAGAAATGATACCAAACAAAGCTTTTGACAATAGGAGCAAGGTCACAAACTTTTTGAGCTATATGCATAATCATTAAATCCAACACATGAAGTGTCTCCAATTGCAGATCCTGCTTGTGGCATGTTAAAAATAAACAAAATGCATTTTTTTACAGCTTACTCATTATTGCCAAAAGTGTGATGTTCAGTGCCTTAGCCTACTAATGGTACAGTATTAAGGAAGGCTGGTTTTGTTCAGTTCAGTGTGCAAGAACATTGATTAGTTTCTCATTGTGGACCTCAGCTTACTGGTTGAGATACTACATAATGTCTGCCCACCACAAGAAGGCTTTCAGGAAATGAAGGGGAGAGGAGCTTGAACTGCTTATTTGCTCTGATAGTTGATCTGTTTACTACAAAATGAGTTTATGAGAGTGCACATGAGTCCCGCGTGCTGCCAGATCTAATGCTTGTTATAGTAACTGCAGTGATAGGTATTATGCATGGGTGAGTTTTGTGACAACACTGTGCACCTAGCATCCATATCATATCGGAAAAGCAAGCATAAACACTGCAAAAGTGATTACGTTATACATTCCTCTGCCTTGCCTTCTTGTGCTGGGCAGGCAGTACACAGTCATCAAGCTGCAATCCATTTTGACTCCAAATAAAATGTTTATCAAATCAGATTTAATGTTCATATAGGACTCCTGTTACACTCCATCTGGGACCTTGTTCCTATCCTCAAAATGCTTATCCTTTTTACTCTACAATTTTCTGCACATTGTTTTTCCATAAGCAGTACTAATTCTAATATCTGGGATAGCTCTGAAACAGCTTATTGTTATAAACAACTTTCTGTTTAAATACAAAGTAATTGAGTGTTTTGAATTAATATTTCAGGCTGAACTAGCACAACAGCAAGCATGTGAAAAGTTTGAGCAAATGTCAGACAAAGGGAAAGAAGGTAAGTTCAGCGCTTTTAAAATTGCTGCTAGAAAGTACCTATGCTCAAAAACATTTTATTCTGCACAAGATTACCTGTTTGACAAATTATCTTGATAATGAAAGGGTAGAGCCAGACTGAAAAATTCAATGCCATAGCTGGGATTTGAACCACAGATCTTCTGGTTTCCATCCAGCCGCTCTAACCATTTGAGCTACTATGGCCAATGTGCCAACATGACACGTAGCCATAGTAGTTCAAATGGTTAGAGCGGCTGGACGGAAACCAGAAGATCCGTGGTTCAAATCCCGGCTATGGCATTGAATTTTTCAGTCTGGCTCTACTCTTTCAAAGTGCATCCTACACACGGCTAGTGTTAAAGAACAATTAATTTCTATCTTGATAATGGTTATGTAGCTCTGTAAGCACAGTTTAGCTGTTCTAATGACAAATCATTACCAATTACCTTTGATACCTGTTCAAAAACTAATTTAATATATGTATGTTAAAGAACTAACATTAAATGTATCAAGAATATAAAATTTTGAACTGGCAAAAGCCAAGTGAAAGTTTAAAACAAATGAAACTACCAAATTGTATTTACATACCTATACACATTTGCTAGTCTTCTGATTGCAGTGGAGTATTTGATTTTGTATTATATATAATTATCTCTGCCTTGTTTTTCCTATTGCCTGCATATAATGTGTCTTAAGTTCAATATTCAAGTATATATGCTATTCAACCGTACGCTTCTTTGACATGTGCAGGGTTGATAGGCTTTTGTGGCTACTAGTGCACTCAATAAATGCAAATCAATCTAATCACTTTGTATTCATAGGCAAATGACATACCAATGCTTGAGTTAATGTTTTAAAACTTAAAATTTTCAGAACTTATGGATTTCAAAACAAGAAGAGTTGCAGCCTTTCGAAAAAATTTGGTTGACCTTGCTGAACTGGAACTGAAACATGCAAAGGTATTTTTGCTGTATTTGAGCTCAAGTTTGTTTTCTTATTATTGATTTCTTTAGAAAATTGGTGTAGATTCACATAAGGATCCTATGCTTTTATTATACAACTTCAAAACATATACTAATATTATAAAAACAAAACAAAGGTTATTAATCAGGGCTTTGTGGGTGACTGGCCGCGAAGCCCTGATTAATATTGCTTGCCGTGAAAGCTTCAAGTGTTACAGAAAGAAAGTTGTGTGTGTGAGAGGGGGTAATCTCAAAAGCCATTTTAATAATTCTTTAACTGTTGAAAAGCCTTGTTCTTTATGATGGACATGAGCTAGAAAGCACCTAATTGCAATTCATAGAAGATTAAAAAGGGTGTTCTAATATAAACATGAATTGAAAAAACCATACTGTTAAGTCCTTTGCCTTTCGTTAAGTTGCTATGGAATAGTTGATATTCTCACAACTAATGAGATCAGTGATCCGGATTGATATGAGGTACTGCTAATGGTGGAAGCTCTTTACGTTCTTGAAAATCTTGGAGGCTGTGATGCCATAGTTCTGTATTTCTGATTATAAGAGTTTAAATTTGCCATGCATCAGATGCTGTTAAATTAATATTAGTTATAATATTAACTTTAGACATAGTTAATCGATTTATTGTTGCTTCAATAGTCAATGCAAATGTACATAGCTACTGTAATTGCATTTTGCCCATTCACTTATAGGTTTCTTAACTTCCATAACTTCAAATTGTAACACTGAAGATTTTTAACTCTGCTGCTTTGTATTTAGAAAGTTAAGAGAATTAATTTTATTTTATTGAATATAAGCAGTGAAATGTATTTTATTAATTTGTATGATTTGTGAATGTCAAAGTAATGCATAACTTGTTCTATAGCTTAATAATTGATAATTACTTTTCTCTGAGAAATGTATACTTGTCACATGAATTAATAGCTATTCTTATATTATCCGTGAGCGTCCTTCTGTTAAGCTTAATGAAACCTTTAATTGAAACTTAATAAACATGGTGTTAGAGTATTTTTAGCACCAGTTGGCAAAATCTTTAATGCATTTTTTCCCTTTAAAGTACTTCAATTTGAAAATGGAAAATCAGGGATAATGAATACAAAAGTAGCAAGTAGCTTTCGCTTACCTGATTCTCAGTTTCTTTAACAAAACTGGGGGCTTTTTTAAACATAAAACATAAAGTTTTAAAATTTTATGGATATAAAGTTGAAGACAGGGAACAGAGAAAACCAGCTGATTTTAGTTTGAGTAGCTTAGAATATTATACCACTACAAAATCACAAAATACTTTCAAGGCTTTTGCTATCACTACATAAATAAAAAATAATTGTGCTGCTTGAAAATAATACTGTTTGTTATTTGGAAGTGAGTCTGCTCTGTGATGAACCATTTAGAACATGACCTGGATATCCTACCCCACCAAAGTTGTATTTTAGCTTTGAGTTTCCTTCCCACAGTCATCCTAATTTTTGGTTGCAGTTGTTGCTACATTGAACTGCATGTTTTGAAATATATTGATTGTTTCCCAAGGAATGATCTGTAAATTTGTAAATGGTTTCTGAGGTTTCGCCATTAGCACTTTACTCTTCCATCATTCTTGAAATGAAGTGCTGAACTACTTTAGAAATAATTTGATATGGTGAACATTTACAGTTGATAATTTGATAGGGTTAACTTCTGAAGCAATTGTGAATAATATTCTTGAACCACACTCCACAATCTTAGTACAGACATGTAATTCTATCTGCCAGTTTTGACTGCACACCTTCTGAGTAGCAATACTGTGCACTCCATGGATTTACAGGGATGATGGTGTTTATAGTATGAAGCTTAAAGCATTTTCTACACAATAAGCTAATTCCATGAAATGGTTAACAAAATACCTAAGGGACTGTTGAGAGTAATGTTTTCTAATGCTGTGTTGTTTGTCTGTTTTAAATCTCGCCTGAGCCTTGTATTTGAATTTTGGAGGTGAGAAATATAAAACTACCAACTTCCTAGTTCCATCCTCTGGGTCATATCATAAATTGAGGATATCAATTTCTAAGTTAATTCATAACAGCTGCATTTCCATTTTGGTACATCAAAATCTAAGAACAAATCAATTTTAAATAATTCACTTATATTCCAACCCAGGTGTCAAAACTATTTGTTGACCATAAAGCTTAAAAAATAATTGCATGTTTACTCTAAAAGTTATTCTTCAGCAACCTCCAAAGCATCAGCTACAAAACATACAATTAATATCTACCCCACAATGCAATAAATATATAAGGAATCATCTATTAGATGCAAGCAACAAGATAAGATCAGTCATTTCAATATTTCATGCTCGCGAGAAAACATATGATGGAAGTTTATACTTTGATATGATGGAATACCTAATTACCAACTTCTCTGACTCTAAAACAATAGCAAGTCTTATTACGTAGAAAATGAAGCTGGCTACAGTGAAGCAATGAATAACACAAACATAAATATTTGTAACAAAAGGCTGTACTTATCTTGAGAAAATGCTGTTAATTCTTCTTTCTAATGGAGATCGATTTCAAAAACAGATTGTTTTCATCATCAGTCAACTTCGTAGTCAAGGATTTCAGTTACCATGTTTTTCTTATGTTTTATTAGTATTACCAACATCTGAAAATGAAACAAACCTAAAAACAAAATCAAATGCTGGTATTTCAAAATTCATTATGCAATTTTAGTTAACTGATGGAAATTAATCATTTCTTCACACTAGCCCTATATAGACTAAGGTTGTTGACAGATAGTCAACATGAAAAATTCAATGCCATGGCCGGAATTTGAACCATGGATCTCCTGGTTTCCGTCCAGTCGCTCTAACCCATTGAGCTACCATGGCCAACGTGCCGTCCTGACCTCAAATTCTCCATTTGACTTATATATTTCCCCGGTAGACCATTAGGGCCTCTCGCATTAGAGGTACACCAACCTTGTAAGATACCAATGGTATCTTTTTTTTTTTATAAAAACAAACAAAACCAATCAATATCTAACAAGCCAAAGATAAAAAATGGAACATTTTAATTAAAAATCCAGAAATTATTCCAGAAATCCCACGTAAAGCTGCAGTAGCAAATTTTAGATTACTTACAGAACATGATTATATGGCCAAACACTTACACAGAATAGGAATTTATACAAGTCCAAATTGTCCTCTGTGCAACAAAGAAGAGGAAATGACTGAAGAACATCTTTTAACCTGTGAAGCCCTACCTGCCGAACCCACTACACAGAAATATTGGAGAGCAAGGGAGCTAATGGCTTCATTGCCAAAATCTAGCATTTAAAAACAACATATGAAAGAAAAACATTTTGTAAATATTAGTAATCCTGTTTTACCTAGAATTAAAACCCTTCCTAAAATTCATAAACCTGGAAATAAAATGAGACCTATTGTTAATTGTATAAAATCGCCAACTTACAATTTAGCTAAATGATTACATAAAAAAATTTAGTAATTTTAATAAATTGTTTAAGTATTAAATTCTGTTGAACTAGTACAAAAGATTGACAGTATTGTATTATCTATAACTGATAAACTTATTTCTGTTGATGTAACTGCCTTATTTCCTAGTATTCCTAGAGAAAAAACTTAATTTATTTTAAAAAGTGGTTGAATTCAATAAATTTACATGAGGACTTAATAGTTGAGTTTGTTAAACTTACTGATTTTTGTTTGGATCAAAATTTTTTCACTTTTAATGGTGAATTTTTTCAACAAACTTCTGGCTTAGCACTGGGTAATCGTTTCACTTTTTCTTGCTGATTTTTTTATGAGTTTTTTTTCGAAATGCAAGTCCTTAAAACTTTTCCTTTGATTTTTAAAACCTGGTATGTATATATATATATATATATATATATATATATATATATATATATATGTAGATATTTTTGCTATTGTTCCTGATAAACAAATTAACAACGCTTTAAAATTACTACATTTACAAGTTAAAGCTATAAAATTCACATTAGAAACTGAAATTAATGGATTTTTTCCTTTTCTAGATTTGAAGATATTAAGAAATAATAATTAATTAAATTTTGGTATTTATAGTAAGTCGACTCATATTGACAATTACATAAAAATACAAAAGAAGATTAAAAAATTTAAATATCAAAAAAATGTTAATATTTCTACCCTTAAAAAAAATAAAAGATGATTATACTTTTAAAAAATTTATTTACCATCCTTGGGTTAGTAGCATTTTCAAATTTTTTTTAAAGAAGTTGGTATAACTTTAGTTCCTCAAAATAAATATAGTATTAAAAACATGCTACTTAAACATATGTACTACAATGTTTATTACAATTACCGAAAGAGGGGTGAAAGGGGAAGCTGGTTGTATTAGTTGTCAGCTCAACCACAGAGCGTTGTAATTTGCTTACTGTTCCACAAACATTACCCCTTCTTCTCCGTAGAGGCCACTATGATTTCTTTGTGAAAAGGATAAAATTCCTAATAATAAAAATCTGGTATTTATCAATTTAATTGTTTAGATTGTGGTCAGGTTTATATTGTAAAAACAAAACGTAATTTGGAAACCAGAACAAAAAAACATTTTCGTAACATTAAGTATAAACAAACTGATAAATCGGCCATAGCCAATCATTTATGGTCATTTAACCATGACATAAATCCTGAAGTTAAATTATTAAAACAGTTAAATGTTCCAATAGATTTAATGGTTTGGGAAGATATTTATTTAAAAAAATAAACATTGTCTTATGAATTTTGAAATACCAGCATTTGATTCTGTTTTAAGTTAGTTTCATTTTCAGATGTTGGTAATACTAAAAAGAACATAAAAACATGGTAACCAAAATCCTTGACTACGAAGTTGACTGATGATGAAAACAATCTGTTTTTGAAATCAATCTCTATTAGAAAGAATTCCATTAGAAAGAGGAATTAACACCATTTTCTTAAGATAAGTGAAGCCTTTTGTTACAAATATATTCGTGTAATAGCAGTCTTTATTCTTATACATATCCACAGTGTTGACTTTTATCTGAGATTTACCGCACTCACTCTCACTCAGGTACTGACAGGCTGTTAACAGCCAGAAGGCTTTTGCTGCGTACCCACACAGGTTTTGGGTCTGACCGCAGGTTGAAAATTTTGATGATACAGGATTGGGTGGGATTATTGTGATGAAGAGATTTTGATGAGGTAGATTTTTGCTCCTCTGTTTATCGCACATTGCTGATGGAGCGAGTTTATAAGATTCCCCTAGTCGCTTGCGATCGTATTTGATATGCTGACAGCAGCTTTGAGGCCTCTCTCTACCAGCAGGTAAATATACTATTTGAGAGGCGGGTCGTGCCCGCATAATATAAAGCTGCATAATTTTGCGTAGTGAGTAGATACAATAACTGTTGTAGTACATTTTAATGAATGTGAACACAGTTATATGATGGATAAATAAAAAAAAACACCAGGCAATTTGGTGTTTCTCTGAAGATATATAACTCAGTAAATGATTACCAAATTAATAACAATATTAGTTTCAAAACATTTTAGTAAAGAATCAGATTTTTTTTTGTCCTTTCAATAGTGCCTGTCATATCAAATGATGAATGAGTGAATGAATGAAATGGGTGATATACTCAAATGAGTCCAGGGTCCCTAGAGCTCAGAGTTATCTGACATTCATCTTTGTTGGGTAAGGGAAAACCCTCAAAAAAAAACCTTATCCAGGTAACTCAAGCTTAGCGAGATTCGAACTTGAGACCCTTGAGTGTGAGTCACACGTGCTACCTCACACCACGGAAGTAGGCAAGGAACAAATTATATTATATAAATATAATATTTATTTATTTTATTTATTACTTCTAGATTGGGACCAGTCACTTTATAGCGTCTAGTGTCTCTCATTTTGCGAGTGACTGGTCCTTTATCTTGGAAATGTTCGATGCACTTATTGGTTTTAAGACATAAGGATACTAACATTAATAAAGACATTTTAATTAAGCGTGAGAATGACACAAAATTTATATCATGTACTGATAAAAACGTAAGGTGTTTGTGTTGCAAAGAAAAGTATGTCAATTTGGCGGTACCAGACACTTTTGACAACATTACGCTCCGAGGGACTTGTCTGAATGCCTTACAGAATTGCATAAACTCCTCTATGCAGTGGTTTAAATTATATTTATATGTTGCACCAATTTTAATGCCGGTACGAAAATATCATTCAACCATGAAGAGACGGTGCTCTGTCTTCATATCCATAGTGCTAACCTTAGAGTAGAAAACGTGCTACTTAAACATATGTAAAGTCTGTCTAGTCAACGCAAGTGCACGGCGGCCGCTTGCTTTGACGAACCCTCATAATCGTTTTACAACATGGACCCTCCTTCTGACGGTCCTCTCTGCAAGGTTGCAACATTTTAACATCACCGTCTTTTTCTAGAGTCTCTTTCTCTGTCTAAACAACACGTGCATTTCACATTGTGAAAAGACTGGGTTTTTATGAGAATCAAAATAAAGCACTCTGAAAATATTGTATTCCTATTATTGTCATTGTTACTACTACCTACCTACCTACCATTGTTAAATTTTCTACTTAGCATGTAGGCCTTTTCGTAATTATTATAATCAGTGCTATTAACTCACATAGATATAAGTGCCTCATTCCGACTTTCCATCACTCTCAGAGTCAGCGGTAATGATGAACCTGCTATCGTTAGATTGCTGATCCCGACGAATGTATTTTTCCTCTACTTTCTTTACATGCTGCACACAATTTTTCCACAGTTCTGCATCGATCCCTTCTACACAGCTTCTCAACAAATTGCAAATGCTTTCGCTGAGAGAAGGTGTTGCGTTTCTCTTGCACACTTCTCTTCAGTTTCGACCACACCATTTCTATGGGGTTGAAACAGCAGTGATACAGCGGCAACCTTAAAACTTCGTGCCTATATTTACGAGCGATGTGTTCAATCACGTAATCCTTGCCCACATTTGCCTTTTTAATTTCTGCCAGGAGTACAGCTTTAATAGGCAGAGGTTCAGGTATTTCAATATTATGAACCCTCATGTATTCGACTATATCTTTTAAGTTCGACATTGTAGGTGTTCTATATTTTAAATGCGAATGATAGCTAGCATTGTCCAAAACAATTATAAATTTTTCATTCCTTGGCAGGTTTGTCATAAGCCTACCATCAAACCACTTTTCAAACACTGCTGCATTCATGTCATCGTGACTGTCGGCCATTGCATCACCAATGTTTTTCGCAGTCTTTTACCCATCCCCCGGCACTCCCAGCATGAAGCACCATAATCCTTTTACCCCTCGACACAGGAGCAGGTAAGGTGTAAGCACACGAACAGTCGTCCCATCCTTTTCTCGATACGTCATGGGTATCGTACCAGGTTTCGTCTAAATAAATTATCTTGTGTCCATTACTGCGAAACTTCCTTAGTTTTGACAAGTATATATATCGCCAAGCTACAATTGTGCTGCATTCCATAATAACCCTTCTCTTATTCTAAGTGCAGTATTTGAAACCCAGCTCCATTAGAAGACCGCGCAAAGTGCAGCATCCATAAGGAAAATCACAAATTTCTTGCAAATGTGCAACCAATTCATCTAAGGTAGGCACTCTCCCTTTTGCATAGAAATTATAAATTTCTCGGCAAATTAAATCGCATGTGAAATTATCCACTTTAGAGAAACGTTTCCTTTTGTTTCCACACTTGGTCGGCATCTTTGGTATTCCTTTCGTCACAATTTTTCTAACTATTTCTGTGAATACCCAGAATTTTTGCAGTTTCACTACATGACTCCTTACCAAGATTATTTTTCACCACATATTTATATGCGTTCAAAACAAGCGCTTGACTTTGCTTAGAAAGAGTTCCCGTTATAACTTTGATTTTTGAGGCTTCTCCCCTAACATAACTCGGCCCAGCAACACTTTCCAATTCATTCACACTATTGTCTTCACTTTGATTTTCACTTGACTGAACGTTATCTACTACTTCATTTGCATTTACCACTGCATTTCCCTCCCACGGTCTCCACATCGTGACACACAACGAATGTCTGCACCTAATGAAACAGAACAACTGGAAGTTGGAACTTTGGCAACTGAGACTCCACGTGGAGTAGACATGCAACTGTCATTTTCAGAAAACCGGGGTTGCTATTGGTCCCCAACGTCAGTGTTCCATTTCTGAAGTGTGGAGATAGATTTATGACGGTCATTAGTAGGCGGGATGGTCAGGTCCCTTGAGGTCCCTTTGAGTGGGAACTCCACACACGTTAACTAAACAGACTTTACTACAATGTTTATTACAATTACCGAAAGAGGGGTGAAAGGGGAAGCTGGTTGTATTAGTTATTAGCTCAACCACAGAGTGCTGAAATTTGCTTACTGTTCCACAAACATTACCCCTTCTCCGTAGAGGCCACTATGATTTCAAGATAGACTCACCAGTCAGCTATGACGTTCTTGCTCTATTGGAGGGCGGGAAATCACTGTGTACTTAAAATTTAATATTTTTGGGAAAATTTATTTTTTGCTTAAGTAGTGTTGTGTTTGAAACAATACTGCAATGCATAAAAGCTTAGAAAATTATTAAGCTGGATAACTGTTTACTCTTATATGGAGAAAAAAGTATACTTAGGTGTATGGTATATATGTACAGGGTGCCTATAAAGTGAATATCCATTTTCATGTTCCAGATGTGCTACAACAAAATAAACTTATTTAGAGAGAGTAGCTAATACTGTTCAACATTTCCACCTTCATTGGCAACACACTGTTCCCATCGCCTTGTGTTTGCGTGGAACATGCGCTATAACTTTCATTTGCGCGAAAAAGTCCAGTGGAGTGAGGAGCCCACATGTGACCTGCAGCTCTTCCTATATACCTGTTAGGAAAGGTCTCATTCAGGTAGTCCCAGACAATGTTTGCATATTGGAGTGGTGCCTCATCATGTTGATACATGACAGAGGCAGGGATACCATCCTATTGGAACTGTGGCTCTAAGAACATCTGACATTAAACAGCCTCTGGACCTCAGCATAGGTTTTGCCTTTTTTGGTAATTTACGTCCTCCAACGTTAAGTTATATCAGACGATGAATGGAATGGGTGAAATGATGCTCAAATGAGCCCAGGGTCCATAGAGCTTAGTTACCCGACATTCATCTGAAAACCCTGAAAAAACCTTATCCAGGTAACTCACCCTGACTGAGATTCAAACTTGGGACCTCTTGAATGTGAGGCAGACACGCTACCGAGGCGGGCAGGTAATAGCTAAAGTGTTATTACTTGAGAGGAGCTGCAAGACAATCTGCATCAAAGATTTCAACAGATAGCTAATTATCTTGAATCCATAGGGCTTAATCATACCTACAGATGTGATTGGAGCACCATCAGCAGTTTTTGGAATAGTGTGTTCAAAGTGTAAAATAGGGTTAAGCATTGAGTTTCGTTCCATTTCATTTCTGCTAGACATGAGATACTATTTTTCCAGTAATTAATTTGCTATACTATGTTATGTTTTCTGCATTTCTGTGAATGTTATGTTCTAATACTTTAACTTATATATAAAGATACTGTTATGCATTGCTTCTTTTCAGTGCTTTATCAAATGTCAATATTCATTTATAATCCTTAAAATTTTTGGAGGGAAGAAAGAGCTAAGCTATTTCAACATTAACTTACAAACATAGGGATATTTATTACTCTAAATTCAGTTTCTACAGCAGAATTTATCAGGACATATTTCAGAGGCGGTTGTCTTTATTAGCCTAGATTCACTGTCACACTTCTACCTGTGATTTATAGGTAGTGGAATTTTGACTGGAGGTATTCCGAAATGACTCTTTTCACATGGAACATCAAAGTTTAATAAATTGCACTTGTTTTTTTGCGCAAATTTAATATCCTATATGAAAAAAATCTCATTGTACAGTATACTGCCAGATACATGCAGTTTATAAATTAGGAATGTTAGTTCCTGTAAATGCTAGCATTTTCAATGACTTCAGCAGTTATTTTGAAAATACAAATATTATTCTTACGCTCTATTTTATTTGAATAATCTTGAGGTGCAACAAATATAAATAGATATAAAGAAAAAAATTAATTCTGATACTATGTTAACAGTAAATGTAAACATTTTACAGCATCCTCAAAGCCTCCATGTTGCAGTTGCTTGAAAAATAGTGTACAAATAGTAGTCCACAATTTCATTTGATCTTGTTATTCTTAGCATTTCAGCTTAGCATCACCTCAGACATACATTATGCTAGTAAGGTAAAGATGTATAAATTAACAGTAGTCACTTTTTTAATTATTCTAATACAGATATTATATGCAAATTTGCAGGCCCAGGTTCAATTGTTCAAGAACTGTTTACAAACCCTAAAAGAAGAGTGACGGAGGATAAGTTTAGTGGCTATTCCAGCAGCAGAAATAGCTTCATTTGTCCAGTAAGCTATCTCATTAAAGATGTAGAATTACAACTGGGATAAGGTTTCTGCAGAAGAAGAGAATTTCTTCACTTTAAATTGGGCCCAAAATTTTGATTATTCATTTACATACCATAAGAACAACATAGACTGTCAAAGGTAAACACAGAATTACTGATGTGTTGGAAAATATGTGTACAGTTGTTTTACGTACATGATAGTGTAGATCAAAAATGAGAATTACAGTTGAACTGTGTACATCTCAGATTAGAATATGATCTGGCGAAATACAGCATTGTAAATTAAGTTGGAGATGGAAGTGTTTCACATTTCATAAAAAAAAAAAAAAAATGTATATAAATGTGCTTTACCAGGTGTTAAGAAAAACCATATTGAAGCTGTACATTGGAAAAGTTTAAGAAAATCTTTTAATTCTATATGCAGCATACTTTTTGGACTTCTACTGAAGCTATATCAAGCATGCACCTTTGTGATAAAAAAAGTGAATGCAGTAAATTGTTTCTGCAACTCAAGAATTATTCATTTACCTAATTATGGTACATATTCTGTTATACAGCTTAAGCAAGCAAGTGAAACCATTGTAATACTATGTTACAATGCTATTTGGTGTCTACAGAAAAATGTTCTAATTGTTTTTGGTTTGAGTAGAGCAATCCCAATTATTGCATTTGTAATAAAAGTTATAGTAAAGGTAAATATAAGTGGCTATTTGTTTTTGTAATTTTCTAAGTGATCGCAAATATTGTAGAATTTATTTGTATATCCTTAGTTTTGTTCCCTCCCTCACATTTTTTGGTTTTTACAAATTCTTCCTTGTGCACAAGTGGTACTGGGAGGTATGGTTCAGTTATTTATTATTATTATTATTATTATTATTATTATTATTATTATTATTATTATTATTATTATTATTATTATTATTATTATTATTAATTCAGAACAAAAATAATTATATGAAAAAATATAACTTATTTCACCTTTTCTGTATAGTATATCAAATGTATGTAACATACTGTTCCTTTGAAATCCCATTATAGCTGATGAAAGTTAAATGATGAGCACTGAATGTATTATATTTTAACATTAATAATAGTGGAAGATAAGATATGTACACATTATAAATGTAAGAGGTTAAAATATATATATACACATGTGTTGAATGATGTAAATATCAAGAAGATCAAAAAAGAAAATATGTGTGAATGATCTGAAAATATTTAGATAAGCTAGGAAAAGAACAGTTTTCTATTTTGTAATTAATCTCATGTTTATCCAAAGATTGTTGTAAATGATTCATATTTTGTTTATAATCTAGTAATAAACTCTCAGAAGGGAAGAATAGTTCCAAATGAACTTAATGACAAATAATAGAATAGGAACTTTTTACATTATGGTGAAACCTACATAGAAAATTTTGCATGAAGTTGATCATGGAGAGGTACAATTAACATAATCATTATTTCTCTTCAGTTATCTCAGAATAAAACGTTTTGAAATTTAAATTGTATATTAGAATAAATCATCAAATTAAAAAAAATATATATGTTTACTTTACTATCGCAATCCCCTAAATATTCTAATAAACACTGCATATTCTGCTGAAATTTTTATATTCAAAGCACATGTGAAATTTCAAGGATTTGTTAAAATTATATGTGGTAAAGTCAACATGAAAAATTCAATGCCATGGCCAGGATTTGAGCCATGGATCTCCTGGTTTCCGTCCAGTCGCTCTAACCCATTGAGCTACCATAGCCAACGTGCCATCCTGACATTAAATTCTCCAGTTGACTCATATATTACCCCGGTATATATTACTATATAGGGCTAATGTGAAGAAATGATTAATTTGCATCAATTAACTAAAATTATATGGTTTATGTGGTAAAGACGATTTAATGAACATCGATCATCTAACTGTATGTGAAACTCTCCAAAATCAAGATCTAGTCTCCAAATATTGGGAAGCAAGAAGAAAAATGATTTTACCAAATTCTGAGCATTAAATACACACACACACACACACACACACACACACACACACACACACACACACACACACACACACACACACACACACACACACACACACTAAAATTATATGTAATAGTTCCTACTTACTGAGCAAATTACCCTGGAATAATTTGCCGTAACACCTCATACTTAATAATTAGTCAACATGAAAAATTCAATGCCATGGACAGGATTTGAACCACAGATCTCCTGGTTTCCGTCCAGTCGCTCTAACCCATTGAACTACCATGGCCAATGTGCCGTCCTGCCACTTAATTCTTTATTTGACTTGTGAATTTCCCCTGTAAACCACTAGGGGCTCTCGTATCCGAGATACACCGTTTGTGGCGACTTACTATCGTAAGTACTTGGTAAGTACAGCCTGGGACACAAGTGCTTACGATAGTAAGTCGCCACAAACGGTGTATCTCGGATACGAGAGCTCCTAGTGGTTTACAGAGGAAATACACAAGTCAAATAAAGAATTTAGTGTCAGGACGGCACGTTGGCCATGGTAGCTCATTGGGTTAGAGCAGCTGGACGGAAATCATGGTTCAAATCACGGCCATGGCATTGAATTTTTCATGTTGACTCTAATTGTCAAAAACCTTAGCTAGTGTGCAGAAATGATTAATTTTCAGCAATTAACTAAATAATAATAATAAGAAGAAGAAGAAGAAGAAGAAGAAGAAATTGAAGAAGAAGAAGAAGAAGAAGAAATTGAAGAAGAAGAAGAAGAAGAAGAAATTGAAGAAGAAGAAGAAGAAGAAGAAATTGAAGAAGAAGAAGAAATTGAAGAAGAAGAAATTGAAGAAGAAGAAGAAGAAGAAGAAATTGAAGAAGAAGAAGAAGAAGAAGAAGAAGAAGAAGAAATTGAAGAAGAAGAAGAAGAAATTGAAGAAGAAGAAGAAGAAGAAATTGAAGAAGAAGAAGAAGAAGAAGAAATTGAAGAAGAAGAAGAAGAAGAAGAAGAAGAAGAAATTGAAGAAGAAGAAGAAGAAGAAGAAATTGAAGAAGAAGAAGAAATTGAAGAAGAAGAAGAAGAAGAAGAAGAAATTGAAGAAGAAGAAGAAGAAGAAATTGAAGAAGAAGAAGAAGAAGAAATTGAAGAAGAAGAAGAAGAAGAAATTGAAGAAGAAGAAGAAGAAGAAGAAATTGAAGAAGAAGAAGAAGAAGAAATTGAAGAAGAAGAAGAAGAAATTGAAGAAGAAATTGAAGAAGAAGAAGAAATTGAAGAAGAAGAAGAAATTGAAGAAGAAATTGAAGAAGAAGAAGAAATTGAAGAAGAAATTGAAGAAGAAGAAATTGAAGAAGAAGAAGAAGAAGAAATTGAAGAAGAAGAAATTGAAGAAGAAGAAGAAGAAATTGAAGAAGAAGAAATTGAAGAAGAAGAAGAAGAAATTGAAGAAGAAGAAGAAGAAATTGAAGAAGAAGAAGAAGAAATTGAAGAAGAAGAAGAAGAAATTGAAGAAGAAGAAGAAGAAATTGAAGAAGAAGAAGAAGAAGAAATTGAAGAAGAAGAAGAAGAAGAAGAAATTGAAGAAGAAGAAGAAGAAATTGAAGAAGAAGAAGAAGAAATTGAAGAAGAAGAAATTGAAGAAGAAGAAATTGAAGAAGAAGAAATTGAAGAAGAAATTGAAGAAGAAGAAGAAATTGAAGAAGAAGAAGAAATTGAAGAAGAAGAAGAAATTGAAGAAGAAGAAATTGAAGAAGAAGAAGAAGAAGAAATTGAAGAAGAAGAAGAAGAAATTGAAGAAGAAGAAGAAGAAATTGAAGAAGAAGAAGAAGAAGAAATTGAAGAAGAAGAAGAAGAAATTGAAGAAGAAGAAGAAGAAGAAGAAGAAGAAGAAGAAGAAGAAGAAGAAGAAGTTGAAGAAGAAGAAGAAGAAGAAGAAGTTGAAGAAGAAGAAGAAGAAGAAGAAGTTGAAGAAGAAGAAGAAGAAGAAGAAGTTGAAGAAGAAGAAGAAGAAGAAGAAGTTGAAGAAGAAGAAGAAGAAGAAGTTGAAGAAGAAGAAGAAGAAGTTGAAGAAGAAGAAGAAGAAGTTGAAGAAGAAGAAGAAGAAGAAGAAGAAGAAGAAGTTGAAGAAGAAGAAGAAGAAGAAGTTGAAGAAGAAGAAGAAGAAGAAGAAGAAGAAATTGAAGAAGATGAAGAAGAAGTTGAAGAAGAAGAAGAAGAAGAAGAAGAAGAAGTTGAAGAAGAAGAAGAAGAAGAAATTGAAGAAGATGAAGAAGAAGAAGTTGAAGATGAAGAAGAAGAAGTTGAAGAAGATGAAGAAGAAGTTGAAGAAGAAGAAGAAGAAGTTGAAGAAGATGAAGAAGAAGTTGAAGAAGATGAAGAAGAAGAAGAAGAAGTTGAAGAAGTTGAAGAAGAAGAAGTTGAAGAAGAAGTTGAAGAAGAAGAAGAAGAAGAAGAAGAAGAAGAAGAAGAAGAAGTTGAAGAAGAAGAAGAAGAAGAAGTTGAAGAAGAAGAAGAAGAAGAAGAAGAAGAAGTTGAAGAAGAAGAAGAAGAAGAAGAAGAAGTTGAAGAAGAAGAAGAAGAAGAAGAAGTTGACGAAGTTGAAGAAGAAGAAGAAGAAGTTGACGAAGTTGAAGAAGAAGAAGAAGAAGTTGACGAAGTTGAAGAAGTTGACGAAGTTGACGAAGTTGACGAAGAAGAAGAAGAAGAAGTTGACGAAGAAGAAGAAGAAGAAGTTGACGAAGAAGAAGAAGAAGAAGTTGACGAAGAAGAAGAAGTTGACGAAGAAGAAGAAGAAGAAGAAGTTGACGAAGAAGAAGAAGAAGAAGAAGTTGACGAAGAAGAAGAAGAAGAAGAAGTTGACGAAGAAGAAGAAGAAGAAGAAGTTGACGAAGAAGAAGAAGAAGAAGAAGTTGACGAAGAAGAAGAAGAAGAAGAAGAAGTTGACGAAGAAGAAGAAGAAGAAGAAGAAGTTGACGAAGAAGAAGAAGAAGAAGAAGAAGTTGACGAAGAAGAAGAAGAAGAAGTTGACGAAGTTGAAGAAGAAGTTGACGAAGTTGAAGAAGAAGAAGAAGTTGACGAAGTTGAAGAAGAAGAAGAAGTTGACGAAGTTGAAGAAGTTGACGAAGTTGACGAAGTTGAAGAAGTTGACGAAGTTGACGAAGTTGACGAAGAAGAAGAAGAAGTTGACGAAGAAGAAGAAGAAGAAGTTGACGAAGAAGAAGAAGAAGAAGAAGTTGACGAAGAAGAAGAAGAAGAAGAAGTTGACGAAGAAGAAGAAGAAGAAGAAGTTGACGAAGAAGAAGAAGAAGAAGAAGTTGACGAAGAAGAAGAAGAAGAAGAAGTTGACGAAGAAGAAGAAGAAGAAGAAGTTGACGAAGAAGAAGAAGAAGAAGAAGAAGTTGACGAAGAAGAAGAAGAAGAAGTTGACGAAGAAGAAGAAGAAGAAGAAGAAGTTGACGAAGAAGAAGAAGAAGAAGAAGAAGTTGACGAAGAAGAAGAAGAAGAAGTTGACGAAGAAGAAGAAGAAGAAGAAGAAGTTGACGAAGAAGAAGAAGAAGAAGAAGAAGTTGACGAAGAAGAAGAAGAAGAAGAAGTTGACGAAGAAGAAGAAGAAGAAGTTGACGAAGAAGAAGAAGAAGAAGAAGTTGACGAAGAAGAAGAAGAAGAAGAAGTTGACGAAGAAGAAGAAGAAGAAGTTGACGAAGAAGAAGAAGAAGTTGACGAAGAAGAAGAAGAAGTTGACGAAGAAGAAGAAGAAGTTGACGAAGAAGAAGAAGAAGTTGACGAAGAAGAAGAAGAAGTTGACGAAGAAGAAGAAGAAGTTGACGAAGAAGAAGAAGAAGTTGACGAAGAAGAAGAAGAAGTTGACGAAGAAGAAGAAGAAGTTGACGAAGAAGAAGAAGAAGAAGTTGACGAAGAAGAAGAAGAAGAAGTTGACGAAGAAGAAGAAGAAGAAGAAGAAGAAGAAGAAGAAGTTGACGAAGAAGAAGAAGAAGAAGAAGAAGAAGAAGTTGACGAAGAAGAAGAAGAAGAAGTTGACGAAGAAGAAGAAGAAGAAGTTGACGAAGAAGAAGAAGAAGAAGAAGAAGTTGACGAAGAAGAAGAAGAAGAAGAAGAAGAAGAAGTTGACGAAGAAGAAGAAGAAGAAGAAGAAGAAGAAGAAGAAGAAGAAGAAGTTGACGAAGAAGAAGAAGAAGAAGAAGAAGAAGAAGAAGAAGAAGTTGACGAAGAAGAAGAAGAAGAAGAAGAAGAAGAAGAAGAAGAAGAAGAAGTTGACGAAGAAGAAGAAGAAGAAGAAGAAGAAGAAGTTGACGAAGAAGTTGACGAAGAAGAAGAAGAAGAAGTTGACGAAGAAGTTGACGAAGAAGAAGAAGAAGAAGAAGAAGTTGACGAAGAAGAAGAAGAAGAAGTTGACGAAGAAGAAGTTGACGAAGAAGAAGAAGAAGAAGTTGACGAAGAAGAAGAAGAAGAAGAAGAAGTTGACGAAGAAGAAGAAGAAGAAGAAGTTGACGAAGAAGAAGAAGAAGAAGAAGAAGAAGAAGAAGAAGTTGACGAAGAAGAAGAAGTTGACGAAGAAGAAGAAGTTGACGAAGAAGAAGAAGTTGACGAAGAAGAAGTTGACGAAGAAGAAGAAGTTGACGAAGAAGAAGAAGTTGACGAAGAAGAAGAAGAAGAAGAAGAAGAAGTTGACGAAGAAGAAGAAGAAGAAGTTGACGAAGAAGAAGTTGACGACGAAGAAGAAGAAGAAGAAGTTGACGAAGAAGAAGAAGAAGAAGAAGTTGACGAAGAAGAAGTTGACGACGAAGAAGAAGAAGAAGTTGACGACGAAGAAGAAGAAGAAGAAGTTGACGACGAAGAAGAAGAAGAAGAAGTTGACGAAGAAGTTGACGATGAAGAAGAAGAAGAAGTTGACGAAGAAGTTGACGATGAAGAAGAAGAAGAAGTTGACGAAGAAGTTGACGATGAAGAAGAAGAAGAAGAAGTTGACGAAGAAGTTGACGATGAAGAAGAAGAAGAAGAAGTTGACGAAGAAGTTGACGATGAAGAAGAAGAAGAAGAAGTTGACGATGAAGAAGAAGAAGAAGAAGAAGAAGAAGAAGAAGAAGAAGTTGACGATGAAGAAGAAGAAGAAGTTGACGAAGAAGAAGAAGAAGAAGTTGACGAAGAAGTTGACGAAGAAGTTGACGAAGAAGTTGACGAAGAAGAAGAAGAAGAAGAAGAAGTTGACGAAGAAGTTGAAGAAGAAGAAGAAGAAGAAGAAGAAGTTGACGAAGAAGTTGACGAAGAAGAAGAAGAAGAAGAAGAAGAAGTTGACGAAGAAGTTGACGAAGAAGAAGAAGAAGAAGAAGAAGAAGAAGAAGTTGACGAAGAAGTTGACGATGAAGAAGAAGAAGAAGTTGACGAAGAAGTTGACGATGAAGAAGAAGAAGAAGAAGTTGACGATGAAGAAGAAGAAGAAGAAGAAGAAGAAGTTGACGATGAAGAAGAAGAAGAAGAAGAAGTTGACGATGAAGAAGAAGAAGAAGAAGAAGAAGAAGAAGAAGAAGAAGAAGTTGACGATGAAGAAGAAGAAGAAGAAGAAGAAGAAGAAGAAGAAGTTGACGATGAAGAAGAAGAAGAAGAAGAAGAAGAAGTTGACGATGAAGAAGAAGAAGAAGAAGAAGAAGAAGAAGTTGACGATGAAGAAGAAGAAGAAGAAGAAGTTGACGATGAAGAAGAAGTTGACGATGAAGAAGAAGAAGAAGAAGAAGAAGAAGAAGAAGAAGAAGTTGACGATGAAGAAGAAGAAGAAGAAGAAGTTGACGATGAAGAAGAAGAAGAAGAAGAAGTTGACGATGAAGAAGAAGTTGACGATGAAGAAGAAGAAGAAGAAGAAGAAGTTGACGATGAAGAAGAAGTTGACGATGAAGATGAAGAAGAAGAAGAAGTTGACGATGAAGAAGAAGTTGACGATGAAGATGAAGAAGAAGAAGAAGTTGACGATGAAGAAGAAGTTGACGATGAAGAAGAAGAAGAAGAAGAAGAAGAAGTTGACGATGAAGAAGAAGAAGAAGAAGAAGAAGTTGACGATGAAGATGAAGAAGAAGAAGAAGAAGAAGAAGAAGAAGAAGAAGTTGACGATGAAGAAGAAGAAGAAGAAGAAGAAGAAGAAGAAGAAGAAGTTGACGATGAAGAAGAAGAAGAAGAAGAAGAAGAAGAAGAAGAAGAAGTTGACGATGAAGAAGAAGAAGAAGAAGAAGAAGAAGAAGAAGAAGAAGAAGAAGAAGTTGACGATGAAGAAGAAGAAGTTGACGATGAAGAAGAAGAAGAAGTTGACGATGAAGAAGAAGAAGAAGTTGACGATGAAGAAGAAGAAGAAGTTGACGATGAAGAAGAAGAAGAAGTTGACGATGAAGAAGTTGACGATGAAGAAGAAGAAGAAGAAGAAGTTGACGATGAAGAAGAAGAAGAAGAAGAAGTTGACGATGAAGAAGAAGAAGAAGAAGAAGAAGAAGAAGAAGAAGAAGTTGACGATGAAGAAGAAGAAGAAGAAGAAGAAGAAGTTGACGATGAAGAAGAAGAAGAAGAAGAAGTTGACGATGAAGAAGAAGAAGAAGAAGAAGACGATGAAGAAGAAGAAGAAGAAGAAGAAGAAGTTGACGATGAAGAAGAAGAAGAAGAAGTTGACGATGAAGAAGAAGAAGAAGAAGAAGAAGAAGTTGACGATGAAGAAGAAGAAGAAGAAGAAGAAGAAGTTGACGATGAAGAAGAAGAAGAAGAAGAAGAAGTTGACGATGAAGAAGAAGAAGAAGAAGAAGTTGACGATGAAGAAGAAGAAGAAGAAGAAGAAGAAGTTGACGATGAAGAAGAAGAAGAAGAAGAAGAAGTTGACGATGAAGAAGAAGAAGAAGTTGACGATGAAGAAGAAGAAGAAGTTGAAGAAGAAGAAGAAGAAGAAGAAGTTGACGATGAAGAAGAAGAAGTTGACGATGAAGAAGAAGAAGTTGACGATGAAGAAGAAGAAGTTGACGATGAAGAAGAAGAAGTTGACGATGAAGAAGAAGAAGTTGACGATGAAGAAGAAGAAGTTGACGATGAAGAAGAAGAAGTTGACGATGAAGAAGAAGAAGTTGACGATGAAGAAGAAGAAGAAGAAGAAGAAGAAGAAGAAGAAGAAGAAGAAGAAGAAGAAGAAGAAGAAGAAGTTGACGATGAAGAAGAAGAAGAAGTTGACGATGAAGAAGAAGAAGAAGTTGACGACGAAGAAGAAGAAGAAGAAGAAGAAGAAGTTGACGACGAAGAAGAAGAAGAAGAAGAAGAAGAAGTTGACGACGAAGAAGAAGAAGAAGAAGAAGAAGAAGAAGTTGACGACGAAGAAGAAGAAGAAGAAGAAGAAGTTGACGACGAAGAAGAAGAAGAAGAAGAAGAAGTTGACGACGAAGAAGAAGAAGAAGAAGAAGAAGAAGAAGAAGTTGACGACGAAGAAGAAGAAGAAGAAGAAGAAGAAGAAGAAGAAGAAGAAGAAGAAGAAGAAGTTGACGACGAAGAAGAAGAAGAAGAAGAAGAAGAAGTTGACGACGAAGAAGAAGAAGAAGAAGAAGAAGAAGAAGTTGACGACGAAGAAGAAGAAGAAGAAGAAGTTGACGACGAAGAAGAAGAAGAAGAAGAAGAAGAAGAAGAAGAAGTTGACGACGAAGAAGAAGAAGAAGAAGAAGTTGACGACGAAGAAGAAGAAGAAGAAGAAGAAGTTGACGACGAAGAAGAAGAAGAAGAAGAAGAAGAAGTTGACGACGAAGAAGAAGAAGAAGAAGAAGAAGTTGACGACGAAGAAGAAGAAGAAGAAGAAGTTGACGACGAAGAAGAAGAAGAAGAAGAAGTTGACGACGAAGAAGAAGAAGAAGAAGAAGAAGTTGTCGTTGAAGAAGAAGAACGAAAAGAAGTTGTTGAAGAAGAAGTTGTTGAAGAAGAAGAAGAAGATGAGGAGGAGGAGGAGGAGGAGGAAGAGGAGTAGGATGGTGAAGAGTAGGAGGAAGAGGAGGAGGAGGAGGAAGAAGAATTTTATTGTCGTTGAGCTTTACAGCATTGGACAACATCAGAAGATACAATGCAAAGTACAACAATATGATACATACCTGTTTGGAATTGAATGAGGAATAGATTTTCTTGTAAGTTAAAAAGCCTTATGGTGTGTTAAAGAAAGGAAATTTTTTATGCATAAAACAGTAGAAAACATCATTGTGACTTACAAACAGAATCCATATTAAGTATAAGGCAGAGACATGGAGGTAGAGTATTGTAACTTCAGTTTTTTTTAACTATTACTTCACTAATGTGAACTACTTACAAGTTTCTTCACTTCACTTTTTTCATTGCATAGCGATGTAATGAAATAACACATAGTATAGCCTGTTAATACGTAAAATATGAAGCTATTAATAGTGAAGCAAACAAATATATACAAGTATGATTTGTAACTTAAAACTTCACTTTATAAGAAAAGTTTCATCATTTCTTTTAAGATAAGTGAAGTTTTAAGTTACAATTTATTATATTTTTATATAGTCTATTAATTCTGATTCACTCATGGAGCCACACAATAGCAAGTCTCTAAAATCTTGTAGTAGCAGCACTCTCTGCATGTAGCAGCAGTCCTCGTAAGGTCACTTAGAGAATAGCACTTCTCTCACACCAGAAATGCATTCTTTTCACTAACTCGCAAAAACACTTGCTTATGTAGCTCTTGCCAATTTCGAAAGAATGGTCTAGAATGTTTTGAAAGCGAGCAAAGGTAAACAGAGAAGACTCTGGCTATCTCTATAGTACACCTAATCTTTACACTAGGCAAAAGCACTACCACATCTGCTTATCTCACCAACTGCCCAACACCAATCTTTGGAGAAGCTTTGTATAAGCCACTGTATCACAGTATTTACTGGAAAATGTAGTAAAGGTACTTTGTATGAATGAGAGCAAGCAATCGTCTGCAGAAAACACCTTATTGTATAGATGTTGTTCTAGTGCATATGCTTATAGTGTGTTTCAATGGAATTTGAATTCAGCAATAGGAATTCACTCTTTTGTGTATGATTGTAATGAGACCCAAAGGAAAAGTTTTAGCTTTTCCTGATGTGCCATAGCGATTGCATCATTTGTTGCTCTGGGTGGCCCAGTTGGCTAAGTGCTAACCCATTGATCCCAAGATTGTCATTTAATATACGGCCCAGACTGATGGTTTTTAAATGTGCTTTAGAGTAACAGCAATGTGTTACGAGATTTGCAGCATGTAAAAGAACTGTAAGACAAAATTCCGGCACACTGGCAGTGCTGTATCCTGGCAGTCCAAAGCCTAATTAACAAAATACTTTTATCAGCATTGTTTAAATTACTGTATACACTTCATGTGTGTGTCAATGTAACTTAGGTTTTCTTTTATTTAATCTCCCAGCTTACATTTTGGATTACTATATTTCATTCATTGTCTTAATTCTGAGTTTTTAATTAGGTATTTGGAATAGTGATGGACACTTTTAATAAAGACTACCACTCATGGCAATACAATATTTTTCCATCTTGACAGCACAACCTTAATTTGTAGTCTGTAGGAGTAAGTATAGCTCTCTGTACTGGTAAAATGTGGTTGTGGCCTAATGAATAATAAGTGGAAAGATGTAAGGAACGAAGAATTCTCAGTACTCGTTAAAACTGAATTGCTTTATTGGACGATTTAAAATGACTTGCAGGAGTTCTTTGAGAAATGTCAAGCTTCTACTGAATGTAAATCAAATTTCAAGCATACATAGTTATTTGATGTAGGTTTTAAAAGGAGTGAAATAGGTGAAATGAAAAAAAAAAAAAAAATTACCACATTGTAAATATACGTATTGGTTTAAATGTTGTGTTAAACATAGTTCTCTACAGAATAGAGGTATAATATTCTAAAATCAATACAGTAAAAGGTTAAAGATGTAGGGGAAACATTACTGAATTCTCAATTATTTTCAGCTTGAGAACCTGAACTCTTAATGTAAGTTGTAATAGTTAATGTAAGATATGAAACATAATTGATGCATTTCCTTTCTTGGAAGTGTTGAAAACAGTGTTGTTATGATAAATTAACTTTAAAGAGAGTTGATTAAAGACACTAGACAACACTTACTTTTAATTTTTTTTTTTTTTTCCATCTGAAATTTCAGGCTACATTGAACTAACCAAATTATGCATAGAACAAAATTTCTTCCAGTTTCAAACAAAATATCACCAAACTTCAGGGTTAGCAATGGGCAACCCACTATCACCCTTCCTGGCCGATCTGTACATGAGTGCATTAGAAATAAGGATCAACAAAGGTTTCCCTTGGATGTTCAAACTCTGGCAACGATATGTAGATGACATCTTTGCAATAGTACCAAAAAAACACATCAGTGATGCACTAAAACTTTTAAATATCCAAGAAAAAAGCATCAAATTCACTGTAGAAATAGAAAAAGATGAGCATTTACCATTTTTGGATCTAAAAATAATGAGGAATAAAAACAGACTAAACTTTGGCATTTACAGAAAACCAACACAGACAGAAAACTACATAAAAGCTAATGGCTTCAACCCAAGATCCCACAAACAGGCAATCTTCAATAGTTTAGCACACAGACTGGTAAACATCCCTCTCACAGCAGAAGAATACAAAACAGAATACAACAAAATAATTGAAATAGCACAAAAAAATAACTTTCCCAAATCATTAGTGGACAAAAAAGTGAACTTAGCAAAAAAGAAGCTACTAAAGGAAACCACAACTCTCTCAGCTACAGAAACTAATATGATTTTCAAAAAATTCACTTACCATCCATGGGCCTATGATAAATTCAAAAAAGTCTTCAAAAAACAAAATATTCAACTAGCACCAGTCAACCATTTCACCTTAAAAAACCTAATTTGCTCAAACATCAAAGATGCCATTCCATCTAACAAAAAATCTGGTATATATCAAATTGAATGCAATGACTGTAGTCAAATTTATATTGGAAAAACAAAAAGAAATTTAGAAACAAGAGCAAAGGAACACTTTAGAAACATAAAATATAAACAATTAGAAAAATCAGCAGTTGCCACACATTTTTGGGAAAAAAACCACAACATAAATCCAGAACCAAAACTACTAAAACATACATCAGGAAAACAAGAACTATCCACATGGGAACAAATCTTCATTTCTAAAAATAGGAACAAAGTATTCAATTTCGACATCCCCCAGAAAGATTTGTTCAGCAAGTTCCTTGAACTGCCACCAGAGGAGACCTGTGACAAAATATCGTCAGCTACACCAACGAGAACCAGTCGAGAGCTGGCCGATGATAGAGGCAAAGCCTCAGAAACATGTTCCGGAAAAATTTAAAAGTAAGTGTTGTCTAGTGTCTTTAATCGACTCTCTTTAAAGTTAATGATTGATGCATGCTTACTTATTCTATTATTAAATGTTTCCAATTCAAGAGGTGAAGCCAGCTAAACCAACAATACTGAATAGGTTACCTACCAGCTCTGAGATGCACCAATAGATTAGTATGGCATTTGAACTTGAGAAATAAGTACTGTGATAATTGAGTAGACACAGTATTAGTAGTACCCACTAATACTGTGATTATTTTTATTTTCGCACACTTTATTCATGCTGACAATACAGGTATTTAATTTTCAAACATGAAGTACAAGAGCTTTTTTTCTAAATCTGGAACAGCAATTATGAACATTAGCTTATATTTTTAAATATAATAGTCAAGTTAACAATTTTTATTTTACTTTTAGTTTTAAAAAATTATGCACAATCAAAACTAAGACTTGTCTTTTACTACTTATGTAGTACTGACAAGAAATAGACAGGAATTATTTTTGAAAGTTTGTCAAACAATGCCCCTTAAAGTTTAAGGCACGTAATTGTTCACCTCTGAAGGACCAAGGTTTGCCATATTCATGGCTAGATGTAGTGTATGTGAACAGTTATATGCTTTCAACACAAATTTTAGGGTCATAGTTCGGTTACATGTGCCTGTTAAATGTTGAGAAAATAGTTCAGTTATATATGTTTGGAGGAATTTAGTGACAGTGACATCAAAATTAATTTCAGAAACTATTTGTAGTTGGTTTATTAATACTCGTCAGTTGGAAAGAGATTGAAAATGGAGGCGAATGTCTTTGAAACTAGTCTCTTATAAATATAAATAAGTGACGAGTATTAATAAACCAACTACAAATAGTTTCTGAAATTAGTTCAGTTATGTTGTAAGATTGTCATAACATTTACTACACTTATGTACTAGTATAGTCTAAGAATAGTAATCTGAGCAGTTGTTAAAAACTAAAAGTCTGCATGTAATTTAGGAAAATTAGAATTCATTATAAATACCCCCCCCCCCCCCCCCCCCCCCCCCCATTCAAGTAAGAAACAGTGGATTAGTTTAATATTATTCAGTTGTCTTCATACCTACTGATAACTTGTATACTTATTTTTATTAAAGCATAGCCCGAAATGTTACATTGTGATGTTTTGAACCATCTGCAACTGTACAGTTTATTATTGCATTCCTTAATATGTACATTCAGATCCCAGCAGAATGAGTAATGGCTTACAATCTCATTACAGGTAAGTGACCCAGCATTATATACATCCTAATATATTATGACAAAAAGGCAGATTAAATTTGCCTTAAACTGCTTTGTCACCCAAATTGTTATTGCAATGCTAACTTACAATCACCTTCCCTTTTACACAAATACACAGCTTTAAGACTTCCCTTTAATGTTTGTCTCTTTATCATGCACCAACTTGTGCAGCTAATCTGCAACATGCAGATTCACCTCTTACCAAAACTGCATGCAGATTCTGAACACAACTCCAATATTCATATGTAAACTTTTGCACTTCCTTACTTGTGAACTGCTTCCTGCACTGCTCCATGGCCTACTGACTCCTTACTGTGGAGCTTTGAATGTACCACACTTCTGTACATTGTCAGTCAACTCCTTCCCACGTAGCTACACTCATCTAATAATAGATTCTTCTTGAATCACCTGTAATATATTGAAAAGGTTGCAAAAGGTGTTTGTGTAGTAACAGCATAGCCTACCCCTACCTCGTAACCAGCTATTGCCCATCGAAAGGGAGTGGGTCTCTCTTGCGTCACCCAGTACTTGTTAGCAATGCTGTAAATTGTAGGATAATATCAGTGCCACCAGTGTGCCAGAATGTTGTCTTACAGGAGCTGTTATACAAGGGGCACTATTTATATTTTGAGCCTTGGCAACCCTGAATGTTGTAGGTATCATCTGACGTTTTCAGTGGAATGTTTGACCTTGTTGACCATAATCCACTTATTTAATTGACATTTTGCCAATAGAGCGTTATTTGTTTTGTTTAAATTAACTTTAAAATTGTGTCTCAATAAATTCATGGAATTAACTAGTAAGATGTTCGTGGAATGATTTATTATGACTTTCGATGTGGATTATCAAGACAAGTGTGCTCATGATGGTCGTATAAAATCAGTCGTGCCAGAAAACATTGATGTTGTACAAAAACTAATAATGCAAGATGTCATACTACACGTCAGATTGAGGCAATTGTAGGCATTAGTTCCACCAGCATATATAAAATATTGCATGATTATTTAGCCGTGAGAAAGGTTTGCTCTCATTGGATCCCACATAATTTGACACAATCTCATTAAGATGCTCATGTACAAAAATTGTCGATTGGTGTACAAAAATGCTCAAGAAATACAATAGAGGGGCTTCAAAAGACATATATAAGATTGTAACAGTTGACGAATCGTGGATCTATGCGTATGAGCTGGAACGTAAACAGCAGTTGACTGTATGGGTGTTTCAAGATGAAGCAAATCCAACAAAAGTCGTTTGCACTTGAAGCCTTTCAAAGCAAATGGTTGCCTGCTTTTTCAGCAAAACTGGCTATGTGGTAACTGTCTTTAGAGGAACATGAAACTGTCAATGCTGAATGGTATACAACCATTTGTTTGCCGGAAGTCTTCGGTGAAGTAAGGAAAACCAACAAAACTAAGGATCGTTCTAGACAATGCGAGTGCACATATTTCGTGTAACAACAGTATGGTTGGTTAGATGGTTACCAACATGCCCCTCACACCTTGGTTTTTGGGATAACCTCGCCCTACCACATGTCTGGACCCATTTCTCAGGTGGAGGTCCACTACCTCCAATAATAGGGTGATAGTGAAGATGACGGTGAGGCTAAAGGACCTACATCTTATACCATGGACTCCAAACCACATTGGCCACAGGGAACCCTTTACATGCGCTAGACAGAGGTGAAGGCGTGGATAGGGTTGACTTAAACTCGCCAACCCCAGAACCGGGAATTTAACTCGGGAGCCTTGAATGATACCACTGCACTATCGCTAATAACAGTTTTTGAAGGCCCAAAAAATAGAACTGATTTGGCACCCAATGATTCTTTTTGTACCCAAACATCAAGAATAAATTGCTTGGACAATGATTTTCATTGGCAAAAGCAGCAGTTGATGCCTTCAAAAACTGTTCTGGCGGTGTCTCAAGAACACTGGAGTAAATACGACTAATGGTTCAAACAGATTTAAAAGTGAATTGACCAGAAAGGAGATCATTTTGAAAAACAATCAAATGGTATTCAATCAGAAATTACTTTGTTTTAATTATTAGGTTCAAAATATAAATAGTGCCCCTTAGTACATGTCAGTAAATCTATTGGCATGGGGCTGTTGGTCTTGGACAGGTTTGAACCTATAATCTTTAGATCAGTAGGCTTACCAACTGAGCGATCCAGATCAACTATATACACCCATGGGCAAAGAAGTAGTAATATTGTGTTCATGGTACTGCAATGCCATGTTGCAATTGAACGGTTCTCTCCATATCCAAACAAATGCAAACATTTTGCCCTTTTCTTTTCTACAAAGTGCAATAAGGACATGTCACTGCATGTAAAATGTAGAATTGAATTTTTATTTGTAGACGCTCCTTAACTGTTGCAGTTCTCAAGGTCCGGTTTTTTATTGGTCATAAAAGCATGCATCATTTTGCTAAGAGGTATTTTTATCAGGTCTCTTGATACCCAAAATTCTTTCATGAAATTTGCAACGTAACTGTGTCACAGAAATGCTTTTACAATATACTGCAGGATAATAGAAAAAGATATACAAATTGAAATAGAAACCGTTTTGAAAAAAGAACCAGTAACATTGATAGTACTATTCTGCAACTAAAGAACAAAATGATAAACTAGATTTACTATCCAAAATTAGAATGCATAAAACTGAATCTAAATCAGTAAAAATCTTAAGTTGATTGTCAAGCTCTAATTACGGATTTACTGATAAAGAGAAACAAAAACTATTTAACAATAATTGGCAAGCCCACCTCAGCGTAGATGGTAGCATGTCTGCCTCACGTTCAAGAGGTCCCGAGTTCGAATCTCGGATAGGGTGAGTTATCTGGATAAGGTTTCTTTCCGAGGTTTTCCCTTATCCTGATAGATGAATGTCAGGTAACTCTAAGCTCCATGGACCCCAGATTCATTGAGAATCATTTCACCCATTTCATTCGTTGTCCAATATGACTTAACAATGGAGGATGTAGATTGCAACAACAACAAAAAATAATAATAATTGGCAACGATGGAGTAGTGGATTGTTAAATTGGTTTTGGAACATAAATTTTTATGGACCAAAACTAAACTAAAAATAAGAAATTGCTTCTCAGTTAACTTTTAATTTGGAGGTTTTTATAAGGAACAGAAAAGTAAGAAAAATGAAAAAGGAGTAGGGAGCATACAAAAGGGGAAGAAAAGAAGTATATACTACAGAAGAGAAAATGTATTATTATGGCTGTACATAAATATAAAAGGAATTTGATATAACAAGGAATTTCCACCATAATGGTAAAACTAACTTTCCTATGTAGAATGCCATTGCCTGGATCGAGCTGCAAGAATTTAATAGATGCAATGATAATTTGGTATGAAAGAAATTTTCAAAAATGTCTTACTTTCAAGGCAGAATTCTTCATAATTACAATGAAAATTAGTCTGTTACGTTCACATTAGATTTAATTGAGCACTCAATATTCCAAAAATAAAATTAGAAGAAAATTAGCACCAAGGACACAATTGGAGAACAATTTTATCACAAATGGAAATTTAATCGTAACTTTTTGTCACAAATAAAATAACAAAGAACAGGCAGCAAACAAAAATAAGACCTGAAGCTTTCCAGGCAACGAAGGTGTTTTGTATTTGTTTATATTTGTGTTATATCCAGTGATTTATTTGTGGTTATAACATTTAATAAATATCCTGATGATGGGAGAAGTGCACACTCCCGAAACTTTGATTTCTAATCGTCTTTTCAGCTGGCTTGCTTCCCGAGAAGGTGAGCATGCAGCAGATGAAAAAAATTCCCATTGTTAATCTTAACACAGAAATGAACAAATAATTAAGAGTTGATTTAGAGAACTAACCAAACAAGAACTTGAAACAGGAGCTAAAAGTGTTTAAACCTATGGGAGACTATATATGAGGTCTGTTCAAAAAGTATTGCAATCTTTTTTTCAAAAAGTATTTATTTATTTATAAATATATGTTTTGTCCCCACCAGATATACCTTTGTGCCAACGTCTTTTCCAAATTTCGAAGCACTTTAAAAAAATCGTTTTTTGTGATCTTGTTCAGCTCTTCCAATGCCGCCTTCATCTCAATCGTGGCGTAGCGTCGTCCTTTCATGGGCCTCTTCAGTTGTGGGAACAAATAGAAAAGGTCACAGGGAGGGGCCAGGTCTGGGATGTACGGCGGCTGCTGCATCATAAGTGTGTTGTTTTTGGCCAAAAATTCGCACACAAGCAACGATGTTTCAGCAGGGGCGTTATCATTGTGCAAAAGCCAATTTTGGTTCTTCCACAATTCCGGGCGTGTCTGACGGATTGTTTCGCGCATTACTTGCAGGTAATATTCCTTACTGACCGCTCTACCCTTTTGGAAGAACCACGCTCCTGCAATTGAAGAAAACTGTAAGCAAAACCTTCATATTCGACCGAACTTGGCGCGCCTTTTCGGTTTTGGCTCGTGTTGCAGCATCCATTGGGAAGATTGAGCTTTAGTTTCCACGTCATGACCATAAATTCGTGATTCGTCACCAGTTATCGCCCTCTGGAGCAAATTTGGGTCGTCGCAGATAGAGTTCGACAGCTCCTTAGCAATATTAATGCCATGGTGTTTTTGGTAGAAACTGAGCAACTTTGGTACGAATTTTGCAGCGAAAGGTCTCATGCTCGAATCATTGGTCCAAATCGAATGGCACGAGCCAGTGACATGTTTACGTCCTCAGCAACTTCTCTAACGGTGATTCGACTATTGGCTAATGCTATTTTCTTCATGTCAATGTTTTCGTCTTGTTGACGAGCTCGGGCGACCGGGATGCTCTTCGTCGGTCACATCTTCTTGACCCTCTGAGAAGTTTTTGTACCACCGATAGACATTGCTTTGGTCCAAGATAGCTTCACAATATGCCACAGTCAACATTCGGAATGCATTCGCGCTCTTAATTTTGTTTTTCACCCAAATATAGATACTAATTCATTCCATTTTTGGAATAGACAAAATTCGAAGACGAGCCAAAACACGTCCAAGCAAAATAGCTGTCAGCAATTAACTGAACGTTGAAAATGGCCGAGTTTGTCAACATAAATAAGGGACATCAGTACCAACATAACACCACAAAACAATCGAAAATTTGCAGCCCGCGAAAATTAAAAATTCACGATACTTTTTGAAGATTTCGTATTATATATTATGATGGACATTAGTGCAGAATCTAAATGTAGTTCTAAATCACTCAATGTAATGCCCAGAAAGATAAATTATACTGGTCGCCAATCTAGAAAGTGTTTCGTACGGAGAGAGAGGCGACGTTGCCGCTTATTGCTGCCACGTAGAGAGCGCGATAGGATTACGCGTGCGAAGGTGATTCAGTTGCGACTGCAATTGGTATTATTATTATTATTATTATTATTATTATTATTATTATTATTATTATTATTATTATTATTATTATTATTATTATTATTATTATTATTATCATCATCATCATCATCATCATCATCATCATCATCATCATCATCATCATCATTATTATTATTATCATCATCATCATCATCATTATTATTATTAATTATTATTATTAAATTATTTATAATGCTGTACATAAAGACAATAGTACAGTCGTGGATCTACATGGAAACGCTAGAACATGCAAGAACACAATAATGTAAAAATCATCGTAACAAAAGAGGATACCTGTGACATTTTGATGCTTATTGAAGTGGGAAAATGCCGCTTATATAATTTTTTCCGGGAGTTTCTAATTTATACCCCAATGTCTCTGTTCTTTAAAATAGTTTTCTTTCCCCATCTTAGCCTTAATGCCCTTACTGATACCTACAGCACGGGAAGTCCTATCAAGCACTTCGAGAATGGAATACTAGACTCCCCTTTCAATTTCTCCTCCTCGAAGTATTCTCTCGCAGAGCATATTATTTCCCGTATATGTCCTTTAATTGGAATATCTTTACCAAATACAGTTTTATTTGGATCCCGAGCACGTTCAGGTTTTCGCTTGTCACTATATTTAGACATAATTAAATATTCATTAAACACAATTGCAAATGATCACAACACGCGCACAGATACATGAACTCACACACACGTAAACGAAGGCAAATTGCCACAAATAAAATACAAAGTAACTTGCCAGTACAGGATCTCTGTGAGGGCATTCTGTTTATGCAAGGTTATCAGAAGAGAAACAAAAACCAAGGTATTGTATTTACTGCAGCGTTTGTGTAACTCGCTTGCCCGCAAGTCATGCTAAGCAAGTATTAGAATATCAGCAACCAAGGTTTAGCGTCTAACGATATCATGGAAACGTCTCGACTCTAATTGGTCCCTCTAATCATTACCATGTCAACCGTTATGACGTAATCATCCCCTCCCATTTATTTAGAGCGTTCTTCCATGTGGTTACTGACAATCACATTCTAGTTTGGCGACCAGTACAGTAATAATGAATTTTCTTACTGCAATAACAACTAAATTTTACCTTATCAAATAGTTTAGTCTTCACCGTATATGATCACGTTTTTTAAATATTACTCCTATAAGTAATTCTATTACAACAGCTTTATCACACTGATTTTAAATCACTAAGTCTAAGGGCTTGGTTCTTTTCAGTCATCGTACTGTGTTGCTATTTTCTAGCATACGTAGTACCTGAGTTTTCATGTGCACGTAACCGTCATTCGTGTTTAACCGCAGCAGCTTTAATTTCTTCACTGACAAATGCTATATTCAAGTCCCTGTGGATAGTCATTGCGTACATACCAAGGTTCTTTTACTATAGCCCTTAGCATGGGCGTAGCCATGATTTAGTTTTTTGGGGGGAGGGGGTTATTTTTAAGTAAATAAAACAACAAAAATATACTTACATGAAATTTAATATCTATATATTCATCGGAAAAATTGCGACATATTTATACTTAACTTTACATGAAATGCTTAAATTAATTTCGTTCAGCTGCATCAATTTCTGTTCCATAGTGAATGTTCATTAGAGCCAAACCATTAAGTCTGTTTTCACTTGTAGTGTTTCGTAAATAATTTTTCAGTCCCCTTTGGCTCGAGAAAGACCTTTCTGGGGTAGCAGTGGATACAGGAATGGTAGCCAAGATTTGTGGTAATGTTTAAATATTAGGATAACGTTTTTTATCGCACATGTCTAGGCATTCCAAACTAGATTTCGCGGTAGGCGAGATACTTGTCATCACTGTTTTCCATACCTCAAGTTCTGCTTTAACCACTGATATGTTGCTTTCGAGAAGCAGTGACGAGTACATGGAAATTGCTTCTTCATTTTCAGAAATGGCAGTGAAATTTGAGGGTAGCACACCAGATAATACTCATACTACTTTACGATGTTTGGTAAACCTTTCAACCAACTGTTGAACTGTATGATCAAGAAATGAAATGAACAAATTAATTTTGTAATACGTGCATACATCCAATGCAGGAATGTTCGGTCTATTTAATTGTCTTCCGAAGCCGACGACGCGTGGCATTCGCAGTATACCACCATTTCCTTCCAGTAAAACCTTTGCGTCTTCATAGAGATGAAGATATTCGACGTCAGTGTTGTTTCTCAGGAGTTGTAAGACATTAATAATGCCGTGATAAGATCGATGTCAATTGTCTGTAATTGTTGTAATAGCTCATAACTTTTTGATGAATGACTAAACACATCACAAAATCCGAAGCGAAGCGTACTTAGCAATTGGGCAGCTTGTTGCGATGTTTCCATATTGTGATTAAATTGGAGTTCTTCGAGAGCATTCACAATCGCTGAATAAATTTCCCTGAATCTTATAACAGCTTCATGTTTGTGGACCCACCCTATTCCACACATTGAGAGCAAGCTTTTTCGGTTACCGATGGGTAGTAGCTCTTGAATTTTTTCTTTCAACAAAGCAATGCGTTGAGCAGAATGTCAAAAGTAGGAACCAACAGACTGCACAATCCCAAACTTATAATCTCTGGGTGGGTTCCATAGCGTTTTTAAAATTTTGACTTTAGAATATTCATCCAAGATTTTTTTTCTTGATTTGCGTAAAAACCAACATCCAAATTAGCTACAGTTGCAAAAGGTAAGGTAACAGGAAAGCTGGTGTGTTGCAGACTAGATGAAGATTCGGCAGTGGAAGGTATCGAACAGGGCACCAGCGGCATGGCAGCGATTTTGACATTCGGTATAGTGCTTGAGGTCGAGCGCCCGCTTGTCATCGCAGTCTTCCTATCAGCATGCAAGGTAGCTGAAGTTTTGATAGCTGAATCCAAATTTGTTTCTTTATTAGAAACCCCTTGACTACACTACTTTTTCCAGTAGTCCATACCTTTAAGTTTATCACCCTTCTTTTTTCCCCTCCATTTTTCGACAATAGTAATGATTCACATTCACGTATCTATCCTTAACAAGGTCACCTAATAACACTGCACGGTACACTTAATTCTCTTCACTATTCGTTCACCACTTTTCACTTTTATTCGCTTCGAGTTCGCATGGAACAATACTGCCGTAAGAGCCAAGAGCGAGAACAAGTCGTTCGGGTGCTCCCGGGCGGTAAAGTTCAAGTTCGGGTTTTTATTTTCAGTTTCATGGCCTGGTGCCGGTACAAAGGGGCCCGGCTTACAGGCTAAAATTTTCATTGAGGTTATATTTTGGGAATTAAATTCTTATTGTCTACGTGGGTATATATAGAACCCATACGGCGACCTTTCTTAGCCCACCGAGAACAGTTTTATTAAGTTAGTGTCTTTCAGTGTCCTTTTTTGTTATGTACAATATTTACACGCGCTTATTTTGTACTTCTATTTACATACACACACACTTCACTATTTACACTGCTCCGTGCGGCAGCATGCTGCTGTCTCCTGGGCTGCTTTGGCGGCGGCCTCTGCATATGGGGAAGCGCGGTCACGCGCCGCTTATATAGCAGCCCAGTAGCCGTCTAGAAACTTCCATAATGCTTCGCTCATTCCGACCGAGGGGCGCGGCGAATAATCGAGAAACAACGCAGTTCCCTTACAATACAAAATGGTCCGACTACTCGACAAGAGATGGCGTTACTGTGCGCAACGTCCACTAGTTCGGATATATATTCAATTAAAATGTAATAATTTAATTCTCTTCACTCTTTGTATTTTTTCGGTATAATATTAGGTAATATTTGGCTTATTTCGGGGGTGGGGTTTGAACCCCCAAACCCCCTTGGCTACGTCCATGGTCCTTAGTACCTTATTCTGAAACCTCATGAATGATTTCGGCATTCGGTTTCAGCACTTGTTTATAAATCAACAATTTGTTGTTTTGACTTAGATCTGAGTAATGTCCCAGTAGCCAATACAAGTTTCTTAATCTTATATCTACTTCACTTCTTTTCCTTTTTACATGCGATTTCCATTTGAGCTTTTCATCTAGTACCAGATCTAAATATTTTACCTCTTTTTCGTAGGGAACAGTTTTTCCATTTAGTTCAATGGGTCCTTGTTTTTTGTTTTGTTTTTTAATTTAGGTACGTCCTTTAACTTTTTAAGTCATATCGGACGGTGAATGGAATGGGTGAAATTATGCTCAAATGGGCCCAGGGTCCATGGAGCTTAGAGTTACCCAAATTCGTCTTTTAGGATAAGGGAGAACCCCAGAAAAACCCTTATCCAGGTAACTCGCCCTGACCGAGATTGGAACTCGCGATCTCCTGAACGTGAGACAGACATGCTACCATCCACGCTACCGAGGCAGGCTTTTCCTGTTTGTGAAGTTTATATGGACTGACTTTGTTTCATTTAATTTTATTCCCCCCCTTTTTTTTGCCCACGTGCTGACTTTGCTTCTTTTAAAATTTTTCTGTAGCCTCTTGAACAGTGTCACCCACTGACATTACTGCTGTGTCGTCGGCGAAAGTCGCCATCTCAGTACGTCTCATGTATACAAGATTAATATAGGTCAAAGGACACTGACTGTGGCACTCCCGCAGTGATATCTTTAAATGCAGAGTATTCACGTCCTTATTTAACTCGGAATGTTCTAATTTTTGAGATAGGATTGTGAAATGTGTAGTGTTTAACGCCCACTTTTACTACATACGGCACCGCAGGCGGTGACACTGATGATATATGAGATGAAGATGGAGCACCGGTGGAATGAGATGGCGGGGGAAACCGGAGGTCCCGGAGAAAAACCGCCCCAGCGCCGTGTTGTTCACCATAAATCTCACTTTGCGATCACCTGGAATCGAACCCGGGTCGCCTTGGTGAGATAGGATTGTAAGATTACACTGAATTCTCCAGGCAGATCTCTCTATAATTTAAAAAGAAGGCCTTTATTGCATACTTTATCAAGGGCCTGAGATAGCCTAAAAATTCGCTTGCAAACACTCTCTTTTCTCCAAGAGTTCTTTCAATTATTTCCACAATTCTTTGAGCTTGTTTCATGATATATGTTTGCTTTGAAAGCCAAATTGATGTAGTGAAATGACTTTGCGTGCCTTAAAGATGGTCTATATCTTCCTTGGACAACAATGTGGCTATATAAACCACTCATGTTCCATCTGTATGTGGAACAGTCGGGCTAGGCATCTTCATTGGGAAAACGTGACGGCCTTCAAGAGAACATACGACTGTTGGTGCAACGAACTTTGGTTAATAGGTAAACAAATCATTCACCCACCGCTCCATATTACACCAGGCCTCGTTAAGCAATTTGTGAAGGCATTTGGCAGAAATTCTGAATGCTTTAAATACATTTGCAGATCATTCCCTGAACTCAGTTCTGAAAAACTTAAAGCGGGAATCTTTGATGGGCGTCAAATTTGCAAGCTTATCAACGACTTAGATTTCAGTAAACTCATTGTTGCTTTTCAAAAAGGTTTTTTTTTTTCACCGTAACTTTTAATAATGTTATTTAAAACTATTCAACATCAACTACATAAGAATAACCAAGGAAACTATATAAAAACAATATCTCTTTTCTCTGAAAATCGATTTTCGCACAAGATGTAACTCTCGTTCTCCACATTCTCCCACCCTGCAAAAGGCAGTTTTGCAACACACACATGAATTCAAATTAATATTCTCGAAATTAATTTACATTGAGTTCTTAGATGTGCCAATATAAGTCTAGTTTACTGACTGGTCTAACAGCACCACAGCGAGTTTTGAATTCACTCTCCGTTTCAGTTCCGAAGTCACTACTAGGGACACGTCCTTGGACCATTTGGGGTGGTGAAGGGTTAGTGGTATCCTTGTCCAGACAGTTTATCTCTAAAGAATGAAGTTGCTGTACTGGACGTAACAGGGCACCAGTTGCAGTCTTAATTCTAACCAGACTAGTCACATTGTCTCTTCCAGGGAACAGTTCCACAACTCTTCCTTAGGGCCAGTTGATTCCTTTCTTGTCGTTACTCTCCACCAAATACGATGTCTCCAACTCGAAGGGACTCTGGTTGCTTTTGGCTCCGGGGTCGTAGAAATCCCAAGTATTCTCGTTTGAAGCGATTTCTTAGACTCTCTAAAACAACTTGCAGATAATTCCAACAGTCGTTCAAAATGCAGGACTGAACTTCCTCTAAGTCAGTCACATCATTACCCTTTAGACTCTGTAGGAACATGTAGAGGCTTAGACGCTTGAGCTCGTCTTCAGAAACGTAAGTTAGGGGCCCGTTGTTCATCAGATACTCACAGTCGCACAAAAGAGTACACATTTGTTCATAATATAAACAAGCGTTGCCCAGATTACGACGTAGCAAATTTTTTAAAATCCGGATCAGCCTCTCCCAAAATTCTCCCCACCAGGCTGCCGTGGGAGGTTTCAGCTTCCATGTAATTTTCAGAAACCTACACTTCTTCTCTTTTTCAGTCCAACATAATTGTTGCAGGGCTCTATGAAGTCCTGTAAAATTCGTCCCATTGTCCAAATAAATGGTATCCACTCTTCCTTTTCTTACTCAGTATCTTCGTAGAGCTTGGGCATAAGCATAAGCCATAAGTGATCAATTCCAGGTGAATGGCCCGATAATCAGCACAAGTGAAAATCACAATCCACGCTTTTTCTGCACCTCTTAGAAATAAAGGGCCTGTTAAATCTGTACCAGTGATCTAAAAAGTACTCAGTGCCTTCATTCGGTCTTGTGGTAACGGAGGGAAAGGTGCCTCCAAGGCTCTAGTAGAAGTACGACGACATCACATATCTCGTCACAACTGCGGCCACCGTTCTTCTTCCTCTAAGAATCCAAAATCTTTGGCGCAACAAAACAAGTAATGTACCTATGTGTCCCAGCATGACTATGAAAGTAGTTACATTTTTTCGATCATACTTTCAACCATCATGTGTCTTGATGGAAGTACGGTAGAATAGGAATATTCTGGAGTGTCGTCGTAATTAGCAACTCTTGACTTCATGCGAAAAATTCCTTCCTGATATGTGAACACCTTCAACTGCTCCTTTATTTCTTCTTCGCGAAGAGTTTCACTCTGGATGAGGTAGAAAAGCTTCTTTCCGCCTTGAGAAATATTTTGCTACCAATTTATGTAGGTATATTAACTCTGTGATTACTTTGTTTAAATCCAAAAATCCAAGCTACCGTATTAACAATTCTTATGTACCCAGAGAATCTTGAACTTAATTTCAGTAAGATCGTTTCCACCACTGTGTTCTTGCTATAGTTGTTTTCCTTCTCTCCCTGTTGACTTATTCCAACACTGTTCAGAACAGTTAAAGACATATTCTTCTTCTTTACTTTTGAGCCAAGAGGAACCCTCCTACCATCTAGATCTCCAAAGTTGTTTTGGTTAACATCCTCTAGACAGCAGGTCTGCTGGATTGAGTCTGCCCGGAATGTGTCCCCATTAACTAACCTCAATATACTCATGGTTCTCATTTATCCGATTCTTTACAAACACAAGCCGATGCCCATTTTTATTCTATCCAAGTTAAGACTACTGCTGAATCAGACCAAAATACAGTGTGTAACTATCACGATGTAAACATCAAAGACTCAACCTAGACGCTCTAACTCCAAGGAGGGCACCCATCAGTTCGAGGCAAGACAGTGTTAGTTCTTTGAGAGGGGCCACTCTAGATTTATCCATCAAAAGGCTCAGTTTCATTTCATTTCCATCCTTTGTTCACAGAAATATACAACAACCAAACGCCTTTTTGCTGACGTCAGAAAATACATGCAATGAGCTATTGTGCTACAGGAAAATCCTTCTAGATATCTAACAATAAAGTAGTTACTGTACCTACTGGTTCCATTGACGGACTTCTTCACAATTACCTTCTAGTAGAAGCTCATCCCACTCTATCATCTTCTGCCATGTCTTCTGTAGAATTGAGTTTGGTAATAAGGGTTACCGGGGCCGCAAAGCCCACCGGATTAAAAATACTTTCTGCACGCTAGATAGTACCACCCTTCGGGTTACTAAACCTCTAATTGTGCTGAACTTACATCCGAGTTCATCTATGCCACAATACCATCAGAGGCCTAAGAAATCTTCAGTTCTACCAACACTACAATCTACGGAATTTACCCATCCCCTCAAATTGAAACCTGCAGATGACAACTCTTGTGTCTTTAAAATAAAGGACTCAAACTCTTCCTTTGAAATAACTCCAGTAAGACGCTTGTCCACGTAAACTTCATGTTTCATCTTTGCAGCTGCTTCTTTCAAATGAGTTGGAGCGCCATCCAGGTGGTGAATCTGTACTGAAACCAATAAGAAGGGATTGGAATAGACACCAAAGACTACCCTGTAGTGTCTAAAAGTTGTGACATTTCCATTATTTCACCAAAGAAAACGAAGCACATCCCTATCATTAGGATCAATTATAATCTGCAGGAAGGCCTTCTCTATATGAGCAGAATCGGAAATTGGTTAGTACGGCTGGAACAAGGTCATTGAAGTTTGGTACAGATTCTAGAAAATTATTCATGGAATTGTCATTTCTGCCCTTGTTAGAAGCTTCAAACTGTGGTCTCATTTTGTGTAGTGCCACTGTATTTTTAGCACAGGTCTATGAGGCAGATAATGTGTAGGTCCATCCAAATCCTCGTTTTCAACGACTTCAACGATCCCTTTGCTAACCCATTCCTGAAACACTTCATCACAATCCTGAAATTTCAGCATTCCTCGTAACTTCCTTGAAGTGCTCAACAGTCGTTTCGGAGTAACTTCACGGTTTGTTTCTAACGAAGTACAACCGTCAGCCCAGGGTAATTTAACAATGTAGCGTCCAGATGCTTCTTCTCTCTTCTCAGGCTTATTGAAAAACATCTTGATCTCCTGTTCTTTTCTTTCCCTATTTACCTGTTCGCCAGGTTCTTGTATATCCATAGCGTCAATTTCTTACAAATCTGCTACTCTTGTTGATCAGGTCAATGTATGTATAGCGTAAGACGAGATAGTTGGTGAGGTTATCTCAGAAGAGTGTCCACCCCAAAAAAGTTCTCACAAGTTCTATACTCTTGTGTATATGTACAAAGTATGGCGTGATTATCTGAACGCAGACATCAGCTCCTAATATAACCTGTGTATCACTAACACTATTAAAATCATTTTGTCTAACATCAGTAAGTTCAACTCCCTTGCATTTCAACAGATTAAACAAGGCAGCATCAGCACTATTACAAATAAAATCAGAGCCTAACACTGTAACCGCACATCTGCGTTCTTCGTTCACACCCAACAGAGTTATTTGATAAGACTCGAAACAAACAGGTGCTGTTTTCCTACCTCCAAATAATTATTGACTTAGGGTTAACTTTCCTTTTTGTTGCAACTCTAACTTCTTAGCACAAGACTTACTGATGTAGCTCTTCTGCGATCCACTGTCACTTGCAGACTTAGCAACTAAGTCTGCAGATAAATCACATGTTCTTCATTACTGCCTGCTATCATGGAAACTGCATTTGAAGCAGAATCACCTTTAGTTTTATCTAAAGTTCTCTTCACACACACACACACACAGACACACACACACACACACACACACACACACACACACACACACACACACACACACACAAACACACCAAAGCGTAATGTTTCCCTCTGCAAAATGGATACTTCAAAAACATTTTACACTTAGCACTGACATGCCCTGTAGGTGGCACCTAAAACAAGCTCCAATTTTCTTTAAAATTCCATGGCGTCCTTGTTACGAACAATGAATAGCTACAGCACAGTCTTGAGAAGAATTCGTGGTTCTGCTAAAAAATACACATGTTAATTTTCTGTTGTTCCTGTTTCCCTTACTAACTGAAACATTCTCTACTGAAATTAAAGTAGCCGCGGAAGGTACTTTCTTCTTCTTCTTCTTCTTCTTCTTCTTCTTCTTCTTCTTCTTCTTCTTCTTCTTCTTCTTCTTCTTCTTCTTCTTCTTCTTCTTCTTCTTCTTCTTCTTCTTCTTCTTCTTCTTCTTCTTCTTCTTCTTCTTCTTCTTTTTCTTGATCTTGGTTTTATCGTCTAGCTTAACTTGATCTACCCTCTCATTAGTTTCAAAAGAACCCTGTCTTAGCTTAAGTAGTTCTGCACCTTCGACCTCAGTTGTTAAGAAGGCTAACAATTCTGTCAAGCAACAGTCAGGTTCTCTGGTAGAAGTTTCTTTTGATGCAAGATATCTGTCCCAAGTTTCAAACATAACCCCTGGTAAGGCACTCTCCACAAAGGGAAATAATATTGCGGCGTATTTGTCCTTTGTTACTCCTAATGAATCAAGCGTTCTCAACTGTCATTCCAGGCTATCTTACAGTTGAGCTATAGATCTCAAGTTATTTTGACACCAAGAATAAAAGTTCGCTAACATAGTACTCACTAAGTAACTCTTCATTCCCAAATCTACATTTAAACATATCTACAGCATTTTTATAGTTTTCCCTGGAAGGTGGAATGTTTTCTATTATTTTCTGAGCAGATGAATCCGGTTTTACACACTCAGTCAAACAAATTTGTCTTCGTCTTTAAAGCTGGTGTGTTCATTTATTTTAGCAAATTGCGCCCTAAACCCAATCCAACCTTTTCATCAAACTTTTTAAGCTCTAGTTTCGGTAGTCTTAATAATGTCTGACTGGAGGGATGTGACCAATTGATACTCACTTCCGAAACAGCTTGATCTGCGCCATGTTTGGCTTGCACTTTTTCTCTGATCTTCATTTCAGGTCCTATTCACTGCATCTGTCGATCTCTGCTTCAGTCACGGTATCTTCTAGGTTTTTCTTTCGCAGCAGATCGTTGTAGGCTTTAACATCGATGCATTTCAACTTATCGTGCTTATCTACATGTGAAGCATACCTGCGACGAATTTCCACGTAGTCACGATCAATAAGATTCAACGGTTCTTCAAGCGTATTCACTTCGTGAGTAAATACTCCGCGTAATACTCGGCGTTCGGTCATCGTCGTTCTAATTAAACCTGTGATAATAGCCACTGACCTGTCACGGTCGCCAAATGTTCCTTTTGGAACAAAAATCTTTTCCTTTTCACCACAGCTTTTCACAAGTTTATTTAAAACAATTCAACATCAACTACATAACAACAACCAAGGGAACTATACAAAATATGTACCTTTTCTCTGAAAATCGATTTTCGCACAAGATTAACTCTCGTTCTCCACACTGATGACTCACACTGAAGCCTGGTGTGGTTTTGTCTCCGTTGTAAAGAACTTCTTGGGCAATTTTAAAGCTGCAACGGAAAATTGCAAAATGTGATGTTCGAAGAAGACGTTCTAGAAGCCCCGCGTTTTGGCGAACATTTCGCAACGGGAAATTTTACAAAAGACGTAATTGATGTATGATTAATTTCTCTCGTCTTTGGTGACAATCTGGTAGAATTCTTTTAGATACCTTGGCGCTCTTAAGCAATGAGTCTTACCTCTGGTCGCAGTATCGGCGTGAAGGTATATTATGGTACAGTCATTGGGAAGTAACAGTTCATCTCCTTTAAATATTTTGGGATTTATTCCACGAGACCATTAATAAATTCTGCTACAATTTAAAATGACGCAGTTCCTATGCTTTCACATTATACTTGTAGTTGCATCGATGAACCTTATGTTTCTGGCACACGCCACTAGTATAACTCATATGCATTCGCAACTAAAACTTTTTTCTGTAAACTTGCAGAGCGACACCAAAAAACCACGTCCTATTCTCAGGACCGTATTTGCAAAGAAGACGCTAAGCTATCTCATTATTCTGGGTTCTCTGGGTTCTTGTTTCCAGAACAACTAAATTAGGTACTTTAGTTTTATTGGTCCACGTCACCACACTACGTAATTGCATTATTCTAATTACCAACAGCAACACTATTATGGAACATTCAACTTGCGTTGTACCGAGTTTCACACTTCCCGTTTTGTATAAACTACTTTTCCCAGAACAATTCAGAACAAATTCTTAAATATTTGAAGAACATGAAATAACCGTCACAAAGCAGAGGGCCCTGAACAATTGAGGAGATATCTTTTAATTTTAAACTGAACATGTTCACCGAAAACAAAAAAAAAAAAAAAAATGGTTTCGGAATGGGATATTTAAAGTTCTATTTTTACTAAAAAACTTAATATGTCCATTACACGGTAGCTCGATATTCATTTTATTGTCAAAAATTGAACATGTCTATTATAATTTACCATATAGTCAATATTTTGTTTTCATAACTGAACATGTTCACTTTCAGAATTTTTCTCTTTGTTATATGCTTCCTTTCCCGGGAGTTTGTAAAACTTACATAAAAAATAATGACATTCTATCCCTAACTAATGGGGATTTAATATGTTCAATAGTTTTCCTGTACGCATTAACTTTTAGTAGCAATGCAGATGTTCGGTATACATCAGGTGCTTATGGAGTTGAAACAAGGAAAATTTTGAACAGTGCAATGGAAGTAGCAATCTATGAAATGAATGCAGTGCTAACCAAAAGGAAAAATATGCTCATCCGGACCCTAGAATAACTCAATTCAGCTGTTTGCGAAGGCCATGTTCTCACAACACTAATATGTTGCTTTCTTAGAAATTCCTCAAGCATAATACCTGTCCCTGCTCAATTCACTTACTTTTAACGTATAGAACAGTAAAGCAATCAATGATACATACATCTTTCTTTTATTAACAATTAACATTTCCAAATATTTTAACCGTTAAATTAAAAACTAAAAGTACTATATATGCAGGGACGTATTTAAGGAGGGGTCCAAGGGGTCCGGAGCCCCCAAATGAATTGTCATTCCGAACCTTTAATAAATAAATAGTTGAAATAAAACGAAGTTTAAAATGAATTGAAAATGTTTATTTAAGTTTCTCTTCTTAACGTCTCTATTCACTGTACAAAACAAGACCGCCTAGTGCAATGAAAACTCTTAATAAGTAAATAGAGTCAACATGAAAAATTCAAAGCCACGGCCGGGATTTGAACCACTGATCTCCTGGTTTTCGTCCACTCGCTGTTACTCCATTTGACTCGTATATTTCCCCGGTAAAACACTAGAGGCTCTCGCATCCGAGATACACCGTTTGTGGCGACTTACCATTGTAAGTATTTGCATTGTAAGTATTACTGTGATGAAGCCTGATGAAGTGAGGCTTCATCACAGTAGTACTTACAATGCAAGTACTTACAATTATAAGTCGCCACAAACGGTGTATCTGGAATGCGAGAGCCCCTAGTGGTTTACCGGGGAAATATACAAGTCCAATGAAGAATTGAATGTCATGACAGCAAGTTGGCCGTGGTAGCTCAATGGATAAGAGCGACTGGACAGAAATCAGGAGATCCGTGGTTCAAATCCCGGCCGTGTCATTGAATTTTTCATGTTGAATCTATCTATGATAAACCTTAGCCTATGTACGGCTAGTGTGAAGAAATGATTAATTTCCATCAATTAACTAAAATCTTAATAAGTAATTTTATAAAAAATTAATAATAAATAGTTTCACAAGAAATAAACATTTCTGAGAAAAATATTAGCAACAAATGACTAAATGATCAAATAAATCAGAAACTGTGACTCTTTCTTTTGTTCCCGACTGTGCAACTCTTGCTTGTCCTCAGGACTGTCTTCAGAACTGAGTTATTTAAACTGAAACAAGGGTCATTGACTAAAGTGAGTGAATAACTTCTTTTGGATGGAAGAACTTTCGTTAATTTTTTGTTCTCCGAAACATGTATATTGATTCCGATTGGAATGCTGCATGTTTGAGACACGAAAATTTTGAATTTTGGGGGAAAAGGCGATAAACACCTCTTTAATTTCCATGATTATTTAGCTAAGAAACCAGGTTATCATAGATAAAAACATCAGGTTTAAAGAGAACGTGGAGCTCATAAAATACGCAACTCCCACAATTTCTACTTCCCTCGTATCAGCTATTTTCGAAATATCTCATCCTATATAACAATTGTTATGCAGATTTGACAGTCTCAAAATTGCTCGTTGCATAATTTCATAAGAAACATAGTATTTTATTTATTTTTAATACTTTAACGTCCTTTAACTGGATAATCATATTGGGCAGTAAATGAAACGGGTGATACCATCACATCAGTCTAGAGCGACTGGAACATAAGATTTATCCGACAATCGCCCTATTAAGATAAGTGAATACCCTGTAAAAAGTCCTATTGAGAAAACTATCTTGATCTTGATTGGAAAGCGCTTCTGCGGTGCCCAAATTGCGCTAATATGAGCAAGGTGATTTTTTTTCACTTCACTCCACCTCCTCATGAAAGCATTTCCCTTTTTCTCGCTCTCTCTACATAATGGAACATGGCGTCTTATATTAGCAGACAGTGGGTGGAGGTAAACCCTCCTTCCCCTTACGCGGCAAGGTTGGCCAATATCTCTTCACTGGGAGTCAGATACGCTACAACCAAACTATGGAGGCGGGATCCAGTTGAAATCATTTATAACCAGTTTGCCTGATGACGATTCGCAATGGAGGAATCGTGCTTTATATGAGAACGTAGAGTCAGACTGAAAAATTCAATGCCATAGCCGGGATTTGAACCACAGATCTTCTGGTTTCCGTCCAGCCGCACTACCATTGTGCTACTATGGCCAACGTGCCGATATGACATTAAATTCTCCAACTGACTCGTATTTTCCCGGTAAACCACTTAGGAGTTCTCATAAACACATGAGACAACTACCTTAATGGCGACTTACTACATGTAAGTACTTTAAGGCCCGGGCTTTATAGTTAACCACTATTAGGTTAATTAATGGAAATTAATTATTCTTTCACACTGGCCGTGTGTAGGCTAAATTGTGGAAACGTAGAGTCAGACTGAAAAATTCAATGCCATAGCCGGGATTTGAACCACAGATCTTCTGGTTTCCGTCCAGCCGCACTACCATTGTGCTACTATGGCCAACGTGCCGATATGACATTAAATTCTCCAACTGACTCGTATTTTCCCGGTAAACCACTTAGGAGTTCTCATAAACACATGAGACAACTACCTTAATGGCGACTTACTACATGTAAGTACTTTAAGGCCCGGGCTTTATAGTTAACCACTATTAGGTTAATTAATGGAAATTAATTATTCTTTCACACTGGCCGTGTGTAGGCTAAATTGTGGAAACGTAGAGTCAGACTGAAAAATTCAATGCCATAGCCGGGATTTGAACCACAGATCTTCTGGTTTCCGTCCAGCCGCACTACCATTGTGCTACTATGGCCAACGTGCCGATATGACATTAAATTCTCCAACTGACTCGTATTTTCCCGGTAAACCACTTAGGAGTTCTCATAAACACATGAGACAACTACCTTAATGGCGACTTACTACATGTAAGTACTTTAAGGCCCGGGCTTTATAGTTAACCACTATTAGGTTAATTAATGGAAATTAATTATTCTTTCACACTGGCCGTGTGTAGGCTAAATTGTGGAAACGTAGAGTCAGACTGAAAAATTCAATGCCATAGCCGGGATTTGAACCACAGATCTTCTGGTTTCCGTCCAGCCGCACTACCATTGTGCTACTATGGCCAACGTGCCGATATGACATTAAATTCTCCAACTGACTCGTATTTTCCCGGTAAACCACTTAGGAGTTCTCATAAACACATGAGACAACTACCTTAATGGCGACTTACTACATGTAAGTACTTTAAGGCCCGGGCTTTATAGTTAACCACTATTAGGTTAATTAATGGAAATTAATTATTCTTTCACACTGGCCGTGTGTAGGCTAAATTGTGGAAACGTAGAGTCAGACTGAAAAATTCAATGCCATAGCCGGGATTTGAACCACAGATCTTCTGGTTTCCGTCCAGCCGCACTACCATTGTGCTACTATGGCCAACGTGCCGATATGACATTAAATTCTCCAACTGACTCGTATTTTCCCGGTAAACCACTTAGGAGTTCTCATAAACACATGAGACAACTACCTTAATGGCGACTTACTACATGTAAGTACTTTAAGGCCCGGGCTTTATAGTTAACCACTATTAGGTTAATTAATGGAAATTAATTATTCTTTCACACTGGCCGTGTGTAGGCTAAATTGTGGAAACGTAGAGTCAGACTGAAAAATTCAATGCCATAGCCGGGATTTGAACCACAGATCTTCTGGTTTCCGTCCAGCCGCACTACCATTGTGCTACTATGGCCAACGTGCCGATATGACATTAAATTCTCCAACTGACTCGTATTTTCCCGGTAAACCACTTAGGAGTTCTCATAAACACATGAGACAACTACCTTAATGGCGACTTACTACATGTAAGTACTTTAAGGCCCGGGCTTTATAGTTAACCACTATTAGGTTAATTAATGGAAATTAATTATTCTTTCACACTGGCCGTGTGTAGGCTAAATTGTGGAAACGTAGAGTCAGACTGAAAAATTCAATGCCATAGCCGGGATTTGAACCACAGATCTTCTGGTTTCTGTCCAGCTGCACTACCATTGTGCTACTATGGCCAACGTGCCGATATGACATTAAATTCTCCAACTGACTCGTATTTTCCCGGTAAACCACTTAGGAGTTCTCATAAACACATGAGACAACTACCTTAATGGCGACTTACTACATGTAAGTACTTTAAGGCCCGGGCTTTATAGTTAACCACTATTAGGTTAATTAATGGAAATTAATTATTCTTTCACACTGGCCGTGTGTAGGCTAAATTGTGGAAACGTAGAGTCAGACTGAAAAATTCAATGCCATAGCCGGGATTTGAACCACAGATCTTCTGGTTTCCGTCCAGCCGCACTACCATTGTGCTACTATGGCCAACGTGCCGATATGACATTAAATTCTCCAACTGACTCGTATTTTCCCGGTAAACCACTTAGGAGTTCTCATAAACACATGAGACAACTACCTTAATGGCGACTTACTACATGTAAGTACTTTAAGGCCCGGGCTTTATAGTTAACCACTATTAGGTTAATTAATGGAAATTAATTATTCTTTCACACTGGCCGTGTGTAGGCTAAATTGTGGAAACGTAGAGTCAGACTGAAAAATTCAATGCCATAGCCGGGATTTGAACCACAGATCTTCTGGTTTCCGTCCAGCCGCACTACCATTGTGCTACTATGGCCAACGTGCCGATATGACATTAAATTCTCCAACTGACTCGTATTTTCCCGGTAAACCACTTAGGAGTTCTCATAAACACATGAGACAACTACCTTAATGGCGACTTACTACATGTAAGTACTTTAAGGCCCGGGCTTTATAGTTAACCACTATTAGGTTAATTAATGGAAATTAATTATTCTTTCACACTGGCCGTGTGTAGGCTAAATTGTGGAAACGTAGAGTCAGACTGAAAAATTCAATGCCATAGCCGGGATTTGAACCACAGATCTTCTGGTTTCCGTCCAGCCGCACTACCATTGTGCTACTATGGCCAACGTGCCGATATGACATTAAATTCTCCAACTGACTCGTATTTTCCCGGTAAACCACTTAGGAGTTCTCATAAACACATGAGACAACTACCTTAATGGCGACTTACTACATGTAAGTACTTTAAGGCCCGGGCTTTATAGTTAACCACTATTAGGTTAATTAATGGAAATTAATTATTCTTTCACACTGGCCGTGTGTAGGCTAAATTGTGGAAACGTAGAGTCAGACTGAAAAATTCAATGCCATAGCCGGGATTTGAACCACAGATCTTCTGGTTTCCGTCCAGCCGCACTACCATTGTGCTACTATGGCCAACGTGCCGATATGACATTAAATTCTCCAACTGACTCGTATTTTCCCGGTAAACCACTTAGGAGTTCTCATAAACACATGAGACAACTACCTTAATGGCGACTTACTACATGTAAGTACTTTAAGGCCCGGGCTTTATAGTTAACCACTATTAGGTTAATTAATGGAAATTAATTATTCTTTCACACTGGCCGTGTGTAGGCTAAATTGTGGAAACGTAGAGTCAGACTGAAAAATTCAATGCCATAGCCGGGATTTGAACCACAGATCTTCTGGTTTCCGTCCAGCCGCACTACCATTGTGCTACTATGGCCAACGTGCCGATATGACATTAAATTCTCCAACTGACTCGTATTTTCCCGGTAAACCACTTAGGAGTTCTCATAAACACATGAGACAACTACCTTAATGGCGACTTACTACATGTAAGTACTTTAAGGCCCGGGCTTTATAGTTAACCACTATTAGGTTAATTAATGGAAATTAATTATTCTTTCACACTGGCCGTGTGTAGGCTAAATTGTGGAAACGTAGAGTCAGACTGAAAAATTCAATGCCATAGCCGGGATTTGAACCACAGATCTTCTGGTTTCCGTCCAGCCGCACTACCATTGTGCTACTATGGCCAACGTGCCGATATGACATTAAATTCTCCAACTGACTCGTATTTTCCCGGTAAACCACTTAGGAGTTCTCATAAACACATGAGACAACTACCTTAATGGCGACTTACTACATGTAAGTACTTTAAGGCCCGGGCTTTATAGTTAACCACTATTAGGTTAATTAATGGAAATTAATTATTCTTTCACACTGGCCGTGTGTAGGCTAAATTGTGGAAACGTAGAGTCAGACTGAAAAATTCAATGCCATAGCCGGGATTTGAACCACAGATCTTCTGGTTTCTGTCCAGCTGCACTACCATTGTGCTACTATGGCCAACGTGCCGATATGACATTAAATTCTCCAACTGACTCGTATTTTCCCGGTAAACCACTTAGGAGTTCTCATAAACACATGAGACAACTACCTTAATGGCGACTTACTACATGTAAGTACTTTAAGGCCCGGGCTTTATAGTTAACCACTATTAGGTTAATTAATGGAAATTAATTATTCTTTCACACTGGCCGTGTGTAGGCTAAATTGTGGAAACGTAGAGTCAGACTGAAAAATTCAATGCCATAGCCGGGATTTGAACCACAGATCTTCTGGTTTCCGTCCAGCCGCACTACCATTGTGCTACTATGGCCAACGTGCCGATATGACATTAAATTCTCCAACTGACTCGTATTTTCCCGGTAAACCACTTAGGAGTTCTCATAAACACATGAGACAACTACCTTAATGGCGACTTACTACATGTAAGTACTTTAAGGCCCGGGCTTTATAGTTAACCACTATTAGGTTAATTAATGGAAATTAATTATTCTTTCACACTGGCCGTGTGTAGGCTAAATTGTGGAAACGTAGAGTCAGACTGAAAAATTCAATGCCATAGCCGGGATTTGAACCACAGATCTTCTGGTTTCCGTCCAGCCGCACTACCATTGTGCTACTATGGCCAACGTGCCGATATGACATTAAATTCTCCAACTGACTCGTATTTTCCCGGTAAACCACTTAGGAGTTCTCATAAACACATGAGACAACTACCTTAATGGCGACTTACTACATGTAAGTACTTTAAGGCCCGGGCTTTATAGTTAACCACTATTAGGTTAATTAATGGAAATTAATTATTCTTTCACACTGGCCGTGTGTAGGCTAAATTGTGGAAACGTAGAGTCAGACTGAAAAATTCAATGCCATAGCCGGGATTTGAACCACAGATCTTCTGGTTTCCGTCCAGCCGCACTACCATTGTGCTACTATGGCCAACGTGCCGATATGACATTAAATTCTCCAACTGACTCGTATTTTCCCGGTAAACCACTTAGGAGTTCTCATAAACACATGAGACAACTACCTTAATGGCGACTTACTACATGTAAGTACTTTAAGGCCCGGGCTTTATAGTTAACCACTATTAGGTTAATTAATGGAAATTAATTATTCTTTCACACTGGCCGTGTGTAGGCTAAATTGTGGAAACGTAGAGTCAGACTGAAAAATTCAATGCCATAGCCGGGATTTGAACCACAGATCTTCTGGTTTCCGTCCAGCCGCACTACCATTGTGCTACTATGGCCAACGTGCCGATATGACATTAAATTCTCCAACTGACTCGTATTTTCCCGGTAAACCACTTAGGAGTTCTCATAAACACATGAGACAACTACCTTAATGGCGACTTACTACATGTAAGTACTTTAAGGCCCGGGCTTTATAGTTAACCACTATTAGGTTAATTAATGGAAATTAATTATTCTTTCACACTGGCCGTGTGTAGGCTAAATTGTGGAAACGTAGAGTCAGACTGAAAAATTCAATGCCATAGCCGGGATTTGAACCACAGATCTTCTGGTTTCCGTCCAGCCGCACTACCATTGTGCTACTATGGCCAACGTGCCGATATGACATTAAATTCTCCAACCCAGAAGATCTGTGGTTCAAATCCCGGCTATGGCATTGAATTTTTCAGTCTGACTCTACGTTTCCACAATTTAGCCTACACACGGCCAGTGTGAAAGAATAATTAATTTCCATTAATTAACCTAATAGTGGTTAACTATAAAGCCCGGGCCTTAAAGTACTTACATGTAGTAAGTCGCCATTAAGGTAGTTGTCTCATGTGTTTATGAGAACTCCTAAGTGGTTTACCGGGAAAATACGAGTCAGTTGGAGAATTTAATGTCATATCGGCACGTTGGCCATAGTAGCACAATGGTAGTGCGGCTGGACGGAAACCAGAAGATCTGTGGTTCAAATCCCGGCTATGGCATTGAATTTTTCAGTCTGACTCTACGTTTCCACAATTTAGCCTACACACGGCCAGTGTGAAAGAATAATTAATTTCCATTAATTAACCTAATAGTGGTTAACTATAAAGCCCGGGCCTTAAAGTACTTACATGTAGTAAGTCGCCATTAAGGTAGTTGTCTCATGTGTTTATGAGAACTCCTAAGTGGTTTACCGGGAAAATACGAGTCAGTTGGAGAATTTAATGTCATATCGGCACGTTGGCCATAGTAGCACAATGGTAGTGCGGCTGGACGGAAACCAGAAGATCTGTGGTTCAAATCCCGGCTATGGCATTGAATTTTTCAGTCTGACTCTACGTTTCCACAATTTAGCCTACACACGGCCAGTGTGAAAGAATAATTAATTTCCATTAATTAACCTAATAGTGGTTAACTATAAAGCCCGGGCCTTAAAGTACTTACATGTAGTAAGTCGCCATTAAGGTAGTTGTCTCATGTGTTTATGAGAACTCCTAAGTGGTTTACCGGGAAAATACGAGTCAGTTGGAGAATTTAATGTCATATCGGCACGTTGGCCATAGTAGCACAATGGTAGTGCGGCTGGACGGAAACCAGAAGATCTGTGGTTCAAATCCCGGCTATGGCATTGAATTTTTCAGTCTGACTCTACGTTTCCACAATTTAGCCTACACACGGCCAGTGTGAAAGAATAATTAATTTCCATTAATTAACCTAATAGTGGTTAACTATAAAGCCCGGGCCTTAAAGTACTTACATGTAGTAAGTCGCCATTAAGGTAGTTGTCTCATGTGTTTATGAGAACTCCTAAGTGGTTTACCGGGAAAATACGAGTCAGTTGGAGAATTTAATGTCATATCGGCACGTTGGCCATAGTAGCACAATGGTAGTGCGGCTGGACGGAAACCAGAAGATCTGTGGTTCAAATCCCGGCTATGGCATTGAATTTTTCAGTCTGACTCTACGTTTCCACAATTTAGCCTACACACGGCCAGTGTGAAAGAATAATTAATTTCCATTAATTAACCTAATAGTGGTTAACTATAAAGCCCGGGCCTTAAAGTACTTACATGTAGTAAGTCGCCATTAAGGTAGTTGTCTCATGTGTTTATGAGAACTCCTAAGTGGTTTACCGGGAAAATACGAGTCAGTTGGAGAATTTAATGTCATATCGGCACGTTGGCCATAGTAGCACAATGGTAGTGCGGCTGGACGGAAACCAGAAGATCTGTGGTTCAAATCCCGGCTATGGCATTGAATTTTTCAGTCTGACTCTACGTTTCCACAATTTAGCCTACACACGGCCAGTGTGAAAGAATAATTAATTTCCATTAATTAACCTAATAGTGGTTAACTATAAAGCCCGGGCCTTAAAGTACTTACATGTAGTAAGTCGCCATTAAGGTAGTTGTCTCATGTGTTTATGAGAACTCCTAAGTGGTTTACCGGGAAAATACGAGTCAGTTGGAGAATTTAATGTCATATCGGCACGTTGGCCATAGTAGCACAATGGTAGTGCGGCTGGACGGAAACCAGAAGATCTGTGGTTCAAATCCCGGCTATGGCATTGAATTTTTCAGTCTGACTCTACGTTTCCACAATTTAGCCTACACACGGCCAGTGTGAAAGAATAATTAATTTCCATTAATTAACCTAATAGTGGTTAACTATAAAGCCCGGGCCTTAAAGTACTTACATGTAGTAAGTCGCCATTAAGGTAGTTGTCTCATGTGTTTATGAGAACTCCTAAGTGGTTTACCGGGAAAATACGAGTCAGTTGGAGAATTTAATGTCATATCGGCACGTTGGCCATAGTAGCACAATGGTAGTGCGGCTGGACGGAAACCAGAAGATCTGTGGTTCAAATCCCGGCTATGGCATTGAATTTTTCAGTCTGACTCTACGTTTCCACAATTTAGCCTACACACGGCCAGTGTGAAAGAATAATTAATTTCCATTAATTAACCTAATAGTGGTTAACTATAAAGCCCGGGCCTTAAAGTACTTATATGTAGTAAGTCGCCATTAAGGTAGTTGTCTCATGTGTTTATGAGAACTCCTAAGTGGTTTACCGGGAAAATACGAGTCAGTTGGAGAATTTAATGTCATATCGGCACGTTGGCCATAGTAGCACAATGGTAGTGCGGCTGGACGGAAACCAGAAGATCTGTGGTTCAAATCCCGGCTATGGCATTGAATTTTTCAGTCTGACTCTACGTTTCCACAATTTAGCCTACACACGGCCAGTGTGAAAGAATAATTAATTTCCATTAATTAACCTAATAGTGGTTAACTATAAAGCCCGGGCCTTAAAGTACTTACATGTAGTAAGTCGCCATTAAGGTAGTTGTCTCATGTGTTTATGAGAACTCCTAAGTGGTTTACCGGGAAAATACGAGTCAGTTGGAGAATTTAATGTCATATCGGCACGTTGGCCATAGTAGCACAATGGTAGTGCGGCTGGACGGAAACCAGAAGATCTGTGGTTCAAATCCCGGCTATGGCATTGAATTTTTCAGTCTGACTCTACGTTTCCACAATTTAGCCTACACACGGCCAGTGTGAAAGAATAATTAATTTCCATTAATTAACCTAATAGTGGTTAACTATAAAGCCCGGGCCTTAAAGTACTTACATGTAGTAAGTCGCCATTAAGGTAGTTGTCTCATGTGTTTATGAGAACTCCTAAGTGGTTTACCGGGAAAATACGAGTCAGTTGGAGAATTTAATGTCATATCGGCACGTTGGCCATAGTAGCACAATGGTAGTGCGGCTGGACGGAAACCAGAAGATCTGTGGTTCAAATCCCGGCTATGGCATTGAATTTTTCAGTCTGACTCTACGTTTCCACAATTTAGCCTACACACGGCCAGTGTGAAAGAATAATTAATTTCCGTGCTTTATATGAGTTGCGAAATTGTGAGAACCAGAAAGACTCATGTCAGTATACGGGATCAATGTTTATTGCCTCTACCACGTGCTTGGTAAGCATAGACGTGTTGCATTCCATTTAAAAAGTTGATATTGAGATGTCATCAGGAATGCAAGTTTTGAGGACAGCAGAACAGGAAAAAAAAAAAAACACTTAAAATAAATATTTGCGCGCGCGCTCCAGAACCCAAATATTGGAGGAATGTAAAATGTAGGATTTAATTACGTTATATTTCAAGGATGCGAAACGAAGACTTTCAATAAAATCGTCCGAAAATGGCTTCAATAATTTTAATTTAAACACCACATATTTAAGATAGCTGCATAATAAATATTGTGAATTTTCTGAGGATAAACCCTGAAGTTCGCTTTACTGGAAGTGAAGTCTGTATAACTATTCTAAACCTAACAGATAAACGAAAAGATACTGCACAAGTAACTCATTAAAGTACACAAATAATGTCAATTATAATAATGTATTGCAAAGTTAACTAATTCCGATATATTATTTGTTAGTGATTAAAATTCTCAGATACTTGCTTAAAGGTATGTAATTTTTAACTTCTAAGATCCCATTCCCTTTTTCATTCAAGGAGAACTAATACTTCAAATGCATCAATCAGTGGTTCGTTTTTAAATATCTGAGAACAATTTGAAGAAGATTGGGTGGAGAAAGTAATGTGAATGTAATATATTACATATGTTTTTAGTTTTACTAACATGATAAAAATACATCCCTGATTAATTATTAAAAGCAAATAATTCAACGTAGATTTTTGGACCACCCCCCCTCCCCCCCCCCGGGAGTTGTCTTCTGAATACGTGCCTGTATGTATGTGGTTTTTTAAGTATATGATTAAAAATGCTTAAAGCTCCGTGTACATCCTTACATCAAAGAAAAAGGAACATTTATAGTATGGATATACGTTTTTCTGTTATTTACTGAGTATTTTCAGATAATGGATTAAATAGATTTGCTGTTAATCTTGGTGATTATAGTGAGGAACAGGGGGAAACATTCCATCAAGGTATCCAAGTCATGGAGGAAAGATATTGTCACCCTGGTGGTAGGCTCGCGAAGCCCATGAAAAATGATGGCCGATCGTTACCGGAAGTGAGAGACAGTTGAGGGTAGAGTGAGAGAAAATAAACAGTTTAAGGTTAGCTAGCAAACCGTAATGGTGACGAATGTATTTGCTAGGAAAATAAAGTGTAGTTTTTGTGTTTCGTAACCTCGTTTTATTATTTCACGAACCCACAAAGTCACACTGGTGTCAGGAAGCGGGATAACAACATCACGGAACATTATGGCCATGGAATCGGCATTGGAAATGCTTTTGCAGAAGATGAACGAATTAACAGCGAAGTCGGAAGCGGCAAATAACAACTTGGCCGCGAAGATGAACGAGTTAACAACAAAAACAGAAACGGCTAATAACAACCTGGCCGCAGAGTTGAACGAAATAAAGACCGAATTGACCACAGAAATGAAGGCAGCGAACGACAGTCTCGCCACGGAAATGAAGGAGGCGAACGAGCTCCTCGCCGCCAAATTTGAGGAACAGTTGGCCGTCGTGAGGGATGACGTGACGGAGCTGGGCAAGCGGATGGGTCAAGTGGACGAGCGCGTCGAGGACCTGGCGAACCGCTTCAATGAGCTAGAGGAAAAGGCCGACAATAACGCCAAGTCCCTGAACGCCATGGTTGAAGACGTCGAAGACCTTGCGAACCGAGTAAACAACCTGGAGGGAAAGGCCGACAGCAGCGTCAAGTCCCTGAACGCCATGGTGGAGGACGTCGTCGGCAGGAGACTGAAGGATTTGAAGGCTGACGCACCCGGACGCGACACAACATCGGCGCGCGTCAAACCTCCGAAATATGACGGCGCGTCAACATTCGAGGTCTTCCGCCGCCAGTTCGACACAGTGGCCAAGCACAACAGATGGTCACCGGAGGAGGAGGCCACACAGTTAATAGCCATCCTCCAGGAACGGGCCGCGGAAATCCTAAACGCGGTGCAGACGACGGCGGCGCCCAAGGACATCTGGGAGGCCCTGGAGAATCGCTTCGGGAACCACCGCTTAGCCGCAGCATACCACAGCCAGCTAAAGGCAAGGTCGCAGCAGCCAGGGGAGACGCTGCAGGAGTTCGCCATAGCGATCGAGCAGCTGGCTAGCAAGGCCTTGGTTGATCTGCCACTGGAGTTCGTATCCCGGGAAGCCGCCTACAATTTTGTCGACGGGGTACGGGACACGGAGATTCGTCAACGCCTAATGCTCGGCGATTATAAAACCATCCAAGAGGCGCTGACAGCGGCATTAAGGATGGAGGCGGCCAAGGTAGCATCTATCTCGACGTCGAGAACGATAAGTGTCCGCTACGCCGGAGACAGAAGACAAGCTGTGGGACGCCGGCGAACACCTAGTGGCCTGTGTTGGGGGTGTGGACAGCCCGCGAACCTGCAGAGAGACTGCCCACACCAGGAAGGGCAGCTGGAAGAACGAGTAAAGCCCGGCGTGGAGAGGGGCACGTCGGCGCCATTACCACCATCCCCTCGAGTGACAATCCGCGCCGTCAGCCGGAGAATGGATGACAACCTCATCGCGGACGGTTGGGTAAGAGGAAAGCCGTGCCGCGTGCTGGTGGACACCGGGGCGGCCGTGACCATCATCAGACCTTACGTGGCGAAGGGTTTGCCGACGAGGAAACCGAGCCGACTATACCAGCTTGTCACGGCATCGGGCGACACCTTGCCTGTGGAGAAGGAGGCCCTGCTGGAGCTGAACTTGGGACGGAGTGCCGTGCGTCTGTGGGTGTTCGTCGCGAAGGTGGCTGAGGAGGTGATTCTGGGACTGGATGCCCTCAAGAGCCATGGGGCGACGGTCGACGTCGGCAAGAAGGTCCTGCGGCTTAACGGAGAAGAGCGCCTTGGAATTTGCAGGATCGTCTTGGACGAAGACGTGGTTGTCCCCGCGAAGAGCGAGGTGGTGGTGACGGCGCGACTGGAAGGCTAGAGAACCAGCAACATGATGCTGGACCAGAAGACGCCTGTACACGGACTGTGTGTAGCCAGGGCATTGCTGCCTTGCCGAGAGAAGGTGCCGGTGAGACTGCTAAATCCAACGGACGCCGATCACGACGTCCAGGCCGGGACAGCGTTGGGAACGTGCGAGCCCGTGGTAAGCGTAACAGCAATCGACAAGACGCAGGAGCCGGTGCCGACGCAACACCTGGGGACCCGGCTAGAAGGCTTACTGGAGAGGGCGGCCGAGCACCTGACCGCAGAACAGCTGGAGAAAGTTCGGCAACTACTGAGGCGATAGGAGCGCGTCTTCAGCCAAGGCGATAGTAACTACGGCCGCACGGACAAAGTGCTTCACCGCATCGACACCGGAGACGCCCGGCCTAATCGGCAACCACCTAGACGAGTTCCGCTGGCGAAACAAGGGGCGGTACGAGACATGCCGGAGGACATGAGATCCAGGGGGGTGATTGAAGAGTCTGACAGCCCTTGGTGTTCCCCTGTAGTCTTGGTGACGAAGAAGAATGGCGATCTACGCTTCTGCGTGGACTACAGGTAGCTGAACGCTGTCACCCGGAAGGACTGCTTCCCCTTACCCCGGATTGACGACACCCTGGACACGCTAGCTGGTGCGCAGTGGTTTTCTACCCTGGACCTGAAGTCGGGCTGCTGGAAGGTAGCTCGAGATCCGAGAGACAAAGATAACACCGCATTCTCGACAGGCCAAGGGCTCTGGCAGTTCACAGTTATGCCCTTTGGCCTCTGTAACGCACCAGCTACCTTCCAACGCCTCATGGAGTCAGTGATGAGAGGCCTGACTTACGACGCCTGCCTGCTATACCTGGACGACATCATCATCGTCGGTAAAACTTTTGAAGACCATTTCGAGAATCTGAGTAAAGTGCTACAGAGATTGCAGGCGACCAACTTGAAGCTGAACGTGAAGAAGTGCCAGCTCTTCCGCAAGGAAGTGAACTACTTAGGCCACATAGTCTCAGCAACCGGAGTGGCCACAGACCCGGAGAAAACACAGGCTGTGAGAGATTGGCCTCGCCCAAAGGATAAGAAAGAATTGCACAGTTTTCTGGGGCTGTGCAGTTATTACCGCCGCTTCATAAAGGGGTTCTCCGACATCGCAAAACCCCTCACCCACCTGACAGAGGAACACTGGCCTTATGTGTGGACGGAGGACGCAGAAAACGCTTTCCAGCACCTAAAGGAGGCCCTATGCAGTGCTCCAATTTTGGGATTTCCACAACTGGGTGGCGCCTTCATTGTGGACACCGACGCCAGCGACCATTGCATTGGAGGTGTCCTATCGCAGATCCAGGACGACCATGAGTGGGTGATAGCCTATTACAGCAAGACGCTATCCAAGGCAGAGAAGAACTACTGCGTCACCCGACGAGAATTATTGGCGGTAGTAAAGACCTTGGAGCACTTCCACAAGTACCTGTACGGTCAGCCATTCCACCTAAGGACTGACCACTCCGCCCTAACCTGGCTATTGAGCTTTAAGAACCTGGAAGGCCAGACAGCACGTTGGGTCCAGAGGCTGCAGGAGTACGACTTCACCTCGGAACATCGTAGAGGGAAGAGCCACGGTAATGCTGACGCCATGTCCCGAAGACCCTGTCCAGAAGAGTGCAGCCAGTGTACAAGAGTGGAGGAGAAGGAGCGTGCCGCAGCAGTCCGAGTAGTCATGGCAGTGCCTGCGGATGGCTGGGATAGCGCAGGCCTGAGGAGGGAGCAGCTGGCGGACACAGACTTGGGGCCACTCTTGAGGGAAGTGGAGGCAGGGACGAGACCAACCTGGGAGGACATCGCACCGAGGAGCGCCACCTACAAGTCGTACTGGGCGCAATGGGACTCGTTGAAGACCAGAGAGGGCGTGCTGTTCCGGATATGGGAGTCACTTGATGGGAAGACGCAGAGAGAACAGTTGGTATTTCCCCGGAGTAAGGTCCCAGAAGTCTTGGAGGAAGTGCACGCCGGTACTTCGAGAGGACACCTGGGAGCGAACCGAACGATCGACAAACTTCGGCAGCGCTACTACTGGCTGAGACTCCGAGCAGGTGCTGAGAGATGGTGCCTTCGGTGTCACGTGTGCCCGGCGAGTCTTGGCCCCCAGACTAGGAGCCGGGGCCGCATGCAGCAGTACAACGTCGGAGCGCCATTCGAACGGATCGCCGTTGACATTGCTGGACCGTTCCCAGTTTCCGACCGAGGCAACAAGTACCTAATGGTGGTCGTGGACTACTTCACCAAGTGGCCGGAGGTGTATGCCATCCCAAACCAAGAGGCAAAGACAATCACAGACTGCCTCGTGGAGCAAGTGTTCTGTCGATTTGGGGTGCCGTTGGAGCTACACAGTGACCAGGGTACCAACTTTGAGTCCAACCTAATGAAGGAGGCATTACAAAGGCTTGGGGTGAACAAGACCCGCACGACGCCTCTACATCCCCAGTCGGATGGCATGGTCGAAAGTTACATCAAGACCTTAGAGGAACTCTTGAGGAAGGTCGTGGCCAGCCATCAGCGAGACTGGGACGTCAAGGTGCCACTGTACTTGCTGGCCTACCGCTCGTCTACACACGACACAACTGGGATGACGCCAGCCAGCTTAATGTTCGGTCGAGAGTTACGCCTCCCTTGTGACCTGCCTTTTGGAAGCCCTCCGGAGGCGAAGCAGCCGGTGACCGAGTATGTGGAGAACTTGGTGGACCACCTCCACGACATGCACGAGATCGCTCGCCAGAACATCCAGGAGGCGAGCGACCGCATGAAAACCCGATACGACAGGCAATCCAACAGCCAAGGGTTCCAGCAAGGTGACCTGATCTGGTTGTACCGCCCGACCCGGACCAAGGGACGCTGCCCGAAGTTTCAGCAGCCATGGCAAGGACCGTACCGTGTGATGAGGAGGATTAAGGACGTGGTCTACCGCTTCCTGAAGGTGCCCCGAGGAAAGACGTTGGTGGTACACCTGGATCGCCTGGCCCGCTAGGAAGGCGCTGTTCGGGACGACCAGCCTTGAGGAGGGAGCAGTGTCACCCTGGTTGTAGGCTCGCGAAGCCGATGAAAAATGCTGGCCGATCGTTACCGGAAGTGAGAGACAGTTGAGGGTAGTTTGAGAGAAAATAAACAGTTTAAGGTGAGCTAGAAAACTGTAATGGTGACGAATGTATTTGCTAGGAAAATAAAGTGTAGTTTTTGTGTTTCGTAACCTCGTTTTATTATTTCACGAACCCACAAAGTCACAATATCAAGGAAGGTGGGAAAGTCACATGATGGCAAACTACTGTTGGAATCTCCAACGGGACTGTCACACAAGAGACAATTATAAAAACGGAGTTTTTTTTTCCAGCAGTGATATTGTAGACTGGTGTTTTCTAATAGAACTGAATTTAGTGCAGTCACTGTCTATTTAATATGTTTGTTTTACAGTGATTTTTTGTTGTGTTTATGCTGTTTGTGGATATAACTAATGTTCATGTTTCTGTTTGTTAAATAGTTTCTTGTAAGGAGGTCTAATATCTCAAAACTACAGCCAATCTAGAAAAACTGAGCAATTTATGTGACTATGGCAGTGAATTGACTCTAAAATCAGCCTAAGATTATTGGCACCAAAATATGTGTTGACCATCGACTGACCGACGATTCCCCCTTTTCGCTCTTAAGCACTTCTGTCGAAAGGGTGAACAGAGAGCATTGAAAAATTGTGCTTGTTTCGACCTTCAATATATTTGAGATGTTTTGTACAATATAAGCAAATACAGCATCATTACAACCTTTGACATCAGTTGTTATGGAGGTTCCTGACAAGTAGCTGGAATATGTGCTACTCTTCTTTTGATTACGGAAGTGAATTTTGCTTTTAAAATTATTAAATATTATAAAAATACATTTTAATTAATCATGGTATTCATTTTGATTTAGTCACTCTCAATCTGTGGTCACTCTCTAGGAACTCTCTAGCGACCACAAGTTAAGAGCGAACAACGACTTTTATTTTGTGGGGATATGTTGTTGACAGTGATTGGTGACACTGATAAAATCTGTGTTGTCATGCTGTGTTCCTTGTATCTGCTGTTGAGGTTAATGTACAAGTTATAGTGCTACAATTTAACGAATTTTGTTAACTACAGAATTATCCTTAAACTTGTTTTATGGGAAAAATGTCCGAGAATGTTGAGCCAAGGCATATGCTTCATAGTGGATATTTTCATCCGGTATTAAGGGACCTACAAATGCCAAATGTGGACATTTCGCCCCATAACCTGATGTATCCAATATTTTTGGGGTAAGTTCTTTCGTAATCGTAAATAGGGAATGCGTAAGAGTACACAAGATAGGTTACGCATTTCTATATTCAATTAAACCGGTTATTTTGTAACCAGAAAGATACTTGGATACGAAATCAGCGTAGTGAACCCTTACTTATAAGCTTCACTTGTCAGCACTTTCATAACAAAAATGACCATAAAGCTGCTAGATTTGAATAATTTTTAGTTGATATATATTTATTTATTTTTGTTCACATTTTAAGGTTTTGCTGCCCAGAGTGGTGACATAGTTTGATCCCTCCTCAAGCGAGCTTTGTGATTAACCTTCCGGCAGGGGTGCTTATTTATGTTGCACGTAAATTTCACAACATGGATAATTTTATGTTTCGAGGAACATATTTTGGGGAATCTGGTTAATTTATCAAACGAAACAGTTTAGGTATACCATTGTTAAACTACTACTCCAACAGCTTTAGTTATTTTATTTTAGTTCTAGTTTATGAATTTTGTAACCATCTACACTATTAATATTGCAACACTTATTCCAGTAATAAGTGTAACATATAACTAAACATAGGATGACAACTCCAATTATTCAAGTATAATACGTTTACAAGATGGGTAGTATAAACCTTGTCCAACATGTAAATATTTATTAATTTTTAGATGAGTCGTATTTATTACACATCTGCTTCACTTTCGTACCTATTTTGAGAAGTCTCTAAGTGCCGCATCAGTGGGATGGGTAATACCAATCATTAGTGTTTCTATCAATGATAGGTATTACCCATCCTACTGATGCAGCACTTAGAGACTTCTCAAAATAGGTACGAAAGTGAAGCAGATGTGTAATAAATACGACTCATCTAAAAATTAATAATTATTTTGCTTCACTGTGGTGTTTCAATACAGTTAAATCTCGATATATGTAAATATTTATCCCATTTTGAGAAGTATTGGTTTTCGTCTCGTCTTTCACAGATAACCTGATTTTTAATGTGCTTTTTGCAAGCAAAGTTTTTACGTCTGTGACATTTAATTGAAGTGGATGAATTTCTTCGACGTCCACATAAGATGCACATTCCTCGTTTCTTTACTGGAGGTTCAGAAGTCTCATCTGCAGACACTGATAATTAAGTACGAAACTGCCTATGAAATGTGAGATCGGCTAGTAAGGTTTAAGTTGTGCTCTAAATACAAGCTGTTCTTTCATAAGAACTCTCCTTGTACACGAAAAAAATGTGGCAATATATTTTCGCTTTGTTTTTGAAGTTTTCACACACTCATTTTACATCAACATATAACTTTGTTTATTCCAATAAAAAACTACTGCAGTTCTTTTAGCTATTGAGATCATCGCCATCCGCTCTGATTCAAAGTTGTGGTTTCTGATTTCAATAGTCTAGTCTCATCACTCAGATCTGCATGACCTTTCTCCAGCCCTTTAAAAACATTATAGATTTTATCACTTCCTTCAAGTAGTTTGCAAAAAGCTTTGACTAATAAACCCTTTGACCTGAAAATTAATAAACATATAACAAATAAATGCACATATACATTACCAGATTTAGAAACTAAAGTATACCCCACTTGGAAAAGTAATGACAGTTGCACCTAACACTTACTACACCTACTTCTGCACATTTCTGGCCGCAGAACTAGGCACGCAGGTATCTGTCACACGAGCAGGCGCATGTTATACTTTTTACTACATTCAGTACCTCATTACCAAGAATGCACTAAGTCAACGAGAATGATAAGGAAAGAAACGGCAGCATTTGTCACATTGTCGGGATTTGAACCACGGATCTCCTGGTTTCCGTCCATTGAATTTTTCATGTTGACTCTATCCATCAAAAACCTTAGCCTATAAACGACTAGTGTGGAGAAATGATTAATTTCCATCAATTAACTAAAATACTGCAGGTGTTGTACTTTTTACAATGGCATGCCTGCCGGAAGATTAACTCCCAAGTCATGACTCTGGCATAACAAGTGTGTGGTATAAATTTAGGTTATATTGGAGATCAATGGCTTCATCGGCTACGGAAAACAATGACCTAAACTTAATGTGCTTGATTGCCTTCCATTTGCATTTTTTGAATCAATATTTTTAATTTGATATAGGGAGGATGATGAACCAGTACCAATTGCTAGTATGCCGGGAGTTTATCGATATAGTGTGAAATCTATTGAAGAAAATATGGAACCACTTGTCAAGAAAGGACTTAAATTGTTGCTTTTATTTGGAGTGATGGATAAGCACCCAAAGGTAAGTTGAGCTTGAGATGTGGCATGTTTTTATATGCAGTTTGTTTTCTTATATGAAATTGATATATTTTGAAAAGGAGCAGAAGGTGCTGGATATTTTGTTATAATGGAATTTACTATTTTTTGAAAATTATTTGTTTATTCATAAATGCTTAATAACATTAAGTAGTTATAAACATTATTAAGTAGTAATAAAATTTCTTCCCATTATTAGCAATGGAATACCAAAGTTTAGTGCAAACTTTTATTAAGCCTAGGTATTAATATATAAGAGGCATCACTTACTCTATACATAGAACGAGGTGCAGAATTTCATTAATAATTTTGAATATAATGTAGTCATGTATGTGTAATCTGGTAACTGAAAGTGAAAAAAATACAGGCATAAGCACGATTCAATAAGCACCAGTATTAGGAATAAAGATGCTGATTTTTCTAAACACAAATTATTTATTCATTAAAAAAACTTTTATTGATATACACTTCTGCCACATTCCTGCCATTTTATTTACTCCTCCAAAAAGAGGAAATGTTATTCTCTACAAAAACATCTCTGTCAATGTTGATCATTCGATTTACACTTTCTTCCTGCAAGGCACTTCATGTTTGGAAACAAACAAAAAAATTGCAGGAAGCCAGGTTGAGCAAGTGGTGGTGAAGCTGCAATTTCTTCTTTTTCAAATGGAGACTTGTCTCCTTCAACTTCTTGTTAATTGATCCACTAACTCACTATAGTACTGCCCCATTTTTTTTTTTCTATTTCCATAGAATTCCAAGAATTCTATGGCACCATCTACATCCCAAAAAATTGTAGCTATTACTTTTTCAGTTGATGGGACAGATCATCTTTGCCTTCCTTAAAGAAGCAAGTCAGTTAAGATTGTTTCTAGGATTATGGAGTGAAGAATGCAGATCTTGTTGACAGTGACAACCTGATGCAAAAAGTCCTTCAGATTGAAGTTATTATATCCCCAAACACATCTTCAAAGTTGAATGCTGCACCTGGCTGCAGTCCAATGTGAGCAAATTTGCAGCACCCATCAGGACAACAATTTTTTCATCTCCAACTCATCATGCAAAATATGAGTTGCTGTGCCTGCTGACACACCTATGGCCTCTACCACATAGCAAACTTTCATTTGATAATAAGCAAGACTATATCATGGCCTTTTTCAATGGCTTCCTCAGTAACAACATTTGTTGAGTGTCCTAGATGCTTCACAGTGCTTGACAGTTGTTGAAGCAATATCTGAGAGTTGTCAAAGACAGCGAATATCTCAATAAATTACATCTAATTTCGCTTTTATCTCATTCAAAAGTAAAATGATAATGACTAAACATTACTGTACTTTTTCTATTTTAGCAAAACACAGACATCTGAAATACCTGCCAAATCAAAACCAACCTATGAATCAGTACCACACCAATTGCAAAATTTGAAGCATTAGCCATTAGGATTAGAGGCAAGTTATGAGCAGGATGCATTCGATAAATCTGTTTTCAGCTTTTCGAAGGCTTGTAATGCTTCTGTAAACCATTATAATTTAATCCTTGTTTCACGTAAGCTTGCCCAGTATCTCTTACTGGTCACGTGACCTAATCACCTGTCATTGGCTGCTGTTGTGGTAAAGACTGTCGTGCAGTAAAAATTAGTTCGTTATTTAACATGGTGATATATCTTTATATAACTATATGTGTTGGAAGAGAATTGTCAAATTTATATTTTCGTAACTGTTTTAATTAAATATATTACGCAACACAGTTGATTTATATGAAATGCATGTTAATTCTTAAACAAAGTAAAGAGGAGGTTCCTTTGCTCTCAAGCATAGGACGCGATAGCACGTGTTTCAGCGGTACATATTTGTTTATATGACTTTTATCACTGACCTTGTTTTGAACTGGATTAGTCATATATTGGCATTCGAAGGTGTTTGTGCCTAGTGCGAAAGCTAAATTATTTTATTGATCGTTTATTGCGCGTGTACTTCTATGAATAATGGCCGAGTATACTGCCAGTTTTTCGCTGAAGCATCGCAAGGGTAAATCCGTACAAACTTGCGAAAAAACAATTGCGGTGCATGTGTTTAATGCACTCATAGAGAAGAATCCATCTTTGTCAGTGAGAGAAGTCGAACAGCTGTGCTCTGAAGTTACTGGTGTGAGTGTTAGATCCGTAGTAACATTGCGATGTGAAATTGAGAAAACTTACCACTCCAGGCAAAAGCAGGAATAAACAAAAGCGCATGTTCGGAGAAAATACGTGAAAAGTGCTGTGCGTCATGTATATAGTTTTTTCTTTAGAAACGAACTCCTTAACATAAATAACATTTCATCTGCTGTAAATGAGGATGTAGATTCACCAAATTTCAGCAGATTGCTTACCTATACAGCTGGGGTTTGTGAATGAAAAAAGAGGCAAGAAAAATGTGCTAAAAACAGAGGCGATATTGCTGTGTGGCGAAGACATTATTTAAGGACAGTCAGACTGTACCGAGATACAAGTTGCAAAATATACTACCTTGACGAGATTTGGGAGAATGAAGAACACACAAAAAGTAAGGTATGGCGTGACACGGCTTTTAAGACTGAAAGACAAGCATTTTTGAAAGTGTGTGCTGGTTTAAAAAATCCCAGTGGAAAAGGCCGAAGGCCTTTCATTATAAACTTGTTTCAGTTACATTGCTCCGTCATTAAGTTCCTACTTGCTCATTTCATTATAAAGTTGTATTTTTGCATGCCTTCATATCCTTATTTGTATGATTTTATTTATCTTCCCGGCTATTATTATGACGTTTACTGCAGGTTTAAATGTGACGGAAAGGCACCGCCTATGGCCTATAGCGCGAAAGTATTAGCCAATTAGGACGAGGGGGAAGGTAGTTGGATGCGGAGTGATACATGTCAGCGGGGCAAGGTTATATGAAACAGAGTATAGTGTCATTCTTTTTAGTAGACTGACACATCTTGAAAAGTACGGTTTGGATTTCTGTGCTACCTGGAAGCATTCAATGATGGAAATTAATTATTCCCAGAAAACGATGAAGTTGATCTATTGTCTGTGGCAATGGTTAATGTAGGATAGTATCCACTCTGTTTGAAAATAGTGAAATTCCTTTGCTGGAAAGCATAAAACCTAAAAAGGAATTTCAGTCTCGCCAAGAATACATTTAGATATATTTATATTCAAGTTATGTTGACTAAGACATTCAAATAAAATTTTTCAAGTGTAGTTCAGTTCTTCATTTGTGGAAGCAACTAGAATATCATTGATAGATACAAACACAAAATCCAAACCATTTAAAACAGAATGCATATACCTCTGAAAAGATTGTGCTGCATTTTATAAACCAAAAGACAATTTTAAAAATTCAAACAGTCCAAACGGCATGTTTATTGCAGTTTTCATAACATCTTCTGCGATTGTGATGTGGTGAAAAGCCCTTACAATGTCAATCTTACTGAAAATATCGTTTTACCATCCAATTGATAGTTGAAATCCTGTAAAATAGGTACAGGGTAGTGATCAGGAGCAGTAATTGCATTGAGTGCACAATAATCCCCACATGGCCTCCATGAGCCATCTTTCTTGGGAACTGCCTGCCTCGGTAGCGTAGAGTGGTAGCATGTCTGCCTCACGTTCCAGAGGTCCCGGGTTCGAATCTCGGTCAGGGTGAGTTACCTGGATGAGGTTTTTTCCGGGGTTTTCCCTTATCCTTAAAGACAAATGTCGGGTAGCTCTAAGCTCCATGGACCCTCGACACATTTGAGCATCATTTCACCCATTATATTCATCGTCCGATATGACTTAACGTTGGAGGACGTAAAATTACAACAACAACAATTTCTTGTGAACTATGTGTAAAGGACTGGACCAGCAACTTTTTGAAGGAATATATCCAGGTATATACCTGGATCTATCATTTTTTTTTTTTTTAAATTCTAGTTTGACTACAACAAGCTTCACTGGAGCCAAGGTCTTGCTTTTGATGAAATAGGTCCTCTGTTAGTGATTATTGAATGCTGAGTTTCACACATAGGTGCTTTGAAGTCTGGAATATCTCTGAGAAGATTTGGAAATTCAGAAATAATGTCTGAATACTTTTGCTGCGAGATGAAGATAGATGAGTTTTCGACGGTTCAGATTTTACCTTTCGTATTTAGAAAGGTATTGCTATCTAGTAGGCATTTGTTTTTTATGTCCACTAGAAGACCAAAATATTGTAGAAAGTCAGCACCTAATAGTGGTTGCTGTACATTCGTTATTACAAAACGCCAAGTAAATGATCTCCGTAATCCAAGGTCTAATTTCAATAGCTTTTCTCCAAATGTTTGAATACTTGAACCATTAGCTGCATAAAGAACATGGTCGGAGAGATTTCACTTTTGTTTGTGGTATGTGGTAACACAAATTTCATCACCTGAATCAACAAGAAATCTTAGTCCTGAGCTATTGTCATATATAAAAAGGCCACTTGATTTATGGCTTTCATCACCTGTCGCATCCAGTGATGAGCCATTTTCTGGTAATGTAGTGTTGTATTTGCAAGGTGGTGTACACTTCTTAGCACTGTCATGAAATTTGTAATGGTACCAGCAAATATATGTTCTTTTTAAGTTTGAATTTATGAGTCACTATGTTTACACTCAGTCTTCACTTACTTGTTGTTGTATAACTGAAACGTTTTCAAGATCATTCGATCTCATCATCAGCTGACTGGTCACCAAACAGCTGATGATGAGATCGAATGATCTTGAAAACGTTTCAGTTATACAACAACAAGTAAGTGAAGACTGAGTGTAAACATAGTGACTCATAAATTCAAACTTAAATATGAAGAATACTTCACTGTTAATAATGCTTCTGCTTTTAATATTTATATGTTCTTTTGCTTGGAGTTTGTGACCTACTACGTGACTGCTTAGGCATCTGTAAATCCTTAATTGAATTTGTGAGTGCAGCAATCTGCTTTTCTAACCTAGAAAACTGGTTACTTAAATCATTGCTCTGAGATTCAGATGAGCTGAAGTATGACAAAGATATGCACTGCCAGGATTGCTTATTTCTATAATTTTATCAGCCATAGCTTGTACAGAATCTAGCTCACTTTTGCTAGTTGCTAGAATGGCCCTAACATTTGTTGACAATCTCTGCAGGAAAATTGTACGTAAAAATTTGGTAGATACCTTATCTCCGGCGAGAGATATTAACTCTCGGAGTAGTGCAGAAGACTTTCTATCACCTAGTTCTACTTAAGGAGTTTCTTTGCCTTTCATTCTTCCAATTCCTGGAATTCTTTGATTAGACACTGTTTAAGATCTAAGTAGGGAATATCAGACATTGGTTTTGTGAGGAAGTCGGGTATAAGATTGACTACTTCACTGTTTAATGATGGAATTTTGTTTTTTCTATGTTAATTCCAGCAGTTAAGAATTGTGATTCTACTTGTAAAAACCACACCTTAACATTTTTCTCCAAAATGCCAGCATTTTGATTGCTGTTCTTGAAATAGCATCTGTTGTACCACTTGGAAGGTTTGTTTCATTTAGTTCCCTTGCGTTGACATTTGAGTTCATGTTTAACGTTATTTGCCATCGGGTCACCACTTATGGTTATTTGAGTTGCTCTTGATGTTTTCAAATAAAGATTTGTGTAACTATCAAATCTGTTTTATTTGAAGTTTTTCTTATACAGAACAAAACATAGTAAAAATACAAAAGAAAGAACATAGAGAAAAATAAAATAAAAGAGGATAGCCAACATAACTCCAATCCTTGGAGGCTTGTTAGCCACAGATGCTACTACAGGAAAAAAATTGTAATCACCTTTAGTGCTAGCATCCTAGAGGTCCCCTTTGAATGACTGCTTGGCTGCGTAGGTGTGGCTGCTGTATGTTTGCCAGCTTTTTAAAACACCAACAGTAGTTGGCCATCATTGTTTCATCCGGTATCTTCTTCCTACCTCTTTGATGTTTCGGTGAAACCTCTCTCCCATCTCTTCACTAACAGCCCTAAGATTTTCAGAAAGTTATCGAAATGAAAATGAAGGAAGTGCAGTTTCAGGCTCATTCTACACCCCAACTCCTTCATGTGATCCAACATCGTTTTCACTATTGTTTCATACTGTTCACTCTTTAAATTTCCTAAAGAGTGGATTTCTTATTGAAGTCCATGCAGCAAGTTCCACGGCATTCGTCGTCTGTTCGAAATTTGAATATTTCAGCAGCTTACTAATTTGTGGCCCATCAAAAATACTTTCCGTGACTTTTGCATTTGATAAATGTGGAAACTTGCTTGCAATATACTGAAAACAAGGGCTGCTTCTGTCCAAAGCCTTAACAAACTGCTTTATGATTTTCAGGTTGACCTGCCAATCAGAGGTCACCCCCCTCACCCGCCGGTTCGATAGCCAAGATATTTATAAAGCTGCCGCTGGAGGCGGCCCAGTTTGTCTTTGAAGACGGCCACAACAGATGGTCAAAATATTGGTTTTACAAAATACAACGCGGCGAAAAATGGATAGCCAAGATATTTATAAAGCTGGCTGCGGAAGCCTGAGAGAACATCCTTATCTGTATGTCTGTACCAAAAGAAGGTAGTTTCAGAGGCAAGAATCATGAACCTAACAACTCATCTTTTCCTTTGTGAGGCTGTGGTCTTTTATCAGCTTTCTTAATTCTGACTGTTTAAACAGTTCTGGGATTGTTGTTTCTGTTGAAAAATCTATATCAACTTGCTTGTCAGCAGAATTTGAGGGAACTCCAGAATCAGATAAACTGTTAGGAAGTGAAGGTATTGAAATTTCTGGACCATGAGAAATGGGTCTCATTGCAGAATTAAATTCAGGTACAATATGCTGTCCCGGCTGGGCATGGGGATTTTGCTCCAACTGAGATCATTCCCCATCTTCCCCAGAATCTGGAAGTACGAATGGGAGTGTGAATGTGTGCGTCATCTAAAGATTAAAAAAAACAAAATCCATGTATCAGCAACCCATTGTCTACGAAATAACACCATCGTGATATGTCTCAAAGGAGAACCAATAGGACCATTGTATCAAAGGCAGGGTGTAAATGGGACAATTAAAAAAGAGTAATAAATAAAAATGCTGTCCGTGTTTTTCTTATTATATCCAGCCACATTACTAACGCAAAAAGGGCAATCACTACAATGGTCCTGAGGCTCACGCCTATGCCTAATGGAAGGAACTAATGTTTCCTTTGGCTCCACTGTTATAGGCTTTCAAGGTGTGTTTTACAGATTACGTGGAGAGCCCATACCTTGTTCTGGTCTGCTAATTTTACTTTAAAATATGCATAGTATAAACATTTCACCAATGCAACTATTGACTGCCTCTGACCATTATGTAGCACCCACACACATAACAGAATGAGTCTGGCTTATACAAACATCTTCTAATTCATAACATACTCGCCATTTTCATAGTGGAACAAAATGTAAACAACAGATCAGACATTCACCACGCTCACAGTGTAACAATTGTTACTGTTATTTTGTCATTAATGTGAACTATAAAAGTTTAACTCAGCACTTCTACAGTGCATTTCATCAGTAACAATTCCAAAAATAAACTGATGTCAGAGTTCACTGGAATGGTGTTGAACTGACTAGCAAACACAAGAATAAACAAAGTAAAGTACAAATCAAGGCTTCGCGGGTGATCAGCCATGTCAAATTAATAAACGTCAAGCTTTCGGCCATTGTAAACTCCATGGCCTTCTTCGGGATCTACTCAGCACGTGTAATGCGCATTACAGGAGTCGCATTAGAGCCAATGATGCGAACGATGGTTCGCGAAACATGTCCTCAATACAAGTACGTAACTGAAGCTGATGTTTAATAAATACGACTAATCTGTAACTTAATAATTATTTCGTTTCACTGTGGTGTTCCAATACAGTTAAATTTCAAAATATTTTAGTCCTTTTTGTGGTGCGTAAATATATAAAGATGATGGGTCTCTGATGCGCAAATACTCGATGTGTAATTGTCCATGAGAGAAACAGAGAAACTCTTAGCAGATTCTGCAAACTTCCGATTGCCCTTGCGATTTATTTATGGTAATTGCAAGGGCCAAATGGCGGAAAATTGTAGACGCTTAAAATCAAAAGGTAAATCCTTTGGAATCATCGGAATATCAGGATCAAGCAATCCTCTCCTTTGTACTTTCTCTCAAGGACGTTATTCATTGGCTTTTGCACATTTAGTTCCGTTTCATTGCACAGTTGTGGTTGGTTATTGTTACACTGCATGATGACAACTGATCCTACTTTTAATTTTAAATTGTGAGGTGGGAGTCCAGCAATTATAATGAATTTAAAAACTGTGTGGGATAGTTGACTACAGCATCTTGGTTTATTACTTTGCCAAATGCGAAGTAATACTCTAGAATGCAATTCTGACATAGAAACACAACTATCAGCATTATCTGCATCTCGTTGCTTATCAGTGCGGTCAGCAAATGATGTAGCTTGTCGCACATTCGACTGTTTTCTACGACCTAAGTCTGTTTATCTTCTCCTTGGCAAAGTAATAACATTTCCACAAACTTCACAAAGTCACAGAGAAATACAATTAATTTTGTGTTAATTCAAAACACAAATTATAAAGAAGGAAACCAAGGATTCACCAATATTTGCCAATTGTCTGTGGTCAACTGTTTAGAGTGTTATAATTCGTTCAGAAATTAATTATTTGTCTAATCTTTGAAATGTATGTCATCATTCTGAATAAAAAAATTTCAGTCTTGATAACAAACGATAAACGTTATTTAATAAACTATAGTAAGTGAAATAGCTTTGAAGACTTTGGCAAGGAGTGGAATATCTTTGTGCTTTGTAATGCTTTTGTTTGTTGAAAATAAAACTATAAAAGGTTTGCATGTGTACTTTTATATTTCACTAATAACACAGTTCATTATCATTTCAGTTTTTTTTCTCACCTTTTAAATCTTTTTTAGTCTTATACAAATATTTCAAAACCAAAATTAGCCAAATTGGTTTAGCCGTTCTCAAGTTTTTGTGAGACTAACATATGTCAATTCTTTTGTGTATATATATATATAAAATCATCAAATTTTCACACTTGTAGATAACTCCTACTGTAGCTTTCAAATGGGATGATTTTTGTTCTTGAATGCCACCAGGCCAGCATCCCATCGGAGTCCTGCAGTGTTGTCATATTGCATTCTCCTTAAATGGGGTCTGACAGGTGCCAAGTGAATCCATCTTAACAAATGCTATTTGCACTGAGACAGAAATTAAAGTTTTGCAAAAGTGATCCACAAGTAATGTTTCTAACTCAGCCATAAAAAGCCTATAGTTTTAGTTAAAATATTTTCATAATACAAGTAAATAAAATACTAATATAATGGTGCATCGCAATATAAACACCGCAGTCACTATCATTGTTGGCTGATGTATATGTGTCTACAAATATTTGTAATTACTCAGAACTGAAATATAAGCTATTGACATGAGTCAAAAAATTACTTTAAACAGGCAAAGGTGTTTATTAAATTCGAGAGAGTGAGCAAACAATTCACTTCCTGTTAACCTGTAGAATGCTGCAGCTGTAGAACATGAGCGGTCACATGAATATGTTTATTATTGCATGTTTATTTGACCTACAGAGTTTAAATCAGTATTATTCAGCTGGTCTTCCGCTTAAAAGCCAGGAAAAGGTTTTTCAGTTGAATCAACTTGCAATTGAAAGGGGACACAAGGTAATCCACCTGTTTCCATATCACTACCAATATAATTTGATTGAGTTACTGTGGGGTCAAATGAAATGAGGTGTTGCAAACAGAAATAACATTTATGTTGAATTTTACGGTGTTGTCACATCTGAGTTCATATTTTGTATTCTTGTTTTCTTCCTTTTCATTCTTTGTTTGGCTTGCATCTTTTCTGTCCCAAAATTCTATCTTTATTTCATTCCATTTATAATGTTCATTCTGGATTTCATTTCCATATCCATCTTCTCCATTTCAGTTAATATTTTAAGCATTTCCTGTATCATAGTACTTATATGTTGTTGCTTACTGCAATGTGACTTACTTTAGTTTTCATTGTAAGTTTATTTTTGCAGTTCTTGTGCATAGTTTGTAATGAAATACTCAAAGCAGGCTTTTTTCTTCCATTCTTACTGTAGTGTTGAGTGCATGTTCTTTTCTATCCATGCTGAATAACATTCACAGTAAGTCACAGTTGGTGGAACATATTGAGTAATCAGTACTTTGTAGCATTACCATAAAAAGAAAACTTCAACTACTGTTGTGAGCACACTGAATGAATTATTGTCGCAGGACCTTAAAGAGAATTCTCAGAAGTATTTTGTGATTTCTCAATAGTTCTTTTGGCATTTACATTGCTTGAGTGTGCTGCTCTGTTTTTCTTTTCAACCAACCAATCGGCTTCTGAAGTTCATACTGTCTACACAATAAACTTGATCCATGGCAGCTGCATCACAGTATCTTCATTGAGGAAGGATTTTGGCTAATAATGCTTCTTTCTCTTAAAATGAATGGCTGCATTTATGTATTATTGTTAATGTTTCATATAATGAAATTGATGGAAATGAATGTATTGTTTACTGAACGTCCAGTTGAGCAAACTTCAAAGAGAAGTTGACATTAGGGTGGAATGTGAATCTATGCTTTGCTTTTCCAGATTGCAGTGGATAGTCTTGCTACATATTACATTATGAGTCTGTTTAATGATTACAGCTTATAATGGGGAAACTTATATACTTAGATTAAGCAACAATAGTTCAAGAGGGAATTTATGAGAGTCTTACTTACTCTTCTGAATAATCATGTGTATTGAAAATGCTTTTGTGTAAATCTGTGGAGCTGTACTTTCTTAATTTCTTAATTTCTGGTAAATTAATTCTTTAACTGCTTGGCAGTGAATCACATATGAGTGAATGAGTATTTTATGTATAACTCCAACAAAGTACAAATCTGCCTGCCTCGGTAGCATGGTGTCTGCCTCACACTCAAGAGGTCCCGAGTTCGAATCTCGGTCAGGGTGAGTTACCTGGATAAGGTTTTTTCTGGGGTTTTCCCTTATCCTGAAAGACGAATGTCGAGTAACTAAGCTCTATGGACCCTGGGCTCATTTGAGCATCATTTCACCCATCCCATTCATCGTCCAATATGACTTAACGTTGGAGGACGTAAATTACAAGAAAAAAAGGTAAAATCTCATAATATATTTAGAAAAAGTGTACTACTGCTATACAAAGGCTCTGTTGTATATCTTAATACCAAGGTGGTAATCACATAGAGGTGAACTTATTATAACATTGAAAAAACTATCTGTAGTAGATTTTGTGACACTTTGTCACTTACATTTTTATATTATTGAGGGACCAGTTTTAGAAGCCGTTGTGTGCATTTTGAAACTCTTATCTATCGTCTGTTGTCTGCTCTCTTCTCTCTGATGGTGAAACTGTGAACTTCTTTGTCAAATTATGTATTTGGAACAAGGAAATTCATAGTTCCACCATCAGAGATAATTTGACAAGTTCTCTTCCAAGAGACCAGACGACAACAGATGATGGTAGGGTAGAGGTTGACAATGGAAGCAACGGTTTCCGAAACTAGTTCTTCAATAATATAAAAATGTAAGTGACGAAGTGTCAAAAAACAGACTACAAATAGTTTTTTCAATTAAATTTGATGCCACTGTTACTAAATTCATCCAATCATGCACATTTATAACTTGTCTTTGTTACTTGATAACATTTGTAAATTTTTTTTTTAATAAATTAGGAGTCAGGAACATTGTGCGTTAATTCAGGTTCAAATGTAATTGTCGTGTATGAATTCTTATGGGACATTCTATGAAGTTTATTTACGATTACTTTGTGATATTTTAGAATGACAGAAATCAGTTCAGTATTTAATATTAAGATATATTTAATTTCTTTCAGGATCATAGAGCATCGTTAGCAGATAGTCCAGAAAATCCAGTTATTCAGGCCTTGCCAAAGCTCAGAAGAGCATTCCCAGATCTTGTTTTAGCCTGTGATGTAAGTTTATGGTGGTAATACTTAACATTTTCAATAGTTCTTTATTGCTTAATCTTAAAAGTCATATTCTTTATAGGATATTTTATAGGTTGTATAGAGTATGTAGTTTTAGCACTATTAAACTATTAATTTAGTGTTTGCAAGTTGCACTGTTGTACTCATGTTGCAAATGCAGTAATTCTTCTAAATTAATTTACACTTTCAGATCTGAACTTTTACTTATTTATAAAAAAAATTCTGAATATTTTTACATTGAGGATAGTGTTTTGAATTCATTTTTTTAAGGAAAATGTTTATGTAACAACTAGTACTCTAGATATTTAATGTATGTAATTATATGTCTGTATGGAAGGCTGACTTTGTTAGGTGCAGGCATACTTATTCAAGGTGTCAGTCCTTTTAGCCATGGCCACCAGAGTGTATGTCTGTGGCGTTCCACCTCATATAAGAATGCCGGTTCTAATTCCATCTTGGGTGTGGGTGTTTGCATGGTTGTGCATATGTGTAAAAGAAAAACATTAAAGCATGGAAGTGTAAAACAGCGAACACAAGGAAATGAAAAAGGGGGCAAAACTTGCATGCACAAATCTGGCCCAGATCAATGGTTCTTAAGTGTGCTTAAATGCAACAGCTCCATGTCAGTAGATTTACTACCATGAAAAGAACGCCTGCAGGATGAAATTCTGGCACATCTGATATGATCCTGGCATGTAGCATCATCAAGAGAGATTTTTTTTTTAAACATTTGCGTGCATAGGGTCTTCAACATCAGCTCTTGTGGAAATCCTATAGAGCAAGTTAGTTTATTTTGATCTCACTCTGATTAGGAGAAATGATTACAAGTTGTTAACAAAAAAGTGTCAACACTTTATATGAAGCTGCAAAACTAAGTTTCTGTTCTTTCAGAAACAGTGCATTTAAAGCTTCCTGCATTGTATTTTTTATATCCTCTGCAGTGACATGCAGAGGTAAGTGCTCAATGGAAAGTCGTACTTCAGCAGCGAGTAACTCTCTTTGTTTAATATGTAAAAAATGGCGAAGTAACAAATATTACAATAATATATAATTATTTGTCACAAACTTCTCTTATATTTTTAAGAAAATTGAACTTTTCACAGATTAATTTTGTTAAAAAAATAAATGAAATGAAGTTTGTGACAAATAATTATATTTTAGTTATAACAAGTTCGAAGCTTATACTTCATCAGGAGGGTATCTCCTCTTACTCTCAGAAAACTTCTTTTGGCACAGTATTAGTCCATCTGCTTCTGTGGTATGAAAATAAAGAAGGTTCAGTTGCATTTGCTTGGGATGAACAAATTTTCTGCATCTTGTCCATATTCAAAACAACTTTTGAATAGTGCCAAAGTCAAAAGTATAAGAAATCATCTGTAATGTCCATTTTTTTGAGTTTTGAAAGAAGTTCTGTAGTAACTTATCAATTGATCAAACACATCTGTACCATTCATTGCATGATAAAACCTCTTCAGTATTGCAGGTCTTCTACTCTCACTTTTGGATTCCACAGACATAGAGACAAAATTCAGAAATGTGCTCATAAAGCTTTAAATCAGCTGCATGAGTGGAGACATTAAATTTGATTACACTAAAAAAAGTAAAACCAATTACCAATTATTTTTTCTTGGTAAAAGACAAAGGCAATTCAATATGCAATGTAATGGTCAACTTCTTTCTAGGACTTGGGCATTTAAATATTGTGACCCGATTCTCCATTCGCAGCAGTTAGGATGCTCCTTGACTGTTTTGAAGACCCAGGTCGGGAAGCCAGATGTAACAGGGTTACTTCGCTGTAGTTTGAATTGTTTCTTGATGATTGAGTTTGATTAAATAAGTCATGAGATCTCTTGTTTTCAGATGTGGTTTCTGGTGACATAAATAAAATTTTAGACAAGTCCGATTTTGTAATATATAATTTAATTGGATAATCTGGATTACATTTTACTCAAACTTCCTGTCCTAGTCAATCACTGCAGGTTACCTCCAACACATCGATAAATCCTTATTTTCTTAATAAATCATTTCCGTTAATTACTTAAAATTTCTCACTTCTGCACGTCCAGTCATCACTATCAAGATTACAAAATATCTCTTTCTGAAGATTATTGATTTTCCGTTACTATCGTTACTCCTATATTAATTTTATGATTGGCCGATTTACTGCTACGTCTCTACCTTACATAATACAATTATTACTACGGCCAATCACAAAATTACATATCTTTTTTATAAATTCATATATCTTTCACACCTTATCCAAATATGAATCGAAACTACTGTTGCAAATGCCCTTCTTCGAAATACATGGAAAATAACTAAATAAACCCATTAACAACATATTTCCATATATTACAAAGAATGCCCCAAATTTAACAATTTTGTTTAAAACAATAATACATAACACAAATATAGCATACATAAAATATAACAATAAATATTGAATGAAATATAACAATAAATGAACATTTAACAACAACTTGGCATTACTTTTAAATATATACATCTTTGTCTTCATGATGGGGTGTGCCTCTCTCCAAATTTGAATAAAATATCATAATTAACAATTTTACATTACTCACAATCAACAAACATGATATAACTATACAAAGAATATTTTTTTTTACTAACATAATTGGTAAACGAATATATATCTAAAATGAAGTAACTGAAATAAAATAAATTGACAATTAAATGTGTGTTTTACAATTAAATATTCACGACTTGAATGTAAAAGATTTATATTTGTGTTCTAACCTTAAATATGCATATTCTATTTGCTTATTCATGTATGGCGATATGGTTTTCATAATATATTCACAAAATTAGTGTATCATGTGTCGTGTTAAAGTGCATCAACTTCAACTTAAAATTTCTTGGGATGTAATTGATCTGTTGTGATGCAACGAATGTGACTTTCACTGTAATCATCTACATCATAAATAGGGCTAGGATAGTAATTAAAGAGTGCAAAATATGTGTGCGATTATATGATTTAAAATTGTCATATATGCGCTAATAACCCAGAAAATATGTGATAACCAGAACCTAAAAAAAGGTTATGAAATAATAAAACATAATCAAACTTATGTTCATTTTGTCTATAATTTTTTACACAGAACATCTATATTAACATGCTGTACAATTTACCAGAGTACTTAAATTAAGAGAATTGCATTAGAGATCCCATCTTCTCCCAGTGACTTTTTTGGGTTGAAATTTCTTAATACCGTCAATATTTTTATGGATGTAAATTCCTAGTCATTTGGTTTACTGATACGTTCTTCTACCAGCCCCCTCAGTTCTTTTTGTCGCTCATAATCTTCCTGTGCCCTATCTTTCAGAATGAAGTTTTCTAGCATGTACGTTAATGTGCTTTGTGTGTCTTCTTCAGTATAGGTTTTGTCCTCTTTTTGTAATGCATAGGGACCAGATTTATAGGCACTAAAAATGTGTGAAATAGACAGACAAAAAGGCACTAAAAATGGGCAAAATAGGCACTTAAATAGGCACTAAAAATTAGCTAAGTAAACAGAAATACACAGTATTAGTAAGATGGCTCTTAAAATGCACTATAAATGCATTATAACAAAATGACAATCATTGTAACATATGCTGCAACAAATTCGCTAAACACATACTGTTTTGTGGTTCTCTAGGCGAAATAGTTCTACATTTATTCCAAATTTCATAAATGGCTCCACAAGTTAAAATAACAGATATTGTCGTATAATTAAAATACACACAAATCCACTTCACTAAGTAAGAACAATAATGTGCAGAAAGGTGTAAAGTAATTAACTATGTCCAAAAACAAAAACATGGCTTTGGGGCGGGCTTAAGGGTGAAAATTGAAATATCTGAAGCTTTTGTTAGATTTGTTTCAAATTTATGCTATTTATTTTTGTGATCGATCAAGAATGGAATAATACCAAGTTTCAGCTTTCTAGTTACAATAGTTTCTGAGGAATTAACAGTTTATGTCTAAATTACAGGCAATTTTCAATGCCTCACATATTGTAATTTTAAAAATTAGTGCTTGGGGTATAAGTTTCTGCAACCATTAACTTAAATGACCTGTACCTATGTGAAATATTTGTCTTTGCCACAGCAATGAAGGGAAAAAATAATCATACCTATTTAAATTTCTTTTATTTTCCTAAGCGTTTTCAGTAAGAAGCAAGCATTATAATCCTTTTCAATACATATGACAAAAACACAACAAATGTAAATGGGTACACTTAATATGCAGTGCCCTTACAGGCATGTTTAGAATTTCATACAGATTAATAGAAAACTGCATCCTGTGGAACATTTTAAATTTAGGAAAATGTAGAAAATATGCAATCTGAGAAATCTGAGGTTAAAATTACATAATAGCAGCTACAATACAGATGTAGGGTTATTTCAATAGTCATGTGATGTTTTCTGTAGTGCCGCTAGAAAAAAATATAAAGGCATTTCTGCAAAATTTTACACAAACCATTAAGATTTATTGGTCTGCAGTTTCATTTTCAATGTTGAAAACAATGCTGGAAGTCTCCAAGCAATTGATTTCATGATTCCTTGAGATACATGTAGAAAATTGTAAGCATGAGAAAATCACAATTTTTTCATATATATAATCTTAGTCTGTGTACCCTAGCTAATTAAGGGCTGGCCTTACAAGTTTAAGTTGTAACCTGAACAGAGTTCCACAGTGGTGATTTTAAGATTGGGTAAAACAAAAGCTTCCTGTCAGTAGCTTTACACAGATGTGAAAAAAAATCTTACGGGAGTAAATTCCTGCATACCAGCGGTACTGATTATGATCTGATATAATTGTTAACAATTGACACCATCAGTAATTTAATTAATAATCCCTCCCCCAAGAATCACTATTAGCTCAAGAAATAAGCCTTTACACCAGCACAAAAATATGCTACTGCAGAAGATAATACTCGTACAAAATTGTGAAATCCAGTACACTGAGTTTTGAAAAGCTATACCTATAGGTTTTAAATAAATAATATTGTAATCAAGATGAAATGCATTAGACAGAGTTGTTTAATGATTCTGACATGTTTTAAGCTAAATCTCAATGTAAAGTCATATCATGTGATGAAGAAAGTTTTCACATTAGGCAAATTTGTGCTTTACTTATGAAAACTGAACACATTCAGTTTCTCTTCTTTCAGCTCTCCTCAACATACTAACCTGTGTTCGGCATAATGTTGCTACAGGGGCTGATTTTTACAAGGGTTTTGAAACTAGGATAATAAAGTATTTATACAAACAATGATTAACCCTTATTAAATTTTAGATGAGTCGTATTTCTTACACATCTGCTTCACTTTCGTACCTATTTTGAGGACATGTTTCGCAAATCTTCGTTTGCATCTACGGCTCTTGTGCGACTGACGCTAGATCCAGCGGTGTGGGTAATTCTGGGGTTGTTGCTGCCATCTGTTGATTTAGTGATGAACTGAAATGTGGGATTCTCTTCTAGCGGGATTTCAAAGTTCATTAGTTGGTTTTTATGTTTTTCTATGTATATCCTCTCCCATATGACGAGTTCACTATGTTTTTGTACGTATTTTAGTAATTCTGTGCTATCTTCAATTTCATGATTTTCAGACCAGAAATGAGCTGCTATTGCGGACTTATCAATATTTTTGTATCTTAAGTGCCTGAAGTGTTCTTTCTTTCTAGTGCCTATGTTTCTTTTTGTCCTCCCTATGTAAATTTTTTCACAGTCTTTACACTTAATTTTGTAAATGCCTGACTTTTCCTCTGGTTTTATCTTATCAGTATTATTACTGTGAAGTAGGTTTTTAATGTTGTAATTGTTTTTTGGTGCCAATGTTATATTGTATTTCTTGAATATTTTTTGGAACTTTTTTGTGGCCCAGGGGTGGTAAGTAAATTTAGCAAATCTAGTTTCTTGTTTTATTGGTGTGAGAGCTGTGATCGGTTTTAATTTCTTTTGAAGTTTGAATAATTTTAGTTTTTTATCTACAAGGTTTTTTCCATATCCATTTTTAATTGCAGTTTTTAAGAATAAAACAAGAAACTAGATTTGCTAAATTTACTTACCACTCCTGGGCCACAAAAAAGTTCCAAAAAATATTCAAGAAATACAATATAACATTGGCACCAAAAAACAATTACAACATTAAAAACCTACTTCACAGTAATAATACTGATAAGATAAAACCAGAGGAAAAGTCAGGCATTTACAAAATTAAGTGTAAAGACTGTGAAAAAATTTACATAGGGAGGACAAAAAGAAACATAGGCACTAGAAAGAAAGAACACTTCAGGCACTTAAGATACAAAAATATTGATAAGTCCGCAATAGCAGCTCATTTCTGGTCTGAAAATCATGAAATTGAAGATAGCACAGAATTACTAAAATACGTACAAAAACATAGTGAACTCGTCATATGGGAGAGGATATACATAGAAAAACATAAAAACCAACTAATGAACTTTGAAATCCCGCTAGAAGAGAATCCCACATTTCAGTTCATCACTAAATCAACAGATGGCAGCAACAACCCCAGAATTACCAACACCGCTGGATCTAGCGTCAGTCGCACAAGAGCCGTAGATGCAAACGAAGATTTGCGAAACATGTCCTCAAAATAGGTACGAAAGTGAAGCAGATGTGTAAGAAATACGACTCATCTAAAATTTAATAATTTTTCGCTTCACTGTGGTGTTCCAATACAGTTAAATCTCGATACAATGATTAACCCGTTTCACAAAGTACTTTCCAATCTGTGCTGAAAGATGGATCACCATTTATTCACTATTTAAGAAGTACACTTCTGTTGCTTCTCTCTTTTGGTATATTTACGTAGGAACTGATCTAGTGTGCACTTGAAACACTGCTTACAGAATGGGCTTTTGATTCTCCAAATAAAGAGTGGTCATTTGTGAATCCATTGAAATATCATTTAGCTGGTCTTTGTTACTCGTCCTTGAGCAAATTCTAAGATTCTTCCATGACATCATTAGCGCATTGTGACACGTCTGTAAGGCAGATACCTATCTGGCATAACCCCTTTTCGTATATCCAATGTGCAGCAGTAAGAAATTTCTCTTCCCCGAAAATTTCACGTAGAAACCAACAAATACATAAGCTGTTATCATAAATTACAGGTAGAAGAAATTTGTAAAAAGGCAGTTTTAAGCACTAATAAGCAGAATAGGCACAAACATATGAAATAGGCATTTATAGGCACTATAAAACTAAGAAATTTAGGCTGATAATTGTAGGAAACGTGGTTATAACTTAAAAGCCTATGTTTCTGAACAAAGGAATAAAATAGGCAAATAGGGCAAAATCTGCCCCCTAGTAATGTACTAAGTGAATTCTGAACTCTTACTTACAACACGGCGCTGGGACGGGTTTTCTCCGGGGTCTCCGGTTTCCCCCGCCATCTCATTCCACCGATGCTCCATCTTCATCTCATGTATCATCAGTGTCACCGCCTGCGGTGCCGTCTGTAGTAAAAGCGGGCGTTAAACACTACACATGAACTCTTACTTCACCAACTGCAATCGTACAGACAACAGTCTATGAATTAGTCCTATCAGTTGTTTTGCTGAATTCTTTCCATTATTTGAGCTTGTATTCTCAATTGCCTTTCAGATAGTGTCAAACTGAAACATTCAGTGCCATGGCCGGGATTTGAACTACAAATCTCCTGGTTTATGTCCAGTCGCTCTTACCCATTGAGCTACCATGGCCAACATGTCATGATGTTAAATTTTCCAATTGACTCAAATATTTTCCCGGTAAACCACTCGGGGCTCCCGTATTTGAGATACACAGTTTGTGGCGACTTACTATTGTAAGTACTTTAGTCCCAGGCCTCATCGTTAAACTCTTATTATTTAAGTTAATTGATAGAAATTAATCGTTCCTTCACACTAGCTGCATACAGGCTAAGGTTTTGGATAGATAGAGTCAAACTGAAAAATTCAGTGCCATGGCCGGGATTTCAACCATGAATCTCCTGGTTTCTGTCCAGTCACTCTTAGCCATTGAGCTACCATGGCCTTCCAGATACTGATTCCATCCTCTCTTAACTACTCATTATTAATGATTTGTAGTTTATAATGTAATGTAACGTAATGTAACAAAACGGAACATGAGGTAATATAACGTAACATATGTGTAGTTAGGGTCCATAAAGAAGAGAAAAATGCAAATTTACACAATCATAACACCAGAACAAAGAAAAATTACTGTACAGTTATGCTAAGAAGGAAAATTAGGCTACACTTTGAAGTAAGTGTATAGAGAACAATGCAAACAACCTGTACAACCACTTGTCTGTCAAAGTTTATAAAGTACTTGAAGATGCCACAAAGTTAAGACAAATTAAACACTACCACATTAAAAGTACCTCCTACGCTATAGAATAACATAAAATAATGGCAACAAACTAAATAGATTTTATTGAATTTATAATAAAATATATATTAACATTGTATACAGGTGGTAAAAAATCTCAAATTGATGTAATGGAAATTGCATATATGTATATATCTTTGTATTTTCTTTGCAGTTTTACTTTTGAGAAACCTTATAAAATTTTTATTGCACTTATGAATAAAGCTGAATTTGAATCCAAATCTATATCACACATCCTTACCGCATCGACTATTGTGAACAGCAGTGGAAGATTCCAAATGTGTTTCTTGTTCCATGAACGAATGAACAGGACAAAGCAACACAATAAAAACACAGTTTTCATTTTATAAATCCTTTCATGGAAGTGTTGAAAACAGTGTTGTATAAATTAAATTAATTGGGAGTCAATGTCCGGCTGAAGATAGAGGGAAGGCCTCAGAAACATGTTCCGGGATAGTTTAAAAGTGAGTGTTGTTTTGTGTTATTAATCGACTCCCAATTAATTTAATTTAACAGTTTTTATTGTTATCCATTGTTTTGTCATAGACTAAATATAACTGCATCTTTTGTCCCAACATGGGAATGTACTTCTTTCTTATCCAGCTTATCTAGCTTTCTCATTCACTTTTATGCTGGAATATTCACCATCACAAATACTTCTGTTTTATGTAAAATAGTTTGTTCCTTCATATCTTTCAATCATCTCACATTATTTAGCATCTCTTGTAAAGTAGCTACACACAGAACACCATCTTGAGCTACTTTTTCAAAGTTCTGTATTTCTCTGATTTGTTGTTTTTCTAAGGCATTTTTACACTTTAAGGCAATCTTTACAAAGTTTTCACATTATTACAGTACAGGTACCATACTTAAATTCCACAGACTGTTGCTACAATGTAACTGTAAGTTTCTGCATTTTAAAGCATGCTTATAAATCACATATGAGTATTCAGCATTCTTCAAGCACAGACTTGCCTCCCAAATAAAGGAATACGTGTGCACATGCTAAGGATGGGAACGCAGGGCAAGCGAAACCAACAGTGATAGTGATGCCTCCTTTGACTACACGGATGCAGTTCATCACACTTATGTTTGGTTCTTGGAAGAACAAAACATGGATACAGATACGAGGAGCATTTTGGAAATGATTTACAATAGCGTTGTTTCAAACATACCACTCAATCTATGAGCACATCTTCTCGTAGGACGATAACCTGATATTAGTACATCACGAAGATGCTAGATCCATTTGTCAACACAGTGTATAGTGAAAGCGTAGTACTTGTTTATCAGGTAGAGAAATCCATGGACAAGATGGAAGGTGACTAGCATAGACAAAGATATGCTGCATGGTTTTTTGTGGAAGGAACAGCAGATATTTATAAATGTTTTAACATGGTTTGTGGCCAAGAAGCTCCTGCACGGAAGATCGGCCCAAGAAATTTCGTTCTACTCCATATGCAGGTAAGCAGATGATCTCCGTCTTTTGGGACAATTGTGGCATACTGCTTATGCACTGGCTTCCACAACTATCAACAACAGGTGTTCTGTAACTCCCTTACATGACTTAGATGCAGGATTCATGATAGCAAAAGATAAAGTGGTCCAAAGGAGTCCTCCAATATGACAATGAGCGGCTCACACCAGAAATATGACGACTGCAAAGTTGGCATCACTAGGGTTCACTGTTGTGCCACACCCACCATATTCACAAGATCTTGCTCCATCTGATCATGCTGTATTCGACAGCATGAAGAATGAGCTGTGAGGGAAAAGGTTCAGCAACAACGAAGAATTGCAAGCAGCTGTCTATGAGTGGGTGTGCGGTAGCCCCAAACATCTTTGACTCAACAATGAAGTTGCCAGGAAGGTGGCAGTGATGGTCTGACGTCAATGGAGAGTATATTGAGACATCCCATGTACATTGATTCATGGTCACTAATAAATAAGGTACAAAAAACTATGGTGAATCATTTCATAATGCCCCTTGTAATACTCATTTAATTGGAAATTTTTCTTCAAAATGCTAAAAATCTCACAAGTAAGAAAATTAAAAAATGTTTTTATTTTGCAAAAGGGACAGAATTTTGTTTTATTTTTAAATTATTTTTTTATATAAGGATTTAAATCATTGTAATTCAATAAAAATTGCAATAATATGCAAAAATAATATATTTTAAATAAATATTTGCTATTTCTTTTTATTAATAAATAAGAACTACTCCTCTACTGATGTGTTGTAAGACATTAGAATCAATGTCTCAAGTAACCCTTTATGGACGTCCTGTAACGTCCAAGTTAAAATGCCACAAACCGATATGGATGTGTATAGATGTCTTGCACATACATCATTTAATGCTTATTAATGCCAATTGTTTTTGTCATTCTATTTTATAATTAATTTAAATTATTTCTATAAGAGATAAAAACTTGCTATTAAAGGTTTGTTTTTGAATGGCGCACCTCAAAACCTGGATAAACACACAGGGCACATCTTCAGATTCATGGCAATAATACTGGTTTCCTTGCAAACTTCTTAAGAGGTACATACAGATGCTGACAAGTTTGTTTCTTTCCAGTGTGGTGAGACACAACATATACAATGATTATTGCTTGGTAGCATAAACTAAACCCTAGAAAGTTATACCAGAGAAGTCACTTATGCAGCTATACATATTGTGACTTTGTGGATTCGTAGAATTATAAGTCCAATTTGCAGAAATTCTAAATGTTCTTTATTTGCGTAGAAATACACCTTGTAGCAGCAGAATTACATCACATACACAATCACAATCTACCAAGGCCGATGACCATAACAGCATTCTGATTACATCTGTTTATAGCACTCCTGTTACAACATCTGTACAGCTGTTTACTCTCCTGTTTACGACTGACTCAATCACTAGCCAAGGCTTCTTTTTATACACCCATTCATGAATTCCAGAGTTATAGAATGTTCTTTAACATGTCACCAGATAAAACACGAATGTTCTAATCATCTTTTCACCTGGCTGGCTGCCCGAGAAGAAAGTGAGCACATTCGTCCCCAGGAAAGCTTCAGGTCTTATTTTACGAATGTTCTAGAATGTAACTATATCTTTGTCGGCAAGTCTCTTATCTCCGGTGCTATGTTTATCTGCTTATGCAAGCTCTTTATCTCCATGAAACACTATCCGTCTGTTGTCTATCTGCGCCGAGCCTTTTATGTGCATCGCCGCGACACTGCTCCCTCCTCAAGGCTGGTCGTCCCGAACAGCACCACCGTAATGGGCCAGACGATCCAAGTGTACCACCAACATCTTTCCTCGGGGCACCTTCTGCATGCGGTAGACCAAGTCGTTAATCCTCTTCACCACCCGGTACGGTCCTTGCCACGGCTGCTGAAGCTTCGAACAGTGTCCCTTATTCCGAGTAGGGTGATACAACCAGACTAGGTCACCCTGCTGGAACCCTTGGCTTTTGGCTTGCCTGTCGTATCGGGCCTTCATGCCGTCGCTCCCCTTCTGGATGTTCTGATGAGCCATCTCATGTATGTCGTCCACCAGGTTCTCCACATACTCAGTTGCTGGCTGTTTTGCGTCCAGGGGGCTCTCAAAGGCCAGGTCACAAGGGAGACGTAACTCTCGGCCCAACATTAAGCTGGCTGGCGTCTTCCCAGTGGTGTCATGCATTGACGAGCGATAGGCCAGCAAGAACAGTGGCACCTTGATGTCCCAGTGATGGCTGGCCACGACCTTCCTCAGGTGTTCTTCTAAGGTCTTGATGTACCTTACGACCACGCCATCCGACTGGGGATGTAGAGGTGTTGTGCGGGTCTTGTTCACCCCCAAGTTTTTCCAGTGCCTCCTTCATCAGGTTGGACTCAAAATTGGTATACTCCTCCACAGGAGAGAAAGTCTCTGAGGGGTGAGACGCAGGGGGTTGGCCGAAGGTCCCCACACCCTCCCTGGACAGGTTTATGACACCCCATGTCAGTACAGTTACAGACCATTCAAAAACATTCTGACAGCTTCTACTTTTGTGAATGAATCTTCTCGGCTTTAATGTACAGAGTGAATAGGGCGCATGTTTTTTTAACGGTCTGCTCCTTGTATAGCAAGCGTTCTCTGCCACACACATTCGCTGTCCTTGTCCCACAGCACATTCCTTACAGGGATTTTCTTTGCATTGCTATACTATACCCTGGTCACTGTGGAGCTCTTACGGCACCCCAAATCGGCTGAACACTTGCTCCACGAGGCGTCTTCGCCTCCTGGTTCGGAATGACATACACCTCCGGCCACTTGGTGAAGTAGTCCACGACCACCATCAGATACTTGCCGCCTCGGTCGGACACGAGGAACGGTCCAGCTATGTGGACGGCGATCCTTTCGAATGGCGCTCCGACGTTGTACTGCTGCATGCGATCCCGGCTCCTAGTCTGGGGGCCGCGACTCGCCGCGCACACGTGACATTGACGGCACCATCTCCCAGCATCTGCTCGGAGCATCAGCCAGTAATAGCGATGCCGAAGTTTGTCGATCGAGCGGTTTGCTCCCAGTTGTCCTCCTGAAGTACCGTCGTGCACTTCCTCGAAGACTTCCGGAATCTTACTTCGGGGAAGTACCAACTGCTCCCTCTGCGTCTTCCCATCAGATGATTCCCATGCCGGAACAGCACGCCGTCTGTTGTCTTCAGTGAGTCCCGTTGGGCCCAGTAGTACTTGTATGTGGCGCTACATGGTGCGATGTCCTTTCAGTTTGGTCTTGTCCCTGCCTCCACTTCTCTCAAGAGTGGCCCCAAGTCTGCGTTTACCAACTGCTCGCTCCTCAGGCCTGCGCTATCCCAGCCATCCGCAGGCACTGCCGTGATCACTCTGACAGCTGTTGCACGCTCCTTCTCTTCCATTCTTGTGCATTGGCTGCACTCCTTTGGGCAGGGTCTTCGGAACATGGCGTCTGCGTTGCCGTGGCTCTTCCCTCTACGATGTTCAGAGGTGAAGTCGTACTCCTGCACCTCTGGACCTAACGTGCTGTCTAGCCTTCCAGGTTCCTAAAGCTCAATAGGCAGGCGAGGGCGTAGTGGTCAGTCCTCAGTTGGAATGGCTGACCGTTCAGGTACTTTGGAAGTACTCCAAGGTCTTTACTACCGCCAGTAACTCTCGCCGAGTGACGCAGTAGTTTTTCTCTGCCCTGGACGTCCTTCGGCGTCCTCCGTCCACACATAAGACCGGTGTTCTTCTGTTAGGCGGGTGAGGGGTTTGGCGATGTTGGAGAACCCCTTTATAAAACGGCGGTAATAACTGCACAGCCCCAGGGAAACCGCGCAGTTCTCTCTTATCCTTCGGCCGAGGCCAGTCTCTCACGACCTGTGTCTTCTCCGGGTCTGTGCCACTCCGGTTGGTGAGACTATGTGGCCCAAGTAGTTGACTTCCTTGCGGAAGAGCTGGCACTTCTTTGCATTCAGCTTCAAATTGGTCGTCTGCAGTCTCTGTAGCACCTTGCTAGGGTTTTCCAGATGGTCTTCGAAGGTCTTACCGACGATTATGATGTCGTCCAGGTATAACATGCAGGCGTTATAAGTCAAACCTCTCATTACCGATTCCATGACGCGTTGGAATGTGGCTGGTGCGTTACAGAGGCCAAAGGGCATAAATGTGAACTGCCAAAGCCCCTGGCCTGTCGAGAATGCGGTCTTCTCCTTGTCTCTCGGGTCCAGAGCTATCTGCCAGTAACCCGATTTAAGGTCTAGGGTCGAGAACCACTGCGCACCAGCAAGCGTGTCCAGGGTGTCGTCAATCCGGAGTAAGGGGAAATAGTCCTTCCGGGTAACAGCGCTCAGCTTCCTGTAGTCCACGCAGAAGCGTAGCTCGCCGTTTTTCTTGGTCACCAGAACTACAGGGGAACACCAAGGGCTGTCAGACTCTTCAATCACTCCCCTGGATTTCATATCCTCTAGCATATCCCGTACCGCCGTTTGTATTGCCAGCGGAACGCGTCTAGTTGGTTGCCGAACAGGCCGGGCGTCTTCGGTGTTGATGCGGTGAAGCACTTTTTCTGTGCGGCCGTAGTCACTGTTACCTTCGCTGAAGACGCGCTGGTATCGTTTCAGCAGTTTTCGAAGCTTCTCCAGCTGTTCTGCGGTCAGGTGGTCGGCCGCCCTCTCCAGTAAGCCTTCCAGCCGGGGCCCGAGGTGTTGCGTCGGCACCGGCTCCTGTGTCTTGTCGATTGCTGTCACGCTGACCACGGGCTCGCACATCCCCAGCTCCGTTCCGGCCTGGACGTTGTGATCGGTGTCTGCCAGGTTGAGCAGCCTCACTGGCACCTCCTCTCGACACGGCAAAAATGTCCTGGCTACACATAGTCCGTGCACAGGCGTCTTCTGGTTCAGCATCATGTTCTTTGTTCGCCGGCATTCCAGTCGCGCCGTCACCTTCACCTCGCTTCTCGCAGGGATAACCACGTCTTCCTTCAGGATGACTTTGCAGACTCCAAGGCGCTCTTCGGGTTGCCGGAGTATGACTTCTCCATTAAGTCGCAGGACCTTCCTGCCGACATCGTCGCCTCGTGGCTCCTGAGGGCATCCAATCCCAATATCACCTCAGCCACCTTCGCGACGAACACCCACTGACGCACGGTACTCCGTCCCAAGGTCAACTTCAGCAGGGCCTCCTTCTCCACAGGCAAGATGTCACCCGAATCCGTCACTCACTGGTATGGTCGGCTTGGTTTCCTCGATGGCAAACTCCTGGTTATGTCCGGTCTGATGACGGTCACGGCTGACCCGGTGTCCACAAGCACGTGGCACGGCTTCCCTCTCACCCAACCGTCCACGATGAGGCTGTCATCCATACGTCGGCTGATGGCGCGCAGTGTCACTCGAGGAGATGATACGCCGACGTGCCCCTAGCCACGCCAGGCCTTCCTCAGGCCTTACTCGTTCTTCCGGCTGCTCCTCCTGGTGTCGGCAGTCTCTCTCTAGGTGTCCCGGCTGGAAACACTGCCAACATACGCCACTAGGTCTTCGCCGGCGTCCCTACGTGTCTTCGGTCTCCCGTGTAGCGGATACTTCGGATTTGTGACGTCTGGGTAGCCTTTGCCTTTACCGCCTCCATCCTTAATGCTGCGTTAGCGCCTCGTGGATGTTTTTTTAGTCGCCGAGGATTAGGTGCTGACGAATCTCCGTGTCTCGTACCCCGTCGACAAAGTTATAGGCGGCATCTCGGGATACGAACTCTGGTGGGAGATCGACTAAGGCTTTACTAGCCAGTTGCTCGATTGCCAGGGCGAACTCCTGCAGCGTCTCCCCTGGCGGCTGCGACCTTGACTTCAGCTGGCTGCGGTACGCTGCGGATAAGCGGTGATTTCCAAAGCGGTTCTCCAGGGCCTCCCAAATGTCCTTGGGCGCCTCCGCTGTCTGGACCTAGTTCAGGACTTCTGCGGCCCGTCCCTTGAGGCTGGCTATTAGCTCTGCGGCCTCTTCCTCCGGTGACCGCTTGTTGTGCTTGGCCACTGTGTCGAACTGGCGGCGGAAGTTGTCGCGCCGTCGTATTTAGGAGGTTTGACGCGCGCCGATGTTGTGTCGCGTCCCGGCGCATCGGCTTTCCAGTCTTCGACCTACTGCCGACGATGTCCTTTAACATGGCGTTCAGGGACTTGGTGTTGCTGTCAGCCTTTCTCTCTAGGTTGTTAACGCGGTTGGCCAGGTCTTCGACGCGCTCGTCCACTTGGTCCATTCGCTTGCCCAGCCCGGTGACGTCATCCCTCACGCCGGTCAACTGTTCCTCAAATTTGGCGGCGAGCGCCTCGTTCGCAGCCTTCATTTCAGATAATTCGGCCTTCATTTCCATGGCCAGGCTGTCGTTCGCTGCTCTCATTTCCGTAGTTAGTTCTGTCATCTTCGCGGTCATCGTCGTGGCCAAGTTGCTATTTGCAGCTTCTGTCCTCGTTGATAATTCGGCCTTCATTTCTTCCATTTTCTCTGTGATGTTGTCGTTAGCCGTCTTCATTTCTGTTAGTTCCGCGGCCAGGCTATTATTTGCCGCTTTCATTTCTGAGGTTAGTTCGGCCTTCATTTCCATCATCTTCTCCAAAATCTCTTCCAGTCCCGTGTCCATTGCTGAATGTTCCACTTACACTAATTGTGACTTTGTGGGTTCGTAGAATTATAAGTCCAATTTGCAGAAATTCTAGATGTTCTTTATTTGCGTAGAAATACACCTCGTAGCAGCAGAATTACATCACACATAATCACAATCTACCAAGGCCGATGACCACAACAACAGCGTTCTGATTACATCTGTTTACAGCACTCCTGTTACATCTGTACAGCTGTTTACGACTGACTCAATCACTAGCCATGGATTCTTTTTATACACCCATTCATGAATTCCAGACTGTTATAGAATGTTCTCTAACATGTCACCAGACAAAACACAAATGTTCTAGAATGTAACTGTATCTGTGTTGGCAGGTCTTTTATCTGCGGTGCTATGTTTATCTGCTTATGCAAGCTCTTTATCTCCTTGAAACACTATGTTTCTGTTATCTATCTGCGCCGAACCTTTTATGCGCATCGCCGTGACAATATACATATCGTTCGTATGCACACAAAACAAAATGACTCAAATATTAGATGCTCTCGACGCAAATAATGTCTTTTGTTTCGGTGAAGCAAAGTACTGAAATTTCAAGATATATTAATATAGTCTCTACTTTATTGATACTGTAGATATATACTGCCTTTAATGGGTTTTAAACCAATGCTTGTTTCATTAAAATAACTTAATAAATACAGAAGATACAAATGTGTATTTAAGAAGCAATTTTACAGCATTTAAGAATTTAAATGTCTTGTTCTGTTTATTAGGTATCCGTTCTCGGCCCGTGCAGGGTTTAAATGGCTATTGCTGAAGCAGTTAATATACAGCACTTCCACTGTATACATGCTATGAACAGTTTCAGTAAAGACTATGTAAAGAGCTAACAAAGCTACAACAGAAAGTTTAGGTTCTATATTTAACCAGCAACCTGAAACTTAAGTCTCTCTATGTGCTTTACTGTATTATATCTGCAAAAAGTGCTTCCAGATTAATAGGTTAGTTATTTTTGTGAATAGTGTTTCTACAACCTGCAGTACTTTTGTACTACAATTATCTTATGCTTGAAAAAGCTTAGTGATTGTGTATGTTAGGATAAAGATAGCCTTTATCACTTGCTTCATAATATATACACTAGTCTGGTTTCACAAAAGCTTGTCGTGTATCTCTTAATGCTCATGTGACCTAATCACCTCTCATTGGCTGCTGTTATGCTATAGACTGTTGTGCGGTAAAAATGAGTTCATTATTATGATATAACTTAATATATTCGAAGAGAATTGTTAAATTTATGTTTTTTTAACCATATGAATAAAATATATTATGCAACAGAGTTAATTTATCTGGAGTGCATGTTGGTTCTTAAAATAAATATAGAGGCGGTCCTTTACTTCAAACCCACCTTTCGGGATGACTGACGATAGCAGGTAGATCATTGGTATTGGTGACATATTTGTTTATATGACATTTATTGCTGACCTTACTTTGAACTGGTTTTGTCATGCATTGAACCGCCTATGGCGCAAAAGCATTAGCCATTTAGAGTAAATGAGAATGTAGTAAAATGTGGTGGGATACCTCAGCAGGGCAAGGTTATATGAAACACACCGTATTTGATGAACATAGGGGAAGCACAAAGAAAAAGCAATGCATAGGGACTTTGCTTCCAATGAAATGTTTGTACATTTATTAAACTACAAAAGCCTAGGGTTAGGTATATGGGCGACTGAATTATTATTCAATGGCAAGCAGCATGGTAGGATTTTCAGGATTTAGAAATATATGGCATTTTCCAGTATGGATTTTATAATTGTAATCTTGATTTTGTATTTCCATTTGATGTAAACAAATTACAAATTACAATTGTATTAACATTTTATGCATTCTAAATTTCATGTCATTGCGAAATGATTTTGATGGTTTTCTGAAGGAAAAGGCATACTGCTTTCAATTTCAGGAAATTGGCAAATATGCATGTTATTTAACAGATACACTGATATGAAATATTCAGTTAGGGGAAAAGTCATTAACAGAACTATTGTCCAAATGTATGCTGGATGAGGAGTGTTTTCAAACTGAGCAGCTCTGTATAGTAAAAGCATTAACTATTATAAGGTTAGCAATTTACATGTATAGTTGCTCTATTCCCTGAAAATGGTTAAGAATGTTTTTGAATTTACTACTTGTGATTTGTTCTTTTAATAGTATTAACATTTTTTCAGGTATGTTTATGCCCTTACACAAGTCATGGTCACTGTGGATTGCTGGATGGTAATGGCAATATCAATAATGCAGCAAGCATTGAAAGACTTGCAGAAGTAGCCCTGGCCTATGCGAAAGCAGGTACTATTGTTATTCATTAATGGTCTGTTGATATGGAGGAGATTTTTATAAATACCTGGACATCATATTCACCATCCACAATGTGAAGATATAGCAGATTTAATTGAGCACAACTAAAGGAATTGAGCAGGAATCGCACAATGGTCTTCATATCTTAAAATACAACTTAAACATCACTGAATGCATTCTGAGAGAGTTTGGATCATTAAAGGTAGGCTCACATTAGCACAACTTATAGCTTCCTTGCTCTTTTTTCTTTGGTTTAGAAAAGCTTGAGATACTGCTCCTAGCTTGTGAAAAAGAGCACTGACAGGTTTGCAAAAAGGAGTAACACATAAATTACAAGCTGAGAACGTTTTGGTGTTATATATTTTTGTTGGAAGGTGAATGACATAATGATAACTTTCTGCTTTTGTAGCAGCATATATAATTTGCTTGTCTGTATACTCAAATCTGTGCCTTATATTTTCCAGAAAAAAGCTTCTAAAATTGCCTTATCTTAACCTACTTTCTTTATTTCATTCCATATTATTTGTTGTCCACTTTTCCCATCCATCCAAGCGGGTTGCTGAAATTATAATCATTTGGTAAGGATGTGACCAAGTGGCATCTGTTCCACTCTGAACCAATATTTTAATACTTTCTCACATTCCATCTCTATTGCAGTAATGCAGTTCACACCCATCTATGTTCATAGTTTAAGTAGAGATTCTACATAGTACACTGAGAAGGTTATATCTTTGAGCACAAGATTTTCTTTACATGTGACCTAAACTGTCAGTCATGTGGCTGTAAAGTTGAGTACTAGGAAGCAGCTACAAGGTGCTGCCCAAAATATTTGGGACTGGTGCTGACATCTTGAAAGTGGTGGTGGTGTTGGTGGCAGTGGCGGTGGCGGTTTGCACCAATAAGTGGCAAGACTAGCATATCTGATTAGTGAGTGTGCAAAGTTTCATGCAGCTGGGTTGATGTGTTGAGATTCCATGTTGCTTTTCGTGATACTCTGTGTGGTGTGTTGCGATTTTTCGATGGATCCAAGAATAGAACAATGAATTTGTTTAAAAATCTGTGCAAATCTTGGAAAAAGTGCTACAGAGAGCCTTGCAGGGATTGAAACAGTGTTTGGGGGACACAAAGCATGAGCTGTATGTGTGTGTTTGAGTGGCATGCTCTGTTCAGGGCCTACCGTACAGACTCCGAAGATGATGCCCACACTGGGGGCCCGTTTACTGCACAGTGCCAGACATTGTTGCAAAAATTCAACAGTTGGTTCATAAGAATCGATGTCAAACCATTCAAGACCTTGCTGATGAAGTGGGGATAGATTATGGGACATGCCAACAATTTTGACTGTTGAATTGACCCAAACTTTGGCGACAAGGGAACAGGGTGTTGCATCATGACAATGCTCTCTGTCACACTTCCTTGCTCACTAGCAACTTCTTGGCAAAAAACACAATGGTGGTTGTACCCCATGCATCATACTTGCCTGATTTGGCATTCTGTGACTTCGCTCTATTCCCAAAACTGAAAGTCAAGTTGAAAGGCTGTCAGTTTGACACTATTGAGAGGATTCCAAAAGAATCACTGGCGGTGTTAAACACCTTCAAAAAACATAACTTCCAGGATACGTTTGGAAAATAGCAAAATGGCAGGGACTGATATCTACTTGCAGAAGGAAACTACTTTGAGGGTGACAGCTGTCATTAGTCTCAAAGTACGCTTTTGACCAGATGGCAGCACCAGTCCCAAATATTAGGATAGTACCTTGTAGAACTTCATCAACCTCTGTGATGTCTCAGCTTGTAGATTATGGTGTAACTGGATGAACTTTCCCAGATGTTTCAGAGGAACTGTTAAAAACAGTCTGCAAGCTTGGAAACTGTACCTAATAACACATTGACACTAGCCATGAAAGCCTCACACTTTGGTTCATTAAACAGAAAATCTTCCCAGTCTTTGGATGATTATTGCTATGTTCTGTACAAGCACAAGACATCAGTATTTGGTTCCAAAAGAGAGGACAACAAATGAAGAAATTTGTGTTAAATGGCTTCTGCTGAATTAAGCATATACATCAACTTCCCTTATATTCATTTCTTCTACCATTTTGAACTTTTGGCCCATTAAATGCACTATAAACAGTTTTTTCTTCTTTTTTTTTTCTGTAGCAACAATGTTGTAAAGAAAATGTGTGATCAGCGTAATTGTTACTGTGTTCTGTTACAAATGGCAATGAAAATAGCAATGTAGTGCAGTGGTAATGTGGGTCATTTCATGGTAATAAATATTTGTTTGCGTTCAACTGATCATGTAAAATAATTAATTTTATGAAGACATTTTTAATATTTTATGTAAGGATGAGTAACAAATGTTACACTGTTGCAAACAGTGTTGCTGAAACCAATATAATTTCAGTTCAACATGCTGTATCAACAACTGAACAAATGTTAAACGTAGTAGCAGTAAACAGTGTTGCTGAAACCAATATAATTTCAGTTCAACATGCTGTATCAACAACTGAACAAATGTTAAACGTAGTAGCAGTAACATTAATCAACTAAAGTAACAAAGGTTACCTATTAATTTATAGATGAGTCGTATTTATTACACATCGGCTCTTATGAGACTCCGACAAGCAGACGATGCAAACGATGGTTTGCAAAACATGTCCTCAAAATAGGTACGTAAGTGAAGCCGATGTGTAATAAATACGACTCATCTATAAATTAATAATTATTTCTCTTCACTGTGGTGTTCCAATACAGTTAAATCTCGAAAGGTTAAATCTCAAAAGGTTACTTAGTTTTCAGAGGAAATTTTGTTGAAAAGAATACCTTTTCTCATACTTTGAGTTTGGCTAACTCCACAACAACCATTTCATTTAATTTCACCTGTGTCATCTGCCTGGAAATATTCATATTCCTCCTAAAAACTTCTTATTTGTACACTATCTTCTTTGTTTATCAATAACTAAACTTTTTCTGGCATCTTAGTAATTTACTGTTACATAAGAACTAATGTGTATGTTTATACCGATGTCTTGGGTATGACATGATACAGATGTTTGTGTAGTATGTCTTGTTGACAAGTATACATTAAATGAAACTTATATCTTGGTTTTGATAAGTTAAACAACATAGTGATCAAATGATGGCATATGGCTTGCAAATTCCTGCAGCAGGATAAAAATGGCTTGAGAAATTGTGACAGTTAAAGAAATATGGATGCAAAGGCTTTTAAGTATTCTTCATTGCATTGTTGTAAAACTTCTGAGCTGATTGCAGCACTTTATTTCTTTGAAGAGTTCTCTTCCAAATCACTAAATCTCACATTTTAGTGCAGCCCCAATCTTTTCTCTTCATGAGATCCTTTTCATGATAGATTCTTGGTACAGTAGAACTTTGTTTACCCAAATAAACTGGAACCATGGCAGATCCTAGTTAATGAAAATCTGAGTTACTCAAAGAATATCGGAAAGGTGATAAAATACATGTACAACATCACTGAAATATTTTTAATGGTTTAGATTTAAAGGTAAGTTGATTAATAACACTAAACAACACATACTTTTTAAATTTCCCGGGACATGTTTCCGAGGCTTGCTTTCCTCCGTTATCAACAGGACATTGACAGGTTCTCTGTGGCTTTTTCTAGAGTTAATCAAATAGCAATAATGGATTATGATGTGATTGTCAACTTAAAGATCAGATATTGCAGCAACTCTGAACAGGCAACAATTCCTTAAATTTCAAGCAATATCAACTACCATCAGGAAAGACTCTTTGGTGTGACATTTCAACTGCAAATATCAGACCTTACATTCTTAAAGCATTTCGTTGCCCAATATTATTACATTTTCATAGGTTAGCTCATCCTGGCATAAGAATTACAGTGAAGCTGTTGACCAGTAGAGCTATTTGGCTGAATATCACAAGTGATGTGCGACGATGGACCAAATCCTGTGTTAGCTGCCAGAAAACCAAGGTCACTCACCATACAACATTGGTGCTTGTAAATTTTGAAAAACCTGATGAACGCTTCAGTATAGTGCTCATTGACCTCTTTGGACCGCTACCACCCTCTAACAGTATGACTTATTGTTTAACCTACATTGATTGTTTCACATCCTGGATTGAAGTAATACCTCTTGAAGATATCACAGCTGAAACAGTGTCAAAAGCTTTCTACCATCACTGGATTGCAAGATTTGGCACTCCATCTCGCCTAATGACTGATCAAGATACTCAATTTAGATCACAATTGTTTAACAATTTGGCCATAGTATGTTGAATGAAACTTCAGCACACAACACCATATCATCCGCAGTATAACAGCAAAGTTGAGTGACTGCATAGAACCCTGAAGTGTGTGATCAAGGCTCACAACTCTTCTAAATGGACAGAAACCTTGCCTATTTTATTGGGTCTGTTCACTGCACTATGAGAAACATCAAGCCTCTCTGTTGCACAGATGGTTTATGGTAAAACCATTAGACTGCCTGGAGAATTTTTTTGAGGAGCCTATTACGAGAATTGACTCTGATTCGTTAGCATCCAACTTGCAAAAGCAGATGCTGAACCTGAAAATCTGCCAAATCTAAATATAGCATTTGTGTCTTTGTCCCAAAGGGTTTTCAGACATGTTCCCATGTGTTTGTGAGATGTGATAGGGTCAGAAAATCATTATATACTACATATGATGGTCCTTTCCCTGTCATAACAAGGCATGTAAAATACTTTTCCAGTGAGTGTAATTGTAAACATATAAATGTGTTAGTGGAAGTCAACATATATTGCAGTAAGGAGGTGAATCAGAAAAAGAGCTTCCAGATTCAGCAAAGGACACTAAACTCCAACAACCCACAAATGAACCATTGCCAATTACCAGACTATCAAAATCTGGAAGAATTATAACATGTCCAGTTCAGTTTTTGGAGATTGTCATCTCTTAGAAGAATTTTTAAATAATGTCGTAACTTTGATACTGGTAGGGGAGTAGTGTAAGGACACAGTTGGCAAGAGATTTTTAGGTTCTTGGTTGTTGATATAGAGACATTGTTTTTAGATAAAAGAAGATTGTAAATAAAACAGTTGACATGAGATACATTATACAAATAAAATATTAAGTGATTATTTTCCACTTATCTTAAGAAGTTGATGACAATACTTCTATCTTCTCTAATTGAAATTAATTTCGTGGACATTTGCCCAGATCTTCAGTCAAACACACTTCGTTGTCAAGGATACCATGTATTTACGTATTTACGTATTACCACCATCTGAAGACGAAACAAACCTAAAAACAGAATCAATTGCCGGTATGTCAAAATTCATTACACAATTTTTATTTTTTAAAATAAATATTTTTTCCCTAACTATTAAATCTATGGGAACATTTAATTGTTTTAATAATTTAACTTCGGTATTTATTTCATGGTTAAATAACCAAAAATGATCTGTCACGGCCGATTTATCAATTTGTTTATATCTAATGTTACGAAAATGTTCTTTCTTTCTGGTTTCCAAACTACGTTTCGTCTTTCCAATATAAACCCGATCACAATCCAAGCAATTAAATTGATAAATACCAGACTTTTTATTATTAGGAATTTTATCTTTTTTAGGAAATTGTAATAAATGTTTAATACTATATTTATTTTGAGGAACTAAAGTTACACCAACTTCTTTAAAAAAAAATTGAAAATGTTTATTAACCCAAGGATGGTAAGTACATTTTTTAAATTTATAATCATCTTTTATTTTATTAAGAGTAGAAATATCATTAATACTTTTTTGATATTTAAATTTTTCAATTTTCTTTTGTATAAAATCTTTATTAAAACCATTAATTAAAGCAGTATTGATAATATGTTTATATTCTTTATTAAATTCTTCTTTATTCAGGGGTATATTTATTAATCTATAAATCAAACTATTAAAAACAGCAAATTTATGTGGAAAAGGGTTAAAACTTTTATTTTTTATGTAATTATCAATATGAGTAGATTTCCTATAAATACCAAAATCTTATTGGTTATTATTTCTTATTATTTTCAAATCTAGAAAAGGAAGAAATCCATTAATTTCAGTTTCTAATGTGAATTTTATAGCTTTATCTTGTAAATTTAGTAATTTTAAAGCATCATTAATTTGTTTTTCAGGAACAATAGCAAAAATATCATCGACATACCTATACCTTGTTTTAAAAATTAAAGGAAAAGCTTTAGTGACTTGAATTTCGAAAAAAACTCATAAATAGATCAGCAAGAAAAGGTGAAAGAGGATTACCCATTGCTAAGCCAGAAGTTTGTTGAAAAAATTCACCATTAAAAGTGAAAAAAAAATTGATCCAAACAATAATCAGTAATCTTAGAAACTATTTGTAGTTGGTTTATTAATACTCGTCACTTACTTGTTTATACTAATGAGAGACTAGTTTCAAAGGCATTCGCCTCCATTTTCAATCTCTTTCCAACTGGCATCTGTTGTTCTCTGCTCTCTCTCTGGTTCTGGAACTATGAACCTCTTTGTCAAATTATCTACTGGTGGGATTTCAAAGTTCATTATGCAATCTTTATTTTTGCATATGAATATGTTCTCTCATGCTGTCAATTTATTTTGGTTTATCACTCCTTTTAATAATTTTGGATTTGGATCAATGTCATGGTTTTCATTCCAAAAATGAAATGCTACTGCTGACTTATCTTCTTGTTTCAATCTGATGTTTCTAAAGTGCTCTTTGACTCTGGTTTTTAGTTTTCTTTTAGTTTGGCCTATGTAGCATTTTTCACAATTCTTACAACTTATCTGGTATATTCCGGGTCTGTTAACTGATGGGATTTCATCTTTTGTTTTTGAATTTAGCAATTTTAAAATTGAGTGTCTATTAGTAGGTGCCAAGGTGATATTTTGTTCCTTGAAGATCTTTTTAAATTTATTAAATGTTTTTGGGTGATATGTGAATGAACTGAATATGCTGTTGCTTTCTTTTTCTTTTGTACCACATTTAGTAGACAAAAAAGTGAACTCGGCAAAAAAGAAGCTAGTAAAGGAAACCACAACCCTCTGAGCTACAGAAAGTAATATGATTTTCAAAAAAATTCACTTACCATCCATGGGCTTTTGATAAATTCAAAAAATTCTTCAAAAAACAAAACTTTCAACTAGCACCAGTCAACCATTACTCCTTAAAAAACCTAATTTGTTCAAACATCAAAGATGCCATTTCATCTAACAAAAAATCTGGTATATATCAAATTGAATGCTGTGACTGTAGTCAAATTTATATTGGAAAAAGCAAAAGAAATTTAGAAACAAGAGCAAAGGAACACTTTAGGAACATAAAATATAAACAATTAGAAAAATCAGCAGTTGCCACACATTTTTGGGAAAAAAACCACAACATAAATCCAGAACCAAAACTACTAAAACATACATCAGGAAAACAAGAACTGTCCACATGGGAGCAAATCTTCATTTCAAAAAATAGGAACAAAGTATTCAATTTCGACATCCCCAGGAAAGATTTGTTCAGCAAGTTCCTTGAACCGCCACCAGAAGAGACATATGACAAAATATTGCCAGCTACACCACTGAGAACCAGTCGATGCCCGGTTGATGATGGAGGCAAAGTCTCTGAAACATGTTCCGGGAAAATTTAAAAAGTAATGTTGTTTTGTGTCATTAATTGACTTCCTTTAAATTTAATCACTTCCATTATATGTCATTTCTTAACTGTTAGACTTGCAAATAGATAAGAATGGAACACTAAGCATGCAAACACATTTTAAGTCAGGTTAATAGAGAACTTTTCAGTGTTCTTTTTTCATAAAAAGAATTATGCTTGCTTTATTAACTGCTGACTTGCTGACGTAACCTTGCTTTCTTTGTATCTGCATGCTGCAATAACAAAAGTGTATGTTCTAGTTAATATGTTGAAGCAGTATATTTATATTTAAAGACTATACTTTATGATAATTTGTATCTTTTTATCGTGAGAGACAGATTTCTTCAATGTTCATCATTTGAATTTCATTTCAACATTAAGATCATTCCTCACTATGAATAATGCTATGAAAGCTCAACTGTTTTGCAAAATTTGGCACAGGACAGAAGCTTGGTTTTAAGCATTTGTATTATACAGAAAGCAAAATACTGTTCAGAAAGAAAACTAGGATTTATGTTCAATTGAAGTTAAATTTTCTAGAGTGAGGTTTGCTCAATTTTTTTTTTCATTTTTTACACATTTTAGTAAGTCAGAGAGAGAGACTTTTTCAGTGTTCAGAATTTAAAATATCTGATGTATTGCACTTACATGACTTTTCTACAAATTATTCTTAAAATCATGTTTTATTTACTTGTTTTTAACACAAATTTTAATAGCACATTTTGTAAATTTTATTTTAGATTATATAGGCTAAGTAAAGAGTAGATTCATTATATAAGGACTTTTTAATTACATATTCATATTCCCTGTATGGAAAAAAAACAACAGCAACTTATCTGAAAAAACGATGGAGAAGCTTTCTTTTGTGCGACACGAGAATACTTTTTAAGTCCAAAGGTGCACTTATACACAAGCGCAAGCAGACGAACAGCCGGTTCTGGAATAGCAGCCAACATGAGAAAGATATGTAAAACTTGTAGCCAACCTCTGCAAAAATGCCCCAGACATAGGTGACGCAGTCCATGTGCAAAGGAACATGGTTTGAGCAGGCGAAGTTATCGCCCGGTCAAATTTTGTTACTCATGCACTGCTTTGCACATAAACAATCCTACGACACGACGATAATGGAGTGCTCCGTAGAAAATACATGTACGAGCTCACAAACTGTATCGGACTCATTTGGCTACTGCCGCGAAGTATGCATGATGTCAAGTGATACCAAGTATACTGTAAGGGGGAAAATTGGCGGTCCCGGTCACGTTCAAATAGACAAATGCAAAATAGGACGACGCAAGTTTCATCGTGGTCGCAACTGGATCTTGGGAATGATAGACGTGGAAATGAATGAGACACCGATGACAATTTGCCCCAACAACAGGAGGGATGCAAAAACGCTCTTCAGTCTAATTGCGGCGCCCACGATGAAACTTGCATCATCCTATTTTGCGTTCGTCGATTTGAACGACGTGGCCGGGACTGCCAATTTTTCCCCCTTGCAGAGTACTTGGTGTCATTTGACATCATGCATACTTCGCAGCAGTAGCTGAACCAGTCTGATACAGTCTGCGAACTCATACATTTAGTCTGCTAGATAGTGTAATTTTGGGACAAGTAAGACTGTTGGCAGCATTGCTTTCAGTGGAAAACAAGCACAGTTCGGCTGCACTGAATTCTTTAGTATGGCTACATTACGCAGTAAGAAAATAAACAAGTAATAAAGTTCAAAGAATGCCTTCCAACACTAAATTGCACTAAAAGTAAAGAAATTAGATTAAAAATCATGGTTGTATATAAAAAAAATAAAAAAATTAGAAAAAGATCGCCACATCACATATTAGAAAGAAGAGGCAAAACTATTTGTAGTTGGTTTTTTGACACTTTGTCACTTACATTTTTATATTATGAGGGACTAGTTTCGGAAGCTGTTACTTCCATTTTCAACCTCTATTCAACTGTCTGTTGCCATCTACTCTCCTCTCTGGTGGTGGAACTATGAACCTCTTTTTCAAGTTACCTACTGTGGGATTTCAAAGTTCATTACTCAGACCTTATTTTTCCATATGAATATATTCTCCGATAGTCAGTTTATTTTGATTCATCACTCCTTTTAGTAATTTTGGATTTGGATCAATATCATGGCTTTTGTTCCAGAAATGAAATGCTACTGCTGACTTATCTTCTTGTTTCATTTTGATGTTTCTAAAGTGCTCTTAGACTCTGGTTTTTAGGCTTCTTTTAGTTTGACTTATGTAGCATTTTTCACAGTTCTTACAACTCATTTGGTGTATTCCAGATCTGTTAGTTGGTGGGATTTCATTTTCTGTTTTTCAATACAGCAATTTTGAAATTGAGTACCTATTAGTAGGTGCCAAGAGGATATTTTATTCCTTAAAGATCTTGAATTTATTAAATCTTTTTGGGTGGTATGTGAATGCACTGAACATGGTGTTGCTTTCTTGTTCTTTAATGAATGTGGTTGCTTCCGTAATGGTTTTCTTTAGTTTAGCCTTTTTAATTTTCTTAAACACCAGACTTTTGTTGTATCCATTTTCTTCAGCTATGTGGAGTATGACTTTTTGTTCTTGGAAGTATTCTGCTTTATCCATGAGTATGTTGACTAGTCTGTGTTTAAGACTGTGTATTATTACATGTTTATGTATAATTGGCCTATAGCTATGTAATTTTTTGAATGTGTTGGTTTCCTGTAAATTCCAAATTTTATTTTTGTGTCATTCCTGATAATATTCAAGTCCAAGAAAAAAAGTTGCCAATTGATTTCATTTTCTATTGTAAATGTAATAGTCTTTTCTTGCAGACTGAGTAATTTTAATGCATCATCTAAATACTTATTTGGAAATTTTGCAAAGATGTCATTACCGTATCTATACCAAACCATGAAGATCCATAGGAAGGTCCTTTTAATTTGTCACCCTGGCGGTAGATTCGCGAAGCCGATGAAAAATGATGGCCGGTGGAGATTCGGAAAACTTCGGAACCAATCGTTACCGGTAGCGACAGACAGTTGAATGTAGAGTTGGAAAAATAAACAGTTTGAGGTTCTAGCAATTTTGTAATGTTGAACAGTGTATTTTGAGGAGAATAAAGTGTAGTTTTTGTGTTTCGTAACCTCGTTTTATTATTTCACGAACCCACAAAGTCACAGTATGTTGACTAGTCTTGTTTAAGACTGTGTATTATTACATGTTTATGTATAATTGGCCTATAGCTATGTAATTTTCTGAATGTGTTGGTTTCCTGTAAATTCCAAATTTTATTTTTGTGTCATTCCTGATAATATTCAAGTCCAAGAAAAAAAGTTGCCAATTGATTTCATTTTCTATTGTAAATTTAATAGTCTTTTCTTGCAGACTGAGTAATTTTAATGCATCATCTAAATACTTATTTGGAACTTTTGCAAAGATGTCATTACCGTATCTATACCAAACCATGAAGATCCATAGGAAGGTCCTTTTAATTTGTGTTTCGAATGCGCTGGTAAATAAATTTGCCAAAAAGGGTGAAAGTGGGTTGGCTATTGATAACCCTGATTTCTGCTTTTAGTATTTCCCATTAAAGTTGAAACAATTTTGTTGAATGCATAATTTTTTTAACAAAATATATTCTTCTGCTTCTGCCATTTCCATTGTAGTTAGCCATTTTTAATAGTGTCTGTAATTGTTCTGTTGGTATGTTTGGGAATGATGATGTGACGTCAAATGAAACCAGTCTGTCATTTTTGTCCAAAATTGTTTTTTATCATCTAAAGAATTTTTCAAATTTGCACTTTGGAAGTTTGGGAAGCTATTGAATTTATTTAGTAACCATATGGCCAAATTATATGCGGAAGCATTTATGCTACTAGTGATACGTTTCATGGCTTTTCCTGTTTTGTGAATTTTTGGCACCTACTCAGTTTCAAAATTGCTAAATTCAAAAACAGAAGATGAAATCCCACTAATTAACAAATCTGGAATATGCCAAATAAGTTGTAAGAATTGTGAAAAATGCTACATAAGTCAAACTAAAAGAATCCTAAAAACCAGAGTCAAAGAACACTTTAGAAACATCAAAATTAAACAAGAAGATAAGTCAGCAGTAGCATTTCTTTTCTGGAAGGAAAACCATGACATTGAATCAAATCCAAAATTACTAAAAGGAATGATAAAGCAAAATAAACTGACTACATGGTAGAACATATTCATATGGAAAAAATAAGGACCCAGTAATGAATATATAGAAAAATTAAGCTAGTTACAGTGAAAATAATAAGAACAAATAATAAGAAAAATTTTAAAATTTTTCTTAATATAAGTGAAGTTTTTGTTGCAAATAGCTATAGTTGTGTAATACCCATCAGAGACCTAGAAATTCCACCAGTAGATAATTTGACAAAGAAGTTCATAGTTCCACGTCAGAGAGAAGAGAGCAGACAGCAACAGACAGTTGGATAGAGGTTGAAAATGGGGGTGGCAGCTTCCAAAACTAGACCCTCAATAGTATAAAAATGTAAGTGCTGAAATGTCAAAAACCGACTACAAATAGTTTTTTCAATTAATTTTGATGTCACTAAATTCTTCCAATCATGCATAAGCAACTTATCACTTAAACGAGGTATAAGTTTTACTTAAACTAATAAAAAAGAATATCTTAATGTTTTATGCCATAAATGTGTTATTTGACATACATTATATACTTTATTATATATATTACATTATACTTTATTATATCATAACAATTGTCTGATATGCAAAAATAGAATTACATTAATTACTGACAAGGTAGTATTTTAGATTTATGTGCATGCAGAGATGTGCAGTATGTCAGCGAACAGGACTGTATAGTGTAATCACATGATCTCATTGCAATGATCAACAAAAACCTTCAAGACGTGTACCAGCAGGGGGTGTTAATTTTCATGGCACCAGTCCGATGAAGCAAAGCATCTGAAATTTGTTAATCGATCATAACCCTACAGTGAGGTTTTGTAAACAACTGTAATAAATACTCCGGTAACATAACGTGCAGCAGAGAGTAATAGGGTTGTGAGATCCTTTCAGTCAATGGACAACAGGCAGTGTACAAGTCTCTGTTAAATAAGTGTGTTTGCCATGGTGAAGAAAGGTACCATAAAAGATAAGGCCAAGAAATTTAATGTCAGTTTGAGAATAGCATGTCATATTTGGCAACAGGGCCGGCATGATTGGAACGTGGATCTGTTTGTGCTAGATTTGTATATAAGATAAAGGGCAGCATCAGTCCAGAGAAACAGGATCACATCCTAAACTACTATGGCACCTTCCACTCCAAAAGTGGCAGAATATTCAGTTGCAGGGGTGCTAAATGTTTCTATGAAAACTGTACATAGGCGTGTGAAGGCAGGAGAGTTGGAATCCATACAGATTAACTGAATCCATTATTGACTGCTTGCAACAAAACACAATGCTGGAACCTATCACTGTTGACCGTGTTGAAAATGAAAACCCAAAGTGTAGCATGATGTTGAAGAACCATTCATATGGATGGAGAAAGGTTCTGCCTGATGAAAGAGGTTGAAAGTGTGCACCTACTGCCAGATGAATCTGATCCATAGTGAACATGTAAAGCATTTTGTTTATTCCAAAGATTGTGCCTCTGCCTCAGCTCTGCCTCAGTGGAATACTGGTCACAATCAGTAGTTTGATGATAAGTTAGGCATTTAGTTCTTCATCTCTGGGGAGCCTGGAATAACAGGAATTGTCACGCTGGTACAGTGGTGAACATGCCATTATCTGGGACATGCTCATCAAATTAATCCCAACAATAGATGTAAAATGGCTGTGTGGACCGCACACATTGAGAAGGTGTCCAGTTAGCTGGATAGTGCACGTCTTCATATCATTCCCAATGACTGCACCTGGCTGGATGCTGCACGAGTCAGTGTAAGCGCCATTTATCTTGTATGTCAATCTCCAATGCCCAGATATGAATGTTTTAAATCTGAGGTTCAAGAGTACTAACAAGATATAATAGGCAAACTCAGTCTGCTGAAAAGTCAAACAATAATTTACAAAGATAATAGATTTTGCCACTAGTAAGGAAATGATAGTAGCATCAACATACTATCCAAATAAAAGGATCCATAAAGAAACTTGATTTCACCAGATAGTAAAACAAGTAACCATGTTGACCATTTATTAATAGATAAGCAACACAGAAAAAAATAATGGATGTAAGATCATATGGAGGAACAAATAACAAATCTGACCATCATCTAGATGATGCAGACCAATTTGATGCAGAATCAAATACAGTGTAGTTTTCTGTAGAAAAGGAAAAGAAGACAGAACCAACAAAATCAACATAGAAATGCTCAAGAATGAGGAAACTAAAGATAAGTACCAGGAGAAATGAACACAGAATTTAGCAAGCAAGAAACAAGAAGAAGATAATGATACCTTAGAACTATGGAAACAAACAAATTACACAAGAGACAGCACTTGAATCAATGGGAAAACAAACCAAAGACAATAGCTGGAAATGGTTTGATTACAAATATTTAAAAGTGGTAAAAGCAAAAGATGAAGCCTACATAAAATGGCTAGACAGGCCTACAAGATTGAAAAGGCAAGAATACATGGCACATAAGATGTGCCAAAATAAAGGAGGAAGAACATAAAAGCAAGCATGGAACAAATAGAAGAAAATCTTAAAGACAATAACTTAAGGAGAGCATATAAGGAAACTGGATATTGTCGCAGCAATGCACATAAAAGGTTTGCGCGGAGCGATAACGCGGCTTGTTTACACAAAGGAACTGAGAAAGATAGCACGCAGATAAAGGTCTGCCAAGACAAACAAACTGAGATAAATGGAAATTTCTGGTGACATCTTGATTATTCGGTTTCTTTATTGTTCTGGAAATCTCTCGAATTTATCAATAAGGTATTTAAGAAGGCGACGACTCGCCTTCAGCAGGTAAGCAGTAAACAGCTGTAGAGTGTTGAAACGAGAGCTGATGTAATCAAAACGTTGTCATCGACCGTGGCAGATTCTGTTGTGTACGTGATGTAATGTTGTTACGTTAGAATTGAACAGTTTATTTCTATGGAAATAAAGAACATTTGGAATATCTGCAACTCGGACTTTTAATTCTACGAACCCGCAAAGTCACAACTGGTGTCAGGAGTGGAATATTTGACCATGGACGCGGCATTAGAAAATATCTTACAGAAAATGGAAGAAATGAAGACCACTAACGATAACATCACCAAGAAAATGGAAGAAATGAAGGCCGAGTTAACAACGAAGACGGAAACGGCAAACAACAACCTGGCAGCGGAACTGAAAGAAATGAAGACAGCTAACGACAACCTCACCGCCGAGCTGAAGGAAATAAAGACGGCGAATGACAACCTCGCTGCGAAGACGGAAGCTGCAAACAACAACTTGGCCACGACAATGATTGCGAAGATGACTGAATTGACCACGGTGGTCATGGCTACCCTGGTGTCCACAAGCACGTGTGCCACTTTCCTCTCACCCAACCGTCTGCGATGAGGCTGTCATCCATACACTGGCTGACGGCGCGCAGTGTTACTCGAGGGGATGATGGTGATGACGCCGATGTGCCCCTCTCCACTACGGCCCTAACTCGTTTTCCAGCTGCTCTTCCTGGTGTGGGCAGTCTCTCTGCAGGTGTCTCTGCAGTGATCGTCAGGTTTGCTACAACGAAAATAAAATGGAAATTTTATCAAATACCAGAAAATTATAAGGTAAGAAAATATTTATTGAACAAGATTATGGAAAAAAAGAGGGAAATTAGAAACATGTTACTACAAGAAATGAAGAATGCTAGGGCCAAAGGAGAAAAAGCTTTCATTAGAGGTTTACATTTGTGGATAAATGGAAGGAAGCAGGATATGCATCAGTGAAATATCAGGTGCATGACAGACAAACAAAGGCAAGCAGTATTGATGGACAGGAGAGAGGAACCATGAAGGTCACTGAGTTCTAGAGGAGGAGCAACTGGAGTAATGATTATGTCACCCAATACATAACAGTACAAGGAAGGAGGTGGTGAGTAGACATAATTCAGCATGTCACCGAGCAAGCAGATTTAGCTGGAGAAACAACTAACTGAGGATGTGTGACAAAATGCACTGGCATCAACGGCTGGCTTAGACTTTTGGAGAGAAATGGGCCTCAGCATTGTATTCATGGATGGAAACAGTATTATGCAAGTACTGGACCATGAGGAGGAGAGAAAAAAGATGAAAAGGATAACTAGTAGTAAGGCTAGAGGGCAACAATTCAGGTTGGAGAGAAAGGGTTTTGTTATAGGGCAAAGATTTGCGGGTTATATTCTGGAACATTGAACGCTGGTGGGGCAAAGTGAAGAATGAATAAATTTCTCAAATTCTAAACCTAGCTGATGTGATAGATGTGGTGGAAACTTGGCTGTTAAGAGATAATAATGTGGATTTGAGTGATTTGGACTTTTATGGGAAATGTGGCACTAAACAGAAAGATAAAGGTAGAGGTTCAGGAAGTGTAAGATTAAAAAGATTAAAAATTAAGCTGAAAATATTTAATGAATTAGATGTATGTGTGGCAATAGTGTATAACCCACCAAATACCTCAGAATTCTATGACCAACAGTTATTTGTTAAGATGAGACAGAGCATGGAAGAAATATTAAACGGAGGCACATATAAAGGATTTATTATAATGGATGACCTCAGTGCAAGAGTTGGGGAAAATCAATTGCAGTTAATAGATTTTGAAGGGGAATTAAATGGATTAAGAAAAAAAGTGGAGAAAAGGAGCAAAGATAAATGTATTAACAATGTAGGCAAGGAACTAATAGAATTTTGTGAGGAGAATGTTTTGATGATGAGCAGTGGGGTGAAAGGAAATGAGTAGGGGAGTTTACTTTTGTGAATAGAAATGATCAAAATGTAATAGATTATATTCTATATTCAACAGATTTAGATGAATACTGCATAGATTTTGAGGTGCTAAATATAGCTAGTTGTAGTAACCATTTTCCTTTAGGGTCAGTACTGTCGGCACGTAACTCAGTGGTTTACAACAACTGCACGGAGAGCGGGAGATCGTGGTTCAAATCCCGGCTATGGCATTGAATTTTTTATTCTGACACTACTTATCCAAACCTTAACCTACACACAGCTAGTGTGGAAGAAATGATTATTTCCATTAATTTACCTAAAATAAAAGCATAGTGGCTTAATTATGAAGCCTGGGACTTAAGTACTTAGAGCATAGTAAGTTGCCACAAAAAGGTGTGTATCTCATAGCACTTGAGAACCCCTAGTGCTCTACCGGGAAACATTCGAGTCAGTTGGAGAATTTAATGTCATGTCATGTTGGCCATAGTAGCTCAGTGGTTTAGAGCAACCGCACAGAGCGGGAGATACGTGGTTCAAATCCCAGCTATGGCATTGAATTTTTCAGTCACTCTATTCATCCAAATCTTAGCCTACACATGGCTAGTGTGGAAGAAATGATTATTTCCATCAATTTACCTAAAATAAAAACATAGTGGTTTAATTATGAAGCCTGGGACTTAAGTAATTACAGCGTAGTACCGAGCGGGATGGCTCAGGTGGTTTTGTCTGTGGCCTGCATTTGGGAGGGCCAGGTTCGATTCCGGTGGCCGACCTACATTACCCATGGGATTTTTCGGGGGGGGGGGGGTTCCCGGGTCGCTAGGCAAAAGCTGGGTAGGCTAATTACATCCCCCAAATTTCCTATCCCTCCATTTCATCTCCATTATCATTTTGCATCATCTCTCATCTGGTGGTCTCTTTCAGGGTAAAAGTGTCGGCAGGTGTCTCAGCGGTGCATGGCGAGATGATAATGCTCTGAGGAAAACTACTTCCTCTGGTAGGTTGGTTGCCGGTCTCCATTCCTCTGCTGGGACCATTTCAGGACCGCCAGCCAGGGACCTTTGGGGCTCGGCTGCTGGTCTCATTTCTGTCCCGCAGTGTGTCCGTTGTCCTGCCCTGTCGGAGAAAGTCTCTATCCAAGTAAACTATAGAGACTCTACCCTCTTTACTTTCATGACTCCTTGGATCAGCCGCCCTCTGTCTCCTTCACCTCATCCTTCCTCCTGGGGGCATGGAAACAATGAGCCTAGCATGGTAGCCTACATACCGAATCCCCTCCGTAATGAAATCCTAATCCTACACCATAGTAAGTTGCCACAAAAAGGTGCATGTCTCATAGCATATGAGAACCCCTAGTGGTCCACCAGGAATACATACGAGTCAGTTTGAGAATTTAATGTCATGTCGGCATGTTGGCCATAATAGCTCAGTGGTTTAGTGCAACCGCACGGAGAGCGGGAGAACTATGGTTCAAATCCTGGCTATGGCATTGAATTTTTCAGTCACTCTACTCATCCAAACCTTAGTGTACATGCGGCTAGTGTGGAGGAAATGATTATTTCCATCAATTTACCTAAAATAAAACCATAGTGGTTTAATTATTGAGCCCCTTAAGCACCTTAATTAAGTCTCGTAAGTACTTACAGCATAGTAAGTCGCCACAAAAAGGTGCATGTCTCATAGCATATGAGAAACCCCAGTTGTCTACTGGAAAAAACATACGAGTCAGTTGGAGAATTTAAGATGTTGGCACGTTGGCCATAGTAGCTCAGTAATTTTGAGCAACTGCACTGAGAGCGGGAGATCCGTGGTTCAAGTCCTGGCTTAGGCATTGAATTTTTCAGTCTGACTACTCATCCAGATTAAAAAGGAACAATGCATGTGGTATAGATGGCATTCCAGGGGAGTTTAGGAAAGGATGTAGTAGAAACGAGAATAGATTAAGTTTGCTAGTGAGAACTCTAAATAAAGTTTGAAAATGTTAAGGTTCCAAGTAGTTGGAGAAAAGCAATGGTTGTTCCAATATTTAAGAATAAAGGGGAGGTAGATAACCCTGCAAATTATAGGGGAATTAGCTTATTATCTGTGGTAGGTAAGATATATACTGGAGTTTTAGCAGAAAGATTAGAGAAGTGGGCAGAAGATGAGAGGAAGCTATCAGATTTGCAAACAGGCTTTATTCAAGACAGAACAGTGGATAACATCTTTGTGATAAGTACATTGATAAGCAAATATTTAGCAGACAAGAGGGGCAGGGTATATGCTATTTGTTGACTTTGAAAAGGCCTTCGATACAATAAATTGCAAAGCACTATGATACAAATTGAGCAAAAAATGAATGAGCAGCAGATTTATTCAGAGTTTACAAAGAATATATTCAGACATAGAGTTTTGTATAAAAATGGCAAATGATAAAGTAACAAAATACATTCAGAATAATATAGGATTATTGAGGCAAGGCTGCAAGTTGAGTCCTTTACTGTTTAATTTGTTTATAGATATTCTGGAGGCAATTAGAATGGAAAATAGGCATGTGCTAATAATTAATAACAGGGAAATAACCTGGTTTGTTATTTGCGGATGATTAGTAGCAGGAGCTATATCCGTAGTGGGAATAAAGCAATTGGAGCAATGGATACATTTTGTATGCAATGAAGCCTTAGAATTGAGGAGTATTTTTTCAAAACTCAATAGATGCACAAAATGCATTTCTGAGAGAAACATTTTTTCTATTTATTGGTAATACTTGTTGGTTAGCACAGCAAATATATTAATCATTCAATTCTCCTTCCTGAAACTGTCTCATTGAATGTAAAAAGAAACAGATAAGAATAGTTTAACTAGTACAAATTTTAGGTTTAAAAATGCAGAGTTTTTTCAAAAGCTGATAGATTCTGATTAACTTTTCTGTGTGAGCGAGAAATTCCCACATGAAGTTTTGTTATTTTTGTCATTTGTTGTTTTATTTATGTATTTATTATTTTTTATTTATATTCACGTTTTCATAATACATAATGTATTATACAACCAACATGTTGATGTTTATAAGGTATAAACTTAGAAACTAAGTACTGCTACATTCACAATAACAATATATATTATTTATATAACAAACATATTGAATGCATACAAAGAAATTTCAGACAATATGAATATGTAAGCTTTAACATTTATTAGTATCTTCTAGTACATCTTTATAACATTCTTTTCAGTTTCTGGAATTTCAAAAAATTTAGCTAGATTTTGAATATCCTTTTTTCTTTCTTTGTTCACTCTATTAATTTTGGGAACATTTTGAGATCGAAGCAGGAATTTGCTGCAGGACTTGCTGCACGGTTTCACTACATCCACCTCCATAGGCAAAGCAGAATATTATTTTGAACTTCTACACATACCTTATGGTCCTCCTTTGATTGCTTGGAATGTTATGATTTGCTGTGTATTCATTTTGAAAGGAAGCTTTGACTTCAGTGCTTGTTTTTCACTTTCTTTCAAGTCCTTAATTTTCCAGTCTTTGAACAACACTTTACAGAGCCGTGATTTTGTCATATCTGATGTTACTCATCAGGACTCAAGATATTCTCCTTTTTGCTTAGCTCTTTTTCGATTCTGCCAAAAACCCTGAGTGGTGCAAAGCTGAGGCAACCTGGTTGCAGCCTTTAGCATATTCAGTTTCCAACCATGTATACAAAGAAATGTCATCTTTGTTCTGGATTTTAGATGGAATCATTATGCATAGATTATACAGCCACACCTACCTTGCATAGAATACATCACTAATAGAAAGTTTTAGGTAGTGGTTGATTCTGCTGCATATCAAAACAAATAGTGATTGTGTTGGCATTTTCCTCTTTCGATAGCTGATAAAAACTTTTTGGACGCAGCTTGTGCAGTCTGTACATGGTTCTTAGTTCATTTTTCTTTTCCACATCTGCCTCTGTCTTAATCTTCATCAGTTCCATTTTGCAGGTTCAGCATGTGTCAGTATTAGTGTACAGAATGAAAGATTAAAGAAGTTGTAAAACATGTATTTATATTAATTACGTAAAAAGTTGTTTAATGACTGATGATGTGGATGTATGTGTCCGAAATCGATCTCATCATTAATAAGAAAAATTTACATCATTTTCTTAAGATAAGTGAAGTTTTTGTTGCAAATAGTTGTATTTGCTTAATAATGTATTTATATTTTGACAATGAGCTCACTGTTAGATTTCTTAATCTTCTTTCGTTGCAAAAGTTGGTCCACATTTTTCTGATATGCTCTGGAGGTAAATATCCTCTCCTTGATTTTGCTCTACCATAATGGCTTTCTCTACATCTGTATGTCTTTATGTCTTGCTTTATAGCAACAGAAATGCCCTTCTGTAATATTCCTTTTCTGTCACTTCCTCTGGTTTCCTATGGCACATACCCAGATAAGGGAAATTTTCTAGCCAGGAGAGATAATCTGTTTTTTGACACCCCTGTGAAAGCTTGCAGCACATACTGACAATACTAGGCCATCACACACTGTTCTCACACTGTATTTAATACTAACAGTCTGTTTTCTATTTGCAGCTTCTTTCTTCACCTCTCTGTGGTTAGGAGATGTGATACTCATATATTTCATAAGGAATTTACCTTGATCTATTTTATTGAGCATGGAAAGATATTGGTAAAGCCATTTATATCATTATAAATCAAATCAGCTACATCACATTGCTTATGCCCTTTACTTTTAGGATTTCGTGGAGTGCACTCGAGGGCAAGTGAACATGAAATTGCTGGAGTATGAGCTTTCCTTGACTTGCTTTTATTTCCTTTCCTTGTTTTTGCATTTCCTACCTTCCACACATTCTACGACTGGTACAGTTGCACAATCTGAGTTAGTGTTCCATTGTGCATAGTAGAGTGTAGTGTCACAACTAAGAATAAAAATGCCATGCAAGTATGACAAAGCTTTCAGAAATGAATGTGAAATTCAAGTGCACAACCTGAGTTCGCAGTTATTGCCAATGGTTCAGCAGTGTACAAAGCTTGCAGAAATAATTGAAAATTCCAAGAATTGCAACAATGAGATGTTAGTCAATGTCAACATGCGTTTCATAGAATTGAGGTTGCTACATGCTGGATCATAATATCATAAAGTTGCATCTGTTGACTTTTTCTTTAACTGAGTAAGTGCATCTATCGTTTTGAAAAAAAAAAAAAAAAAAAAAACTGCTAATATTCACTACCTTCTACACAGGACATGAATCGAATTTTGCAAAATCTGATTTCACAGAACGATGCAGAAGGTGAAAATTATGCCAATACTGTATATAACTCAATTTCGTAAAATTTTGCATCTATTGAGTTTTGAAAAACACGCTCCTCAATTAACATAAGCAAAACTAAAATTATAGTATTTAAGGAAGGTTAAGTTATGCAAAGAGGAGAAATGGTACTGGTAATTAAGAGAAGTTGAGGTGGTCAATACAATTATCTAGGAGTATGATTAAGGAGTAAGGGGAGCTGAAAGGAGCCGAAGAGAATATAATGGCTAAAGGTAAAATTGCATTAAAAGCTATTAAAGCATGCCTAGATAAATTACCAGGAATGCAAATAAAACAACTGGAGAGAATTTACACAGCTGTAGTAGAAGCAAAAATACTGTATGGGATGGAGAATGTGGCTTGGAGGATGGGGGTGCAAATATGGATGTGATACATAGAAACTTTTGCAAACAAGTTTTGGGCTTACCACGAGCTTCACCAAATGGAGTGGCACAAACAGAATTGGCAAGACTGGTTAATAGAGGGATATTGGTACTAAGGTTGTTAAAATATTGGGCGAGAATTAGGAATCTATAGCTTGTCTCAACCTTAAAAGACAGTATGGAGGTAAATGAGATATATCTCTCTCTATATAGAATAAAAAGAAGTATTTCAGAAAGTGGAGTGCCATTGTTACTAAAATTAGGCAAATGAGTCAACCTTGTATATACTTTTCTCCACTTACAAGTTTTTTGATGAAGTCTAGTTTCTGGGAACCTCTTCGGACAGGAAAATAACTATAAACAAATTATTCGAACATTGAACCAAAAACCAGTTTTATATCTGAAAGCAGACAAAGGAAACACGGTAGTCATTATGGACCGAAATGATTACAACCAGCGAGTTGAACATCTACTACAAAATCCAGAATATACAACCCTAACAAAAAACCCATTAAAGAAATACATAGAAACCACCAAAAAAGCAATTAAAGAAAATACCATAGTGCCAAATAAGATGAAAAACAGCATAATTGTAAACAACCCTAATTTGCCAAAATTATACTGCCTACCTAAGATCCACAAGACAGACAACAGCATACGACCCATTATTAACAATATAGACTTACAAACTGGCAAAATGGTTGGTGGAAGAATTTAACAAGTTTGAGAAATTTAAATCTCTAAGCATAAAGAATTCATTTGATTTGGTAAAGAAAATTGAAAACACAGTTATAAAAACTGAAGAGATGATGGTGTCCTTTGATATCAGATCTCTATTCACGAGGATACCAGTAGAAAAAATTACAAAATTGATGAAAGGCTGGTTATCCAAAAGCAACGTTACGGATGATAAAATAGAGGAATACATCAAATTAACCATCTTATGTATTGAACAAAACAGCTTCATGTTCTCCAGCAAAATCTTCCAACAAACAGCAGGCTTGGCCATAGGTAACCCTCTTTCACCATTACTAGCTGATCTGTTCATGAGCAATTTTGAAACACGCATTACTAAAGCCTTTCCACATATTTTCAAATGTTGGCATAGATATGTCGACGATGTGTTTGCTATAGTCCCTAGAAGACTAACCGAGGATGAAGTTGCTAAACCTACAAGAAAAATCCATAGTTTTCACCATTGAAGTAGAGCAGGATGAATGGCTACCTTTTCTAGATTTGAAAATCATTAGAACACCAACAGGATTACAATTTGGAATATACAGAAAAGCAGCACATGTTGACAATTACATTAAATGTAACCCATTCAACCCAGTAGAACATCAATATGCAGTATTCCATAGTTTAGTTCACAGATTAATCAACATTCCGCTAACAAAAACAGAATATGAACAGGAGTACACTCACATACACCAGGTTGCTGAATTGAACAACTACAACACAAATTTCATCAAAAAATTGATCTACAGACACAAAAGAAAAAAAAACTCAAAGGACATTACTACGTTAAGAAAACTAGAAAACCCAAACACCAGATATGCCAAATTTACATTTCATCCAAAATACTTCAAAAATTTGAAAAGATATTCAAGAGCTTCAACATAAAATAAGCCCCTCAGAACAAACACAACATCTGCAACTTACTAAACCACCCTTTAAAAAATAACACACCGAAAACTCAATAATCAGGCATTTACCAAATGAGCTGCCAGGATTGTGACAAGATATACATTGGTAAGACCAAAAGGAATCTAGGAACAAGAATGAAAGAACACTTCAGAAATATTAAATTCAAACACATGGACAAGTCGGCCGTAGCACATCACTTTTGGTCTGAGAATCACAACATAAAACAAGAAATAGAACTGATCAAACAGGCAAAGAAACCTCTGGAACTACAAATTTGGGAAAACATATTTATTACAAAGAAACAGGACCTCTTGATGAATTTTGTGATTCCCGCGTAGATGACGTCATCAAACTTACCCGGACATTAGATGGCAGCACGACACCAAGCCAGATGCAGACACCGGATGCATCATCAGTCAACCACAGAACTGACGATATGGAAGAGGTTCCCAGAAACTAGTCTTCATCAAAAAACTTGTAAGTGGAGAAAAGTATATACAAGGTTGACTCATTTGCCTAATTTTAGTAATATCTCTCTCTGTCTAACACACAGGAATTCTCATCAGCTTCGTCCTTTTTTATCCTCAGGTTCTTGCCACTTGCTAATAACATGGTATAAATAATTAATTGTAATAATTTGCAGCTTTGAACACAGTATCTTATGCAGAATATTTTATCTATCAGATTATGTCATTTTTACAGTCGTGTTGTGTTTTTATGGGCCCAAATTTTTCAAAAATGCTTGGTTTTTGGTAAAAGTCCAATGTTTGCTATTTGTATGTTCATCATGCACTAACTATAAAGCTTACTGCTATAACACTACAGCAATTTTTTCTTAGGTAGAGAAGACTACAGTGCTCCTACCTGCCAAGTTTGAATTCTCCATCTTAAATCAGACGAATGTTATAATTTTTTACATTAAGTAATTTAAAAAATTGTTATATATACACACTAGAAAATGTAGGCGGTGAGATACTTTTTTGTTGTTGGGTTTACAGTGGGGTCAAAGCAAGAGAAATGTAAAGGAGGTTTGAAAGCAATTTTTAAAAGAATCAGCAATCCTCTAACTTCTTGCATTCGTTGCATGTGTCAAACAAACAAAGGAATTCATCTATTCAAAGAAACTGTGACATGCGTAAAGAGCAGGTAATGTGATGAAGTTAAAGGAACACAGTTTGCAAGAATGAATATGTTTATAGCGTGTGAAACATTGTGAAGTGTTACGTGAAGCTATTTACCAGCTTTGTAAATAATCATAGTTATGGAAGGGGAAATTAAGAGGAAACAAAATTTTGGTAAACTAAGAAGTAAGGGCTGCACGTTAGTATTGAATGTCTTAAGTTATTTTTAAAGTAAAATTAGTATCAGTAGTCTCATGTTCAGAAACATTAGTACATACAATAAAAAGGGAACAAATGAAAGGTTCCCTTTGAACTTCATAAAAAAGGGCAGGGAAACAAAAGAATGCTAGGTTAATACAATATGATGGAATAGTGCACAGCGGAGTGTGGCATATTGTTCATTCTTTGCTGCTTGAAAACATTCCACCTACGCTGAATCTAGTTTTGGCAAGGGTAAAGGATGATGACAACCTGCCTAATTTCTCAAGGGCCACTTTGAATTGGTGCCTACATGATTTGGGTTTCGAATATGAAAGAAGGGGTAACAAGTATGTACTAATAGAAAGAGAAGATATTATCAGATTTGTCGTCGAGGATAATGGACGACGAATTGGAAGGAATTGCACCCTTATCAGATGACAGTAAAGAAGCATAAAAGTAACCGATATATTTAAAGCATATTTAAAGCTTTTATCATTGCATGCTTCCATTTGGCTTGTTGTGATATATATATATTTGTCTGCAAAATCATGTTTTCAACTACCAAAGTAACAAGTAAAATGAGGAGTAACAATTAAAATGCATGCACTCAAAAATTGAATCTCTCTAAATAGAATTTAATAGCAGTGTTGACAGTTCTGTATTAATGATGTATCATTTACAATACAATATCAAATTGGCAGACCGGTCACTGTCGTGGCCGAAGTTGCAATTGTAAGTAAGGTACATGTGGCAACAGGATGCTCCATAAGACCTGTACTGTCTTCTAAGTGTGAGACACGCTATAGATGAGCAGAATATTCTACGTCAATGCATGATAGCACAGGAAAGACTAAATCAGAAAGATTCTTGGCTAAATAAGATAAAGGAAATGTGGATTTTGGAAAGAACTTAGGTTAAGAAAGGAAAATATTGAAAGGAAGAAATGATAGGAAGTTTCAATTTGAAAAGCTCACTGGAAGTTTATAGAGATGGAAGTGATTTGGGACAGAGAGAAGAGAAGTACATTATATCTGTGATAAAGCATGTGCCCTTTTTTTTTTTTCCTCCGGCATTCATTTCTTTGTCTTCCCAATTTGAGGCATTGTTTACTCGTGGGATCGCTTCAGATTTCCGTCGCTGCTCTTTTTGAGTGCTCTGATGTCCGAAAGTCTTCTGTTCTGCTTTGAATTAGGCTGCGCCGTGGCTCAGTGGTTAGACCGCTTGGCTCTCACCAAGGCGGCCCGGGTTCGATACCAGGTGACCGCAAAGTGAGATTTGTGGTGGACAACATGGCACTGGGGCGGGTTTTCTCCGGGACCATTATGTTTATTATTATATTATGTTTTTATATTATATTATATATGTTTATTATTATATTCATGTATTATGAATGTTTATTCCCTTCAGTTCCAGGATCTGAAGCTTTATTGTCTTTTCCCTTTTTATGTTTCTGGGTTTAAAAATGTGACTGCTAGCTAGCTTGGAATTTCTACATCCTTAAATATAGGACAGAATTTTACCGTTGGCTTACCCTAAAGTCATTTATATATTCAAAGGTTTTGAGATATTACTCATGTAATTGTTCTACTCAGTTATTTTGGTTTAGTAAATGCTTACTGTGCAGTTACTGGCTAGCATCACCATTAATTTAAATGTTTTCTGGTACACTTGTTACCCTCATACTTTATTATTGTTGTTTGAGGAAAATTATTTGTGATAGAGTAACTGTATAAAGATTGTAATGCTCTTTTTTCCTTGTGCTATTTTAAAGGGGGCACATATTGTTATAATGAATATGTTATATTTGTTATAATCAAGGATTGTAGTAATAAATTAAAGCATTTGAATTGTTTATTGGGGGCAACATTGAGTTTGTTCTTTGTATGCCGTGTACCCGAACCTGGACCTCTTAGCTTTAGGGTTTGTAGAACAAAATTCCTCACTTTAGTTTGGGCTGTTTAGGAAGTGTTTAGGTGTGAAGTGTGCAGCCAGGGCTGGCCGGCACAAGCAACTAGAGAAGGCTTTGCTTGGACTGGAAGAGGTGTGATGAAATTGAAGGGTTTGGAAAGAGAAAGGGACCTGGAGAAATGCCCATCGTGTCACCAGAGGGATAAAGAGTGGCATTTACTTTTAGAATGTGAAGAAATTAGGCTGCTTAGGGAGAAGAAAGGTAAAATGGAATGGGCAAGCTTACCAAAAGAAATTGAAACAATGAAAGTTAATGAGTATAAAAATTAGGAAAAATTTAATTGAAATTGGGAACTTTTTAGGCAAAGTAAGAGCCAAATGGTTGAGGATGATAGGTAAACATGACAAAAATGAAGATTAAGTTTTTTTTAGATAAGATGCAAATACTGACCGATTAGCTCGACAACCTCAGAGTGAGTCTTTTGGGCCCAAAGGAAGCAGCAACTGAATGTAGTAATAAGCATGTAAATGTGTAACAATTTGTAAACCAATGGAAATAAAAATTACTTATTGACTGACTCTTACAAAAATGGGTATACGAATCCCTTATTGGGCAAAGATAAGAAAAGATACTTAATTCACCTTTTGATTTATACATAAATCATGGCTTCTTCAGTAATGCTACATAATTATATAACATAATACTATATACAGCAGTATGTACAATATGAAGTAGCTTATACAAGAAGTAATATTTACAAAGTTATTACAAATTATATGTCTTTAAACTCCTTGATGCTAAAAGGTAAATGTTTTAAGAGTGCTTTTGTTAATGAAGACTTAAATTTGCTATAGACCTGATCTTTGAAATGTCCAGGTAATGTATTGTATAGACTAGTCCCATGGTGAGTAATGCTACTGCGACTCTTATACGTGCGACAGAATGTGGTATGTATGTGATTTAATGATCTGGTGTTGTGTGTGTGAAATGAAATGTGTAGTGTTTAGCGCCCGCTTTTACTACATACGGCACCGCAGGCGGTGACACTGATGATACATGAGATGAAGATGGAGCACCGTTGGAATGAGATGGCGGGGGAAACCGGAGGTCCCGGAGAAAACCCGCCCCAACGCCGTGTTGTCCACCACAAATCTCACTTTGCGGTCGCCTGGGTTGTGTGTGTGATACATGTCATTTGTTTTGAAGAGATTTCTATTTTTGTGAATGAAGCATAATGTTTCCAGAATATATATGGAAGGGAGAGGTAAAATGTTTAATTCCTTAAATACTATCCTACTAGGCATTCTTATAGGTACTTGCTTAATTATTTTTAGTATTTTATTTTGTAATTTAAAGATGACAAAGATTTTTGGACATGCCCCATACTGGAATGCCATAGGTGAGAATTGAGTGAACATATCCAAGTACATAGCTTTTAGCACGCTTGTGGTACAAACTTTACTTGCTACTCTGAATACATAACAGATTTTGAACAATTTATTTGTTAGATAATCAATATGTGCATTCCATTTTAGTTCCGAATTAATCCACACTCCTAAGAATTTAGTTTCTTTAGCTTCCTTTATGGAGTGAGTATTAATGCAAATCTGCAGTTCATTAGATACTTCACCAGGACTACAGTTAGTACAAGTTGTCTTATCTATATTTAAATGGAGCTTATTTCGTACCAGCCACTCATGTAGAATTATATTTTTTTTTTATTTATGTCATTTTCTAGGGTACAGAGATTACGATTCCTATGTATTATATTAGTATCATCTGCAAACGGAATCACTTGTGTTTCTTTGAGATTTGATGGCAGGTCATTTACATATATTAGGAACAGAATGGGCCCCAGAATTGACCCTTGTGGAACTCCATCTTTTAGAGGTGCTGAAGTAGAATGCTTATCATTTACTTAGACATTCTGCTTCCTTTGACTGAGATACAACTCAAACCAAGCATTGGCTATACCTCTAATGCCGGCTTTATCTAATCTGTCCAGTAATATCTTATGGTTAACTGTATCAAACGCCTTTGACAGGTCTAGAAAGATACCAATAGCTCGCTGATTGTGATCGGCTGCTTCAAGGACATCATTTACAAATGAGTGTAATGCATTCATAGTGGACTTACCCTTTCGGAAACCAAACTGAGAAGGGGTGAATATTTCATATTTTTCAAGAAAAGATATCATTCTATTGTACATTACTCGTTTGAGTTTCTTTGAGAATACAGACAAGAGTGAGATAGGTCTATAATTTTCAAGATTATTTCTGCCTCCTTTTTTAAAGATGGGAATTACTTTAGCAGTTTTGAATATCTGAGGAAAAATTCCAGAGCTTAATGAAGCATTACATATATCTGCTAAAGGCTCAGCAATGTATTCTACACAAGCTTTAATTACAGAATCTGGAATACCATCTGAGCCACATGAGTGTTTGTTTTTTAGATTTTTCGTAACATCAGTAATTTGATTTTCCATTACCGGGCTCAGATAAATTGAGTGTATATTTTCCTTACCTACATATGAAGGTTGTTTATGTGAGGTTTGTGAGGAATGTAAATTTCCAACCATGTTTGAAAAATGGCTCTTAAAAGCATTGGCAACATCGGTTGGTTTCTGGACACCAGTGAGCGTGATTCTCTCACTATTAGATTTGGTTGTTCCTGTTTCTTTCTTTACTATTTGCCACAGGGCTTTTCTTTTATTAGGTGCATTTAAAATAAACCTACTATTATGCTGCTTTTTGGCTTCATCAATTACTCTCCTAAGTGTTGATATATAAATTTTGTAGTATTGTTTAAAATTCTCATTAGTTGAGGTTTTGTTTATTTGGCTAAGCAGTCTTTTTTTTTTTTTTTTTTTTCTACAGGATGTTAGGATCCCTTTTGTAAGCCAACCAGATATTTTAGTTTTGCACTTTTTCACTCTTTTCATTGTAAAGGCAACGTTGAAGCAATGTTTAAATGTTGTTAGGAAAAGATCACATTTTCTATCAACACAACTTGAACGTAGTACATTATCCCAGTTTTCTTTAGCGAGCAGGAAATTTAAATAGTTTAAATTTTATTTACTATAAGTCTAAATTTTATTTACTATAAGTCCTCTTATATGATATTGGTTCTGATGACTTAGATTCTAGACTGATTTGCATGTGCAATAATAGCACTGCGTTATGGTCTGAAATGCCGGTGTCAATATGCTCGCATTTGTAAGTGGTCAGACGTTTTTCAATTATAATTTGATCAAGACATGTCTTAGAGGTAGCTGTTATGTGAGTAGGACTGTTAATTATCAAATTTCAAATTATGTGTCTGAATAATGGATAAAATTTCTGCCACATACTTGTCTTGTGATAGAAAATTTAAGTTGAAATCCCCACATACTATTAATCTATTTAACTTATTTTTCAGAGTAGCAAGTAGTGTCTCAAATTTTCCTAGAAATGTTTTTATGCAACCATCTGGAGCTCTGTATATGCAGGCAAGTGCTACTTTACTTTTCTTACCATTTGTTTCGATGACAGCAAGTTCAAAACATTTTTCCTTATTCAGGTAATCTGTTAAATTTAAAGGGAGTCGATTAATGACACTAAACAACACTTACTTTTAAATTTTTCCGGAACATGTTTTAGAGACTTTGCCTCCATCCTCATCCGGCCATCGACTGGTTCTCACTGGTGTAGTTGACGATATTTTGTCAACTACACCAGTGAGAACCAGTCGATGGCCGGACGAGAATGGAGGCAAAGTCTCTAAAACATTATATAGTTGCCAGGATTGTGACAAGATATACATTGGTAAGACCAAAAGGAATCTGGGAACAAGAATGAAAGAACACTTCAGAAATATTAAATTCAAACAAATGGACAAGTCGGCCATATCACATCACTTTTGGTCTGAGAATCACAACATAAAACAAGAAATAGAACTGATCAAACAGGCAAAGAAGCCTCTGGAACTACAGATTTGGGAAAACATATTTATTACGAAAAAACAGGACCTCTTGATGAATTTTGAAATTCCCGCCGTAGATGACGTCATCAAACTTACCAGGACGTTAGATGGCAGCACAACACCAAGCCAGATGCAGACACCGGATGCATCATCAGTCTACCACAGAGCTGACGATAGGGGAGAAGTCCCCAGAAACTAGTCTTCATAAAAAACTTGTAAGTGGAGAAAAGTATATACAAGGTTGACTCACTTGCCTAATTTTAGTCTCTAAAACATGTTCCGGAAAAATTTAAAAGTGTTGTTTAGTGTCATTAATCAACTCCCTTTAAATTTAATTTAGTATAACAACACTGTGTTCAACACTTCCAAGAAAGGAATTGTAAGGTAATCTGTTTTGTTTATTATTTTAAATGATATGCCATCTTTGACTGGTATGGCTGCTCCCCCATTTTTAAATACCTACCTACCTCTAACTTTGTACAATGAAACTTTGTGTTCATGCATCCAGTGCTCAGTTAGTCATAAAAAGTGAACTTGATTGAACTGCGAGGCCAGTAATACATCTAATTCATCTATTTTATTTTTAAGACATTGCATGTTTAAGTGTAGGATGATTAATTTTTGCTGCATACTATGTACCATACCTGAAGTTGCAGTAGCACCACTCACCTTAGCTGGAGGACATTCTTGTAACTTGATTTCAAGCTTCAGTTCACCATCTAGACACACTGATCGTTTCCCTGTTTCTTGCATATTTGAATTACTTTGCTAATGATTTTCCCTAGGTAAAGTTTTCCCTTTACGGTTTAAATGGAGTCCATCCTTTCCTAGACACGATACATCTAAGTACTTGTTAACATCTCAAAATATGACTCCTAGAGCATTACACGCCCATCGAATATTTGAGTTTATATCTTGTGTAAGCACAGGACACTTATCTCTTCTTTTTGTTATACTGTTCACCACTACAACTGCTCCAGGGAACTTCTTCTTTGCTGCTCTCACGGTGCCGTATACTTCTCCCGTTACTTCTTCTGCAGAATTATTCCTTCGGATGTCATTAGTACCAACATGAAGTACCAGAGTGTTCAGTTTGTGGGCCTCTGCTGTACTGAGTTGATCAATTTTATCCTTAAGCTGCGAGGAATTGATGCCTCTGTACACTTCCACCAATGCATCTTCCACTACCACATGTTTTAATATTGAGTCACCCATCACAAGCATATCATTTTCTGCATTATCATTCACCACTGGGTAGCCGGTTTTTTTTTTTTTTTTTTTCCCCCTTTTTTCTTCTTTGAGATGACTATTTTCGCCTTCTTGTAGATGGTTATTTGTCGCTGACTTGTCCGGAACAAGTTCTTTGACCATTTATATTTGGTGTGTTGCAGATGCCTAGGTCTTCTAACAGAGGCTGGAGTACTAGATGAATCATTGTAATCGCCACCATTGGATTCACCTAACATTTTGTATTTGTTGGACATTGCTACTTGCGAGAGCGTTGGGGTTATTTGCTTTGATTTTACACATTTTCGCCAAGGAGTCGCCGCAGAGGATTGAGTTTCCTTCAGAAAGAGTGAGAGGATGTAATTAAGCTGGAAAAAGGAAGTAGCAACTAGGAATGTTAGTAGCACAATATGAATGATAGAACATCTATGTAGGAACAGTAATGAATAGTAAGGGAAAGCAAGGTTGGAAACTTAGCAATGTTCGCCATTGCCTACCCTCGGAAGGCAATGGTGAACAACTGCTCCTATTTTCTAGGATTTCCATGAAATGACAAAGGGAACCATTTTATCAATTTATGTTTGATAAAAATATAATTATACTAAATTTTAGTTAATTGATGGAAATTAATCATTTCTCCACAATAACCATATATAGGCTAAGATTTTTTTTTTTTTTTATCTAATCAAAAACCTTAGCCTATATATGGCTAGTGTGGAGAAATGATTAATTTCCATCAATTAACTAAAATAATAAGAGTTAAATGATGAAGCCTGGGACTTAAGTATTTACGATAATAAGTTGCCACAAACGGTGTATCTCGGATGCGAAAGCCCCTAGTAGTCTACCGGGAAAATATACGAGTCAACTGGAGAATTTAATGTCAGGACGGCACGTTGGCCATGGTAGCTCAAAGGTTAAGAGCGACTGGAGGAAACCAGGAGATCCGTGGTTCAAATTCCTGCCATGGCATCAAATTTTTCATGTTGACTCAATCTATACTGAATTTTGTTTATGTATTTCATCAAAATGGTAAAATGCAGATAAGAAATTCATGAAATAGGAACTTATTATTCACAAAAATACCTGCACAATATTTTTCACCCCAGTAACGTGATTACAGTCACACCACTGTGAAAGATAGTAAACGATATAAACAAATAGCTACCAAATTTAGATATGTGAAATTTGTTCTTAGGTACAAACATCTCAAACATAAGTAGATACTTTTGTTTCCCAACCATGGAAACTACAGGAACCCAGTTTGAGAATTTAGAGCACATATACCAGAAATATTAAAAGCAGAAGCATTATTAACAGTGAAGTATTCTTCATATTTAAGTTTGATTTATGAGTCACTATGTTTACACTCAAACTTCACTTACTTGTATAATTGAAACGTTTTCAAGATCATTCGATCTCATCCTCAGCTGTTTGGTGACTAAATGAACCTTCCTCTTCTTCCACTACTACGGAGCTCCGATCACTCTGCCATCTGGTGTTAGGGGCACTAAGTTTTAATACTTCATTTAATGCCAGGATTTCAAAATTTATAACTTTATCACGGTTTTTGTTTATGAATATTTTTTCCCAATATTTTTTTTTGGGGGGGAAAAAATATTCATAAACAAAAACCATGATAAAGTTATAAATTTTGAAATGGGAAAAAATATTCATAAACAAAAACCGTGATAAAGTTATAAATTTTAAAATCCCGGCATTAAATGAAGTATTAAAACTTAGTGCCCCTAACACCAGATGGCAGAGTGATCGGAGCTCCGTAGTAGTGGAAGAAGAGGAAGGCTCATTTAGTCACCAAACAGCGTAGGATGAGATCGAATGATCTTGAAAACGTTTCAATTATACAACAACAAGTAAGTGAAGTTTGAGTGTAAACATAGTGACTCATAAATCAAACTTAAACATATACCAGAGCTCGTAATTTTTTCCAAAATCTCCACACACACTGTTAGTGTCATTTTTAATAACATTTGGTACATCAAGTTTGTTGCAATCATCATCAGTATCTTGATATAGTATTTCAGCCTCTCTTTTCTCTTCTTCTGAAGAACTGAAGTCAGTCTTCTTTATTTGCTGTTTTTCAAAGCTGTCTACTTGTTTTTTTTTTTTTTTTTTTTGAAAGATCTGTCCAATAACTGTTTTCCTTGTTGCTATTTCTTATTTGCTTCTTTTCTTTCAAGCCTTTCTTTCATAGGAGCAGATTGTAAGCATAGCATGTAACGATTTATTAAACGATAAGGAATAGCTGACACTAGGAGGACAGTCACGCTCACTGTTCGCCATTGGTCCACAATGACACAACAGCCATGAAAACATGCCAACAAAAATAATCTATGTTTACACATATAATGCAAAATGTTTACTTTTAGCAATACATACACTAGAAGACAAAAAAACTAATGTAACTAACACATACTTTCAGTTGTTTTTGCAAGCACTGTTATAACAAAATCACTGGAATTGATAAATGCAGCTTAACACAGAGAATACTTTGTTAAAAATGGCTGAGTTTATTCCAAGAAGCTCCTAAGAATATTGCAAGATTGCAGCACTAGTCAACAATCCTGCAGCTCTAATGGAACATTTTGAAAACAGGTTTAAGCATTGGCTACCTGTTTGTCATTACCTCACACTCCCCTACTTAGGGGTTGAAATATGGTGTAATTATGAGATTCATTTAGGATGTAAACTGTAATTAAAACAGAAAATATGATGGCAGGAGCACATTCATTATGTAGCAGGTTTCCATAAATTAGTGTTGGAGTAAAATAGGTTTTAAAAATAAAAAATAATGAAGCATATGCTATAAAGGAATTTTGGAAAGCTTAGTGTCAAAATGAGATACAAATGAAATTGTTTTGTCACTTTTTTTTTTTTTTTTTTTTTTTTTTTTGAGTCACTATGTTTACACTCAACTTCACTTGTTGTATAATTGAAACATTTTCAACATCATTCGATCTCATCCTCAGCTGTTGGGTGACTAAATGAACATTCTTCTTCCTCCACTACTACGATGCTCCAATCCCTCTGCCATCTGGTGTTAGGGGCACTAAGTTTTAATATTTCATTTAATGCCGGGATTTCAAAATTTATAACTTTTTCCTGTATTTTGGTTATGAATATTTTTTCCCAAATATCCAATTCTATGGGTGTACTTTAAGATTTTAACAGTTTTATGTTATGGCCAATGTTGTGGTTTTCTGTCCGAAAATGGTGTGACACTGAAGATTTTTCTGTTTGTTTCAACTTTATGTTCCTCTGTTGTTCTTTTTGCCTGGTTAACAAGTTTCTCTTATTATTTGAAGCAAAAGGTTAGAAACAGTGATGTATTTAACATTTGAAAGTAATGAGTCGGTAATTCAAACACAACATCACTTAAATTATCCTTACTTGGATATGTTTCGGAGAACGTTTTGTCCCCATCCTCAGCGGTTATCCGACTGGTTGGATCCGTGGTTTCTTGAAGTGAACTGGTTGTCTGTGGCGGCATCTGTTTTCTGTGAGATGAACTTCCAAAGAGATTTTTCAGGCGGCAATTTGAAATTTAAAGTAAACTGTTTGTTTTTTATAATTAGCAACTTTTCCCAAACATCAAGTTCGGCTGCATTACTGGCTGATTTTAATAGTTTTATATTTGGTACAATTTCATGATTGGTAGACCAGAAATGGTGAGCTATTGCTGATTTTTCTATTTGTTTGTATTTCATGCATCTCATATGTTTCTGTAACCTAATATGTAAACTTCTTATGGTTTTTCCTATGTAGAATTTATTGCAATCTGAGCAGTTGATTTTGTATATACCTGATTTCTTGTTTTCAGGTACTGGGTCTTTCAGGTTGTTGCATAATAAGTTTTTTAAACTGAATTTATTTATTGGGGCTAGGGCGATGTACTTCTTGAATATCTTGTTGAATTTATGATGCATTCTGGGATGATATGTGAATTTCCTGAACTGTCTTGGTTTTTTATTCTGTTAATTTTGTGGTATCCAATATGTGTTTCTGTTTCTTGAATTTCCAAATGTTCCTATCTATTAATTGTTTACTGTATCCATTAATTGCAGCTATGTTAATCATGTGGTTATATTCTTTGTTGTATTCATTCTTTTTCAATGGGATGTTGACTAGTCTATATGCTAAGCTGTCCAAAACTGCATGTTTGTGGGGTGTAGGGTTGTAGCTATCATTCTTGATGTAATTATCTATTTGTGTTGGCTTCCTGTAGATGCCAAAAGATATGTTATTTAATTCATGGATTATCTTCAAATCTAAGAAAGGTAATTACCAACTCATTACTTTCAAAAGTTTCTCTTAGTTTTTCCTATGTAGCTTTTATCACAGGTTTCACAATTTATCTGATGAATATCCGATTTCAAAGTGTTGGGGAATGATTCTTTTAGTGGTTTGTTTAGCAGGTTCTTCAGACTGAATTTGTTTTCGGGTGCTAGTTTTAAGTTTAGTCCTTTGAAGATTCATTCAAATTTTCTAAAAGCCCATGGATGGTAGGTGAATTTTCTATATTGCCAGTTTGTGTTTTTAAGCGGTGTGAGAGTGGTCTTTTTTGATATTATCTTGAGATTTTCCTTTCTTTTCATCATGTTCCTTATGATGGCTGGGTTGAATCCATTTAATACTGCTATCTCTTTTATGTGTTGTTCTTTCAAAAACTCCTCCTTACTCAGTGGGATGTTGTATAGCCGGCGAATTAGACCTCTAAAGACAGCTAGTTGATGTGAAACTGGGTTGTATTCATTTTTCTTTATGTAATTATCTATGTGTGTGGGTTTCCTGTATATTCCAAAATCTACACCATGACGATTTCTAGTTATCTTGAGGTCCGAAAATGGTAGGGTGTTGTCTCTTTCTACTTCCAGAGTAAACTGGATATGATTATCTTGCAGGTTTAGTAATTTTAGAGAATCTTCTTTAAGTTTTTCCGGAATGATAGCAAAAACATCATCAACATATCTCCGCCAAAATTTGTAAATCTGTGGGAAGGCCTTTACTATGTGTGTTTCAAAATAGCTCATGTATAGGTCTGCTAAGATAGGCGAAAGTGGGCTCCCCATAGCTAATCCTTTTGATTGTAGAATTTTTGGTTAATCATGAAGTAATTATTCCTTGTGCATAAATCTGTAAGATTGATAATGTCATCTATTTCTGTGGGGTCCGTTGTAGTCTGAGTTAGCCATTTTTTGAGGAGTGTAGGTATTTTCTCTACCGGAATGCTAGTAAAAAGTGCCTTAACGTCAAAAGAAACTAGTATGTGATTTTCTGGGATGTTGTACTTCTGTAGGTGATTTATCAATTCTAAGGAGTTCTTTATTCCCAAACTTTGAAATTTGTTGTATGATTTTAATTTTCTCACTAACCACTTTGCAATGTGGTACGTAGGTGAATTGATGCCATTGATGATGGGTCTCATGCTATTGTCTTGTTTGTGGATTTTTGGTAAACAGTACAACCTTGGTAGTGTGGAGTTGGAAGATTTTAAGTTGTATTTTTCAGATGTAGTCAATGTTTGTGTAACTGATAAAGGTTTATTGACAGAAGTGATACTTGGTGTTAATGGATTTTTTGGAATATTATCATATTCTGGACTATCTAACATAAGGTTTACTCTCTGAATATAGTCTTCTGTCTCCATAATTACTACAGAATTACCTTTGTCGGCTTTTAGGTATACCACTGGCTTCCTATTTAAATTTCATATTATCTTGTTGTAAGTTTGATTGTATTTTGGGGATAACTGTTTTATTATATCCAGACTTTCCATTTTGGCTGTGATTACATTTTCATTTTTTAGGTTATGTGTGGCTGTTTCTATGTCGGCGATCGGCGATAAAATCGTCTTTATTATTTGAGACGTTAATACACGTGTTGAAACCTTTCTGGAGTAATCTAATTTCTTTGGTTGTAAACTTCTGTTGTGATAGGTTTATTACGTTAACGTGTTCTTTAAAATCCCATTGTTTTGGTTGATGAGGATGTTCCATTTGACGTGCTTTTAAGAGTTTGAATTTCTTCTTAAGTCTTTCATTGGGAATACACATCTGGCAAAATTTCGAAATGCAGGTTCACGAAAAATTAAACATATTAATGATTAAGAAAAATGAAAGACTTAAGAAGAAATTCACCTACGTACCACATTGCAAAGTGGTTAGTGAGAAAATTAAAATCATACAACAAATTTCAAAGTTTGGGGATAAAGAACTCCTTAGAATTGATAAATCACCTACAGAAGTACAACATCCCAGAAAATCACATACTAGTTTCTTTTGACGTTAAGGCACTTTTTACTAGCATTTCGGTAGAGAAAATACCTACACTCCTCAAAAAATGACTAACTCAGACTACAACGGACCCCACAGAAATAGATGATATTATCAATCTTACAGATTTATGCACAAGGAATAATTACTTCATGTTTAACCAAAAATTCTAGAGACAATCAAAATGATTAGCTATGGGGAGCCCACTTTTGCCTATCTTAGCAGACCTATACATGAGCTATTTTGAAACACACATAGTAAAGGCCTTCCCACAGATTTACAAATTTTGGCGGAGATATGTTGATGATGTTTTTGCTATCATTCCGGAAAAACTTAAAGAAGATTCTCTAAAATTACTAAACCTGCAAGATAATCATATCCAGTTTACTATGGAAGTAGAGACAACACCCTACCCTTTTTTGGACCTCAAGATGCCTAGAAATCGTCATGGTGTAGATTTTGGAATATACAGGAAACCCACACACATAGATAATTACATAAAGAAAAATGAATACAACCCAGTTTCACATCAACTAGCTGTCTTTAGAAGTCTAATTCATCGGCTATACAACATCCCACTGAGTAAGGAGGAGTTTTTGAAAGAACAACACATAAAAGGGATAGCAGTATTAAATGGATTCAACCCAGCCATCATAAGGAACATGATGAAAAGAAAGGAAAAACTCAAGATAATATCAAAAAAGACCACTCTCACACCGCTTAAAAACACAAATTGGCAATATAGAAAATTCACCTACCATCCATGGGCTTTTAGAAAATTTGAACGAATCTTCAAAAGACTAAACTTAAAACTAGCACCCGAAAACAAATTCAGTCTGAGGAACCTGCTAAATAAACCACTAAAAAATTCAGTCCCCCAACACTTGAAATCGGGAATTTATCAGATAAACTGTGAAACCTGTGATAAAAGCTACATAGGAAAAACTAAGAGAAACTTGTTAACCGGGCAAAAAGAACACCAGAGGAACATTAAGTTGAAACAAACAGAAAAATATTCAGTGTCACCATTTTTGGACAGAAAACCACAACATTGGCCATAACATAAAACTGTTAAAATCTTAAAGTACACCCATAGAATTGGATATTTGGGAAAAAGTATTCATAACCAAAAACCAGGAAAAAGTTATAAATTTTGAAATTCCAGCATTAAATGAAATATTAAAGCTTAGTGTCCCTAACACCATATGGCAGAGGGATTGGAGCACCATAGTAGTGGAGGAAGAAGAATGTTCATTTAGTCACCAAACAGCTGAGGATGAGATCGAATGATCTTGAAAACGTTTCAATTATACAACATAGTAAGTGAAGTTGAGTGTAAACATAGTGACTAATAAATCAAACTCAGAAATGAAGAATACTTCACTGTTAATAATGCTTCTGCTTTTAATATTTATGATGTTTTGCCACTGTTTAATACAATTTGAGAAAGTTGTAGGTTTCCTGATGCTTTAAAAGGGGAATTATAGTCCCAGTCTATAAGAGTCAGGGAAATGTAAATAATCTGGTGAATTATAGTGAATTATAATAATTATATTATTATAATTATATCTTATCAGTAATAAGAAATATAACATAGGGTAGTAGCAGATAGATTACAGAAATGGTGGAGAAGGAAGGGAAGTTAGGAGAATTTCAGTCAGCTTTCAGGAAAGGAAAGAGAATGTCATAATATTTTATCCATTAAGAGTATAGTTGATAAATACTTTAGTAAAAAGGGATTAGAGTATTCATTACCTCTATATATCTAGAGAAAGTTCTCATCTTGTGCCGCTGCAGAAATGTCAAATTTGCCCCCATGCAATTTGCTTTGAGTTCTGGAATCGGTTGCTTTGGCAACACGTGATACACAATTTCCAGAATAACTGATGTCCCATGATAATTTTATGCAATAAGAAGGGAAAATCTGCAGGAATTGACTGCCCATTTAAATTTTTATTTATTTATTAATTTGTTAAACTTTTCTATTTTAATTAGTGTCCTCCAATGTAAGTCATATCAATAAATGAAATGATGCTCAAATGGGCCCAGGGTCCATATAGCTTAGAGTTAACTGACATTCATTTTTCAAGATATGAAAAAATCCTGGGAAGAAACCTTATCCTTATAACTCACCCTGACTGAAATTTGAATTTGGGATCTCTTGAATTGTGGCAGAGATGCTTGCTACACCACATTACAGAGTTCCATGATTGTGAAGTAACAATTTCCTAAAACTCGTGCCTGCACAAGCTCTTCAAGATCACTTGTAAAGATGGTTTCGTGCATGTTCCTTATGAATATTTGACCTGCTGCAAATTCTCTTCACCAGTGATGCACTGCTTGCTCATGATGTTAGGTCCATAAACCTGGCACATCTGGTGATGAATTGGCATTGTGCTTTATCTATTCAAAAACTTATCACTAACTGCACTTTGCACGTGCTGAGAGCTGAAACTTGAGCCTCCAGTTTTAACCACTGCCACAAAGCTACTGTGAGATCTGGGAAAGCTCCATTAGGGCATGTATTTATTTATTTATTTATTTATTTATTTATTTATTTATTTATTTATTTATTTATTTATTTATTTATTTATTTATTTATTTATTTATTTATTTATTTATTTATTTATTTATTTATTTATTTATTTATTTATTTATTTATTTGTCAATAGACTGCAAAGCAGAGTCTGACATTGTCAATTACAATCTAAAAGTTAACAATTATAGGATATAGAGCAAAATATAAACAGTATAAAAACATATTTACAGATCATATACTTTGTACAAACATTTATCCATTAAAAAGTATTTTAATTTGATTTGAAATTGCATCATGTATTGATGTATCATGCCACATCATTACTCTATTAAGCACACTCATTCACTTCGCACAAAATATGGTTTCCTAGCATTGAGATGCGTGAGAAAACTATATGGACTTGCCTTGAAAAAGTAAAATGTTAAATATAATGGTGGAGGATGAGAATGCGTCTCTTTGATTGAACAGTGCTTCTTAGATGAAAGTAAACATAAACATAGAATTAAAAATATGAGTTTTGTGATTTGACCTCTTAAGTCATCACAGTCACTTTTAATTGTAGAGGTTAAAATCGGGAAAAAGCTAGTTAAAACTGGTCATCTTATTACTGTTTTGTCCTTCAGAGTATACTTTTCACAACATTCAGTCTCAAGTAAGAGCTTGAAGTAACTGTGTGTACCTTTGATAATTCTTGGAATTTATAACTTCTTGTACAGTTTCGCTGCTTTTCTTTATATTTTGTATCTAATTTTCAATTACAGAAGTCTTTTTTACTGTAACCAAAATCATGTATTTATTCATTAATTTTGTTTTTGCATTCAAGGCTCTGTGTGTTACATTTTGATGTGTATATTTTGCTTAGTTCATATCTTTAGGTCTGCAAAATACTAGAACATTTGTGCATGCAACATGGTGTACTAAGTTGAACCAAGGATCTTATACAATTGCCTTAAATGAAATGATTAGATAGTCTATATATACAGGTGTTACCTGTCATTTAACAGGATAAGTTGACAAATTCAGCATTGAAAATTGATATCAGTTTAAAGATTAGAATACTGGTATATATTATACTGAATTTATACACACCATTGCTGCCAACCAGTAATAAACAGATTTGAGAGATGAAATATTCTGGTAGATTGGAAAAAAAAATTATTCTTTAAAACTTTATCTTCAACATTAATTAAAGGAAATTTAGATAATATATTTATTTTTAAACATAATGAAACATCTGGATATTTTAGAGCAAATACATTTTTAGTGGTTTTTCCTAAACATCAGTATTGATTACACCTAGAGGGAAATTGGAGTTCACCTCCAGACAGAACTGAATACTAAACATTAGGTATAAGAACTTTTAATCAGTTGGCTTCAAGTTAGCTTAAACCATTATCACTAGAAAGAAAAGAAACATTGGGAGCCAGGGGTTGATAGGCTTGTACAAACTGGTTTGATGCCTTATCTACAAATCCAGATTACTGTATGAGGGACAGGGGTAGTTGGTCACCTGTCATATCCTTACCTATGATCAGTATCGAAGTGTGGCATGACATTTAGGGAAGTGGTTCCTGTATATCTGCAACTCATAGTCTTGGGTTTGAAACATGTTGCCTGTATATGGGTAGTGCTTCCATAAACGTCATACCTTGCTTTGCCTCTGCATATGATGCTGTTAACAGTCAACTTAATTTCCTTCTACACTGCCTTTAATGCTTAACATACCTGTCGCTGTTATGATTAATATTAAGTTACTTGATGGAAATTAGTTGTTCTTCTACACTAGCCATGAGTAGACTTAGGTTTGGATGTGTAGAGTTAGACTGAAAAATTCAGTTAACATTCCTGTCGTTATGATTAATATTAGGTTACTTGATGGAAATTAGTTATTCTTCTACACTAGCCATGAATAGGCTAAGGTTTGGATGTGTCGAGTTAGACTGAAAAATTCAGTGTCATAACCAGGATTTGAACCACTGATCTACCGATCTCCATCCAGTTGCTCTTAACCATTGAGCTAACATGGCCAACATGCCTGCATGATATTAAACAGTGCAACTAACTCAATTTTTCCCTGCTAAACCACTAGGGGTTCTCATATACAATGAGAACTCCTAGTGTTTTACCAGGAAAAATAAAAGTCATTGGAGAATTTAACTCATGCTGGCCATGGTAGCTCAATGGTTAAGAGCAACCAGATGGAGACAGATGATGGTGATGATGATGATGATGATGATGATGATGATTAGTTTCTCCTTCAAGTCGTATAAACATTTGTTAATCAGATACATCCTCAACTTCCTTTCAAATTGCTGCAGATTGAGTGAAGACAAACTATTTGCTTTCAGTATCCTTGTCGCCACTATACAGAATTGAAGTGCAGTAGAAATCAGGTTAATAGTAAACTACTATCGCCTCTCCAAGTAAATTTGTTCCTTAACTGTACAATATATAACTAAGAATAATTAATTTCTATTAATGCATTTGACTACCTGAAACTAGCACCTGCTAATAATTTTTGTGATGTAGGAATGGCTGAGTTTTCTTTTGATTTCTTCTTTATATTTTACTAAGTAGTTTTAATAAAGTTCGTTTTTGATAGAATGTGTGCATTCTGTTTTCTAGGGGCGCATTTGATTGCTCCTTCAGATATGATGGATGGAAGAGTGGGTGCAATAAAACGATCACTTGTTACTGCTGGCTATGGCAACAGAGTTGGGGTGCTATCATATGCTGCAAAATTTGCATCTGGTTTCTATGGTCCATTTCGAGATGCTGTAAAGTCAGCGCCAGCTTTTGGTGATCGTAAATGCTACCAATTGCCACCTGGTAGTAAAGGCTTGGCTATGAGAGCAGTGGTATGTGTATCTATTCATGTCAGAAATATGGTTAGGCTACAGTTTAGATAGTCTTATAGTTCATACTTTGGATTTTAAAGGTAGCTTTTACGAGGTGCGTTCAAGTTATAATACCTTTTTTTTTTTCAGGACTGGGACCAGATAGGAACTTTTGGTTGTTTTTTAAATTACACGTGGACTCTATTTGAATGTGTGACTGAAATGGCAGCACTGTACAGTGCATAGAACAGTGGAATCGATGAGAGTCAGGACTGTTTTTGATACTTAGAAAGGCAACGTTTTCATTGCAAGAACAGAGTGTAATCATTTGTTTTCTCAATTTTTGTGGTGTGACACCTATTGAAATTCATAGCCAGTTAAGTGAGGCATGTGGTGATGGTACCATGGATGTGTCTAATGTGCGTTCCTGGGTGCGACGGTTCAATGAAGGCAGAACAGTGTGTGACAAACCAAGACAGTCACGGCCTCGCACGAGCCGGTCTGATGACATGATCCAGCGAGTGTAAACGTTGTTTTGGAGGATCGCCAATTGAGCATTTCCAGATCTTCATGCAGTATTGTGTGCACAGATTCCACAGAAATGCCAGTTTTGGAGGCGATGTCTGCCACGAAAATGGAGAAAATGAATGATTACATGCTATTCTTGCAATGAAAACGTCACCATTTTAAGTATCAAAAACAGTCTTAACTCTCATTGCTGTCACTAGAGTTCTATGCACTGTACAGTGCTGCCATCTCTGTCATGCATTCACAAAGAGTCCATGTGTATTTAGAAAAGAAAACCAGAAGTTCCTATCTGATCTTATCTGAAAAAAAAAAAAAAAGGTGGTGGCTTAACTTGAACGCACCTTGTATTGCTATCAGCATTAAATAGAACTGTTTAATGGATAAAAGTATGTGATTGTGTGTATAAAATATTTAACTGAAGTGTAAAAGTGAACATTTTGTAATGAAACAATCTGCACATTGTGTTGCTGCGTGATAGTTAAATCAGCAATGAACAAAATGAAGCTAGTGTTACAATGTGGCAGGTTATCAACAACGAAAAAAATGAAGCCAAGGTTACTGTATGATGCTGTGTAAGCAGATGTTACTCACATTAATATTGCTAATATTGCTGCAACAAATTGGAGCTAGATGATTGTTTGAACGATGGAAAGCAATTTTAAATGGTATTGGATAGCAGAATTTTATTCAGTTCAATGGCAATGGAAACATGTATACAGAATAGAGCAATCAATGGGAGTAACAATTGTAAGTATTCAACACAAATTTGAGACTCATGTGATGTTTACAAGGTTCAGATTTGGGACACCTTGCAGAGCAACAGTCTCAGGTCATTGTCATGGTTTTGGAATGTTTTGATCACTCACCACAGAAATCTACAAAGCAATGTGCATGTATGACTGGAATTAGCAGAACTAGTGTATGCTATATTATTAAAATAGTGAAGTTGAAAGCTTTCATCCCAAGACTTTTGCATGTATTAAGTGAAAGAGGAGGATGCTTCGATTATTGGAAAATGCTGCACCCTGAGTTGTTTCGGAGTAGAGTTATTTTTCTTTTTTAATTTATGTCCTCAGTTAAGTCATATCGCATGATGAAATGAAATGAGTCCAGGATCCATAGAGCTTAGAGTTACCAGACATTTATCTTTCAAGATAAGGAAAAACTCTGAAGAAAAGCCTTATCCAGATAACTCACCCTGATCAGAATAGAGTGCAAAAAGATGAGGCCTTTATAGGGTTTGGTCTGATGGGGCACAGAACTGATAACCAACATGGAACAGAACTGTTAACCAACATATTTGTGTCTACTACTGTGCAAACAATTCACATGTTTTGTGGAAATTTACCTGGAATTAATGTTTGATATGGTTTGTCATCTAGGGGTGTAATTGGACCATTCTTTTTAGAAGCCAAATGTAGCTAAATATCCATCTTACCTGCCATTTGTATACTCTACGGAAATAAGGGATTTTATTTCCAGCAAGAGTGTGCAGCACCACATTACCATCAAAATGTATGTCTATCTTTGATGACAATCTCCCAGGTTACTGGATAGAAAGAAGAGGTCTAATTGAGTTTCCAGCATTCTTGACAGTTAAATCTGTGGACTTCTACTCTTTGGGAACTCTGAAAAATATTGTATACCATATAAAACCATTACATAGGTAGCACTTTCGGAAGAAATTGAAGTGGCATGTGCTGTAATCATTGAGGACACTATCACAAAAATTGATTTAGTGTATTCACAAGTGTTTCAATGTCGTGGTAGACATTTTGAGCAACTTTTATTGTGTAGTAATTGTAAAAGTAAGTTCAGATCCAGTTTTATCTTAACAGTTTTTTATTTCCTTGAAGTGTGTACATATTTTTGGTACTCTCTGTACATAATAAGCAACAATAGCTAGCAATTTTCTTTTTTCAAATATTCAGTGGGTTCTATAACTGAAATTTGAAATTATTTGAGTTAGTCTTAAAATGGTATAATATGAACTACTGCATACATAATTACTGTTGGTTAACATTTTCATCTTCCTAGAAAAAGAACTTCTGAGAGTAAGATGATTGAATATGGAGTTATTATTTAGCAAGATATTGTTGACTGAATTTTTCCTGCAGGTCATAATTTTAAATACTTTTGGTTATTTCTTTTAGAAATGAATTGTGCTCGGAGAATGACATTCTTACTATTTGTACAGTGTAGCTGGTTCTCTTTCCATGGCCAAGAGATAAAATATTTGATGTGTTGACTCGCATATGTTTCTGTAATCTTAAACAAGCTATTCTTTGAAACACTTATTTCTTCTTCTTCTTCTTCTTCTTCTTCTTCTTCTTCTTCTTCTTCTTCTTCTTCTTCTTCTTCTTCTTCTTCTTCTTCTTCTTCTTCTTCTTCTTCTTCTTCTTCTTCTTCTTCTTCTTCTTCTTCTTCTTCTTCTTCTTCTTCTTCTTCTTCTTCTTCTTCTTCTTCTTCTTCTTCTTCTTCTTCTTCTTCTTCTTCTTCTTCTTCTTCTTCTTCTTCTTCTTCTTCTTCTTCTTCTTCTTCTTCTTCTTCTTCTTCTTCTTCTTCTTCTTCTTCTTCTTCTTCTTCTTCTTCTTCTTCTTCTTCTTCTTCTTCTTCTTCTTCTTCTTCTTCTTCTTCTTCTTCTTCTTCTTCTTCTTCTTCTTCTTCTTCTTCTTCTTCTTCTTCTTCTTCTTCTTCTTCTTCTTCTTCTTCTTCTTCTTCTTCTTCTTCTTCTTCTTCTTCTTCTTCTTCTTCCTCTTCCTCTTCCTCTTCCTCTTCCTCTTCCTCTTCCTCTTCCTCTTCCTCTTCCTCTTCCTCTTCCTCTTCCTCTTCCTCTTCCTCTTCCTCTTCCTCTTCCTCTTCCTCTTCCTCTTCCTCTTCCTCTTCCTCTTCCTCTTCCTCTTCCTCTTCCTCTTCCTCTTCCTCTTCCTCTTCCTCTTCCTCTTCCTCTTCCTCTTCCTCTTCCTCTTCCTCTTCCTCTTCCTCTTCCTCTTCCTCTTCCTCTTCCTCTTCCTCTTCCTCTTCCTCTTCCTCTTCCTCTTCCTCTTCCTCTTCCTCTTCCTCTTCCTCTTCCTCTTCCTCTTCCTCTTCCTCTTCCTCTTCCTCTTCCTCTTCCTCTTCCTCTTCCTCTTCCTCTTCTTCTTCTTCTTCATGTTGTTTGGTTTCCTTGAATGTTTATACAGGCTCACCCAATTTTTCTTCCTTCCATGGCAAGGTGGTGGTGATATCTGCACTGGTTTGGACTTTTTAATTTCTGGTCCAATTTTTTCAGCCATCAGAGTTTTACCTGTACTGTTTAGATACAAACCATGTTTAGTAAAGCAATCTCTTTCGAAATTTACTTCCAACACTTCTGCCATAGGAGACAACTTAGTGATTTTTTTAAGTTACCTGTTGAACACTTTTACTTCCTCATTCACACAAGAAGATTCCATTAAGTCATGCCTATGTGTTGCATTTATTACAACAATATTTGTGCATTGCCCATGTTTAATAATATGGGCTACATTGCTAATCACATCATTTGCTTTGTTTTTATTTATATCATTTGTTCCTAACCAAACTACAACGCTATCCTTTAGAGTCAGAGCTCCGATCTTCTGTTTTACTGTGTCAAACACATACCCAGTGCATGCATTAGGTTTCACAAAACCACAAACAGAAAACTGTTTTTTGTCCAGCATAGGCCTTAGATTTACTGCACCATTTCTTGCATGGCTGACAGCAATAATCACAATTTTCTTACTAGTATTCTTTTTTTTTATTATTATTTCTGATAGCTTTTTAGCCTTGTTAATGCTTTCCCTTGGTTATTGCCTGTCTCTATTTTCTCTTGGTTTTCTAGGTTATGTAGCACAGCAAACTGATTTATCACTACTGGTATATGACTGGTACCGATATCCAGTTGATTCCCTTTTTGTAATACATATTTACAAAGTCGATTTTGCACTTTTTTCCACTCATCATTAACCGTTATTAATTTATTTGGTCTTGCACTTGAGGAGAGTTCGTGAGATTTTGGCCTATACAGTTCAGTACCATGTGCACCGGCAACACAATTTTTTCCATTTGCATCCTCACTTCTTCCTCAAACTTTCGCATAGAAAAGCAATTTCTTTCTTTAATAGAGCTATTTGTCTGTTTGCATCTTGAAGGTCCTTATTTAACAGATTTATAATTATGCCTTGTGATGCGATTGTATCTTGTATATCGTGGACCGCCGGTCTGTTCCCACAAATGGTTTTGGGGTTGCTTATCTTATTTATTTCTCTGTGTTTCACCCTACCTTCACTTCTAGCATCAGAAGTAGCTTTATGTTGCACTTACGTCTCAGTTTCACTTTCAAGATTAAAACTATTTCCATTAAAAAAGTATAAAACTACATTAGGGCTACATTTGTTGATACCTGTGACGCCATCTTGGAGGCAGACCACTGTATGTCAGTTTGAGAGGAATAAGAATGCTCTTCATGGTCTTCTGAAGTAGCTTCATATCTGTGTCACTTTCATTATCAAGAAAATATTCATTATTGTCTTAACTTATCCTACAGCATTGCAGGGCTTTCTTTAAGCTGCTTGGGTTACAGACATTGCTATAATATCTTCTCCTAAGTATTTCTGCTCATTGATATGTTGTAGATTTGAATTGTAAGAGAGAATTTTAACATTTTTATGGTAGGGCCTTTTGGACAAAAAGAAAAAAAAAAAAAAGTTAGATTTGTTAGCACAATATATTTCTCAGAATATACATATTCTGCAGTATATTGTCTTATAATTTCTGCCTAGCTGAATCCCAAATAACAAAATTATGTAAACCTGTGCAATTGTTAAAGCACTACATTTTTAAAGCAGATGCACACTAGTTGATAACATTGACTCCTGCATGCTTATTAGTAGGGCCCTGATTTTTAGGTTTTAACCTTATTTCTCCTAAAAAACCTAAATGAGGGTTTCAAACCTAAAATAACAAAAAATGTTATTTTCCTATTTTCAAAGTTAATTTGGAAGGCCATATTCGAGAGTAAATTAATAAAACAAATGAAATGCACCCTTAAATGACATTCATCTCAATAAGGAAAAGATGTATGGGTAAATCAGTCCAACTGAGCTTTGAATTCTCTTCCTGGAGTTCTTTGGTCCAGAAGGTTTTGTTAAAAGCTCTAACACATAGGTATTAAATTGTTCAAGTAGAAAGTACCGTCAACCTATCTTCTACTTGAGCCGATACTTAAGCTGGAAAACTTGGCTCTCTGCTGCTATTTACTATGCCGAGCATTTAAAGCCTCCAGTGCCAAGGCTAATAGATCACTCAAGTGCCCCATTCTTGCAGCTTCCCTTGCTTTTATTAACATGCATTTTAGTTTTATACCAAAGGCTGTTGTTGGAAAGTACAACTTTGCCACTGAAAGATTCTCTAGTTATCATTGACAATGTTTCGAGAAAACGAATACCTGGACCAGTGGGAGGTGTATGTTTTTCGAAGTTGCAGAAGTTTATTCAACGAAATCCTGGTTAAACTAGGAGGTGTGTCTACTTGTGAAGCTACAGCACAGAGGTGGGTGAAATTATCAAGGGAAGGGATTGAACGTCATTGTGGTTCAGGAAGAAGATGTGTGTTAACCCCCAAATAGATGCAGCTGTCTGCAGTAACAGAGAGGAACCCTTTCCAAACTGCTTCTGAAATGAAAAATGAATGAATGAATTACTGTATTTCATTAAGTGGAACATAGGGCCTTCTGAAACACGCGACCTTGAGGCCCGTAAAGCAACAGGATGAGGATCAGAGGTTTCCTTATCAGAGAGATTCTGTGATGAGTGATCAGCCCAATGCCGGAAGTGAATGTATGAGAGACAAGGTGATAGAAAAGATGATGATGAAGCAATAGTGGAATGCTGGGGGGGGGGAGGGATGGAAACCTGAGAACCTGGAGAAAATCCGTCCCAGCGCCATGTTGTCCATCACAAATCTTACTTTGCAGTCGCCTGGGATTGAAGCCAGTCCGTCTTGGTGAGAGCCAAGCGGTTTAACTATCAACCATAGCATGACCACTTCTGAAATTAAAGCCAACTTGGATTTCCTTGGATCAGCTCGAATAGCTTTGCAACATGTAAATAATGTAGGACTTCATTCATGAATGGCAGCAAAGAACTTCTTACAGACGATAACAGATTTTAGAAGAAAATGCCAGCTTTAATTGGAATAGAGTGATGTTTTCATACGAAGTGACATTTCTCCCACACATAAGAAAAAGGTGATTGTTGTCCCTGTTCACCAATTTAACCCTATTGAGAATGTGTGGGATGAAGTGAAAAGTGAGCTGCACTTCAATTTCCCTGTAGATGGGTGAAGAACTAAAGATGCCTTCAGGGCACAAATTTGAGAAGCCTAGGGTCTTGTAGTTTCTCATCCTCTTTACTGCAAGCATTTACCTCTGTCTATTGCTCAAAGATTGAGGGAACATAATGTGCTGAGGATTCAGACATCCAATATTATGTTTATTTTATGTGTTTTAATGTTAGAAGATAACAGTTTATTTATACATAACTTTTTAGTTATTCAACATGAGTGTTAGTAGAATTATGTTTTTGTGTGCATAGATAGGTCCATAACTTAATTTGCCAAAGTTATATTAATGCAATATTATGTTCTACATACAGAGTCATAAAATTAACAAACATAAAAGAACTTACAAGCAGTGCATGATGTGAACCTAGAAACTTATGAATGGAAACAATGCCTTCTTAATCTCTTGGCCACCGTAATGTTATTCTGTGTTCTGTTTTCAGTATGCATAAGTTAACTATTGTGCTGCCAGTCACAGACCATTGTACAGTTCTTTCATGTGTGTCATGACCACAGCTTTTACGAAGATATACAAAGCTGTTCAATCAATACATGTAATCTGGAAATGGCTCATTTTTGTGTCCATGGCTGTGCATATTTGGGCTTAAAACTTTCATTTTAGGAAGATGTGTTTCAACTCTTACCTGCATCACTCTTGAAATTTAGTAGTGAAGTGCCGGTAGCAAAAATTAAAGCATTTTTCATTGAATGTTCTTGTATAATTCATGTAAAATTCAAAATAAGTAAGAAACAAGAATGTAGAATGGCTTTATTGCTTAATATGAACATTTCTAAATTTGGTCCACAGATGCGTGATGTAGCTGAAGGTTGTGACATGCTCTTGGTTAAACCAGGATTGCCATATCTGGACATGGTAAAACAAACGAAGGATGCATATCCAGAGTACCCTCTGTTTGTGTATCAGGTACATGCTTACTTTTCTCTCTTATATTCTTTATTTTAGTATTTACTGCATTAATTAGTAATATGTTGTGTCTTTTCAAATGCAAAATGACTCATATGTCCATCCCTCTTCATAAAACGATTTTGGAATTTAGCATGTTATAAACAAATGAGTGATTCCTAGGACTGCAAACTTTAAAAAAGAGTGCAATTTAATTAAAATATTTATTGGAAGTATTGGGCTATTTTTCAATATATTAATCACTGGAATTGAGACATTTGTCATACCTTTATTTAGCATACTGTGTGATCAACCTTTGTATCCCTCTGTCATAGGAATATGCTGCCTGAAATTGAAATCACTACTCGACAACCACTGTACCATTCTATCAGTCTGAAAATGCTTTCTCTGGTAGGACAGGAATTTGATGTTCCAGAACAGATGGAAATGAGGCTGTACAGCGGTAACACCTCCCAACCAAATGTTTGCAGAAGTTTTTGTTTGTCAAGCTATGTATGGCTGAGTATTGTGCAGCAAGACAGCACTGGCACTAAGCCTCTAGTAAGTCTTTTATAGGTTATGTTGCTGCTTGATCTGAATGGCCTGTCATAATTCCACATTGTTTTCCAGTAGCCCTCTGCCTTTGCTCTCTCATCAGGGATTCAGTGAGGTGAAGTCCGTCATCTCACAACACTAAACATAGCACTTTCCATACCGACACAATCTTCTTGAATATTGTCTTGCTGGGAGAGCCTCTGTGTTGCCAATGCACAAACTGCTGCCTGACTTTTGGGGATATTTGTGCAACCCAAGTTTTATTACTAAAATTAGGCAAGTGAGTCAACCTTGTATATACTTTTCTCCACTTACAAGTTTTTTATGAAGACTAGTTTCTGGGGACTTCTCCCCTATCGTCAGCTCTGTGGTAGACTGATGATGCATCCGGTGTCTGCATCTGGCTTGGTGTTGTGCTGCCATCTAACGTCCTGGTAAGTTTGATGACGTCATCTACGGCGGGAATTTCAAAATTCATCAAGAGGTCCTGTTTTTTCGTAATAAATATGTTTTCCCAAATCTGTAGTTCCAGAGGTTTCTTTGCCTGTTTGATCAGTTCTATTTCTTGTTTTATGTTGTGATTCTCAGACCAAAAGTGATGTGATACGGCCGACTTGTCCATTTGTTTGAATTTAATATTTCTGAAGTGTTCTTTCATTCTTGTTCCCAGATTCCTTTTGGTCTTACCAATGTATATCTTGTCACAATCCTGGCAACTCATTTGGTAAATGCCTGATAATTGAGTTTTCGGTGTGCTATTTTTTAGAGGGTGGTTTAGTAAGTTGCGGATGTTGTGTTTGTTTTGAGGGGCTAATTTTATGTTGAAGCTCTTAAATATCTTTTCAAATTTTTTGAAGTATTTTGGATGAAATGTAAATTTTCCATATCTGGTGTTTGGGTTTTCTAGTTTTTTTAACGTAGTAATGTCCTTTAAGTATTTGTTTCTTTTGTGTCTATAGATCAGTTTTTTGATGAAATTTGTGTTATAGTTGTTCAGTTCGGCAACCTGGTGTATGTGAGCGTACTCCTGTTCATATTCTGTTTTTGTTAGCCTAATTTTAGTAACAATGGCACTCCACTTTCTGAAATACTTCTTTTTATTCTGTATAACCCAAGTTTTATTGTTTGTTATGATCTGGTCCAGAAACTTATTCCTGTTATCATGGTAACACTGCAAAAATGTTGGAGCTGCCTGCTGCCACTTTGCATTTAGTTGTGAAGGCAGCTCATTCAGCACCCAACTGCACACAATTTCGGAAACAGCAGGTGCTTCTTGACAATTTCATGCACAAGGAGCTGCACATCTATTGGAACTCACTGCTAGGTTCCATGATTGTTAAGCAAGGATTTCCCATAATATATTTCCACACAAACTCCACAAAGTTGCCTGTAATGATAGATGATCAGCTGCATTCCTCATTGTGAACATTTTGGCAACCTGCTGTTAAGTGTCTACACCAACCACATGTTAAACACTAAACACATTTCTCACAGTTTGGCTTTGGACATGGTTGCTCTTTTGTTACATTTTGGCTGAAAAAGAGTTACGAGTACATGTGCTTAGGGTTTCACAACTCCCCTTCACCAGCCATTAACAAACTCACTAGTGTGTGAGACTGGTGCCTCTCCCCTTGCTGCTTGCTTTGTGTGCCAATGTAATGGAGGTTAACTAACCTAAAGACATGCCCAAAGTCTATTTGTGATGTTAGGTCCATAGACCTGGTGCAGTTGACAATGAATTTCAATCATAGCTAATTCTTTGTGCACTGCACTTCACACACAGGGTGAACTGGAATACAAGCCCCCATTTTCAACCACTGCTACGAAGATACTGTGATATATGGAAAGGTTCCGCTAGCACATGTTCCATGCCATATCTTTGACTTTATCATGTACACACAGCTGCTTTGCACAACATATGGTTTGCTAGTGGTGGGACGAGTAGGGAACTTTATAGATGCTCCTCTTGGTTTTATTACACATTTTGTTGTGGATACAAGAGGGCTGCAGTAAGCTAAAGCAGTAGTTAGATATTCAAACAGCAAGTTTTGATATATCCAAGCTTTGGAATTCCACTCATTGCTTGAGTACAAAAAATAGTACTTAAAATATATCTTCTAAAAAGTCTTATGTTATTACTTTGGTTGGGCTCTAAAAAAGTGGATTTAGATAAATTATCATTATTGAGATAGAAAATACCACTTTCCTTCTTCTTTCATAGGTTACAGCCCAAATCAAGCCTTGGGGTTTCTTAATCATTGCTTCCATTCTTCCCTGTTTGTTGCATCTCTGTTCAAGTTCCTCTATCCAGCATGCTTCTTCTCTCTCTCCTAACCTCAACAAGCCATCTTTCTCGTGGTCTGCAAACAGCTCTGGTTCCATACATTTTTCCTTTTAATGATTTTAGAGGTATACTTTGGTCACTGATCTTTAACCACTTCGCCGATGGCCATTTAAACCCTGCACGGCTGGGAACGGATATCCAATAAACAGAACAAGGCATGTAAATTGTTAAATGCTGCAAAAATGCTTCATAAATAAATATTCGTATCTTCAGTATTTATTAAGTTATTTTAGCGAAACAAAAACTTGTTTAAAGTCCATTAAAGGCAGTATACATCTACGGTATCATTAAAATAGAGACTATATTAATAAATCGTTGAAATTTCATTAATTTGTATCACTGAAGAGAAAGCCATTCTTTGTGTCGAACATGCCTAATGCTGAGTATTTTTGTTTTACAATCTCTATGTGTATATCAGCTGCATAAGCGAAGTGTTGGGTTCAAGGTTTATAGGTTTCGGTTTATGCTACCACACAATGTATATGCTGCATTACACACATGTGCTGGAAAGAAACCTCTGTCAGCATCTCTCTTATTACAGTATTTCTCAACCAAAGTTTATGTTAGCTGACGTAACTGTTTCCTTCACTCAGTTCATATAGTAATTTTGACTGTGTCAGAGTTCCGAGCAATTTCTTTAGCTAAAACACATTTGAAATTTGACAAATATAAATATTTGTTAATGAATCTCCACTTATCTTAACTAATACTTCTTTCTTCTTTCTAAGATTGATTTCGAAGGCACATTGCATTCATCTTCAGTTTATTACAAACAAACTCCGTTGTTAAAGAAATCTCGGTTACCATGTTTTTTCTTTTGTTATGTTATGTTTTCAGCATTACCAACATCTGAAGACGAAACAAACCTAAAAACAGAATCAATTGCCGATATGTCAACATTCATTACGCGATGTTTATTTTTTTAAATAAATATTTTCTCCCACACTATTAAATCTATGGGACCATTTAATTGTTTCAATAATTTAACTTCGGGATTTATTTCATGGTTAAATGACCAAAAATGATCTGCTACGGCCGATTTATCAATTTGTTTATATTAAATGTTACGAAAATGTTCTTTCTTTCTAGTTTCCAAACTAAGTTTCGTCTTTCCAATATAAACCTGATCACAATCTAAATATAATTTTCACATTCCAACTTATCCCTTTTGGTTTGATATACTGAGCATATTACACCCTTTTTCTAGTCCTTTGATATTTCTTAATTTACTTTTATTTAATTTTATTATTATGTTATTATTATTTAAATTTAATTTTATTTAATATTTTTGCTTTTGAACTTTAATTAACTTTCAAGGCATTGCATCATTCCAGGTGCTTTATTATTTCTCAACTTAGATATTGCTATTGCAACATCCAGTGTATTAGAACTTGGTATTTCTTCTTCATCTCCATCATTTCTCAATATTTGATTTAATTGTTCTACCTTCTCATAAGTGTCACCACTTGTGTTCAATAATATGTTAAAATAATCTTTCCATATATTTTGTTTTTCATGAAAATTACTTAAAATTTTTCCTCAGAATCTCTACACAATGTTGTCCTTCTTTCAATTGCCTAATCTTCTTAAAACCATAAAATATTCTATTTTTTTTTAAATTATCACCCATATCTATTACATTCTTTTTTATTGTTAATCTGTTTTTCTTTCTACAAATTTTATTAGCTTTTCTCCTTTAATCTCTACAAAACTCTGCTTTTGGTGGAGGTCTGGCCATATATTTCACATATCTTATTTCTTTCTTATATCATTGTCCTACATTCTTCATCAAACACTCATTTCTTTCTCCATTCCTACCACATCCTCTGCTGTATCTGTTATCTTTCTTCAAATGTTTCTACGCTTCATCTACAACTGTTAGATCTTTAAAAAGATCTAACATCTTTAATAAGATGATGTTCCATATCATGTTTATTTCCTCTTTGTAATTGTTTAATATTTTCTCATCCTTTAGTTTTAAAATTTATATTTTATATTTTGAATTTTACCTTTTCCCTATTTTTTTTTTCTCCCTTTCTCGTCAATGCTGACGTTAGGAGGCGCTTGGGTTCCCTCAGAGCGAGGGAGCCGAAGCATCTAACCTGAGAGATGAAATCTCTTGAGGGGTCGGTCCAACGCCTGAGATGAATGAATGATGGAGCAATTGGTGGAATGATGGTGGGGGAAACCGGAGGACCTGGAGGAAAGCCACCCCAGCGCCATGTTGTCCACCATAAATTCCACTTTGCAGTCACCTGGAATCGAACCCAGGCCACCTAGGTGGGAGCCAAGTGGTCTAACCACTCAGTCATGGCGTGGCATTTTCCCTATTTTAAGTACTTTATTCTAGCTCCATATTTCTGCAACTAATTAGTGATCATAGCCACAATATGCTCCTCTCTTAGATCTCACATGTAATATATTAATTAGATGTGTGCCTTCTATCAATTAATGTGGGATCAGTCTGATTTGCAGTACTTTCATTAGTAGATATCCGTGTCTGTTTGTGTACCAGGATGAATATAAAAGTTCAACTAATTATCATATTCTTACTTAGTGCAAAATCTATGAGTCTTTCCCCATTTTCATTTCTTACACCATGTAGGCTTCCATATTGCATCCATATTGTGTATATTAGTTCCTTTCCAATCTTTGCACTCAAAAGTAGTTAAACATCTTTTTCTGGCATTAAGTAATAAACTCCTCTAATTTATGATAAAATTCAGGTTTATTTTCTGTGGGAGCATGTACATTTATTAAAAATATATTTTGAAATTCAGTTGTTAGTTAGAGTGCACATTGTTTCATTCAGAGACTTAAAATCAATTACACAGCTTTTCATTTTCTTGTTAACTATTTAGGCAGCTCCAAATCATGCCTTCCATAGTTTTCCCCAATGTAGAAGACAATGTGTCTCTTATAGTCGTACACTTCTTTTGGTATCCATTTGCCACCAGATCCATGTTGTATTTGCCTATTCTTTTATCAGTACTTCAAGAGTTTCAGTTTTATGGAGTGAGTGCACATTCTTTGTATGAAACTTGTTGTCCATTCGTCATGTTTTTTTGCCTTATGATCTGTTCTAGTAAAAGCTTTAAATTTCTGAGTGATAGGATTTTACAAGGGAAAACACTATTACCCGCCAAACCCTGAACCTGGAGGACCCCACATTTATGACCCCTGTAGGCAGGGTACCCCAGTTATATCCCCAGGCCCTAAGTAGCTCAGCACCTTGGAGTTACCATTCCCTGCAATCACCATAGCACTTCCCTGAAGGAACTGCTTCCTTTAAGCAGGCAAATTGTATTAAAGTGAATGAATGTTTAACATTATTCTCAGATTGCATATATCTTAGAGTTGCACAACATTTTATTTCTCAAGATACGAGAGACACTGCAAAAGATCATGTCTTCCTAATAAAACTGAGGAAGATGTGTGTTAGCTGGCTGAGGATTAATATCAGTCTTTAAAACATTACCAATTATAAGTTTTCAACAAATTTGTAGACATATTATATTCTGTTCTAGTGGAAAATATATACTGTGAGGGTGGAGCATGCAGAATTATATAATAATGCTTTTCTAGCAAAAACATAAAAGTTTTCTTGTTGGTTCAAGTAATTGAATTCACCATTCTGATTTACTTATTTTCAAAATTTACATTTTTTCTGATGGGATGTGTGGTTACTGTGCAGTACTGCAGCCAGTAACCACCAAGAAAGCATAAATAGAAGAAATCTCTTACCCAGTTTTCTGGAAAGATTTTATCCTTGAATCCAGTATCTACTTATATGAGAAAAATGGGTTTTGTTCATTTAAAACTTTTTCATTGAATGAACTTGTTTTCCTCTTCTAGGTTTCAGGTGAATATGCAATGCTCTACTATGCTTATAAAGCTGGTTCCATTAATTTAAAGGCTGTCTTAGAAGAGGTGTTACTATCCATGAGAAGAGCAGGTAAATTTATGTAACACAAGCTTCCTATAATTATGGGTGCCTAATTTCACATAGTATATCATAATACTAACATCATATAAATTCTGCATAGTATAAATTCTATAAATTATAATGAATATTGGAGAGAACATTTATCATAAAAGTATAAATTATTAGGCTTAAATGAGAAACTATTTTAGGTTTTATTAAGAAGTTTATTTTCAATAAGCAATTAACCCTTTATGGTTTAAGTACAGAGATAAGCATGAAGAAGATTTTGATATTCCTTGATGTTAAAAAAAGAAAACCAAAAACTTTTATAATGCTCCCCTTGGTCCTTCAAAGAGACCTACTCTATCTATGTGACATTTTTGCTGCAAATACTATACTGTAGGTTCATGTATTCCATGTGTTTCTTTGTCCACTTTCTCCAGTTGACTGAAGCTTACTTAGATCTAATAAATCCAATATCCATGAATGTTCTTGTTTCTGTTAAGAATGATAATGGCTATTCTTCTGATTCTACCACCTTCAATGATATATGATCTCCCAATAAATGTGTACAATTGTGGACAAATAAAATTAGTCATGCCTTGAAAGCCAAATTTTTTGAAGTTCTTCATGGGTCATCAAATTGTTTACCCCTATTCAAACCGTTGTGTAGATTACTTATATGCCAATTTCCATCTGTCTTTTCTTACAACCCATAGGTGAACGGTTTCAACCCCTTCAGCTGCTGTGGAGGACCCCTAGAACTTGTGATACTTCTGACGTTACCAGAAGTATCTCAGTTTGAGTAGACCATCCATAGGAGATATGACTCCTTCAGTTGCTGTAGTGCGACTCTTGCAAAACTCTAGCACTTGTGGTGCTTCTGACATACGTCAGGCCAAACATTCAAGCCCCTTCCATAGAGGAATGGTTGGATTAGGTTGGTCTCGATGAGGCAGTGGTTCCCAACACTTGTGGGTATTGGGTACATTTGGCTAGCTTTGGTGTCCAGACGGGGTTGAGAGACACCTGAAAGAAACTCTGGTACTAGACTTAGCTGGTGTGCTAGATCACTGGTGACCCAACCGAGGTTACTGGTATCTTCCTGGATGGGTTGACTTGGGTAAGTGGCATATCCACTTCCACCTGAAAGGGGGGTGACTGTAGACTCCAAGTGTTGCCCTAATGGAAAGCCCCACAGAGCTGCTTTAGTGTTCCCCAGATTTTTAGAGAGGGAGTTTCTGGACCTTGCTTAAACATGTCGTTTCTTACCACTGTGCAAATTGTAGGATATTTCTGCAGTGAAGACCTAGTTTGCTTCTCTCATGTGGCAAACACTTTTTTCTTTTTTTAATGCTCAGTCACACTTAGCTGCTATTTATTTTTGATATACTGCATTTCATACGTAACATTCAGTAAAGTTAATATTGTCACCCTACTAGCGTAAGATACGACCGGGGACAGCTGGAAGGGTCCGAGGTGGCCGAGTCACGCCCCCCGCCCATTAATCTGTCACTAACTGAGGGGTGATTTGGGGAAATGTCACTTGTCCCTCGACGTTTCTCTCCCCTTCTCCTGTCCTCTGGAACGTTCGGGTGATTTGCGGGAAACCAGAGACTTCTAGAAAAACAGTGACATTCCTATAAAAAGGGTTTCAGAGAGACAGTCAGTCAGTCAGTCAGAGTTCGTGGCAATCAGCGTAAGAGTGCAGTGTAAGGACGAGAAGACTGTGAGAGCATCGGAGTATTGTCCGTAATTACTAGAGCAAGTGAAACTGTAACGGACGAACTGGTGAATCGTAATTGTGTGCATTACGTAATTCGGTGTAATTGGCAAGTATCAAACTGTAAGTCGGTGGAAATAAAGAACATTGTTGAGTTTGTGTAATTGGACTTTTCATTTCACGAACCCACAAAGTCACACTGGTGTCAGGAAGCGGGAAGACAACAGCACCGAACATTACAGCCATGGACGCGGCATTGGAAAAGATTTTGGAGAAGATGATGGAAATGAAGGCGGAACTGACAGAAATGAAGACGGCCAACGGCAACATCACCGAGAAGATGGAAGAAATGAAGGCCGAATTAACAGAGAAGACGGAAGCGGCAAGTAACAACCTGGCCGCAGAGTTGAAGGAAATGAAGACGGCAAATGAAAACCTCGCTGCAAAGACGGAAACGGCAAACAACAACTTGGCCACGACAATGACCGCAAAGATGGCCGAACTGACCACGGAAATGAAGGTGGCGAACGAGGCTCTCGCCCCCAAATTTGAAGAACAGTTGGCCGGCGTGAAGGATGACGTGACGGAGCTGGGCAAGCGGATGGGCCAAGTGGACAAGCGCGTCGAGGACCTGGCGAGCCGCGTGAACGACCTGGAAGGGAAAGCCGACAGCAGCGTGAAGTCCCTGAACGCCATGGTGGACGTCGTCGGCAGGAAGCTGAAGGATTTGAAGGCCGACGCGCCGGGACGCGACACAACATCTGCGCGCGTCAAACCTCCCAAGTATGACGGCGCGTCAACGTTTGAGGTCTTCCGCCGCCAGTTCGACACAGTGGCCAGGCACAACGGATGGTCACTGGAGGAGGAGGCCACACAGTTAATAGCCAGCCTCCAGGGACGGGCCGCGGAAGTCCTAAACGCGGTGCAGACGACGGCGGCGCCCAAGGACATCTGGGAGGCCCTGGAGAATCGCTTCGGGAACCACCGCTTAGCCGCAGCATACCGCAGCCAGCTAAAGGCAAGGTCACAGCAGCCGGGGGAGACGCTGCAGGAGTTCGCCATTGCGATCGAGCAGCTGGCTAGCAAGGCCTTGGTTGACCTGCCACTGGAGTTCGTATCCCGGGAAGCCGCCTACAATTTTGTCGACGGGGTACGGGACACGGAGATTCGTTAGCGCCTAATGCTCGGGGAATATAAAACCATCCACGAGGCGCTGACAGCGGCATTAAGGATGGAGGCGGCCAAAATAACATCCATCCCGACGTCGAGAACGAGGAGTGTCCGCTATGCCGGAGACAGAAGACCAGCTGAGGGACGCCGGCGAACACCTAGTGGCCTGTGTTGGGGGTGTGGACAGCCCGGACACCTGCAGAGAGACTGCCCACACCAGGAAGAGCAGCCGGAAAACGAGTAAGGGCCGTCGTGGAGAGGGGCACGTCGGCGCCATCACCACCATCCCCTCGAGTGACACTGCGCGCCGTCAGCCGGCGTATGGATGACAGCCTCATCGCGGACGGTTGGGTAAGAGGGAAGCCGTGCCGCGTGCTGGTGGACACCGGGACGGCCGTGACCATCATCAGACCTGACGTGGCAAAGGGTTTGCCGACAAGGAAGCCAAGCCGGCCATACCAGCTTGTCACGGCATCGGGCGACACCTTGCCTGTGGAGAAGGAGGCCCTGCTGGAGCTGAACTTGGGACGGAGTGCCGTGCGTCTGTGGGTGTTCATCGCGAAGGTGGCTGAGGAGGTGATCCTGGGACTGGATGCCCTCAGGAGCCATGAGGCGACGGTCGACGTCGGCAAGAAGGTCCTGCGGCTTAACGGAGAAGAGGTTATACTCCGTCAACCCGAAGAGCGCCTTGGAATTTGCAGGGTCGTGTTGGACGAAGACGTGGTTGTTCCCGCGAGGAGCGAGGTGGTGGTGACGGCGCGACTGGAGGGCCAGAGAACCAGGAACATGATACTGGACCAGAAGATGCCTGTACACGGACTGTGTGTAGCCAGGGCATTGCTGCCGTGCCGAGAGGAGGTGCCAGTGAGACTGCTAAATCCAACGGACACCGATCACGACGTGCAGGCCGGGACGGAGCTGGGAACGTGCGAGCCCGTAGTGAGCGTAACAGCAATCGACAACACACAGGAGCCGGCGCCGAAGCAACACCTGGGGACCCGGCTAGAAGGCTTACTGGAGAGGGCGGCCGACCACCTGACCGCAGAACAGCTGGAGAAGGTTCGACAACTACTGAGGCGATACGAGCGCGTCTTCAGCCAAGGCGATAGTGACTGCGGCCGCACGGACAAAGTGCTTCCCCGCATCGACACCGGAGACGCCCGGCCTATTCGGCAACCACATAGACGCGTTCCGCTGGCGAAGCAAGGGGCGGTACGAGACATGCTGGAGGACATGAGATCCAGGGGAGTGATTGAAGAGTCTGACAGCCCTTGGTGTTCCCCTGTAGTCTTGGTGACGAAGAAGAACGGCGAGTTGCGCTTCTGCGTAGACTACAGAAAGCTGAACGCTGTCACCCGGAAGGACTGCTTTCCCTTACCCCGGATTGACGCCACCCTGGACACGCTAGCTGGTGCACAGTGGTTCTCGACCCTGGACCTGAAGTCGGGCTACTGGCAGGTAGCTCTAGACCCAAGAGACAAGGAGAAGACCGCATTCTCGGCGGGCCAAGGTCTCTGGCAGTTCACGGTTATGCCCTTTGGCCTCTTCAACGCACCAGCTACCTTCCAACGCCTCATGGAGTCGGTGATGAGAGGGCTGACTTACGATGCCTGCCTGCTATACCTGTACGACATCATCATCGTCGGGAAGACTTTTGAAGATCACCTCGAGAATCTGAGTAAGGTGCTACAGAGACTGCAAGCGACCAACTTGAAGCTGAACGCGAAGAAGTGCCAGCTCTTCTGCAAGGAAGTTAACTACTTGGGCCACATAGTCTCAGCAACCGGAATGGCCACAGACCCGGAGAAGACAAAGGCCGTGAGAGATTGGCCTCGCCCAAGGGATAAGAAAGAGTTGCGCAGTTTCCTGGGGCTGTGCAGCTATTACCGCCGCTTCATAAAGGAGTTCTCCAGCATCGCTAAACCCCTCACCTGCCTGACAGAGGAACACCGGCCTTATGTGTGGACGGAGGACGCCGAAAACGCTTTCCAGCACCTAAAGGAGACCCTGTGCAGTGCTCCAGTTTTGGGTTTCCCACAGCCGGCTGGCGCCTTCATTGTGGACACAGACGCCAGCGACCATTGCATTGGAGGTGTCCTATCGCAGATCCAGGACGGCCATGAGCGGGTGATAGCCTACTACAGCAAGACGTTATCCAAGGCAGAGAAGAACTACTGCGTCACCCGACGGGAGCTACTGGCGGTAGTAAAGACATTGGAGCACTTTCACAAGTACCTGTACGGTCAGCCATTCCACCTGAGGACTGACCATTCCGCCCTAACCTGGCTATTGAGCTTTAAGAACCTGGAAGGCCAGACAGCACGTTGGGTCCAGAGGCTACAGGAGTACGACTTCACCTCAGAACATCGTAGAGGGAAGAGCCACGGTAACGCTAACGCCATGTCCCGAAGACCCTGTCCAGAAGAGTGCGGCCAGTGTACAAGAGTGGAGGAGAAGGAGCGTGCCGCAGCAGTCCGAGTAGTCACGGCAGTGCCTGCGGATGGCTGGGATAGCGCAGGCCTGAGGAGGGAGCAGCTGGCGGACGCAGACTTGGGGCCACTCTTGAGGGAAGTGGAGGCAGGGACGAGACCAACCTGGGAGGACATCGCACCGAGGAGCGCCACCTACAAGTCGTACTGGGCCCAATGGGACTCGTTGAAGATCAGAGAGGGCGTGCTGTTCCGGGTATGGGAGTCACCCGTTGGGAAGACGCAGAGAGAACAGTTGGTACTTCCCCGGAGTAAGGTCCCGGAAGTCTTGGAGGAAGTTCACGCCGGTACTTCGGGAGGACACCTGGGAGCGAACCGAACGATCGACAAACTTCGGCAGCGCTACTACTGGCTGAGACTCCAAGCAGATGCTGAGAGATGGTGCCGTCAGTGTCACGTGTGCGCGGCGAGTCGTGGCCCCCAGACTAGGAGCCGGGGTCGCATGCAGCAGTACAACGTCAGAGCGCCATTCGAACGGATCGCCGTTGACATTGCTGGACCGTTCCCAGTTTCCGACCGAGGCAACAAGTACCTAATGGTGGTCGTGGACTACTTCACCAAATGGCCGGAGGTGTATGCCATCCCAAACCAAGAGGCAAAGACAGTCACAGACTGCCTCGTGGAGCAAGTATTCTGTCGATTTGGGGTGCCGTTAGAGCTACACAGTGACCAGGGTACCAACTTTGAGTCCAACCTAATGAAGGAGGCACTACAAAGGCTTGGGGTGAACAAGACTCGCACTACGCCTCTACATCCCCAATCGGATGGCATGGTCGAAAGGTACATCAAGACCTTAGAGGAACACCTGAGGAAGGTCGTGGCCAGCCATCAGCAAGACTGGGACGTCAGGGTGCCACTGTTCTTGCTGGCCTACCGCTCGTCTACACACGACACAACTGGGATGACGCCAGCCAGCTTAATGTTCGGCCGAGAGTTACGCCTCCCTTGTGACCTGGCTTTTGGAAGCCCTCCGGAAGCGAAACAGCCAGCGACCGAGTATGTGGAGAACTTGGTGGACCATCTCCACGACATGCACGAGATGGCTTGCCAGAACATCCAGAAGGCGAGCGACCGCATGAAGACCAGGTATGACAGGCAAGCCAACAGCCAAGGGTTCCAGCAAGGTGACCTGGTCTGGTTGTACCGTCCTACCTGGACCGTGGGACGCTGCCCGAAGCTTTAGCAGCCATGGCAAGGACCGTACCGGGTGGTGAAGAGGATTAACGACGTAGTCTACCGCATCCAGAAGGTTCCCCGAGGGAAGATGTTGGTGGTACACCTGGATCGCCTAGCCCGCTACAATGGTGCTGTTCAGGACGACCAGCTTTGAGGAGGGAGCAGTGTCACCCTACTAGCGTAAGATACGACCGGGGACAGCTGGAAGGGTCCGAGGCGGCCGAGCCACGCCCCCCACCCATTAATCTGTCACTAACTGAGGGGTGATTTGGGGAAATGTCACTTGTCCCTCGACGTTTCTCTCCCCTTCTCCTGTCCTCTGGAACGTTCGGGTGATTTGCGGGAAACCAGAGACTTCTAGAAAAACAGTGACATTCCTATTAAAAGGGTTTCAGAGAGACAGTCAGTCAGAGTTCGTGGCAATCAGCGTAAGAGTGCAGTGTAAGGACGAGAAGACTGTGTGAGAGCATCGGAGTATTGTCCGTAATTACTAGAGCAAGTGAAATTGTAACGGACGAACTGGTGAATCGTAATTGTGTGCATTACGTAATTCGGTGTAATTGGCAAGTATCAAACTGTAAGTCGGTGGAAATAAAGAACATTGTTGAGTTTGTGTAATTGGACTTTTCATTTCACGAACCCACAAAGTCACAATATAATAGTTGTCACAATGCTTCTTGAAGCATTTATTGTACCCAACTGCAGTAAATTACAGACCACATGGTGTACAGAAAGGTGCACAATCATCAGGCCCAAACAGATATTCTTTCAGTAAGTGCATTCAATCTTTTATGACAAACAGGGTTGTACTTGACATAGCCAACTACTGTTTAAGCACCTCCACCTATAACTTTCACCCAAGCTCAGTTGAGCTGCTTATAGCTGAATCCGCAGTACAAGCATCTAGCAGTTAATGAATCTAAATCAAATTGATATTGCTTTTGCACAACAATGCTACATTATAACAACCACCCAGTGGGCATTCCAAAATCGCTTAAAGTTTATGTGTAAGTAGTGGCAAAAAGTGACCAGCAATTCTTGTAAACAATAATGATATCAACATCATAAACATAAACCAGTTTTCTAGCAATAATTTCATCATAACTGAAATTAACTAAGGAAACAATAAATTTTATGGTATCAGCTATTACTTCAACATCGCTGTGGATGTGCACATTTTTTCATCAAATACTAAATTAATGAAAAATACAGTAATTCATGCAGTTACAAAAATATACAATACTCTACCAAATAAAATAAAAGCTCAAGACAAATTTTAAATTTTCAAAGCAGTTACTAAAAATATTACATATTGTGGCGGCATACACGCAAAAAGGGTTCGTGCAGCTTGTTTACACAAAGGAACTAACAGACGGATAGTGTTTCACAGAGATAAGCAGATAAACATAGCGCTGGATATAAAAGACTTACCGGCACAGATAAGTGAGGTAAATGGAAATTTCTAGTGACTTCTTGGTTGATAGAGATTATTCGGTTTCTGGTTTGTTTTAGAACAGTCTAGAAATTATCAGTGGAGGTATATATATAATATACGAGATTGTGACACACCAGAGGGGGTAACAAGAGAGTCAGTTGTGAACAATAGTAAACACAGTCAGTCGTGAACAGAGAGACGTAACAGGAGTGTTGTAAACAGATGTAATCAGAACGCTGTTTGTGTGGTCATCGACCTTGTAGATTGTATTGTGTATGTGACGTAATGTCGTTACGTGAGAATTGAACAGTGTATTTCTACGGAAATAAAGAACATTTGGAATATCTGCAACTTGGACTTTTAATTCTACGAACCCACAAAGCTACAATATTTTGTATGAATTATGTCCAAATCTCTTCAGGAAAAATAGACAAAGGAAATTAATAAAGAATGCCCGCAGGGCTTCATTTTAGGGCCCTTATTTTAGGGTATAGTAACAGAACATATGTTAGAGGAGTTGGAAATATGGAAGAGGTATATGAGATCCTTTCTTATGCCAATGCTCTAATGATTATGTTAGAAGCAAAGAATAGATTACAACTAGAACAGAAATCTGAGCAGATGATTGACACTCTTGAACAGTTCCAGAACCAAATTAAAGTTTGTCTTGTATAAATCAGCATATGTGATGTTTAAGGGAAAAGTCAAATGAGACCCCACAGTTAAAATCTATAATGTAAGTGTGTGTATGTGCGTGCGTGCGTTCTTTTATTAGATCCATGAGAAGGCTCTTCAAAGTTTGGTATAGACATGTTGACGACATCTTTGCAATAGTGCCAAATAAACATTTAGATGATGCATTAAAATTACTCAGTCTGCAAGAAAGGACTATCAAATTCACAGTAGAAAAGAAAATCAGTGGACAACTCTCTTTCTTGGATCTAAATATCATCAGGAATAACACAGAAATAAAATTTGGAATTTACAGGAAACCAACACATTCAGAAAATTACATAAAAAGTAATAGCTACAACTCAATTATACATAAACATGCAATAATAAACAGCCTTACACATAGACTAGTCAACATACCCATGGATAAAGAAGAATACTTCAAAGAACAGAAAGCCCTGCTGCACATAGCAGAAGCACTTTAGAAACATCAGATTGAAACAAGAAGCATTTCATTTTTGGAATGAAAATCATGACATTGATTCAAATCCAAATAGTTTTTACGATTAATTTTGACACCACTGTTATTAAATTCCTCCAAACACATATAGACACAAAACGTTTAAATATTTAGGCATAGAATTAGATGGAGAATTACTTCTAAACATCCATATGAAGTATGTAAGAGAAAAGGCAGTAATTGTTGTTACGAAATTAGCATCCAATGAACAAAAGAGCTATAGAATTCCTTTCACAGCAACAGGGATATACCATATGAATTTTGTAATATGGATAATAGAATATGGTGCAACTACATGAGCATGAAGTATGTAAGAGAAAAGGCAGTAATTGTTGTTACGAAATTAGCATCCATTGAATAAAAGAGCTATAGAATTCCTTTCACAGCAACAAGGATATACCATATGAGTTTTGTAATAGGAATAATAGAATATGGTGCAATTACATGAGCACATAGGTTAAGGGTTAAAACTTGCACAAATTTAATTCGAAAAACTCCAAGACATATATTACTGCACAGCAGTGGGGCTACAAAAACAAGATCTATTCTGGCCCTACTAATAGTAGCTGAAATTTGCCCTATTGACTATATAATTAGATTAAGGGATGCAACTTACTGCTAAAGGAGTCAAGAAGAATGGAATAATGCACACATAGGAAGAATACACAGTTAATTTCCAGACATTAAATAGAGGCTAATATAGGAATATATAAAACCAAAAAAAGGATTTTTTCACTTTATTACAGGACATGGTCCATATAATGTGTATATAAAAAGAATAGGAAAGAAGAATTCAGATTTATGTTAGCAATGTAACTGTTTAGATTCACAAGAACATGTTATTTTTAAATGTGATAAATATACTGAACTAGTGAAAACAATCAAAAGAACCTTAAAGGAAAAGAAGGTTCAAAATGCTTATGGAACATCTTAAGGGAACCAGAAGATAAAGCACAATTAGAAAATAGTCTTAGATGGTATCCAGTAAGGCATTAGAGGAATATATAATCTTTAACAAAAGAATTCAAGAAATAAATTTAGGAATATTATTTAAGGGTTTGTGGGAGGGAACTTTTAAGACCAGGAGAAACTGAAGACACGGATTACCCGGCTTGAGATGACCTAACATAAGACGCAAAACTGATAAATAAAAGACACCAGTTATGGTTATTGGAACAAAGAGCAGAAGCCACAAAAGGAGAGCAAGACCAAAGAGAGAACCCCAGGATAGCCAGAGGAGCTATATGGAGAGAATCAGAGCAGACAGATGCAAATGATTATGTAAAAGAGAAAATATAACCCGAACATCTGGAATTGATGAACCAGGTCCATCTACTGATGCCAGCCCCTTTAGGAGGAGGAAGCTTTGGATACCAGTTGCAGAAGAGAAAATTTAAAATTGTAGCAAATAGTCTTTCGTATTACACAGAAAATGAAGCTAGTTACAGTGGAGTAATAAATATTATACAAATAAAAAATATTTGCTATGTAACGTCCACTTATCTTAAGAAGTTGATGTTAATACTTTTTAAACAGAAGTTAGAAGTATTAACATCAACTTCTTAAGATAAGTGGACTTTAATTAGCAAATATTTTTATTTGTATAATAGTCTTTCGTAGTTTGTTATAGTAATTAAATCTGTAATAGAAAAGTAGATTTGAATTATATTGTTGGAATAGAAGTGAAGTGGAAGAAAAATAGACTAAATGAGATAGATTTGTAAAGATACTGAAACCCAGTAACTAGTAGGCTTAGTTAATTAAGGTAGCAACCAGATTATATCTGAAAAATTTGGAAACTACTTTATGTAATTTGATTTGAAAATTGAATAAAGATAAAAATACAATTTTCATAATAGATCCTGGTATAGATTTCAGAAACTGTTATAGCTGTAGCTCCTTCCCCTCCTTCAAGCCCTAGCTGTAAATAATATGGATGGACTGTAGGTTTATACATATTCCAATTCCAAAGTTGATCTTTATAGCATTTTAAGCATTGTGTTCAGTATTTTTATGACTATCTCTAATTTTAAGATTACAAAAGTGGTCTGTAGGGGATATTGAGGAATGAGGGTAAAGGGATAGTGAAAGAAGGAATGTACCAGAGACTTAAGAAAAATTGGGCCAAGTGAAGTGATAGTAATAAGTAGTTGAAATAAAACAAGGAAAGATAAAACTTACAAATACTGATGAACTGATACAAGATGGACTATTAAAAGAAGAGAGTAGGGGGCAGAAAGGAACAGACATACCAAATATGTAAATGTAGTGAAGATTTGCACTTATTGCAAAAGAGGTAGGATCCTGCTCAGGAATAACCCAAGATGTATTTTCTCAGCACTCAATAAATCAAATCAAAAGTGTTTTAATCCAATGGTATAAGTGTTCAGTTTAAAAATTGATTGTATTTTACTGTAAAATACTAATAATCTTTTTCTTTTTTCAGGTGCTGATTGCATTATTACATATTTTACCCCACTTATTTTGGATTGGCTTCAACATAAAAGTAAATATTAATAATGGACTTCTGTTTGTGTTAATCATAGGACCATGGAATACATTTTAAAAGTAAACAAGACTAGAGTATTTAAAAAATGCACAAAATGTTTTTAATGCTGAATATTATATTTTAACTGGTTGTCTGTTTCTTGGGTATATTTTCTAAGCCAGTCTATTTCAATGCGGTGCTTATCAAGTACTTCCCTATTTCTAATTTTCTTTCTGTGAAATGCTTGTTAACATCAGCTAGGTCTGATAAAGGAGCTATGCTGCAAGGCATGGTAGTTACTTATTTATGCAATATTACAGTGGTTAATACTTTGGCATAAAATAAATCAAATTCTGTAAGTGAAAGCACATAATGCCATTATGTTTATGTTTAATTTTACTGTGTACATTATTGCAAATGGTGAGTTATTGCTCTGATATTAAAAGCAGAAGCATTATTAACAGTGAAGTATTCCTCATATTTGAGTAATATGGAATAATTAGTTCAGCATGTAGCAACAAGTAGTACTTTCTAATTAGCTAAGTTATAGGTTCCAAAACTGTTTAAGAAGTGAGAGCAACTTTTGAGACATAATAAGAGACTTGCACTTTCAATACCAATGAATTCTGTGTCACTGTAGCTTCTAAATTACATTTACTTCATTAAAACCAAAATTACCTTTGTGATTAGCCACGTAATGCTTATACCTTAGCAACATATGAGTCACTATCAACCAGTGTATAATATAATCTGTAGGTTTCCTAGAGATGTGTCTTTCAGTATACTTAAGTGAAACAAAAGCTATATAGCAATTAAAATTATACAGTGTGTTTGGCAAGCACATATACCCCTATATGTTGTATGTTAATATGATGTTAGTCTGAATGGGTCAACTGGTTAGACACTGGCTTAGTGATACCAAGGTTGCAGGTTGAAATCCAGTCCAAACCAACGGCTTAAAAGTGGCAGCCCCTTCTCAGCAGAGTTACTGGCATATAAGAGAACTCTTGTGGGACAAAATTCCAGCACACCAAATCTACTGATATGATCCTGATAATTCACAGTATCGTTAACAAATAAAATAATTTAAAATAATTTAATTTCATTAATTTGAATTCATTAAGAATTAGTAATCAATTTGGTAATGTCTAAGGAATTATGTATTCCATTACATTGAACATATAAACCTATGGGTAACAAATTCTTTGTGATAATTTTTTACAGAATTATAGGTGTGTTCTTATCAAAGGCATCCTGTAGTTCATGTTCATCTTTTGTTGTGCAGTAATATTTGGTAATGTTCATCTTGATAATATCCCACAAGCTGTCAGATAAGGTTTATATGGAAGCCCTACAGTGGTGCTGGATATCATTGGGACCTATATGTAATCCCACTTTCACACTTTCTGTCATAAACTCCTTTCTTTCCTAGGATATTTATTGTCTGTTTTGCATGGACACTTATTAAACATTTTCCTGTACTATTATCCTGTGATCTAATTGTCTTTTGTGTGTGAGAAAATTCCTGTATCATATATACATGACTAGGGTGAGGATTTTGATGCCCTATACTAAACAATGCAGTTATACAAATTAGAAAGGATATTCTATAACCAATTGATTTTTGCATTTACTAAGTGTTCATTTCATCTTTCCTAAATTGCAATGCACAACAAACACCATTTGTAGATTTACAAAGGAAAATGACTACTGATTATCTGCAAACAGTCTTGCACATTGAAAAGCTCCCTTTCACTTATACTACTGATACTAGAGGAGCATATTTAAAGTTAATTATGTCACTTGCTTCCAAGTCTCCTGGTTGTAATTCTCCAAGAGAATAAGAACAATGTAGCAAACTCTTAACTTTTATTTAAAATGAGCATTAATTGTTTGTTACATACTTCTGCATATTCACATTCATATTTTCTAAGTCACTTGCCACTTTTTTCACTAGCTCTTCACTAACTTAACTACAAATTTTTAAACAAGTTATAGCACTATAACACCAAGATTTGATTCTCTGCAAAAGCTTGTGTTCTGCAAGTTCTCCATTTAAAAAAAAAAAGCTCCTAGGCAACTTTGATAGAGGCTGCATCACTACTATTAAATGTGTCATTGATTTTTTTCACTGCTTTTATGTTCTTGCAGTAGTAGTTGCATGCTTCCATCCAGGTCCTCCATCTGGTCACACCTGGGATGGAGGCAAAGGAATATCATTGGCATTGGACTTGAATGCTGCAACTTGAGATAGTGTCTGTCTCTTGATCCATCCTATTAGCCTGTCAGTTTCAGGAAACTGACTCCGCAACTCCTATGCAACTCCTTATAAAGCATGTGCTTAGGCATGTTACATGTACCATCTTTAAGTAAAGAGCTTTAAGAGAATTAGAAGCTTTTATCATATATAGTGCAGTGTTGGTCAACAACAAGAAATGTTGTCATGTTGAACATCATTGGGATCTATTAAATCCATAGAGTATTAACACAGTTTATTAGGAATTGTTCTCGTGAATCATTTTCCATTGTACCTAACACAACATTTGCCACATAACGGCCTAGTGAACCTATACATTCAACAATATGTACCCAAATTCTTTTCCTGACTTTTTGCCTAATCTCCTGTTTGGCCTTTGATAGCATCTACTAATGAAATTCTTTCTTAAAGTTGAAGAATCAGGTAAACACTTCCAGTATGTTTTCTAGGAAGACACAAACTGGGTAATATCCACTTTGTTCAATAGATATGAATGCTTAACAGAGTTCTTCAAAGAAAGTTGAATCTGAAGAAGAGGCAGCTTCACCAAATAACATTTGGTGTGCTATATTTTTACCTTCAAGCAGCTGTAGACTTTGAATATGTTTTTCTCTCTAATTTGGTCTATAGTAAACTTCTGTTCAGCTGCCACTTTTATTTTCAATACCTTACAGAAAAGTATATACCCATGCATGGAGAAAACTTTTTCACCACAACATGAAACAAAATTATTTAGCTTGAGTGCCATACTTTGCTTCTTTATACTGTTTGAAAGACACCTAATCTGCACCCACTATTAGAAAGATGTTAATAAAACACAAAGAGTTATTTACTAAGCAATGTGCCTATGTGCTCCTTGTTAGGTGTAAGTTAAAGAATGGAAACTTTCCTTTGCTTTTGAAAACAAAGAAAGGTAAAATATACCTAAGATATATGTAAACTGTATAAATACACATTAAAATTGCTTGAAGTACATAAAAATTCACAATAATACAATGAAAACCCTAAAATATCGCCTAAACTTTAAAAATATATATAACTCATTAATGAATCAGATTTACCAAAATAAAGATACAAAATCTTCACATGACTAACCTCTCTTCAACACAAAAGAAATTTGTGTCTTCCATTTTTGCTCAAAATGATGAGTGAGGCAATACACCAACAGTAATATTCAGAAATATGATAGCAATATTACTAATAATTGCAATATATAATGTTATGTGACACAGTAATACGAGACTAGTAAGGTCTAAACCCACTGCAATTTGTTAAGATGGTGTAATCTAATAAGCTTACTATTTTTAGTTGTATATCTATTTGGTTCATTTTCAGAATATTTTTGTTTAGAAGTGTAGGAGAGCACACTGCATTATGCAGGATAAATTTAAATGAAAACTGAGAATTTCATATTGAATAACGTAGTATTGAACTTAATTTGCCACTTCTTGCAATATTTTATGTTTATTACTTAAGGCTCTTGATACTTGGGAAGTAGCTGGAATCCTTTTCCTCTTTTTTGTATGTTAAATATTTATCCTTAAAAACTGGACAACATTTAAAAAATTGTCTAAAATAATTACATTTCAAATATTGCTTTCTGTATGTGCAGCTAGTAGAAGACTGAACCAACAAGTATGTAAGAAAGTGACTATGAGCATTATGGAAATTAAATTGCATTCCATGTGCATTTACTAATATGACTGCATGATTTCTGAGACACAAAATGTCATAAGTTTTAACATTTTTTAAGTTATGAACTTCATGTTCCTATGATAAAACATTTTGCAGGGGCCATTTCAAATCTCATAGTACGGGTTTTAGGAATTTGAAATTGGATATGTTTAGTTGTTAATATTTTATGTAGTTGATTTATTATTGTTATTTTTTTTGTAATGGGTTAGAAAAATAAATAGTTTTGCTGTTGTAAATAAACTGTTTATTTCGAAGGGAGTGAAGAAGAATGGAAAATCCAATTATTTACATTGTTCCTCTTCCTGTTTTAGTGTGTTTTGTATTTGTGACAGTATTTAATGTTTTTTCCTTTTCTTAATAATTAAGATTAAGGAAATATTAAAATACATTTCAGCAAAACAAGTTGTATTTATTATACATTAATGTCTCTAGTAGCAGAAAATAACATGTGTTAGGAGTTGAATATGCTGTCTGCCTCACGTTCAAGAGGTCCCGAGTTCGAATCTCGGTCAGGGTGAGTTACCTGCATAAGGTTTTTCTGGGGTTTTCCCTTATCCTGAAAGATGAATATGGGGTAACTCTAAGCTCAATGGACTCTGGACTCATTTGAGCATCATTTCACCCATTTCATTCATCGTCCGATATGACTCAACGTTGGAGGAGGTAAAAAAAAAAGTTGAATATGTTGTTCCAATATTTGATTATGCAACTGCAACAGTTGCTCAAAAGGAATCTTATGCTGCTTGTTGTTACCAGCAATTCCAAATAGCAGACAGTATCACATTCATCTGTATTATCGAAAGCAAATGAATATGAAATTCAGTATTGCGTATACCAGCCGGTGTGATTTACTTTTGGATAAGAGAGGAAAGCAGAAAATGGTGATATAAATAGTAGTAAGCAACTCAAGTTGACTCTTTCTCAGCACGCTTTCCGAACATTACAGAATTTGATTGAAATGGAACTATTATTGTAGATGTGAATTTATAAATAAACATGTTTTTTGGTTGCCAATCATTATACTGCAATAGGTGGATGGAATTTCTAAAGGGTGCTCAAATTCACATCAGTAGAAAAATGCAATAGCTAAAATCATGCAATCAAATTTTTTGGAGTGCTAAGTGTTCTGTAATGCTTGGTTGTGGCAGCAATGTGCTTTATGGTATTCAAGGTATTGGTGAGTGTGTTACTTATCTTCCATTTAAAATTGCATGGAATTGAATTGCATAACTTGCATCAGCAAAGTGCAGGACATATTTCACCAACTTACAATTTAGCTAAATGGTTACATAAAAAAATGAATATTTTGATAAATTTGAGAGTTTAAGTATGAAAAATTCTTTTGAACTGGTAAGAAAGGTCGGCAATGTAGTATTAACTAAGATCAATAAACTTGTGTCCTTTGATGTAATTGCCTTATTTCCTAGGTTCCTAGAATTTTATGTTTTTAAAAAATGGTTGAATTCTATAGATTTGCATGAGGAAATAATAGGTGATTTTATTAAACTTACTAATTTCTTAACTTTAAAGAGAGTCGATTAAAGACACTAGACAACACTTACTTTTAAATTTTTCCGGAACTAGTTTCAGAGGCTTTGCCTCTATCATCGGCCGGCTCTCGACTGATTCTTGTTGGTGTAGCTGACGATACCTTGTCACAGGTCTCCTCTGGTGGCGGCTCAAGGAACTTGCTGAACAAATCCTTCTGGGGGATGTCGAAATTGAATACATCCCCCAGAAGGATTTGTTCAGCAAGTTCCTTGAGCCGCCACCAGAGGAGACCTGTGACAAGGTATCGTCAGCTACACCAACAAGAATCAGTCGAGAGCCGGCCGATGATAGAGGCAAAGCCTCTGAAACTAGTTCCGGAAAAATTTAAAAGTAAGTGTTGTCTAGTGTCTTTAATCGACTCTCTTTAAAGTTAATTTATCATAACAACACTGTTTTCAACACTTCCAAGAAAGTAATTACTAATTTCTGTTTGGATCAAAAGTTTTTCAATTTTAATGGTCAATATTTTCAACAAACTTCTGGTTTAACAACGGGTAATCCACTTTCACCTTTTCTTGCTGATCTTTTTATGAGCTTTGTTGAAATGCAAGTGACTAAAGCATTCCCTTTAATTTTTAAAGCTTGGTAGACTTTGTGACATTTTTGCGATTGTTCCTGATAAACACATAAATGATTCTTTAGAACTTCTAAATTAACTAAATAAGCTATAAAGTTCACATTAGAAACTGAAATTATTGGTCTTCCTTTTCTAGATCTAAAGATAATAAGAAATAATAATAAACTAAACTTTGAAATTTATAGAAATCTGATATTGATAATAATTACACAAAGAATAAAAATAAATTTGGTGTTTTTAATAGTTTAATTTACAGATTAATAAATATTCCCTAAATAAAGAGAAATTTAATAGAGAATATAAACGTGTATTAACACTGCTTTAATTAATGGTTGTAATAAAGATTTTACACATAAAAAGATTGAAAAATTTAAGTATCAAAAAATGTAAATAATATTTTTACCCCTAAAAAAACTAAAGGATGATTATAATTTTAAAAAATGTACTTACTATCCTTGGGCTAATAAACAGCTTAATTCTTAATATAATTTTGAGTTGAACTAGTACTCAATGCTTCACTTATTGCTAGTATTTACCTAGAATGCATTTTGTTAGGATCTTCCTAACATCTTCAGCTGTTGTCGACTAATAGATGTTGGTTTGGTGAACTCCTTGGAGGTGATAGGTGTGTCTCTGTCAGTATCTTGATGAACTTGAAGCTTGGGTTTTGTTCAAAGATAATGTCGAAATTAAAACGATTTTCTTTCATATGTATTTATGAAGATTTTTCCCACGTGGTTAAAGCAGCTGGACCTTGGACACTTTTTAATAAGTGGAAATCTTGTTCTATATCATGATTCTCCTTCCAGAAATGGTACGCTACTGCCGATTTATTTATTGCATTGTTCCTGATGTTCCTAAAATGCTCTTTAAGCCTAATGTTCAAGTTCCTTTTAGTCTTTCCAATGTAAAAAAGCTGTCACAGTCTTTACAGTTTATCCGGTACACACTTGATTTTTTCTCTGTGGCTGATTAATGTACCTTTAAACAAGATGGAATATATGAAAGAGTACAATAATATAATTCACATTGCAGAATACAATGGATTCAGTGCTGAATTGGTCAAAAAGAAAATTGATAAATTCAAAAGACAAAGATGCAAACAAGTAACTACTCTTTCCCCAATCAACAATGAAACTTCATACAGAAAATTTACATATCCCAGAGCTACACAACTTTTCCAAAACGTCTTCAAAGAGCACAATATTACTTTGGACCCACAGAACAAATTTAGTGTACACCACCTTTTGAAATCACATAATACAAAGGAGATACCCACTCAAACAAGGGAGATATCCAGATAAGTAGTGTTAGGTAAATACTATCAATATGTGGAGCATTGAGTACTAGTTAGACTCAAAATTATATTTATTTTGTGCTTCATTGTATTATAGTCCTTGCACACTGGAATAAAGCTTAATTTTTGTTGAAAAGAACTTCATATTTTGTTTCCTCAAAATATAATATAAAAAATTTGTTACATTTCTTTAAAAAAAAAAATAAATAAATAAAACAACATTTCTGATAGTAAAACATCTGATATTTATCATCTGATATTTTAGATTGCATCAGATTTACATTGGAAGGAGCAAATATAATTTATAAACGAGAATGAAGGAACATTTTAGAAATATTAGGTATAAACCGACTAGTAAATTGGCCGTGGCAGATCATTTTTGGTTATTTAACCATGAAATAAAACCAGAAATTAAATTATTAAAGCAATTAAATGATCCGATAGATATAACATTTGGGAGAAAATAACCGAAAAAATAGAAATTGCATAAGAATTTTGAAATCAATTCTCTCTTTATGTCTGTTTCATTTTCAGAGTTTGATAACAGATACAAATATAATACAACATCTAGCGTCAGTAATGATAACAGAAAAAGCAAAATGACAAGATGCGAAAATTTTTTCAGAAAACTAGTCTCTTGAATTGTGGAAAGTTCATAAATTTTCCTAAAAAGTTAAGTGTAGTTTGTGACAATTATATTTTGTTATAAAACTGTTTGGTTCCAGACTGAAGGAGTGGAACTTATTAGAGAGAGATGCTACATTTGTGCATTTTCGAGATCGCCATATGAAATTCTCTGCATACTGTGTTGAACTAGGTGCTTCCTTCTGTTACAACATGACAGGACTCATGAAGGAACTAGATAACAAATATGTCGCATAAGAGTGGAGACTTTTTAGTCACTCTAGTTCAAGCAGCCTCAGAGCTGCGCTACTACACAACTGCAGCTAGTAATCAATTCCTATTGCTCATGGTATGGGAATGAAGGAAATCTATGAAACAATGATGCTGATTAAGCACTCTTGAGTTTATTTGGAATATTTTCGGAAATTTGAAGGTTTTAACCCTTCTGCTAGGAATGCAGACTAGGTATATAAAGCACATGTGCTTGCTTTGCCTGTGTAAAATTGGCCTTTCAGAAATATACCTGTAGTCGGACAGCATAACGTTCATTATGTACCTCTTGTGGATTGTTGCAAGATTTACCTACCTCCGCTCCATATCAAACTGGGTCTCATGAAACACTTTGCTGCAGATTTGGAAAAAAATACAGATTGTAGTTTTCAGTACCTAAAGGCAAGTTTGGAAAGATGAAAACTGATGCAAAATTGAGAGCAGCAGTCTTCATTTAACCAGAAATACGAAAGTAGATTTGGGATCCAAAATTCATATTGGAGCTCACGGAACGAGAACTACGAGCTTGAGGCACATTTTTGCTGCTGCACATTTTTTTTTGGAAACCACAGAGCAGACAATTATGCAGAAATTGTGGGCAACTTGCTAATAGCCTTCCAGCAACTTGGTTGCCGAATGTTGTAAAGATGCATTTCTTGCATTCTCATCTCTCCTTTTCGTCAAATATTGGAGCCGTGAGTGATGAGCATGAGCAGATGTCCACTATGGAAGGAAGATATCAAGGCCACTTCAACGAACATGATGGGTATTACTGTTGGTTTTTTCAGAGACGGAGGAGCTATCGCCTCCCCAAGGATGCCCTTGGGTGGTAAGTTCTGCCTCTCCTTCATTACCATTTACCGCCAGGTTACGCCGCACCTTGGTCGTGGCTGAAAGGGTGACACCTGCAGCTGCGCCCGAGTACGTGCGACTGACCTGGACACATCAAACCTTAAAAACATAATTCCATCTGGCTTCTCACTTCTGTTTCCCCACTCTGCTTGACGGATCGCCAGCGACCGTTCAAAGCGGGCACTGTCCCTCTTCATCGGAGGTACACCCCGACACCAGAGCATCAGTAGAGACCAACCGCGCCGTCTTACACAACGACACGCAAGCTCGCGCGAATGACAATACCTTTTATACCGCACGGGTAAATCCGCACAGCGGATAGGTACCGTGGCGTGTTACCCTCCGCCCGGGAGAACCCGGGCGACTTGCTCTTAGCTCTTGGCCATCCGTAGCTGGCGATTGGAAGGTGACCTTCGGTTGTGGCGGAGAAAAATCCCCTGGGTTCGATCCGCCAAATACCTTAGAATCCAACTGGACCGCGGCCTCACTTTCACTCCATATGTCAGGGCAAAAGTCGGCCTCGGCCACGCTGCGCTCAGGCAACTTTACCCTATTTTCCTCTGAACAGTGCCCATCAGACTTAAACTGCGGCTGTATCGTGCGGTCGTTCCGCCTTTGATCCTGTACGGATGCGAAGTCTGGGGTTCGGTGGCTCATACCACCCTCCGCAGGCTGCAGGTGGTGCAGAACAGGGCTTTGAGGATGATCTGCGGTACCGATCAGGGCCCTACTGCGGTAGGTACGGGAATTAGCGATCCCGGGATCCCGAGCCAAATCTCTCGATTGGGTGCCTCTGAATAGTGAGAGAGCTAATGCCAAACGCCCAAACAAGGTCCACATCTGTGTTTGACCCTAACCTGAGTTAAAAATAGTACATTAAACCAAATTAAGAGTAAAGCCAAAGCAAAATCAGAGAGAAGCCTGAGTGGAGCCAGAGCGAAGCCAGAGCGCAGCCGGAGCCAAGCCAGAACTAAGCCAAAGTTAAGGTGCAGAACGAAGTTAGTGTGAGGCCGGAGCGGGAAAGGAGCGGGGCCAGAACCTAGCAAGAGCCAAGCCAGAACGAAGACAGATCCAAGCAAGAGTATAGTTAAGGAATGTTAGAGTTAAGCCAGAGCGTAACCAGAGCCAAGCCAGTGCAGGACCGTAGCGGGGACCGGAGCCTAGCCAGAGCTAAGCCAGAGTGGAGCCAGAGCCAAGCCAGAGCGGGACCGGAGTGGTGATCGGGACCTAGCCAGAGTGAAGGCAGAGCGAAGCCAGTGGTAAGGTACAGAATGAAGTTAGTGTGAGGCCAGAGCAAAGCCAGAGCAGGACCGGAGACGGGCCGGAACCTAGCCAGAGCCAAGCCAGTGTTAGGTTTATGAATGAAGGTAGTGAGGCCAGAGTGAAGCCAGAGCGGGACCGAAGGTAGGCCAGAGCCAAGTTAGAGTGAATTCAGAGTGTGGTTTGAGTGAAGCCGGAGCGAAGCCAGAGCGGACCAGAGCCAAGCCAGAGAGGGATCGGGGGAGGGGTGGCCGAATCCTAGCCAGAGCGAAGCTGGGGCCAAGCCAGAACCAAGCCAAAGTTAAGGTGTAGAACGAAGTGAGTGTGAGACCGGAGCGGGACAGGAGCGGTGCCAGAACCTAGCAAGAGCCAAGCCAGAACGAAGACAAATCCAAGCATGAGTATAGTTTAGGAATGTTAGAGTGAAACCAGAGCCAAGCCAGTGCGGGACCGTAGCGGGGACCGGAGCCTAGCCAGAGGAAAGCCAGAGCGGGACCGGAGTGGTGACCAGGGCCTAGCCAGAGCGAAGCCAGTGTTAAAGGTACAGAATGAAGTGTGAGGCCAGAGCGAAGCCAGAGCGGGACCGGAGGCCGGCCGGAGCCTAGCCAGAGCCAAGCCAGGGCAAAGTTGAGGGATTTTATAATGAAGTCTGAGTGAGGTTATGGTGAAGCGGGAGAGAAGCCAGAACGGAACCAGAGTATAGCCAAAGCAGAGCTAGAGCAGAGAAATGGTAGTCAGAATGAAGCCACAGCAAAGCCATAGCTGAGCTGGAGGAAAACTAGAGCAAAGCTAATGTAAAGCCAAAGCCAAAGTGGAGCTAGAGCAAAGTGAAGGCAAAGCCACAGCAGAGTCAAAGGAAAGTTAATGATAAGTTAAGTGAAAGGAAGAGTTGTAAAGTGAAATACAGTTTTTGAAAGGGCGCTAATGACCATCGAGTTAGAGGGCCCCTAAATTTTAATCATCATCACCCTCCGCAGGCTGCTGGTCGTGCAGAACAGGGCTTTAAGGATGATATGCGGTACAGACCGCAGGTTCCCATCACACTTCCTGTACACCCAGTCCGGTATACCCTACGTTGAGGACGTTGTGCGTGAACGAACGCGCACGTTGTATGCCAAGATCTTTCCTCGCCCAAACCATCTGGTGAACACACTGTGTCGGTATGACCACCGTCTCCCCAAGGATGCCCTTGGGTGGTAAGTCTGCCTCTCCTCCTTCATCCCCAAACACCGCCAGGTGTACACCGTATCGTGCTTGGTCTTGGCTGGAATGGTGACATCTGCAGCTGCGCCCGAGAGCGTGCGGCCGACCTGGACAAATCAATTCCTAAAACCTAACTCCATCAGGCCTCTCGCTTCTGGTTCCCCCCTCCCCCCGCCGCGCTTGACGGATCGCCAGCGACCGTCTTAAGCGAGGTGGATCGGGCACTGCCCCCCTTCTGGAGGTACACCCCGACACCAGAAGCATCAGCAGAGACCAACTGCGCCGTCAAATACAACGATATGCAAGCTTGCGCAATAAGGCATTAACTATTATACCGCACGGGTAAATCCGCACAGCGGATAGGTACCGTGGCGTGTTACCCTCCGCCCGGGAGAACCCGAGTGACCTGCTCTTGGCTTGGCCAAGCATCAGATTCCGACCACAACCCAGTTCTGGCTGAGGTTAACTTGCGGGTTGTCAGTAATGACTTTACCGTTAAAAACCGTAAGATTGATTGGCGTTGCATGTGGGTCTGCTTAAACGACTCCATACCTCCCAACCCACACATCACAGACATACCAACCCTCGAGCGAACTGTTTGTAGCCTTACCGTTCACACCCCAGCACCTCTCCATCCTGAAGTAATTCCTCTTGACATCCATCTACTCATCCGCCGCTCTTAGGCGGCTCGCAGACTCTATCAGAGACACCGCACTCACCATAATCGAGTTCTGCTCGGGCGATTGCGCCGAGAGGTTTGTCTTCGCCTACGCGAGCACCATGTGCGAGCGTGGGAGGAGACGATATCTCGAGTGAACTTCGAGAATGGCGAAGCGTGGAGGCTCGCAAAAGGACTCCGGAACCGTGGAGGTGCACCAACCTCCCTTATCCAATGCATCCAAGGCCTGGTGTATGATCCCCTAGCTAAAGCAAATGTGTTTGCTGACTACCTAGAGAGGACCATGAGGCCAAGGGATGACCCCCAGTACCTAGACTTAACTGGCCACGTTAAGCGGGATGTACGTCATTATCTTCGATGTCTTCCTGCTGAGGCGGACCGACTTCCTGTTATTAGACCCATTGAGCTCCAGGGCGCACTCCGGCGCCTAAATCACAAAAAAGCGTCGGGACCTGATGGGTTAACCTCTGTCATGCTCCGCCACCTTCCTTTCAAAGCCATGCTCTTTCTCACTCGGGTTTTCAACATGTGTCTCGCTCTGTGCTGCTTTCCACGACAGCGGAGTGTAGCTTGGGCGATATGCATTTTGAAGGCTGGAAAGAACCTGGTTCTCCCCACCAGCTACCGCTCCATTGGTCTCCTGTTGGTGCTCTCGAAAGTTTTCGAGAGGCTCTTATTAGCCCGCTTGTCACCCCTATTGGACAGAGACCGGCATTTAGCGCGTCAGGACCGCTCGACTCACTCGCAGCGACGAGCATGAGACGTTCCGTAACCGGATGACGTCATAATTCACGGCCCGCCCGCTCGGTCTTGAGAAGACCGGATCACTAATAGCAGTGAGTGAGTGACTCGGATTTACCCGCACCCAGGGATGCTCCGGCTTCTCTTTTCTTGTTCTTTTTTTATTCTTCATTTTTTAATCTTTTTGCCATTAACCCTTTCACTAATATGGACGTCATATGACGTCCAAGTTAAAATGTCCCAAACTGATATGATGTGTATAGACGTCCTGCACATACATGCATTTAATGCTCATTTAACGCCAATTATTTTAATCTTCCTATTTTACAATAAATTTAAATTAGTTCTATAAGGGATGTAAACGTGCCCTTAAAGGTTTCTCTTTGAATTGTACACCTCCAAACCTGGATAAACACCCAAGAGCACATCTGCAGATTCACAGCAAATAATATTGGTTTCCTTGCAAACTTCTTTTTCGCAACACACTAGACATTTTCGAAATGGTTACGACTGTTTTGGTTGTGGGTGTTATCCTTTTAGGGAAGTGTTTTCTCTCAAGTATGAGGGGTGATGTCGTGGTGAATTTCTTACCCCCCAATATAAAAAGGCCTCTGAGTATTATAATATTCAATTAGGTTACGAGCTATTTATACACGCAAGTACAGGAAGGTGAATGTCTTGAATGAATTTACAGCTCTGAAAATTACTAAACAATTCTGCATGGTTACATCCAGTGGTATAAAAATATTTTTTTTTACCATTTAACTATTTTTCGTAAAGTGGGATAGCTAGTAATAGCTGATCCACATCACCCATATTTATTTGACCCGTCATTTCCCCAAACAATGGAATAGCTAACATGCCATCTGTAGACCAGTACACGTCACTGCTACCTACATATATCCGAAACATCTCCTTCATAATCGCACAACAAACCTTCCAGATTTTCTACAGTACTATCAGAAGCCTGTATACATCATACGCAAGCTAATTTTTTGCTACATTACCGGGATAAGCCATGGTTAACATTGAAATTTAGCAATTTCATATGTGCCATTCATTTAGCTCTTGATAGCTATAAGAAATCACTATGAACACACAGAGAACTAAAATACTGAGCGAAAACAGCTGCATAAGGCTACCAGAAACCTCGGTTGAGAAACACTGTAATAACAGATGCTGACAGGGAGTTTTCATTCCAGTGTAACGCAACATATTACTTGTATGATTGTCGCTTGGTATACCATAAATAAACTAGAATCTAAAACCTTGAACCGGAGAAGTCACTTGCGTAGCTATATATACATTCGTTCGTATATACTATATACACAAAACAAAATGACTCAAATATTAGGCGCGCTCGGCGCAATGAATGGCTTCTGCTACAGTGAAACAAAGTAGTAAATTTCAATGATTTATTAATGTAGCCTCTGATTTTTTGTTACTGTAGATGTATACTTCCTTAACGGGTTTAAACCAGTTTTTGTTTCGTTTAAATAACTTAATAAATACGGAAGATATGGAATTGTATTTATGGTACACTTTTACAGCATTTAACAATTTAAATTTCCTGTTCTGTTTATTGGGTATCCGTTTCCGGCCCCTGAAGAGTTTAAATGGCCATCGGCGAAGCGGTTATAGAATCAGTAGTTCCATAGAGGAGTTTGAGTATCAAACAGTAGGTACGTAAAATAAGCTACTAACAGTGAAGCAAACAAATATATATATATATAAATAATTTGTAACTTAAAAGACTTCACATATCTTTTAAGAAATGGTGACCGTATTTCTTACAAAATGAATAGGATAATTATTACAGGATTATTGGTATAATTATAGGATTATTCACGAAATCGCGATCATATTCAATTTAACACTTTCAGCAGACTCGGTTTCCATTTTCAACTTCCGCAATGTAACAGACAACTGAATGGTCGATCAAGTCACGGTCGCGCTTGGCTCGGCTCGGGTCACTCTAGGACCGCTGTATAGTAAACAGCTAGATAAGCAATGAACCTGCTGCCTTGTTCCCCTCCCAATTACCCCTCCTTGTGTAGTGACTCGCGCTGCTGTTACATCCGAGCATGGGCGTGAGTGATGCAAGAATTGCCGGTCTCTACTATTGGGGGACATTCAAGCCATTCCTCCTCATCAGTTAGGATTTCGTCCTGGGCACTCGACATCACAGCAGTTGCTCTGTTTGGTGGAGGTCGCTGCCCTGGGTTTCCAGGATAGGGCATTTACCGTGGCAGTTTCTCTGGAAGTCGAGAAGGCCTTCTCTACCACCTGGCATGCAAGTCTCCTACAAAAACTTATCTACTTGGGGCTTCGTTCACACATAATACACCTTCTACACTCTTTCCTTAAACACAGATATTTTATTGTCACCGTGGCAGGAAAGCTATCCACCAGAAGACCCATTAGAGGCGGAGTCCCCGAAGGTTCTGTTTTATCCCCTACGCTTTTAGGGTATATGTAGCCGATCTTCCCACTTAGCCGCACGTCAACATAGCTCAGTACGCTGATGACGTGCTGCTCTATAACACAGATAGACACGCAGATACTTCAACCCAATACAGCAACATTCAAGATTGGTGCAGACTTTGGCGATTGTCCATCAACACGGAGAAAAGCCAAGCCATACTTTTCACCAAGCGCCGCTTTCCCGCCAATCTACCTTCTTAATTATTCTGGTCGAAGGATAGAGTGGACAAATTCACTCACTTATTTGGGGGTAAACCTGGACAGGAGTTAGCACATCGGGCATGCGGGACTTCGGCTGCGTTATACCCCATGATGCGGTCAAGGATGCTGACACCCCTAAAGTTGCTTCGTTATACCCCATGATGCGGTCAGGGATGCTGACACCCCTAAAGTTGCTCCCCAGGAGCCTACTTAGGTAGGTACGGGTTTGGCGCACCGGGGGTCCCGAGCTAACAGTCTCCCTCGTGTGGGCTCCTCTTCGTGGTTGAGGGAGACGGTCAACAGGCGCACCCACGTGTAGGCCGTGCGTGGAGACCCGTGGAGGCTTTTAGATTCTTGTCTAGTTTAGAGTTTAGGATTTAGTGAACGAAATTTTTAGTAGGTTTTGATTGGTGTTTGTTATGTACGTGTATTTTTAATAGGTTTTGTTACACTTGTATAGTTTTTAGAAAGTTGTATATCTGGCTTTTGCCATGACTAGTCTTTTAAAGGGCGCTGATGACCACTGTAGTCGAGCGCCCTTATATATATATATATCATCACACCCCCTAAAGTTGCGTTCTTTCAGGCTTTGATTCTTCCTATAATGCTTTATGCGTGCGAGATATGGGCCATGGCCGCAGGATCCAGTTTCAACGTGTACAGAATAGATGTCTTAGGGCTATCTATTCTGCATACCTGTGCTTTCCTTCAAGAAGCCTCATCTCTCCAGTGTGTAGAAGATGTCATTAGACGTCAGGCCACAAAATTCTACGTGAGTTTGCCTCAACATCAGAGCGCCCTGGTTAGGTCTCTTGGGAACTACCAACCAATAGAACGCCGCTTCAAGCTCCACCGGCTTCCCCGCATGGCACGCGGGTACAACCAGTAACAATAACGTTGATATTACAGCTTCAAAATTATACCTCCCTGAGAATTAGACTGGCAATTATCCTAAATTAAACTCTTCCTAGATATTCTCACACCAGCGGTGCACACAGGTGTTGCACCCGAGTCGGCAAGCGTTGAGCAGCTCCGGTTACCTCCTTTCTTTCATCTACCTAAAGTAAACCGCCCACCCTACAAAACCCCACATATCCAGTCATTAAGTGGTTACGTCACGTACTGACCCTCAATCAGCCGCCAAGCATCAGTTCGTCCAATACGGGCAGTCAGCCACGACGAGAACTCGCCCAGTACGGGTAGGTAGGTAGTTTTGACAAGAGTTTGACCAGTATGGGCAGTAAGTCATGACGTCAGTTATATAAAAGTGGCAGATAGAACATTAATAGTAGAGATAGAAACGAAGGAGGATATACAAAAAATTATTAATAGTACAAATCTGAGGGATAAACACTTAAACATGGAAGAACATAGAAGAAGAAATCCTCTCGTTATCATATATGATGTATTAGCAGGACAAAAAGAAGAAGACAAAAGGAGATATGTACTTGCAAAACTTTGATGATATGACATGGGAGGAATTTGATAAGAAGGTTGAATTAAGATTCAAGACAGGACCTAGAAACAAGGCAACGGTGTAAATTTGTAGAAGAGAAACTATCTGACAACATATGGGGTATACCATACAAAATAGCAATGGAGAAAATAAGAGCACCTGAAGTGATATCGACACTTAATAAGGAAAATGGAGAAATGACAAGAACCTGGTTAGTCAGTAAATTACTTGATGAGAGGATTATTGCCGTCAGATACAATCGAAGGTGAAAATGATGAACATATATAATGGATCTATATATAATGGCCAAAGGTTAATTTATACATTTAATATGTCAGACTTACTATCAGAGATTGTAAAAAGGAGAAATCTTGTGGCCCAGACATTATACTTCTAGAGGTTCTAGTGGCATTAGAAGAACCCTTGGTTCCTTATCTAACAAATTTATTTAATGAATGCAATTTATGAAGGCAAAATTCCCTATTGCTGGAGAAATGCAAATGTAATATTAAAGAAGGCTATCTTTAAGGACCCAACAGAGGTTAAATTCTATAGACCTGTATGTTTACTAAATACCTTTGGGAAGATACAAGAAAAGCTTCTATACAAAAGAATATATGAGTATAGAATCATGAAGGGTATGACGGATAAACAATACGGTTTCCGGAAATACAAATCACCTGAGGATGCAAACAACAAATCAATAGATAATATCAGGAGAAATCCAAATAAGTATGTCATAAATATTTTCTTTGATATTTCAGGCGCCTTTAGTAACTTATGGTGGCCGGAACACTTTAGAATTATGAGGAATCAAGATTATCCCAGTTGTCTCTATAACATACTAAAAGACTACTGTACAGATAGAACGGTCACACTTATAGGACAAAATAGCAAAATTATTAGAGATATAACAAAAGGATGACCACAAGGCTCTATACTTGCATCAGTGTTTTGGGATATATTAACGGAGCCAATGTTAGAGCAACTTCATAAAGTTAATTCTACATAAGAAACGATAGCCTACGCGGATGATCTAATTGTTATCATAGATGGCAACAATAGAAAATAGCTGGAAGACAAGGCAAAGAATGTAACAGATACTTTGCATGACTGGTGTGAGAAAGTAAAGTTGAACATAGCACCTTCAAAGTGTGCATATGTAATCACAAAAGGCAAGTTAAAAAGAAATCCGTTAATTAAAATAAACAATGTAGCAATTCCGAGGAAGAATCACTTCAAATATCTAGGAATAATGATAGATAGTATGGTGTATGATGTATGTGTTTCTCCCAGAGACAGGGTTTTAATTACCGATTGATGTATCTCCCGGATGAAGTCTCTTCCTAATGTTTCCTCACCACTTGAACCTCAATGTTTGGAAAACTTAGGCTCCTCTCCTGCATTATTTGCTCATTTGTAAAAGTATCTGGGAGATCGCTAATTTGAAAGCCCCGTTGAGAGAGTTTACGTTCACAGTTTCTAAAATATTCTTAATTACCTTGTAGGTATATCACATTTAAAGAATAATTTTATCATCATCATCATCGTCGTCGTCGTCGTCATCGTCATCGTTATTATTATTATTATTATTATTATTATTATTATTATTATTATTATTATTATTATTATTATTATTATTATTATTATTATTATTATTATTATTATTATTATTATTATTATTATTATTATTATTATTATTATTATTATTATTATTATTATTATTATTATTATTATTATTATTATTATTATTATTATTATTATTATTATTATTATTATTATTATTATTATTATTATTATTATTATTATTATTATTATTATTATTATTATTATTATTATTATTATTATTATTATTATTATTATTATTATTATTATTATTATTATTATTATTATTATTATTATTATTATTATTATTATTATTATTATTATTATTATTATTATTATTATTATTATTATTATTATTATTATTATTATTATTATTATTATTATTATTATTATTATTATTATTATTATTATTATTATTATTATTATTATTATTATTATTATTATTATTATTATTATTGTTATTATTGTTATTGTTGTTATTGTTATTGTTGTTATTGTTATTGTTGTTATTGTTATTGTTGTTATTGTTATTGTTGTTATTGTTATTGTTGTTATTGTTATTGTTGTTATTGTTATTGTTGTTATTGTTATTGTTATTATTGTTATTATTATTATTGTTATTATTATTATTGTTATTATTATTATTATTATTATTATTATTATTATTATTATTATTATTATTATTATTATTATTATTATTATTATTATTATTATTATTATTATTATTATTATTATTATTATTATTATTATTATTATTATTATTATTATTATTATTATTATTATTATTATTATTATTATTATTATTATTATTATTATTATTATTATTATTATTATTATTATTATTATTATTATTATTATTATTATTATTATTATTATTATTATTATTATTATTATTATTATTATTATTATTATTATTAATTATTATTATTATTATTATTAATTATTATTATTAATTATTATTATTAATTATTATTATTAATTATTATTATTATTATTATTATTATTATTATTATTATTATTATTATTATTATTATTATTATTATTATTATTATTATTATTATTATTATTATTATTATTATTATTATTATTATTATTATTATTATTATTATTATTATTATTATTATTATTATTATTATTATTATTATTATTATTATTATTATTATTATTGTTATTTATTATTATCATTATTATTATAAAACCGTTATTCGAGTGTTATTCGTTGTTCCACTGATCATTAAGTTTCGGCACATGAATGATGGCTGCAGGCCTTAGATGTAGAACACCGCCGTTTTAAATAGCCGTAAAATGTAAACATTTATCTGTCGTATATTTGATAATTGATCTTGATTTTTTAATAATTAGTATAAAAGTTGTTGATATAATTATGCAGGTTGCTCGTATAACTTACAGAATTTGACGCCATCTTTCACTTAAAACGTTACACTTACACGTGGAACAAATGTAATGTAGTTCTGACAAAGAATACGCAATTGTATTTTACTAGCTTAACTTTTGCATAATCTTGAGCATAAAAATGAATAATCCAACCATATTTTCTTTAAACCTCGCAGCCCTCGATGTTAATGACTGTTAATCCACATGCATTAATAAACCAGACTATCTGTAAGCAGTGGAGAGTGTTGCGTTACTGAAATTAGTTATTTTTATTAGGGCGTATCTCACCTACATCGCATGTTCATTAGGATCAGTATCTAATGTTGCATACTGTATTCATGGGATCCATAGGTACTCGTTGTCGACGGTCCTTAAACCCCTAATCACTCATTCACTAACTGTATTCAGTTATAAATTCAATAACAGTACTATATTCATGCTGTTTATTTTTCAGCGGACTGTACTTCTACCACCGTACTTGACCTGGGATATAGGAAATGCCAGAAAGTTGAAAAGAAACAGTTCTCGATTAGGGGCGGAAATCTTTACATTTACAGTTGTTCTGCACGCACCCTTCACCCTTTATAACATCATGTCTACCTGACAGTGAATAGAGACGTTAAGATGAGAAGCTTGAATAAACTTTTTTGATTTATTTTAAAGTGAGCTTTATTTAAACTATTTATTACAAAATTAAAACGACAGTTCATTTGGAGGGGGTCCGGACCCCCTGGACCCCCCTTAAATACGTCCCTGCATGTCAGGTACCAGTGTCCAGAAAAAAAGGTCACTCGTTTTCCAACCAAAACATACAAACTAAAAGGCAGGATAGCTGACATCAGGTTAGGACGGGATAAATGCCCAATAAATAAAGGAATTAAAGGTGTAGTAGGATTACCTATGCCGTTTGTTATTTGGAAGTAAATAAAATTCCTGTTTTAGGACTTATCAATATTGGGAGTATTATTTCATTGATAGATACTCGTTTGTTGAGAACATTACGTCATAATTTGATGGAGGGCAGTTTGAAAATTATTGCTGCTAATTCAGAATCAATAGAGATTATGGGAACAGTGCAATTACCTGTGAGAATAGGAAAATTTAGGTGGAATTTACAATTTCAGGTTGCAAAAAAATTATCGGTACAAATCATTTTGGGCAATGACTATTGTTCAAATGGGTCTGATATTGGATAGTTCAAGTCGAAGCTTTTATTTTAAATTCAATCCCAATGAAATCCTATTTCACGGTTGGAGCAGTGTTTTAGCTATGACAGCATGCTTTGGGTCCGATATTTCTGGTGATGAATGAAGCGGTGTAAGTTTGGATTTGCATAATATAAAACACGATCAGAAGCAAATAATAGAAAATATAATTCATGAATTCCCTGGTTAGGTTGTACCAATTTGATAGAATATAAGATTGAGTTATGCGATAAAGCACCTGTTCGATTACCTCCGTACCGCTTACCACCTCAACGACTTCACATACTTAGAGGGAAGATGAATGAAATGATGCAACAAGGAATTACTATTTAAAACTCCAATTCCTCTAGTCCCGTTGTCCTTGCTTCCAAACCTGGTGGTGATGTCAGGTTAGTTTTAGTTTATAGAGTCTTGATCGGTAAAATTAAAATTAAAATTAATTAGGTTCCTATACCTCATGTTCAGTTGAATTACCATTGGTTTGCAAACGCAAAATATTTTATAAGTATTGGTCTGAATCAGGCATATTATCAAATCCCCTTAGATGATGAATCTAAGAGAATTACAGCTTTTTCAATAGATTACAATTTATTTGAATTTAACCGTTTGCCATTTGGTATTGCTGTAGGCGCTCAAGTGCTATCACAATTATTGGATAAAGTATTTGGTGATGTGAAGTTTCACTATTTGTATCATTATTTGGATGACCTTTGCGTTTATTCGGCCACATCTGAAGACCACATTAAGCATTTGCGTGAGGTCTTGTATAGACTTCGGAAGGCCGGATTGACTGTCAAATCGAAAAAGGTCAAATTTGCCACTCGAAGTTTCACCTTTTTAGGTCATAATATTTCAGGCAATAATGTCAGCATTGATCCTGAAAGGACGATTAAGATGTGGCCGAATAAACGCAAAGGTCGTCCAAATAATGATACAAATAGTGAAACTTCACATCACCAAATACTTTATCTAATAAGCAGATATCCCGATTTTTGAACATGGTAAATTATTTTTCCAAATTTATCCCGGATTATGCCGAACAGGCGTCGCATTCAAATATCCTGCGAAAGAAAGGTGTGAAGTTTAGATCGGGAGAAGAAGAGAACCGTGCTTTCCTTCTCCTCCAGTGTTGGCGGTACCTGATTTTTCATTGCCATTTATTTTACGAATTCTGCCTTTGGGGCAGCTGTAGCAGCCATTTTGCTTCAAGAACATCCTGAAGGGAGGCGGGTTGTGTCGTATGCGTCTTTTATGCTTACTGAACAGGAAAATAAATATTCTATATATGAGTTAGAAGCGCTAGCAGTATTGTATACGGTAGAAAAGTTTAAATGTTATCTGGAACAAGTTGAATTTCTACCAGAGACCGAACATCAGGCTCTTTGTTGGGTGTTAGCCAGACCTAGGAAGTGCGGTCGTATTGTTAGGTGAGCTCTGCCTATATCAGCATTCAAATTTAAGGTTAATCACATTCGCAGTAAATGAAGCTGTGTAGCGGATGCCGTAACTCCGCATGCTCTCCCGCATTGACTGTTTTGAGTGATTTTCCTCTTGTTTATAATGACCGTATTAAGCATCAGATAAAAGATGAAATGTTGGGCCCTTTTATACAAGATTTACAAACGGGCAAATCTTGTGAACCTTATTTCCTTAGCAAAGGTGTATTATGCTGTAAGGATCGTAAACGGCAAAGTAAAATTGTTGTTCTAGATCAGTTAAAGCCAGTATTGTTTTAGTATTGCCACAGTAGTCCATGTGGTGACTATTTGGAAACATTTAAGACTACGTCTAAGATACGTGATCAGTTTATATGGAAAGATATGGATGAGGAAATAAGATTACAAGTGAAGCCATGTCATCTGTTTAAATTGTCTAAGCCTGTCCAAAAGACCCATTTAGGTTTATTGGCATCTAAAGTTGCAGAGCGCCCGATGCAGAAATTATTCCTAGATTACATTGGAGCATTACCCAGGAGTAAACAGGGAAACAGGTTTGTGTTAGTTATCGTCAAGGACTTTACTAGATACGTGTGGTTGTTAATCACGAGAGACGCCAACGCGGCTAATACTGTTAAAGGTTTAGAAACCGTAGGGACAAGTGTAATCTCTTGTTTTGTGTTTCCTGAAGTGGTAGTCAGTGATGTGCATCTTACTTTCAAACAAATTTGTTTAAGACATTTTGTTTTGGTGTGGGAATAAAACATATTACTACCATGTGACTTAAGGTGAGGCACACATTGAAAACACGTGTGGGATAGAGCACGGCCCTGAAAGGAAGGTTGCGGAGCATGACAGAAGTAAATCCATCAGGACCTACCGCCTTTTTAGGTTCGAGGCGCCGGAGTGCGCCCTGGAGCTCACTGGGTCTTATGATGGGAAGATGATCCGCATCATTAGGGAGGCGCCGAAAGTGTCGACGCACCACCCGTCTAACGCGGTCAGAGAAGTCCAGGTCCTGGGGGTCATCTCGTGGCTTCATGGTTTCCAGGTAGTCGGCGAACACACTTGCTTTGGTCTGGGGTTGGTAAGCCAGGCCATGGGTGCCACGGAGGGAAGAGATTGGCGGACTACTGCGTTTCCGAAGTCTTTTAGTGACCTTCCACACGTCCCCATCTTCGAGGTGCAATCACTACCGCCAGCCACTCTCGCCGGGTGACGCAGTTATTCTTCTCTGCCTTGGATAGCATCTTGCTGTAGTCGGCTATCATCCGCTCGTGGCCCTCCTGGACTTGGGATAAGAGACATCCAATGCAATGGTCTCTGGCGCCGGTGTCCACAATGAAGGCACCGCCTGGTCGGGGGAATCACAAATTAGAAGTACTGCAGAGTGTGTGTTTCAGCTGCTGGAAAGCGCCTTTGGCCTCTTCCTTCCACACATAAGGCCGGTGTTCTTCCGTCAGGCGAGTGAGGAACTTGACGATGTTGGAGAAGCCCTTTATGAAATGGCGGTAATAACTGCACAGCTCCAGGAAACTGCGCAATTCTCGCTTGTCCTTTGGTTTTACTACATACGGCACCGCAGGCGATAATACTGATGGTACATGAGATGAAGATGGAGCACCGGTGTAATGAGATGGTGGGGGAAACTGGAGATCCCGGAGAAAAACCCGCCTTAGCGCCGGGCTTTCCCCCACAAATCTCACTTTGCGGTCACCTGGGATCGAACCCGGGCCGCCTTGGTGAGAGCCAAGCGGTCTAACCACTGAGCCAGGGCGCGGCCTCCTGTTGGTGAGGCTATGTGGCCCAAGTAGTTGACTTCCTTGCGAAAGAGCTGGGACTTTTCTGCGTTGAGCTTCAGGTTGGTCGCCTGCAGTATCAGTAGCACCTTGCTCAGGTTGTCGAGATGGTCTTCAAAAGTCTCGCCGACGATGATGTCCAGGTATAGCAAGCAGGTGTCGCAAGTCAGTCCTCTCATTACTGACTCCATAAGGCGTTGGAGGGTAGCTGGTGCTTTGCAGAAACCAAAGGGCATAACTGTGAATTGCCATAGCCCTTGGCCTGTCGAGAATGCGGTCTTCTCCTTGTCTCTCGGATCTAGAACTACCTGCCAGTAACCCACTTCAGGTTCAGGGTCGGGAGCCACTGTGCACCAGCAAGCGTGTCCAGGGTGTCGTCAATCCGGGATTAGGGGAAGCAGTCATTTCTGGTGACAGCGTTTAGTTTCCTGTAGTCCACGCAGAATCGTAGCTCGCCATTCTTCGTCACCAGAACTACAGGGGCTGTCAGACTCTTCAATCACTTCCCTGGATCTCATGTCCTCCAGCATGTCCCGACCGGCGTTTGTTTCTCCAGCGGAGCGCGTCCGGGTGGTTATCGAATAGACGGGGCGTCTCCGATGTCGATGTGGTGGAGAACTCGGTCCGTGCCGCCGTAGTCACTGTTACCCTGGCTGAAGACGCGCTGGTATCGTTCCAACAATTGTCGAACCTTCTCTAGCTGCCCTGCGGTCAGGCGGTCGGCCGCGTTCTCCAGTACGCCTTTCAGCTGGACCCCAGGTGTTGCGTCGGCACCAGCTCCTGGGTGTGGTCGATTGGTGTTAAGCTAACAACGGGCTCGCACGTCCCTAACCCCGTCCCAGCCTGGATGTCGTTGTTGGTGTCTGTTGGTTTCAGCAGCCTCACCGGCACTTCCTCTGGGCATGGCAACAATGTCCTGACTACACAGATTCCGTGCACAGGCGTCTTCTGATTAAACATACATTTTTTTTGTCCGCTGGCCTTCCAGTCGCGGGGACAACCACGTCTTCCCTGAGGATGACCCTGCAGATTCCTAGGCGTTCTTCGGGTTGCCAGAGTATCACCTATTCTCCATTAAGCCGCAGGACCTTCCTGCCGACGTGAACCCTTGCCTCATGGCTCTTGAGGTTATCCAGTATTACCTTCTCAGCCACCTCCGCGACGAACACACACAGACACACGGCACTCCGCCCCAAGGTCATCTGTCACAAGGCCTCCCTCTCCAAAGGCAAGGTGTCTCCCGATGCCGTAACAAGCTGTTATGGTCGGCTCGGTTTTCTCGACGGCAAACCCTGGCTACGTTAGGTCTGGAGATTGTCACGGCTGCCCTGGTGTCCACAAGCACGTAGCACAGCTTCCCTTTCACTCGACCCCCCGCAATGAGACCGTCATCCATACGTCGGCTGACGGCGCGCAGCGTCACTCGAGTATATACTCGAGGGTATCTACCAGGGCAATCCACACAAAGTGAAGACTGACCTCCCCTGTAATGACCAGGGAGTTACTGGGCTGTTCCGAAAGGGCGCCCAGTGCCTCCGTGGGGCCTTCCATAGGGCAGGACCTAGAGTCTAACAAGCTCCCGCAACTGTAGGGCCGCCTGGTGATCTATCACACCTACTAGCTGTGCAGGCTAGTACGCGGGATAATGTTTTCCCGCAACCCCGTCCGGAGACGTACCCGATCTCCCACGGGTATCGGGAACCACTTCCCCCTCGAGTCCAACCCAATCCGAAAAACTCCCATTCAGGGACTTGAATTTTCGGACTCGAGGGGATGGTAGTGAGGGTGTTTTCTGGTCGCTCTTCCAGTCTCTTGTGGGCAGTCTCTCTCCAGGTGTCCCGGCTGGCTACACCCCCAACAAACGCCACTTTGTCTGCACCGACGTCCTTCGGCTGGACTTCGGTCTCCATTGTAGCGGATAATTCTTGTTTTCGAAGTCGGGTAGCCGTCACCTTGGCCGCTTCCATCCATAATGCGGCCGTTAGCGCCTTGTGGATGGTCTTGTAGTCGCCCAGCACTAGGCGCTGACGTATCTTGGTGTCGCGTACGACGACGACGAAAATATAGACGGCTTCTCGGGATACGAATTCGGGTGGGAGGTTGTCCTAGGCTTTGCTGGCCAGCTGTTCGATTGCCAGGGCAAACTCCTGCAGCGTCTCCCTTGGCTGCTGCGTCCTAGACTTAAGCTGGCTGCGGTAAGCTGTGGCCAAGCAGTGGTTTCCGAACTGGTTTTCCATTACCTCCCAGATGTCCTTGGGTTTTAAGTGATTTAGTATATATTATTGAATGAGAAATTGTTAGATTAAATTCTTCTTGAATTGATAACACTAAATGTTTGAGGATTTTATATAACTTTTGTTTTAATAATTGCTCATGGTTTATGTTCTTCTGGGCCACGTTCAGCAGTTCTGCGGCCCGTCCCTGGAGGCTGGCTATTAGCTGTGCGGCCTCTTCTTCTGGTGACCACTTGTGCTTGACCACTGTGTCGAATTGGTGGCGGAAGACTTCGAAAGTTGACGTACCGTCGTACTTAGGTGGTTTGACGCTCGCAGATGTGTCGCGTCCCGCATGCATCGGCCTTCAAATACTTCAATCTTCTGCCGATGATGTCCTCCACCATGGCGTTCAGGGACTTGGTGTTGCTGTTGGCCTTTCCTTCTAGTCGTTTATGCGGTTCGCCAGGTTTTCGACGCGCTCGTCCAATTCTGCGACGTCCTCCTTCACGCCGGCCAGCTGCTCTTCAAATTTAGCGGCCAGGGCCTCGTTCGCAGCCTTCATTTGGGTTAATTCGGCCTTCATTTCTGTAGCCAGGCTGTCGTTCGCCTCTTTTATTTCAATGGTTTACCTCGGAGCTAGGGCCAGTCTTCATTCTGTCTTCATTCGCTGTCTTCATTTCTTTTATCTCCACGGCCAGGTTGTTATTGGCCGCTTGCGTCTTCGCAGCTAGGGTGTAATTTGCTGTCTTAATTTCTTTTAGCTCCGCGGCCAGGTTGTAATTTGTCGCTTCCGTCTTCGCAGCGAGGGTGTCATTCGCTGTACTCATTTCTTTCAGCTCGGCTAAGATCTTGGCCAATGCAGCTTCCATCGTCGTATCCCACTCTTGACACCACTTTGTGGGTTCGTAGAATTAAGTCTGTTTTGCAAAAATTTAAAATGCTCTTTATTGCAATGAAAATACGTTTTATACACCCCTTGCAGCAGTAAAAATGACGTGATATACACAAACGCAGTCCTCAAGGTCTTTCGTTGCTTCACCACACGTAAAGAAACCAAAGAAATTACTTCGGTACACTCACAATTACTGCATAGCTGCTCACACAATTAACTCAACCAGCAACTATATCGCAACTAACAACTTTGCCAGCTTTTATACCTCCAGCCATTGTTATAGAATTCAGTAAATCAATGGATAACAATCACTCGATGGCAGCGGGAAATTCCAGACTATGTCTATTTCTCTCTCTGTTTCCCTCTGTCTCGGCCGTCTAGCTCCGCGCTCACACGCCGGCCGCGGCCCGCCGCACAACTGCCTTGGCGAAAATACTGCTTAGTGAACCATTAAAGGCTTCAATAAAATGTGTCACTGAAGTGCCTGGAGACCTGTTTACTACTATAATTAATAATAATAACTTTATTCATCACAAACATTTACAAAAAGTGAGCAAAAGCTCTGTAAACAGGTGACACATCAAATATACGATAACAAATATTATTTACAATGCAGAGGTTTCAGATTTTGTAATACTTCTTTATAATGCATAGGTAATAATTACAGCAAACAGTTATAACATAAATCACGTAGAAGTATGCCAAAATCAGGCCCTGCGACTAATAACCGGTGGAGCAAAATCAACTCCAATCACGGCAATGCAAGCCTTAACTCAGAACTATCCAATACATCTAACTTTAGAGGAGTAGGCACTAATACAACATGAAAAAATGTTGCGGTTAAAAACAACAAAATGGGAGATAAGATTACTACAACCAATCAAGATGAAAACACAAACAAGTTTCCTACACAAAGTTATGGATTTAAAAACAGATCTGAATCTTCATAATTCTAAAGAAAACATTTTAATAAAAGAAAACCCACTACCTTTTGAACCAATTAATATTCAATTAGAACAAATAGTTAAAAAATCTGAAACTTTCAAACCTGTACTAAAAGCATTAGCATTAGAAACTGTGAACAATAGATACCCACCTGAAAAATGGTTACATATCTACACAGATGAATCTAACTTGGACAACAACTCAGGAGCAGGAATTAAGTGTGCACTGTTCTCATTCCATCAAGCAGCAGGATACCACACAAGAAATTTTGATGCAGAAGTAATGGCTATTCATATTTCACTCCAACACCTTCTATACAGAATAGATAAATTCAAAAATGCTGTCATATTTTCTGATTCTAAAGCAGCATTATGTGCAATAAGTTCATATAAAATGAGGTCAATCCAAATTAAGGAATGCCAAAAAATGATCCAACAACTTCAGAAACTACAGAAAAGAATTATATTACAGTGGATACATGCTCATTGTGGAATTGCTGGAAATGAATCAGCTGATTTCCTTGCCAAAAAAGATGCAAATTTAATTCAAAACAAAAGTAAAAGCTTACCCTTTAAATCCATAAAAAGATTAATCAAAAGTAAATATAAAAACAAACAAAATTAATCAACATCTAACAAAGCCAAAGATAAAAAATGGAACATTTTAATTAAAAATCCAGAAATTATTCCAGAAATCCCACGTAAAGCTGCAGTAGCAAATTTTAGATTACTTACGGAACATGATTATTTTGCCAAACACTTACACAGAATAGGAATCCTGCCAACCTCGGTAGCGTGGTGGTAGCCTGTCTGCCTCACGTTCAAGAGGTCCCGAGTTCGAATCTCGGTCAGGTTGAGTTACCTGGATAAGGTTTTTCCGGGTTTTTTTCTTGTCCTGATCGACGAATGTCGGGTAACTCTAAGCTCTATGGACCCCGGGCTCATTTGAGCATCATTTCACCCATTCCATTCATCGTCCGATATGACTTAATGTTGGAGGACGTAAATTACATAAGATATATAAAGTCCAAATTGTGCTCTGTGCAACAAAGAAGAGGAAATGACAGACGAACATCTTTTAACCTGTGAAGGCCTACCTGCCGGACCCACTACACAGAAATATTGGAGAGCAAGAGAGCTAATGGCTTCATTGCCAAAGCCTAGCATTTGAAAACAGCAACCTATTATTTACAATAATTGATAATGTATACATAGGCAAAAATGCCTTTACAAAAGGAAAAGAAAAATAATGTTTATAACCTATCTTCTAGATATTCCCTTACTGATTAATATGACTTTTTTAGCAGCATGTCTTTGATGGCTTTATTAAGTGATTTCATATCTTTTATTTGTCTTATTTTAGTGGGTAATTTATTATACATTTTTATTTCTGCATATATTGAGCTTTATTCAAATAACGTTAATCTGTATTCTAGAGGCTTTAAGTTGCCTTTGGTTCTGGTCTGATAGCTGTGTTGTTTTTGTGTGCTATATAATTTGTCAAAATTTAAATGTATGTATTTGCAAAGCTCCAGTATATATTGTAATGGAAAAGTTAATATTTCCAAGTTTTTGAATAGTGGTCTAGAAGATTCTTTTGCACCTGTGTCTGTTATTATGCAGATTATTTTCTTTTGGAATTTGAATATTGATTCCTAGCCTGTTGTATGACCCCAGAGGATTATTCCATATGTCATGATAGAATGAAAGTAACTAAAATATACTACTTTTCAAGTCTCCAAATTTGTAATTTGGGATAGGCAGAACATGTTAAAACAGGCAAAATTTAATCTTTTGGCTATGTTGTATATGTTACTGCTATTTTAATTGATTATTTTTATATAATCCAAGTATTTTTGCTGAGGTGGCGCTGCATATATTGGTGGGGTGGAAAGTCTTACTGCCTATTTTTTTTTTTTTTTTTTTTTTGCATGACAGAAGTTTTAGCTGTGTTCAGTTTTAGCCCATTGTTATTACACCATTGTTTTAGTGTAGGCATTGTTTCAGCTATGTTTGAGATGTATGTTTGAGATGTATATATGTTTGTTTCTAGGTGAAAAGACGATTAGAAATTGACGTTTCGGGAACGTACATGTTTCCCATTATCAGGATATGTTAAGAAATGTTATAAGCCTGGAGTCCAGACCTGGCATTTAATTTACTAAAAACAGTATTTTTTCGGTGATGCAAGTATTGGAAGTGTTTTGTGTTTGTTGATATTTGTGTTATATCCATTTATACATTTTAACTGGATATAGCACAAATATCAACAAAGACAAAACACTTCCAATATTCGCATCACCAAACAAGACTATTTTTAGTAAATTAAATGCCAGGTCTGGACTCCAGGCTTATAACATTTCTTAAAATATCCTGATAATGGGAAACATGTACATTCCCGAAATTTCACTTTCTAATTTTCTTTTCATCTGGCTTGTTTCCCGAGATCTCGAACATGTTTGTCACCAGGAGAACTTCAGATCTTATTTTTTATTGTTTCAGCTGTTTTCTGCATTAGCTCTATGTTAGTTACTGATTTTACCTTAATTGTGGTATCATTGGCATACATTATTGCTTTTACACTGATGTTTATTGGGAGATCATTTGTATGTAGCATGTAAAGCAATGGTCCTAGAACACTTCCCTATGGTACCCCAATTTTTATCGTGTTCCAGTTTGAGTGTGCCTCACCGTTACTACTTTTTAGGGTTACTTTCTGTTTTTGATTGTTAAGATACGACTGGAACCATTTTAATGTATGTTTATACCATAAAGTTCTAATTTTTTTAACAGTATTTCATGATTTACATAGTCAAAGGCCTTTGAATTGTCATATATGATCAGCAAAGCAGGTTGTTTTTCATCCAGTCTTTAAGATATGTCATTTATCAGATTTATTAATGCTGATTGTTGAGCGATTCTCCCTAAAACCATGTTGCAGGTCAGTTTGTTATAGTGACTTAAATATGTAATTAATTGAGAGTGCACACATTTTTAAAACAATTATTGCCAAAGCAGGAATCATAGAGATGGGCCTACAGTTTTTAAATTCATTACTTCTGCCTTTGTGAATGAGCTTCACAAGTGCATATTTCATCCTGTAGGGAATGATGCCAGTCGCCATTGATTGATTGATTATTTGGCAAAGTGGCCCATGAATTTCATGTTTGATTTCTTTTATTAAGAATGATGATAACTCATCCCACCCCTTGGCTTTTTTTTTGTTTTAATTTTATTATTACTTTATTAATGTTATCTTGAGAGACCATTTCAAAATAAAATGTGGGTGTGAGCATAAGGTAATTGTTTTTATACAGGTCTGCTGTTGCATCCTCTTGGGATGGGGGAACCTCCCGAGTCTCACTACCAATGTTTACAAAGTACTCATTTAAAGCGCCAGCATTTTTCTTTGCATCTCAGTAATTTGTATTAAATGAGGATGGTCCAGTAATCATAGTTTTACTCAAATGTGATTCACCTTTTACTATGGTCCTTGAAGCTCTACTTTTATTATCTGCATATTTTATGTAACTCACAATTGCTAATTGTTTAGCTGCTGTTATTATTGCTTTAAAGCTTTTGTTGTAGGTTTTGTAATATTGTTGTATGTTTGGATTAATGGTTGACTTGTATTTACTGTGTAGCCATCTTTTACATGCACTAGAGAGCCTTACACCTTCTGCATACCAGTCAAGCAAATATTTTTTAATGATTTGAGTGCATGTAATTTTTGGAAAACAAGAATTGTAACACTCGATAATCTCCCTAAGAAAATTATTATAGTTGGTATCAGTATGAAGAACACAATCAAAATTCCATGTTGGGCTGCTTAATTTTATTTTAAAATTATTAACGTTTTCAGAGTTGTAAATACGTTTGGTAATTACCTGTTTATGTTTACGTTTTGGTCTCTGATTTATTTGGAGGACAATAAGAACAGCTTTTATAGTCAGAAGGACTCATTTCAAGAGGGAAACATTCTTCATTTCCATACTGTTTGTTTATTAGTATATGGTCTATACAAGTGCTTGAAAAGCTTGTACTCTGTGTGACAGAATTTATTTCTAATTTCAAAGCCATGTTGGTGTATAGTATCAAGTTTTCGATGCCTCACTGTATCTTCTATCTGATGAAATTCCATTTGAATTTAAGTGAAATTCCTCATTTACATTTAGAAGGTTAATGTTACAATGTAAAGCTATTATAATTTATTTTCTTTTTTCATTTCGAAATTTAGACATCAATTTCTCTAATGTTTTCAAAAATGGTTGTAATGAGGAATGAATGATAAGGCACTCTATAGACAGAGATCCCAACTGTATTTAGGCATCTTATTTCAATTGCAGACAATTCAAAATTAAAATCTTCCTTCAGGATTTTTAGGTCTTGTCTAACCATTAGTTGCTCTAACAGTTATTTTTGTACTAATATACATGTACCACCATGGGCTGCATTGCTCCTGGCATAATAATCAGCTAATGAAAAACCTTCCAGTTTATTAAGATGAGACTCTTTTCCCTAACCAGTGCTCATTTAGGCAAATTATTTGTAACTTAATAACATTCATCACACCATATCCTAATAGCAGCCAATTTCATAACTATCTCAATACTCTTAGGCATTTCCTTGTACATGACCCCATTTTTGGCATATATAACCACACACCCACCTTGTGATTTTTTCTGCAGAATCTGCTTGCTAGATTATAGTTTTGAATGTTGTACACATTGACATTATTTTCCTATGTTCACTTCAGTTCAGTTAGAATTTCAGTTAACCTATGTTCAGTTAGAATTGCTACATGCAGATTAACTTCATTCATAACTAACTCTACACTATTTACTTTATTACTGATGTGTTGTACATTTTGATGCAATAATTTTAATCCTGTTTTTTGCATATAATGGCATACTAGACTGTGGTATCACAGAGGCAGTTTGGTAGGAGATATTCCACTTATTGGCTCACCTGCTTTTGATCTACCACTGTAATTTGAATCTAGTTTTTTGGTTCACTATGGTGAGTCACCCTATTCAGTAGTGTACCAAATTTCTCAGTTCCCTTTCTTTTTAAATGCAAGCCATCCCACCCAATAAGATACTCTCCGATCAACACCTTACCATCTACAAATATGCAATTATTTTGACGGCAGCAGTGGCAGTGTAACTAACCCACAAGAATAGACTAAGGAATTGTTTTACAGCTTACTAAAAATTTTTAAACTTAACACATTTATGCATGGTATTTGGATATATTATATAGGTCTGAGAAAGCAATATTACAACTCTTCAGGAGAAAACATAGTTTGTTTTATTTTGCTTAAAATTACTCTCTATCTAGTGTCACTCTTGATATTCGAAAGTAGTGGTTCAATTTTGACTTTCACTTGTTTCACCATCACAGTATTTTCTCTTGATTGACTACTTCTTACATGTCATTCAACAGTAGTAGCATGCTCATTATCATTTGATTCATAATTACTAGGATCTGGATTTTATGTAGCTGCATATTCTGTTCCTGTATATTTATTTAGTCATAAGAAAAGTTTTAATATTATTGAGGATTTATTATACATTTTCATTCATTATCATTATATGGCAATAAAGAGAAGAAATATTGCAAGTTTTATTATTGTGGTTATTGTGATTCTCATCTATTGTCATTAATCCTATACATTTTGTTATTGTTGCCTCACTATTATGCTTGTCCAGTGGCTCGCTTTATTTCTTTGCCCCATGAAATAAAAAAGTGCCACACTGCGATGATGACTGTTTATTAAAAGCATTCAATACTAAAGTGCATGTATTCAGTGTGGACAACAATGAATAGTTTTAATGTATGAGAAAAAGAAAGGAAAAGCTTCAGAATACCTAACAGTCAGTTGCATGTAAGTTAATCATGGCATCTTCATTATCACCGAAACTGAAAATGTGGATTTCTGTTGACAGTATTTTAATCACTGATGGTAAAACAGTCCTCTGCCAAATTTATGATAAACGTATAGGGTGTACGATGAAAGCTCAAATTGAATAACATTTACAAAGCAATCTACATATTAGAAATAAACAATGTGATTCTTCGAAGAAACAGGTACTACTTACACAGTCTACATCATCCATTAGTGACCTTTACAAAGAACTGTGCATGGCATTCATTAGTTGCAAGGAGCATATCTTGGAACAAACTTCAGCTACGTGAATTAAAACATTTCTTACAAAAATTTAGCAGCCTTAACATTCTCATGGAGTCCAATCTCAATAAGAATTACTTTGATTCTTGTTATGTTATATGTTATCTTGTTATATTAGAAAAACTCAGGACTGCCATAAGTAAATCGCCTCTATGGATTTCTGCTGATGAGGTGACAGATGCTGCAGGTCATTTCATTGCTAATCTATAAGTAGGCAAGTTGGACTCTGAATGTGCATCAAAACCCTATTTAATTTATTGTAAACCTTTAGAGACAACAAATAGTTCAAGAATTGCTAGACTTAGCATAATATGGCTAGATGGTGTAAAAGGAGAGAGGGTACTTTTATTGGTCACAGATGCAGCTCCATACATGTTGAACATGGGGAAATTGCGTGCTGTATTTTATCCAAAGTTAGTGCATGTTATATGTGTGGCACATGCATAGCAACAAGTGACAGACAGTAAGAGGCAATTTCCCAGAAGTAAATACAATGTTATCAGCAACGAAGAAGGTTTTCTTGAAATGCCTTTATCATGTACAATGCTAAAAGCAGCAGCTAGCTACCTGAGTGTCCAGAGCCTGTGTTAACAAGGTGGGCGACATGGATTGATGCGAATTCTCAGTTAGCACTTCGAAGCTGTGAAGTCAGTGGTGGAGAGGTTTTCTTCTGAACAAGCAGTATCTGTAAGTGAATCCTTGTTAGCATTCAACAGCTTTAAAGTACTGAGTTCAGTTTCATACATTGCAAGTCATTTCAGTTTCCTTCCCGACAGTCTCAAGAAATTGAAACTTCAGGTATGCCTCTTCAAGAAGCTGTGGAAATAATGGAAAATGCAGTTTAGAAGGTGAGTGTTGTACCAGGTGAAGTAGATGGTGTAGTTTCCACTAAACTAAAATCTATGCTGTATAAGAACCCTGGATACTCAAATCTTGTTATTCTGTCTCACTTATTTAATGGTGAAAATGTAGACCCCCCTGGTAATATTATTTCTAGCACAATCTCTCTGTATAAATAGCATTTTGCCAAGATGGTCGTCTCAACAACAACAGTTACAGGGAGCGGAGAAATGAGGAGGCTTTGGCGATATCTTCTGAAAGGTGCAGATTTAATCGTGATGCTGGATTTCAGTTCAGCTCCTCTTGGAAACCGGCCTTAGAAATGGAAATCCGTCGAATTAAGAAGCAAAGATCAATACAGCTTGATAATCAAGTAAAGTCGTTACGTTTCTTTGACACAATTTTCTATACTCACGCCATCTCCTGATCTGGCATTTAATTGACTGAAAACAGTCTTTTGTTCAGTAATGCGAATTTTGATAGTGTTTTGTCTTTGTTTATAGTTCTGTTATATCCAATATTTCATTTGTGGTTATAACATTTTATAAATATCCTGATGATGGGAGAGATGCACACTCCTGTAACGTTGATATCTAATAATCTTTTCACCTGGCTGGCTGCGCGAGAAGAAAGTGAGCATATTCGTCGCCAGGAAAGCTTCAGGTCTTATGTTTCTACTCCTGTTTCTTCTGCTGCTTGCTTTGCTAACTTGTCTGCTAGTTCAATTCCAGGAATGCTGATGTGTGCTTTTAACCACTTAAACTATATTTTCCAGTTTTGTTGACTAAGTGCTGCTATAATACTGTGTAGATCTGTTGTTATGGAATTATGTTTCTTGTTGTTCTCGAGAAGCGACAGGGTTACTTGACTGTCAGTATGGACTGTAATTGTCTTCTCTATTTCTACTACATTAAGTTTATTGATTTTTGTCATAGCTTTTAGGATGGCTATCTGTTCGGCTTGATTATTAGAGCAATTTTCATTCAACTTGAATTTTAGTGATTTGATTAGGTTTACTCCTTTGAAAATTGCCACTCCTGTTCGAACTTTGAACCATGGATCTCCCGCTCTCCGTGCGGTTGCTCTAAACTTCTGAACTAAACCGCACGGAGAGCAGGAGATCCGTGGTTCAAATCCCGGCTATGGCATTACATTTTTCACTCTGACTCTACTCATCCCTTAGCCTACACAGGGCTAGTGTGGAAGAAATTACTATTTCCAACATGAAGCTTGTTTTGCAATATTGTGACTTTGTGGGTTCGTGAAATAATAAAACGAGGTTACGAAACACAAAAACTGCACTTTATTCTCCTCGAAATACACTGTTGAACATTACAAAATTGCTAGAACCTCAAAACTGTCTCACTTCCGGTAACGATCGGCCATTATTTTTCATCGGCTTCGCGAGCCTACCACCAGGGTGACAATATTAGTGTCTTTATACAACACCGTCTGTAATTTGCTGGTACAATCCATGGATCAAAAACTGTGATGATGTTGAATAGTATGAGAGATTAATTGCTCCTTCAACTGCACTGCATGCATCACTGTTATTTGAGTCCTTATTGATGAAGGAGAGTAGTTTTAAAGAAGAGCTTGCGTTCCGGACATTGCTAGTATGTTTGGCTGATTTCATGTGTGTTTCTAGGTCCAAAGCTCCTGAGAAAAAATTTAAAACAATTTTCTTAGAAGTTTTTAACGAAATGGAATATTTGCACAGTATTACATGAGCTAATCCAGCTTAGCTTTATCTCGTCAAACAGTTAGGTCATTGTTAAGATAAGGGGCCGCTAACCATGTCTTAGGCCGGTTTTGCTCTCTTACGCGACCAGCCCGGATAGAATTTCTTATTTTAATAATTGGGTAATTGGGTTTAACGCGTTGAACTACAAGGTCATCAGCTTTTACACCCACAACTAACCTAAGGCTAACCTCCCTAAACATGGGGCAAATTTCTAACACGCTTTTATTGATCCCTGATTCCCTTTATACAGCAACATTTAATAAATAACCGCAAATATGAAGCACTACGCACAGACACATCACACAAATTAACCTTTAACTTTACAACGGAGCTTTCCCGACAAATAAAATTTGTAGTCAGCATAGATAATCTCATATTAACAAAGCCGCATTGTATGATTATATTCGTTTTTGCTACCGGTCCCTTATCTTAACAATTACAAGAACTACGCTAATGTGCGAGTTGAATTTCATGTGGAAGACACACATTGGTATTGTGTGTTTCTTTCCTAAGGAGGAACATTTTACTTTTAGGGTCTTACCTTTGTTTGCAATTGATATGAAAGTTGCTCCATGGCATACGAGACATTCTGCCTCTGATTCGTTTCTGCCTTTTATAAATAAAGGGTATTTCCTTTTCCATTCATCACTGTACACGCATATAAGTTTAGGCATTGTCACAACAAAGATATTTACTGCTACGATATCAGAATTATCAGAACATTAACGAACTACCATCACATAGTTTAACACGTGCTTTCAAGGAAACTAGTTGCCCGGCTGCATAAGAATAGGATAATAGCATATTTATCGCGAATTAATAGCTCAGTCAGAGTACGCAGCGACCAAAGACTGTGATTATACTAGGTACACAGCCTTTGCTGTGGCTTAAATTTCTTTGATATGCAATGTCTCAGTGGCAAGAAAAAAAAAGTTATGCAATTTAAAATGAAATTGTATGTCTAACTGAAAAAAGAGGACATTCGCCGAATTTCCAAAATTCCGTCCGCCCGGACGCTTTTTTTTTTTTTTTTTTTTTTTTTTTTTTTTTTTTTTTGACAGCAGAAAAGAGGATATGTCCGGGGAAAAGGAGAACGTATGGTCACCCTATTTATGAGATGATCTAGTCTGCAGATCTTCTAACCGCAGGTTCAATTTCAATTGTGAAGTTAAGCAAAGTTATTGAAGCTCTTGATACAGTACAGCAAATATTGTAGGTTAAAGTAATCAAATGGAAGTTGAAACTCTTTATCTTGAAGAAACTATATAAATTATGAAAATTTGTAAAATGGTGTCGGGAAGAAATAGAGTTGAAATTAATAAGGAAAATCAGCTACTAAGAATCAGGTACAATTGTACAAGGAAAGTGGGATGAATAGAAATTAAAAAACTATTACCAATGGAGAAATAATCAATATAGGTAATCAAAGTATGTGTGAACAAATGCAAATTACATAGCTAAAAAGGATATTGTGGTAGAAGCAAGGATGTTATATGCAGCACTTTTGCTGTAATTTTACGTCCTCCAACGTCATATCGGACGATGAATGAAATGATGTGGAAATATGTCCAGGGTCCATGGAGCTTAGAGCTACCCGACATTTGTCCGTAAGGATAAGGTAAACCTCGGAAAAAGCGTTATCCAGGTAACTCACCCTGACCGAGATTCGAACTCGGGACCTCATGAACGTGAAACAGACATGCTACCATCTACGCTACCGAGGCGGGCTATATGCAGCAACATATGGTGTTTGGAAAAGGGTTGGAAAATATAGATAAAATATACAGCCACTTTTATAAAATAACCCTTGTGTACGAAGAACTTCACCAAATAGAGTAGTACAAGCAGAACTGTGGAGAATGAAATTAAAATGTAAAATGGTAGAAATGTAAAACGTACTGTTTCAGAATAAATCTGCTAGAGGAAAAGTGACACACTAAAACAATACACTGCTTAAGGAGAGAGAAAAAACCCTTGCCTATCCGCATACCAACTCTATATGGGGAAGTATGGGTGTGATCAGTGACATGTCCAGTGCTAGCCATTTGTGCTTGTTTGGTGCATTGTTAAGATGTATTAGGGGGTAAAGTTTGCCTAATTTGACATTGGCCTTATTGGTGACCTGGTATATGAGTTTCTTCCACGTAGACGTTGATCCATTTTTACTCCTAGCCTACTACGTTGGTTCAGTTAATGTAATATGGGAAATTGCGATGATTTATTTCCTCATTGAAAACTGTCGCCAGGTATTAGGGTGCTTTATTTTATTCTCAAGTTGGCGTGTCAGTTCTCCAGTGCATTAGTGTGTTGAGGAATCTTCTGTGTATCACCCACATTTTGCAATTGTGCCATTATTGTGTATCGCATGTTATTTCTGTACATTTTAACGGTGTTGGCCCTATTATAGTTCCATGGGGAGTTCTATTTTGATTGGACGAGTGGAGTGCTTAGAGCTCGATAATGACTGAAACCCTTGGTCTTTCAGGGAATTCACGATCAATTTTATTAGTGTCCGGTACGTTATAGATCTTCAGTTTCGTAACCCGGCGTTGATCGTATCTTTGAGCATTTCGCCCACCGTGCTATGAAAATTGGCGCTGGAAATGATTGGAAATGAAAGGAAATGATTGTAGCGCTTTTCTGTAAATTAGTTTTTAAGTCCTCTTTGTCTGGCCCTCGAGGATTTCAGTCTGCAGCAGAATAAGGATATTTTTGTCCTTGCAATGTGTATTAAGTGAACATTTTTCTCATTGTGTGCCTTATTAGTATGCCACTTTTTCCAAGATAAGAATTACGATCTTCGTCTACGAAATTTCATGGCCTGTATCCAGACCAAATATAATAATTTGGACAACAACAATATTATGTCTATTAATTCTTACAATTGCATTATACCCTGACTGAAATCAAGGTCGTATACATTACTTTAGTAATTATGGAGTGCTATAGCGGTAATAATTGTCATGCACCGTGAGGTAGTGGGCTAGAGCATTGTGCTTTATTTCCCTGCCAAGGAAAGGCGACCGGAATCGATCCCATCCCTAGGGGGGTTCCAACTCGTGAGAAAATTGAGGAACTACCCTAGGTAGCGAACCTGGTGTAGAAAGCCAACTTTCCGCGCGCGCGCGTGTGTGTTTAACGCTCGCTTTTATTGTATGCGGCACTGCAAGTGTGCGAACTTTCCGGCTGGGGCTGCCGTGATACGGACCATATCTCTTCCCTGTATCGGTTGGATGCCATCTCTCCCTAGCATATGTGGGCGTGAGGCCGTCAGTTGGGTTGGCAGGCTCTGGCCCGCTGACCGGCTGTTACGCCCTTGGTTGTTTATATTGCTAGTAATTATTATATGTATTGTTTACTGATATCAGTTGTGCTATAACTTCTAATTGTCTTTAGCGCCAATGAAAATGTAAATGGTTTTCTAACTTGTAAGTTGCTTCAGCATTTGGGTTTATGCAAGTAAGTTGTATTAGGGTTGATGTGTAAGACTTGAAGCTTCCTGATGAAGGCCATAGAGTTTACAATGGCCGAAAGCTCGATCTTCATCAATTTGACGCGGCTAATCACCCGTGAAGCCATAATCCATAGGGTTGATGTGTTTGGTTGTGACACATTTTCATTTTTACAGTGCCAATATAAGCATAGGCCAACTGGTGTTGGGCATGGCCCATCTGAAAGTTCGGGATATGAAATCGGTGATTATGTGCTTGGATTCCATTTGGAGCAGATCCAATAATCTGAGGAAAGAAATCTCACATTAGATGAGGTATCTAACACTGATGGTGACTCTATAAAGATCAGGAGCAATTCCCTGAGTAGGAACAGTCCGACAATAATGCCGACGAAGTCAAAACTTCCAATGATACCGTCGTATGTGGGAAGAATTAAGTTTACAAAGTGGGAAACTCATCCCATAGGCCAAAGAGGCTGAAGGAGCAAAGCGAATATAGTTATGAACCTTACTGGTGTTATGCCTTCTGCGAAAATGTTAAACTCCCTTAGAAGCATGGAAATTGGTTTTTCCTGATAAAGTCATTGGAGAACTTGTAGCTTTTACCAGTATGATTAGTTACATGAAAGAGCTTATAAGGACGAACGCACTTGAGCTCATTAAAGATCATGTGGTCATATCAGTACACAAAGCCAAATTGCTATGAAAATAAGGCATACTGCTGTAAACATTTGTGGTACTGACATTGCACTTCTTACGGTTCATGAACAGGCAGGTATGTGCCAGATATGTCCGGGAAAGAAAAACAAAAGAGTCAAGGAATAGTGTCAACTTTGGGGGGAAAATGACGTTTACAGATCACAGTGCGTCAGTTGTGGTATGCATGATGCACGCATGGGACAAAACTAAAGCTTTAATACTTCTGCGAGATATGGAATTACATAAGAATCTATGGTTAAAGTTCTCTTGAGAACAGTTTCTTTGTATTAACTGATTTAATTTGGTTCTAGAACTACATATATTTGAATAAAATACTTCACTTTATAAAGTATTTTATATTATGTTTAGTAGTTTAGTTTTAATTGCTCAATCTGTAAGTAAAGAAAATTAAGAAAGAAGAAGTATTTAAACATAAGAATATCAGACGAGCAAACTGCTCCAAGTGAGGCTTAGCACGTTTGGAATAAATGTGCGCCCTATGGCGGAAGGCCTGGTAGGAGTAGTGTTGCGTTGTATCCAAAACATGTTTTCGAACCATTTGATCCTTTTTACAAAACTTCTCTAGCGACTGATTAAAGTAACACGTAATTAAGACATTTTCATGAAAAATGAAATGCATACTTTGAATTTTCTGGGAACTGGTTCAGAAATCCTGTTCAGTGTGGGCGACTTTTGTAACATTGCTAAATTGTAAGAGTGACGTTTTACAGTCTGGCCTGCCGTTCTCCGGCCATAACATTTCTCGAGAGGGGGAAACAGGCGGTTGCCAGTTCTTTATCGGGAATTTCAAGCAGAGGAACATGCGTATTGTAAATATTTCACGCATTTGCCATATTATAATAATAGCAATAATAATAGGACTCACAGACATTAAAAATCGAAATTCACGCGCGCACAAAATAGCAAACAAACTTCACCAGCGCAAGCACCAAAAGCAACTGAGGCCACGTTGTCCATACAGAATTAAACTGACAACACGGTGTTGCATTTGAAAGCACACCTAGCAGCGTCAATGCTGATTGGTGCTAGCAGACAGTTTTAACTTCCTGACCACGACACCGGCTGTAGAGACTCCCAGTACCACCAACAGAAGTAGCTATTGCGCATAAAAGGAGTGAGAGAAATTTCGAAAAGATTGGTGTTGTAATGAATATTTTGTATGATAATTAAGTTAAAAGTTGGATTTAAATGTTTTAAAGCTAATATAGTCCTATATATTCATTCTAAAGACAATGTTGATGATATATTTTCGAATATATGTATGTTGGCACTATTAACCTTCCCCCTCCGCTTCCTACAACTGCAAAACGTCAGGGCCGGAGATCCAACGGCCGTACTGTAAACAAATACATTTTTTATGATTTGCGCCGTTTTCGAGATATCATTTGTCTGAATTATCTAATACTTTCGTAAATAGTGAGTTATTATTCTCATTCTTTTGCAGGCCATGGAGAGGAAACAAATACCAATGACATCACATAGCGGCCATCTCTTAAAGGATAAGATCATTTAAAGCCTCTGTATTCTCATATTCCCCTTGCAGCTACATGAAAATTAGCAATAAGATAATTTTTGCAAATGTTTATCTCGATTAATGTGAAGTAGACATAAGTAGAAGCGTTTATAAGAATAGTTTATTAAAGGGAGAGAAAATCGTGTGAGTGTAGCACGTCAGAGTACTTGATGTCGAAACCATATATTTCACTTCCGTTGCTCTTAGAGTTGGAGAGTTGTGGAGTATTTCGCTCTTAAAGCGAATGGTTGCGGATTGAGCAGATTCCGCTCTACAGGAAACTTGTTGGGTCGCTTGTGCTTACTTTCTGTGATAGTTTTTCTAGAGTGCTTAGCAAACTGGTTGGCTTTTAATTGTTTGGTCTGTATTTACCTTTGTACATTTTCGAAAAGTGAAGTGCATGTGTCACTTTCCAACTTCCTGGGAAATATCCATGTTTTAGAATGTACAACAATTGCTGAAAAGAGTTTTATCACTTCATTCGGTAAATTTTGAAGCGCTATGTTAGGTAATTTTTCAGTTCCAATACTTTTCTTCACCAGACTCTCGGCCTTCTTCCATGGGAGTCACAGTTCCGTGGCCTCCTAAGCTTTGTCCAGGATTCACCACCAACAGGCTCGACTGCGCTTCAGCCATCAGGAAAGCAGACCGCTGTCTCCACTCTTCTAACCTAACGGCCGCAGATATTTAGAGCCAGTCTTGTAGTATATGCCGATTCCAGTCACCACCGTAACTCCGCCAGCACAGAGCTCAGTTATCTAAGGGATGCCTGGGGATTTAATATACCCATTAATTGCTATTCAATACCAGTGGTCCTCTGCCAACAAGAACACGCGAATACACAAGTTCCGATGACCAACACTACCCCGTCTGCAGCCGGGTGAGATATCCAAATATTCGTATTTTTGACTGGTGTCATTACGCAAAATATATTTCTCCTCCATAAAACAAAGAAACATATGAGAAGAACCTTTTAAGAGATTCTTCTTCTAGACTTCACAGCATCAACATGGCCCGCTCCAGGAACAACCGGTCACTTTCGCTTCTACAAATAGTCAACATGAACGGTTGTTACAGCCGACGAAAAACAGTAATTGCTCACTTCAGCAAGTTGCTGTCCCGTCTGCCCTTCGGAACGGGCCAGCCACCTCATTTGCCAGTCCAGTAATATCATGTGTCTCAGGACGTGTAGGCAAGATTCATGCTTGCAGCAGCACGGCAATAGGGTCTTCTTCAGTGAAGACCACCAGAAATGTATCTTCCCGGGGACCTGCATTGCCGGTATGGTTGAACTAGATAGGCAGACCGATTTGCAATCTGCCTCGGTACCATGCCTTCCTTTACTAAGGGGCTGTGACACTTCAGACCAGCAACGCTCTGCTAGCTCCAAGTTGCCGAAACATAAAGGCGAATTGTGCAGCCACTATTGTGGTTGCTCGTCTGAACAGCAGGTGCAAACAACAAGACCTCTGCATCAGCGCCACTCTTCGTCACATGTGAAGGTTCAACGCATTTCACCTAGCGCTGTCTCAAGTTTCCAGTCATTCATTAAGTATACCGTTTAAGCTCTTTAACTAAAATATAGCATTTTGCGAATATTGAGATCTAACTTTGGTTAATATTTTACCGTGTGTGAAATCTGCCAAGAAAATAAGTGTGTTATATCTGATGAAGTACTACGAACCACAGAATGCCAGATTTGAGAATCCGTATACAACTATTTCGTTTTCAAATTAAGCTTATTTTGAACACCTGATTGATAATATGATTCGTTATTACTGCTGTAAATTTCGTTAATGTCATCTTAATGTAAAACAAGACAAATATATAGTATAGCAGTTTCCTAATATAATTTTATTTCATAGTACCTGCATACAGGGCAACATTGGAAATACAAAGAACAAATTAATTTGTAAAACGTACAAATATGAGGTCACAAATTTGTCATTATTTATCATTATGATTTATTATTATTATTATTATTATTATTATTATTATTATTATTATTATTATTATTATTATTATTATTATTATTATTATTATTATTATTATTATTATTATTATTATTATTATTATTATTATTATTATTATTATTATTATTATTATTATTATTATTATTATTATTATTATTATTATTATTATTATTATTATTATTATTATTATTATTATTATTATTATTATTATTATTATTATTATTATTATTATTATTATTATTATTATTATTATTATTATTATTATTATTATTATTATTATTATTATTATTATTATTATTATTATTATTATTATTATTATTATTATTATTATTATTATTATTATTATTATTATTATTATTATTATTATTATTATTATTATTATTATTATTATTATTATTATTATTATTATTATTATTATTATTATTATTATTATTATTATTATTATTATTATTATTATTATTATTATTATTATTATTATTATTATTATTATTATTATTATTATTATTATTATTATTATTATTATTATTATTATTATTATTATTATTATTATTATTATTATTATTATTATTATTATTATTATTATTATTATTATTATTATTATTATTATTATTATTATTATTATTATTATTATTATTATTATTAATTACAAGGTGTTCCCATATTCCGTTGCACCTGCAAGAAAATTAGCAGGCATATTAGGTAAACAGAGGATAAGCGTTAATAAAAATAATTTGCACAAGAGCAGAGAAAATCATGCTAGTGAAAAAAATGGATTGTTCTGTTTTCCTTTTAAGTTTTGCCCTTTATTATCTAAATCATTTCCCGTTTCTGCAGTCCTCTTCATCTGTGGTTTTTATAACTTGCATAATATTTTAAAATTAATTTAATTTTGGTTTAGTGTTTAAAATATTTTGCATAGCTAACCTAATTTAAATTTGCCAGCGAATAAACAATAATGGAACCTACTGATTTGCATAACCCAAAACCTTATACCTATATTGGATTAAAAACAAGTAGTTTTACGTTTATTAAGATACGTCCAATACTTTTGCTGCATCTAATGTGTACTTGCGAACGTCTTGGTAACTAAAACGTTTTGAGAGTTTGAGTGATACAAAATCGCTCATTAATTCTCTGGTTGTTTTTGTCATTCCTTTATGCTTTGTTACCTTTTTATCGGCGGTTTTCTAGCTTTACGATCTCTTTTCTCTGTTTATTAATACTGTTTGACGTAATCTGTAGTTCTGCTTAAAGTCCTGCTGCCGAAGTTGTACCTATTCCTGCTCGTGCAGTTATTATTCCTTTATTTATTAAAAGATGTGTTTTAATTCAGTTTTTCTGAGCGTGCTTAGTAAAAGTTACACTCCATCTTCTTTCTGTGACCACGGCGTGCCTCAACAATGGGCCAGGGATGGAAACGTTTCCGACTTGTCTACCTGGCCATGGTGACGGATAACGCCGGTCTCTTTCACATGAATATCCCGCGTGGAAGACTACCCATTGTATGCCAGGGAATTACTAACATAATTTTGAAAACGTCCCTTTTCTAGAATGTACCTTTTATATTTGCGTTCTACATATGGAGCTGACCAGCTCTTGGCAGAAAGTTGAACTACAGTATACCTCAGCAAAGAAAGCCCCAGGGGCCTGAGACGCAAGGGGATTGGAGAGGGTTCCGACACCCTCCCTGGATAGATTTATGACACCCCATGTCAGTTCAGTTACAGGCCATTCAAAAACATTCTGAGGTCTTCTAGTTTTATGAATAAATCTTCTCAGTTTTAGTGTACAGCCTGAACAGGGCGCATGTTTTTTAACGGTTCTACTCCTTGTGTAGCATGAGTTCTTGGTACATTCCTTTCAGGGATTTACTTTGCGTTGGTAGACAGTAGGTAGAATAGGCAGTTGCCTACTGAAATGATTCTCTGTAGCGGACATTTCCAAGCGAGCATTGCAGAATGTAGTTCAGTTGAGAGTTGTGACTTGGTTGTTAAACTGTGACTTGATTTGACGGTTCGTTGTGTTTTATTCTAAGTGTGTGTAACGATGTTTTGTGCTACGTTAAGTACCTGAGTGATCAGTAAAGAATGGTTTGTAGTAAATGTTGTTTGTGTGTGTCATAATAAATGAAGAAGACCACATTAAATTCCTGCACAATGATTAGTTTCATACTTATTTCAGCAATTATTACAATTTCTCTACTTTATTCTTTATTGGTTATCTCTATCGTTATCGGTATTTTCGCAGTTTAATCGTTTGTTTAATGTTCCAGTTTCGAATACCCTTATCTTCAGAGTCTTCATCAGAATTGAGAAATGGTGACTGTAATGCGATGTTTACACGGTGAGATTTATCAGTCGGCTGCACATCTGGAGGACAATTCCCACTCCTGGAAGCGGAGCAACAACTAACAATTCCTCTACACCGGTTAGTGTTTTACTACTGTCATTATTTCTCACCGCAGCTAATAATGCATGTAAGTTAGCATCTTACGTACGGACAATTACAACGTTTAACACCTGTGCAGGTGTTACTGTCATTAACCATTAAATGCACGCTAAGATTTTGCTTGTTGGGAAATTTCTGCTATTCAGTTTACACCTTTGTCACATTGTAATCAAAGTAGTTAGCATGCCTGAAAACGTAAGATTTGCTGCAGAAATGTGCTCTTTTTTGGGGAATTTATGTCCTCCAACGTTATGTCATATCGGACGATGAATGGAATGAGTCCAAGGTCAATAGACCTTAGAGTTACCTTACATTCGTCTTTCAAGATAAGGGAAAACCCCTGAAAAAACCTTATCCAGGTAACTCACCCTGGCCGAGATTCGAACTCGGGAGCTCTTGAACGTGAGGCAGACACGCTACACGGAGGCGGGCAAAATATGCTTTGGTTTATACAAAAAAATCACAGTATTTAAGAGTCTTAACTAGTCGGCGGACTGTGAGACGCCCATTCCACAAGTGTATAACGTGCTGTGAGTCTCTAGTGGCGAGTAAGCTAACGTGGCAAAAAAAAGTATTGCCAACTTTTGAAATTTACAAAAGCTGTAATCTGAACAGAAAAATCCCTCTGTAGCCCCAACTATCATCTCCGCAATATTATACAAATCGCTTTCTGATCATTAAATCTGTTTAATATTTAATTTAATTTTATTTACTGGCATATGCCACAATAATTGACATTGAATTCCTTCCTTCTATTCCCCCTTATTATTTTGTCTATCAGCTTCCATGGACATTCCAGGCAACATAGGTAAATGACAAAACATAGACAACAATTGGATTATAGTAGTTCCTAACTGGCATTCGGATTTACGGATTTAAAGGATCATCAATTAAAATGAAAAAAAACATCAATAAGGGAATAATATGCCTTGGCAGTATGCTCAGATTTTCTGATAGACATCCGGTCTCGCATAAATTTACTGTATTCAGCAGGAAAGTTAGGGAATTCCTAATACGTAAAAATAAGCTATAGCAGCAATAAAGAACTTATTCATCCTAACTATAACTAGAAAAGTTCATGTGCAACAAACGACAGAGGTCACGTCCTCCATTGTTGGTCCTTCTTTATAAAGCAGGGTCATATTCTTCATAATGAGGTCTAATGCAGGAGATTAACACGCAGGTTGCGTGGGAGAAGCTGTACGATGCCATTGTAATAATGTTAACCTTGTGGTGCTCAAGATCAGAGTCTTCTAGAATTCTGAGCACGTAACATCTCCTTGATTTACAACCAGCCTTTTGTTTAGCTCTGTGGTTTTCTAATAAAAACGTCATCCCGTGGCTCTGTCGCATTACATAATTAAATGACGTAATTAATTAAATCCTTCTCCAAGTTAAGTTCTATAACTGCAGAATTATATCTGTCTACTGCTGACAAACATTGCAAATTAGGTTTAAAACGAGCAAGGTGAAAATAAATATTAGTTTTATCCATGTATAAGCTGTTAGGTATAGTACAGAAAAAATATGCACTCAGGATCATTGCACGATATCTTTTAAATAATCACTAGCGTTTACTTAAAAGTCGGAATTCTAATAATAATAATAATAATAATAATAATAATAATAATAATAATAATAATAATAATAATAATAATAATAATAATAATAATAATAATAATAATAATAATAATAATAATAATAATAATAATAATAATAATAATAATAATAATAATAATAATAATAATAATAATAATAATAATAATAATAATAATAATAATAATAATAATAATAAATAATAATAATAATAATGATAATAATAATAATAATAATAATAATAATAATAATAATAATAATAATAATAATAATAATAATAATAATAATAATAATAATAATAATAATAATAATAATAATAATAATAATAATAATAATAATAATAATAATAATAATAATAATAATAATAATAATAATAATAATAATAACAATAACAATAACAATAACAATAACAATAACAATAACAATAACAATAACAATAACAATAACAATAACAATAACAATAACAATAACAATAACAATAACAATAACAATAACAATAACAATAACAATAACAATAACAATAACAATAACAATAACAATAACAATAACAATAACAATAACAATAACAATAACAATAACAATAACAATAACAATAACAATAACAATAACAATAACAATAATAATAATAATAATAATAATAATAATAATAATAATAATAATAATAATAATAATAATAATAATAATAATAATAATAATAATAATAATAATAATAATAATAATAATAATAATAATAATAATAATAATAATAATAATAATAATAATAATAATAACCATAATAACAATAACAGTCGGTAGAGCACCTGCCTACCGTGCTAGGGTTCCCGGGTTCGATTCCCGGCGGTGGGGGTAGGGATTTTTCTCCGTCCAAGATAATTCCCCATCTTCCCCAGAGTCTGGAAGTATGAATGAGAGTGTGAATGTGTGCGTGATGTACTGATAAAAAAAAAAACCCAAAGATAACGAGTTAACACCTTCAGTATGTTCCAAATGAGAACGGCCGCCGATATGACCATAGTAGTTAAAGGAAACAAGCAAAAACAAAAAAAAAAAAAAAATAACAATAACAATAATAACAATTACAATAATAACAATCACAATAATAACAATAATAATGATAATGATAATGATAGTGATAGTGATAGTGATAGAGATAGAGATAGAGAAAATGATAATGATAATGATAGTGATAGAGATAGAGATAGAGATAACGATAATGATAATGATAATAAGAATGATGATGATAATAATAATAATAATAATCATAATCATGATAATAATAGTAATAATAATAATATTCTTTAGCGACAACACAAGGATCTGGGGTAGGGTCCGTAGTGTCCCAGTACGTTTTTGAGCTATAGTCACAAGACATAACCTAGTTTTAATGACATGGCATTTAACATTATTTTATAAGACAACTGCAGAATCTGATCTGATAAGATAATATTAACTGAAAACTAAGAACTTTTACATCATATCATAATTACGCCGTGAATCTTGTATGCACTGATATATGCATGGGCTCTATTCCAATCATTACGAGTAAGATACACGGAAATGAATAATGCACGGGTGAATCAATATATTTTACTGTCGCGAACCCATTATTTGTGATAGAGCGCCGCAGAGAGATAAGGGGAAGATGGTGCCGGTCGAAGATAAACAGCTTGCCTAAGTAGATAAACATAGCACGGAGATAGATGTCTCCGGAAATAAAGAGATAAATGGAACATTCCAGTGACATCTTGATTGTCTTACAGAACATTCGATTTCTTGTTTGTTCCAGAAGTATCTAGTAATATGAGTCGTGGTATATATAAAGAAGCTGCGACTCGCCAAGACACAGTTGTAAAGATAATCGTAAACAGGAATTCTAACAAGAGTTGTGTAAACAGTGGAAGTTGAGTAAGCTCTTTGTTGTGGTCAACGACCTTGGAAGATTGTATTTATGTGTTACCTAATTCTGCTGGTGGACAGAATGTATTTCTACGAAAATAAAGAACATTTCGAATTTCTGCAACTTGGACTTTTAATTCTACGAAAACTCACAAAGTCAGAATATTATAAACCGAATGTTTAAGGAGAAGCTTCAGTAATTTTAAGACGAACAATTGAAGTATTAAATAAACTTATACATCGTGATCTCAAACTCTCTAAACAGTGGCCTTTTATTGCTTTTAACAAATAATCCATGGGCGACACATGTAATTACATCAACAGGGATAAACTAGTGACATGACGAGTTAAAAGAATTATTTTGAATAAGTCAAGGTGTTAAATTCGAGAAAAAGCAAGCACATTTCCTGTTAGCCTGTGGAATGCCGTATGCTTACGTTTATGAATGAATGCTGGATAAGCTGAGTATATTTACTCTGGAGAGTTCAATTCAATATTACTCAGTTGTTCTTTAGACAACAGTAGAGTAAGAGCTAAATAGTGCAATGGCCTTCTTGCAGTGAATTTAGAAGCGAGTCAAAGAGGTAGGTATTGCGAAGTCAGGTTCGAAGTATTATTTTTAAGGTCCACACGTTCTGCAAAAATTTGGGCAATGAGGAATATAGCAATCAGCTCGATTTCAAAAATCCTCAACGGCTTACTGCTGAAGCGCATGGTGTAGGTAAAGCAAGTGTGTCCCGCATATGTGGAGAGGCAAGAAAATCTGATCCCAGTGGTACCCAAGTACTTGTGTCGCTCAGAAAACACGTTGGTCCTCCGAATAGACTTATAAATTTAAGTGACTTTGACAAGAACGTTGTACATAGAACTGTGTTCCAGTTTTATGACCAAGGTGAATTTCCAACTATACAGAAAATAACTTGCTCTCTTAGAATTAAAATTTGGTACACTGGATCAAAATCATCGACTTTCAGAATTTTGAGGTGATTAGGGTTCAGGTACAGAAAGACAAATGATTTTTAATGGAGAGGACTGACATTATCGCGGCAAGATTACAATTCTTACGCAAATTTGATATTCTGGTGATGCGAATCTGTCTTTAGCTTATACGAGACAAGGGTAAATAAAAGCTATACTCAAAAGTCAATCTCGCAAGACTCCTCAGAAAAAGGAGACCTAAAGGTACCTTTCGGAAAAGGCAGTCGGCTCATCTTTTGTCATGCAGGATCTTCTAAGATAGGATTCCTACCAGAAAGCAAATGAGTTTTCCTCCTAAAGTACCTCAGGCAATTATGAGGAGATGGCAGCTGATACATTTAAAGAATGGTTTCTTAAAAATTCTTAAATTATTTAGAAGAGGGGAAGCATTATTATAATGGATAATGCGCCGTATCATTCGAATATTGCAAATAAAATACTGGATTCGGCCAGCAGAAAACGAATGTTGAATGGTTGCAAAAAGGAGGGAGGGGTTCAATTTTCGGAAACAGAAACTAAAATTGAGTTATTGCAAAGAGGATTCCGTTTAAAAACACAGAAAATGTGTATCAGCTGGATCAACTTGGAATTGAAATGGGACGCGAGGTAATACACCTCCCGCCTTACCTTGTGTACCTTGTGTACTTGGAGTACAGTACCGCTTAGTTTTGCCCAGAGGATCGTTTATCAGGCTTGAAATTCTTTTATCTGCTGTAAATCTACAGCATGGCATATTTCTTCTTAAGGAAGTGATGCTAGGGGTTTTTATGGCCCAAAAACAATAAAAATTCCATTTCGGTTTGACCAGCATGTTATCTCTAGACCACGGAGGGTGATGAAATCTTAAGTAGGTCATGAATTTCTATATATAGTCGACATCAATTTACAAAGCGTATCCGAGAGGGTCACCTTCTTTTAAATAACATAAGTCAGGTTGCGGCAGCCCATATAGGGCCAGGACCTACTAACCCGACTGCCGGTCTCACGCCCGCATGCACAAATTAGAGGTGGACGATCATCCAAGCGTATGGGGACGAGATGTGGTCAGTAACTCGCATCCCCCAGCCGGAATGTTGGCTTTCATGACCAGGGACGCTTATCTATCTTAAGCTCCTCACTTTCCTCACGATGCTAAGTGGGCACCGGTCCTATACCCGGGACTTAAAATCCCTACCCCAGGGGTGGGATCGATCCCGGGCCACTTTCCGTGGCAGGGAGCCTAGGAATGATGCCTTAGCCCACTACGCCACAGCACAGGACTCGCCTCCTTTTAGCGTTTCTAAATCGACATCTTCCGAGGGAAAGGTCGCTTACACATAAGATTTCTACAGAGATCCCGAACTTTCCAGAAGCATATACTTAGGATGTTCATGCTACTTATCTACTTCGACTCTTGGCATCGACCTCATGATAAACCTGAGTTATAGCCGGTACTTTGCAGTGTCTTTAATGTGTGGCATTTTAAACAAAATCTTGAGAGACATTTGGGAGAAAACAATACAAAATCGAAAAAGGTTCCATTTAAAAAGAAGTTGGAGGGCTAGGGTTTGTTGAAAATCTTGTTGTATCCTTGGAAGATAAATATTGAGTTTGATATTTATCCGACTTTTGTTTCAGAGTTATGCAATTCAGAGAAACACATAGACACACGCACACGCGGACATTTTTCCGCTTTGATTTGGGTGACATATTTCGGGTGACATCTTGGTGTCAAGCTTTAGTTTCCCTACCTACCATGGACGTGGTAGAGAATATAAAAGAAAAGTAAAGAACGACTAACGTATTACGATTTAAGGATAGTACGAGTACTCACGTTTGCAAATTCAAACCAAAAACAAGGGACAGATGTGTTAATTGTTAACCTCAAAAATAAAAGTATTTGATAGGAATAAGGAAATGTAAGCCAATCAGCGCCACCGGTGAGCCGAAACTTGTCCCCTAGGAGCTCTTTTACATGCCCGTAAATTTACTGACATGGGGCTATCGCTCCTATCTCTTGTGATTTACCAATTATGTAAGAGGACTTCAGAAACTATTCATAGAAAATGCAATATAAAAAGGGTCTTTATATTATATGGTAACCCTCCTTGTCTTTCCCTCCTCCACTCTAGCAAGGCTGCAGACACTAATTCCCGCGCGAACGCGCATTCGACCATGTCTCACTGTTATTGTTGTGTCACATCTAATAAGTCAAGTGCCTATTGCTGTACGAGAAATGACGCGTCACTTATCTACGCGTGTTTGTTTACAAAATTAATTTTAAGTAGGGATCGACTTCCCTTTTGTGCAGGGAGTTGTTTAAAACGTTTCCAAACTCTGTACTACCTGCAAGTAGGATAGGATAGGATATAATCGAACGGAGGAGATTCGGCACTGCGACCACTCTTGATCTATTGTACCTATCCCCAAGTGGGACAGCCCCGAGATGAAGGATTAGGAGAGAAGAGACAGAGGGAGGACGATCCAAGGAGTCACTATAGTGCAGAGGGCAGGGTCCCTAAACTGACCAGTTGAAAAGGCCAGTAGAACTGGTAGCCCACCCATCGTGGTACTGAAACGACCCACCAGGCCGGCCCGGAGTCCCAAGACCATCCTACCGGAGGAAGTGTTTATCAGGAACATATCATCCTGCCATGCAGCGCCGATACTCCTGCCGACACTTCTACCTAGATAAGAAACGCTGTGAATAGAAAATAGAGACGAAATAGAAGGATAAATTTGGTGGATGTAATTAACCTGCCCAGCATTCGATCTGGGTAAACCTCCGAAAAAACCCATGAGTCAGGGAGGCCAGCCATGGGAATCGAACTTGGACCTCCCGAATGCGGGCTACAGACAAAACCGCCTCAGCCATCCCGCTCGTTACGTGCTAAGCATGCGATCATGAGTAAATGTGAAGCTTCGGTGTAAACCGAAAAACTTTTAAAGAAAATATGAGTTTGAATGAAAAATGAATTACATGAAATCGGAGCCAGTTTTGAGCGACTTCCCTGAAAACCGCTTAACAAACTAGCACTAACAGTTACAACTGTTTTGCTTTGAGAAACGTCTTGCTCTGACTTGAAAATACCAAGCGTAATGACTCAGGCGGCTTCGTCTCTGGCCCGCATTCGAGAGGTCCGGGTTTGATTCCCTCGGCCGACGTACCCGATCCATGGCTTTTTCGGGGATTTTCTCGGGTTGCTAGGCGAATGCTGGGTAGGTTGATTACAGCCTCTGAATTTCCCGTCCCTACTTTTCACCTCGATTATCATTTCATATCATCTCTCATCTGGCGGTTTCTTTCAGGGCAGAAGTTTTGGCGAGAGTCTCGGCGGTGCATGGTGGGATGATATGCTCTGAGGAAAACGCTTTCCCTTCCGGCGGGACGGACTTCGGTCTCCGAGTTGGCCTAGTGGAACGTTGGCCTAGCGCGGCAGGCGGGATGCCGGTTGTGCAAGACTGCCTGGAGTACTCTGCTCTGGGCAGGCGGCCTCCAATCTTCGAACGGCCTCGTGACTGTCTCGGAGCCATGGCAGGTGGGATGACGATTATGCTAAACCCACCGCCGGGAGTTTATATCTGGTAAAGTGTAGGGACCTCGCCCTCTATACTGTAGTGGCTCCTTGGGGTCGGTCGCCCTATATCTCCTCTCACCTCATCCTCCCTCCCGGAGGTGCCACAAAAGACCAGTCTGGTCGAGGTGCCGAATGCCCTCCAGACAATCCAGTCCAGTAACCTGAAAATTGTACCGTGTTTTGCGATTAGTACTGTATGAATAGGGCCCTTTGTTTAATGAAGCGACTAATATCGGAGCTATCGCTTGACAGAGGAAGACAAATTTTATGGTCGGTTCCAATACAATTCGGCAACAGCACATATGGCTATCAAATCATTGGATGAAATAAGAGAGGTGCTTCTTAATGACATTGTAAGTGTTGATTTGTGGCCCTCTCATTCTCCCGAAGTAACAAGTCTAATTATATTTATGCGGTTCTAGCCCTCGACACTACAGAACTTGGCAACAACACATCCGAGAAATCACATAGATTCCTGATGACGCACTAATGGAATAATCAGTAATATTTTTACGAGGTATGTCTCCTGTTTAAAGACCGAAGTTCAACGTGGAAGGCATGTGCTATATGGTAAGGATTTCTGTGCGCTCCTGCCGGCAACTGTCTGTTCTCTCGCGCAGTCAAGACTCCCGCAAATGGGTAAAAATAAGTTAAATATGGTAAAATATGGTTATATATCAAAATTATTGGGGTAGTTCTGCTAAAATAAACATTTTTGAAGTATTTTTCACTTAGAGGTAAGTTTACGGCAAGAAGTGTTAATAATCTTGTGTCACATCCTTGGAAAATGCTGAATTTAATTACCAAATTTGGTACTAATCGACTTTTTTGTTTCGAAGTCTCTCTCTCTCTCTCTCTCTCTCTCTCTCTCTCTCTCTCTCTCTCACACACACACACACACACACACACACACACACACACACACACATACACACACAGAGGCGCACGACCGTCTACAAATGCTTTCATTTTCTATACAAAGGCTCTCAAAATGCATATTTATATTGAAATCTCGGAGTTGAATGTTTTGATGGAATACAGTATACTTACTTAGAATTACTACGCAGGGGAAACGGCAGTGCGAGTATTCTTGATCTATTGAACCTATGCCGCCAAGTGGGGCATCCCTGGGAGGAAGGATGAGGTGAGAGGAGATAGAGGGCGGTCGTCCCAAGGAGCCACTACAGTGCAGAGAGCAGGATCCATACATTTTTACTTAGATGGAAACATCCCCCGTGTAGGCTGGGACAACGGATATTCCGCTACCGTCGTTCGGAAATGGTCCGAGCAGCCGGTTCCGAGACCGACAACCAACTACTGGAGGAGGAAGTGGTTCACTCAGAGCGTATCATCCTGCCATGCACCTCTGAGACACTCACCGAGACCACCAGATGAGAGATGATGTGAAATTATAATGGAGATGAAATACGGGGGATGTAATAACCTACCCAGCAGTCGCCAGGCAAGCTGGGAAATCCCCGAAAAAAACCATGTGTCAGGTAAGTCGGCCTGGGAATCGAACCCGGGCCTCCCGAGTGAGGGCCACAGACGAAACCACCTGAGCTATCCCCCTCGATTAGATATTATGAATATGTAGGAGAGAAAGAAAACAGAGAGAGAACCGACTCTGCATATAATGGTAAGATACATCTACATGCGATACAAGTGCCAGAATGTTCTAGACGTTCTCGAGATTCGAGCCAAGTAAGATGTTGCGACATCGACCTCGACAGCGCCGAGGTAAATGACGCCAGTCATTCAGCATCCTGAAGATGGAAGAGTAGCACGCTCCCGAAACATCCCGATGTCGCAACATCTTCGTACTTGGCTCGAAGCCCGAGAACGTCTAGTACATATACGCCACCAGGAAAGATTCAGCTCATATTTCAAGTACAAGAATATTATAATAACCTTCATAAAAGAAAGTTTTGCTTTATTACTTCTGTCCTTAGTTGTAACGAAATTCGTTAGAAGAGAGAAAATTGCTGACATTGGAAGTCAATGAACCGTATGTTATAGTCAACAACTGAGGAGATTATTTTTCTCGATGTGTCACACTGTCTTTTTCAACGAGTTAACTTCATGGCCTGGAAGTCGCAGTCTCATGTTCACCGGCTACACGTCTATGTACGAGTGGATATACGTTGCACATGTTAATTATTATTATTGATGATGATGATGATGATGATGATGAAGATGATGACTATGTACTGTCTGTCCCCCACAAGACGGCAAGCGGGGAATGAAGGGAGAGGGGGGGATTTGAACTGTTTATCTGCTCTGGTAGTGGTTCACTACAAAATGAGTGTACGAGAGTGCATATGAGCTACGCAAGCTGCCAGATATAAATGCTCATTTCAGTAAGTGCAGTGATAGGTATTACGCATGGGCAAATTATGTGACATCACTAAGTATTTTACATGAACCTAGCATCCATATGATATCCGGAAGGCGAGGATAAGCACGGCAAAAGTTAAACGCTCCTCTGCCTTGCCTATATAAGCGCGCTGAACGTGCGCTGTCATCAGCGCCCTATAGGTATGTGCATTATGTGATAAAGATGATGCTAAATTACTTAATAATAACTACGGGACCAAAGAGAACGTACTATAGGGGTTTAAAATTTCATTCATTTAATTATGCGAAAAATTACTCACCATTCCTATTGGATCGCTCTGAAGGGATTATATAAGCTATGCGGTATTTCCAGGTTTGGAAGACATTCCTAGGAAGTTAAGCATATTAAGATGTTACGCCGATGTTTCAAATCCTTCGGCATCAGTTAGTTTTCGTCCATTATTTGGAATAGCTGGGGCGGTATAGACTTAAAACATTGAGGTAAAGGAATCGACTCACCATTAAATTTATCTAGATCGTTGTACAATATTTTAATAAATAACGGAGCAGAGGGAGAGAGAGAGAGAGAGAGAGAGAGAGAGAGAGAGAGAGAGAGAGAGAGAGAGAGAGAGAGAGAGAGAGAGAGAGAGAGAGAGAGAGAGAGGAGGGTGTAGTGTTTAACGCCCGCTTTTACTACATACGGCATCGCAGGCGATGACACTGATTATATATGAGATGAAGATGGAGCACCGGTGGAATGAGATGGCGGGGGAAACCGGAGATCCCGGAGAAAATCCGCCCAGCGATGTGTTGTGAAGGGAGGGAGGAAGGCAGGGAAATTTGCCATGTTAAAGGTGCTTTAATGGGGTGGGTATTTCATATTCCAGTTTTAATTTTTCAGTAATGTTTTCACGCATGAATATGTACAACATAAATAATGCATAATGCATAAATAATCCATACTCAAACGCATACATATATACATACATATACATACATATGCATACATAATTTCAATGTTCATAATACGAGGATAACACTTTCATAAATTGTTGTTACATGAATTTTCCCATAGTTTTCCTTTTATTTGTAATATATTATCTTCTTTAATTTTTTGATTATATGTTAATGTGAAAAAATTATTCGTTTGAGTGATAACTTAGTGGCACAAATGAATTTTATGTAATTTTACTGTCTTTTTGGCTAGAAAGTTTGCTATTTCATTGAAGTATTAATCTGTTATTTAAGTTAATTAACAAATAGAATTCTCTGTAGCAATTTTAAGACTCCTAAAACTCCATGCTTATCTCAATAAGCATTTATTGAGAATTGGTATAGTGAGATCTCCTCTGTATCCTTTCTGTACACTTAAAGAAGATATGGATGGAAGCCACCTACTCCGCTGCTCAAACTTTGGTCAATGTACCAACATAACACCAATATACTGGAGTGCAAGAGAACGAATGACTTTATTGCCAACTGCTTAACATTTGATGCCAACCAACACTTAAATCTATAGACATAAAAATGAATTGACGTTTGTTAGTCTCACAAAGGCTCGAGAACGGCTGAACCAATTTGCCTAATTTTGGTTTTGAAATATTTGTATTAGTCTAAGGAAGGTTAAAAGGCGAGAAAAAAACCTGAAGTGATAATGGCCCGGCTTATTACTTATTTTATACACATTTATACACACTTTTATTTAGTACACACGCAAAAATTTACGGAAGACATACATCATCTTTGCGGCAGTACTTTCTCTCACCCCCTCACACAGCACGTACCTGGACTCGATGTCGGGACTCCTTCCTCTGTCTCCACCGTGGCTGGTTCGCTGTCTGCTTTGCCCTAGCCTCCGGCTGAAATACACTTCGTCTCCTACATGGACTCTTTGGTTTCTCAGGGTGTAGGGTTGAGACAACAACATCCGATATTTTGTGAACACCTTAATTTAATCGTTTATTTACACTTACGTGTAATCCGGGCACTTTCCGATATTAGCACACTCAAACGGCACTGAGCACCGACAATAATGTTGCTATAGCATCGTACCTAGATTGGCGCGGCACAAGGTGAAAGAATTAAATCAGCCGGTGGACACACCAGACGAAATTAACGGACTGGACTGGAATGGAATGGAATGGAATGGGGCTGAATGGTCCGTCTACACTCGTATTGACACACGGTATCACAAGGAAAAACTATCATGCCCGATTTCACCAACAAATGTTAAGACTTAACACGAGTTTAGCAATAGTTAAAACAAAAATTGCATTTCACCAACAAGTGTTAGCGTAACACTCGTGTTAAATCTCATGTTAAACTACACGCCGATTTTCTGATGTTAAGTCCTTAACAATTGCAAATAGTCAAGTTGGCGAGCATGAACTCAGCTGTTGATGTCGATTTGCTATATTTAAGACCGTCTAAATGGCATTCATAATAGAGTACGGCCTATGAGGAGAAATGATTTTAAGAAACTATCCGAAGAAAATTGTTTTACGGAGGTATAGACTGTCAAAACATGTTGCTGTGAAGGTTGCTGTGGAAGTACAAGAGAGGTTAGAACATGCATCGAAAGGAATATGGCGATCCCGCCTTTGCTTCAAGTATCAATAACCTTGCGATTTTATAATTCACTGAATTATGTGGATAATGCACTGTCCACCTGCCGTCTTGAAACGTTCAAGTCACTTGTCCTTCTTCGCACCTCGTTTTAAATTTACGTAATAATGAGTTAGAATATACATTGAAAGGAATATGCCGATCTCGCCTTTGCTTCAAGTATTAATAATTTTGCGATTTTATAATTCACTGAATTATATGGATAATACATTGTTCACCTCCCGTCTTGAAACGTTTAAGGCACTTGTTATTCGCACCTCCTTTTAAATTTACGTAATACTGACAAGTTGTTTGGTGCTTGTAGTATTGACACATGCATTTGAATTAAATTCGTTTCCAATATTTTCCCCGCGACATCTTTCTCTTTTACATTCACTGCATCCGTCCTCTTAGTTTGCACGATATCCTTACACTTCGTCACCATTTCAATTAACAATTCTTTCTCCGTCGATCAGAAATTTCTCTCACGGCTTTATTTATGATTTTGTTCGTCCGCCATTTGTGCAGACGAAAATGAAAACAAAACCGCATCGTGAGCATATCGGAGTGCGTTCAGAAAATCATCCATAGCCTTCTATAGCTGTGTTATTTACAAGTTTCTTGGCGTTAACACAAGTTTGTTAATATTTTAATAAAACATGTTGGTGAAATGCAGGGAATTTAACATTAGTTTTAGTGCTGTGACAATTGTTACGTTACATTTGTTAACGTCGATTTTAACATCTGTTGGTGAAATCGGGCATCAATGTATTAACTGTCTAATCGGTACCTTTCAGTAGCTGACATATCAGGTATTGTCCACATTTCCGCTCTTTCAGTGCTCACCCCGAGTGCAAGGGTTTTGTCACATATTTCTGCCCAGGTCTACATATTATTACAATATTTTACATATTTTACATAGAAACATACATTTTCAGTTTTAAAACATAGCCAAATATACCTTTTACAGTTCTCAAATATATATATATATATATATATATATATATATATATATATAATTAAACAAATTTAATTGAATAATTAATCTATAGGATCAAAAGCTCCTGTTTCTTCTTTTATTTTCTACAAACAAGAGCATTACACAGTAGAAAGATATTCCACTTCATGCCAAAGTCTTAAAAGCTATTTCACTTACCACATTTTATTCGTTTATCGTTTGTTATCAAGACTAATTTTTTATGTAGCATTATGTATCATCATGCTACATAAGATGTACATAAGATGTACATAATGCTACATTAACAATCGTTTCTAACATAAATGTGGCCCTCGTATGAAGTGCTATTGAACAATTAAAACGGTTAAAAATTAAAACCAATCATATTTCTGTTTCGCACTCAGCGAACATATTATTGAGTATTTGAAGAATTGCATAATTACTAATAGGGCTGCTTAATTTTCAGTTACTTTTCTTGCTGTACAAATTCTTCATGCATAATCTTATTTAATCGGTTGTGTAATCGTTAATCGGATTTAATGGTTTGACGGCACATTTTGTCAAAATATCTACCTACATATTCGGCATATTGCTTTATTGATTCATGTGTTCACACCTACATAGGAGTAAACAAAAGACTCAGGAGACGGTCAATTTCAATTAAGCTTTAAGTTAATTAATGGAAATTAATCGTTCTTTCACACTAGCTGTGTATAGGAGATCGGTGGTTCATATTCCGGCCATGACATTGAATTTTTCAGTTTGACTCTATTCAGTTAAGCTTTAACATTGTGAAAACCGTCAAAACTCTATATGAGCTAATGGAAAACTAAGTACTTCCACTTTAAATTCCATACTTGCTGTTTAAAGTATTGGACAATTCAAAAGGGTACCCAGTTATCTAAAGGAATTAATTTTATGCTATAAATTTCAGATTTTAAGAGATTTGCATGTTTTCTAAGTAAATTAGCGTACAGTCTAAAATGTTTATATAAAACTGGTTGATAATGAAAGAAGAAAGAATAAGGTAAGTTAAAGATATAAAAACATTTCCATTTTCCATATAACTATAAGTAGCGAAATTTGCTGAAAATCCTACTCTGCCTCTATTAAAGGCACCTAATTGTGAGAGTGATCTCTGGTGTATATTTCACTTTGTGATTTTACCTTTCTCTTTGTAGACATAGACACCTTTTCCCAAAACATATCTTTCCTTATTTTTATGTTGTGAGGTGAAGTCTTAATATTTGGACAACATTTAACACCTTTTCCCAAAACATATTTTTCCTTATTTTTATGTTGTGAGTTGAAGTCTTAATATTTGGACAACATTTAACACCTTTTCCCAAAACATATTTTTCCTTATTTTTAAGTTGTGAGTTGAAGTCTTAATATTTGGACAACATTTAACACCTTTTCCCAAAACATATTTTTCCTTATTTTTAAGTTGTGAGTTGAAGTCTTAATATTTGGACAACATTTAACACCTTTTCCCAAAACATATTTTTCCTTATTTTTATGTTGTGAGTTGAAGTCTTAATATTTGGACAACATTTAACACCTTTTCCCAAAACATATTTTTCCTTTTTTTTTGTGTTGTGAGTTGAAGTCTTAATATTTGGACAATATTTAATACTCCCTTTTCTTGAATCGTTGACGATAGTTTCTCTAAATTAGGTAAATAACCACAGAGAAACGAACACTGTTTTTAAATAGAGCAATACGTTTTATGTTATTATAGGTGCTAAATGATGACTGTGAAAATGATGAAATTAATAATAATAATAATAATAATAATAATAATAATAATAATAATAATAATAATAATAATTATAATAATAATAATAATAATAATAATAATAATAATAATAATAATAATAATAATAATAATAATAATAATAATAATAATAATAATAATAATAATAATAATAATAATAATAATAATAATAATAATAATAATAATAATAATAATAATAATAATAATAATAATAATAATAATAATAATAATAATAATAATAATAATAATAATAATAATAATAATAATAATAATAATAATAATAATAATAATAATAATAATAATAATAATAATAATAATAATAATAATAATAATAATAATAATAATAATAATAATAATAATAATAATAATAATAATAATAATAATAATAATAATAATAATAATAATAATAATAATAATAATAATAATAATAATAATAATAATAATAATAATAATAATAATAATAATAATAATAATAATAATAATAATAATAATAATAATAATAATAATAATAATAATAATAATAATAATAATAATAATAATAATAATAATAATAATAATAATAATAATAATAATAATAATAATAATAATAATAATAATAATAATAATAATAATAATAATATGTTAATATTTATTATTATTATTATTATTATTATTATTATTATTATTATTATTATTATTATTATTATTATTATTATTATTATTATTATTATTATTATTATTATTATTATTATTATTATTATTATTATTATTATTATTATTATTATTATTATTATTATTATTATTATTATTATTATTATTATTATTATTATTATTATTATTATTATTATTATTATTATTATTATTATTATTATTATTATTATTATTATTATTATTATTATTATTATTATTATTATTATTATTATTATTATTATTATTATTATTATCAATGCTTTAAATAACTAAGTTATTATACATTTCTTTACTTTTTTTCTATGTTGTTGCATTTAGCATTTGCTGTAACATGTATAGCTACTATGTTGCATCTTTTCATCAATTCTGCTTGCCCCATCGGAGGTCAGACTGTAACCCCCTTCCACGAGTGTGCGTTTCGATTGAGAGACAAGACGGACTCAGGATTGGTGGAAGAATGGTTGCACTGGAAGGAGGCAAATCCACGATTGGCGCACAGTGCCAGGTTTGTCTATAAAGCAGGTATGTGTGCTACTCTGCCGGTCTGTTCGCTGGCACTACGCTGCTGAATTATTACAATTTCCGAGTGTTATCCGACTGTGTCGTGCGTTATTTCGCGAGTTGTATTGCTTCTTGTGACTTTTCAGGTGTTTGCTTTATCGTCGGAGATAATCTGGTTTAAGTCAAAATGGGAAAGTCATCCGGTAAGAAAAAAAAAATTTTTTCTTTTAATCTAGTGATTGCTACATGAATCTCAAATTCTTAATCAACTACAAAACAGATTTGCTACAAATGTTTTCATTTTGTGTGTTGTTGCGGTTTCATATCGTGAGTGGCCAGTGTTAGTTGAAATCCAGGTACTGATATTAAATACACGTGAATGCTTTAACACATTAATATTCCAAAATTTCCAATTCCTTCGTGGAACTGTCGTCGTGAATTATTGTTAATTTTGGAAAGAAAACAAAAACATTTGGTATAGGTTGCTGTTTTAATAATCTCTAGAGCAAATTGATGTGCTTTTTATAAGACTAATAATTGTTAATGGTTTTGTGCTATTTTTATAAACCTCAAGTACTACAGTGCAATTATTAATTTAAGAGTTCACAGGGACTGAAGAATATGTGATTGTTTCCCTTTTTGTGTAAATGAAACTTTACTTATATGGTAGTTTGGAATATACCGCCTGTTTCGAAAAAAATAACTGAGGCTTAACTAATTTCAAATTGCAGATCGTAATGTAGTTAAAGTATTAAAATACTAAGTTTACAGCCCTATTTGTTCAAGAGCATCCTTGTGCTCATTTATTAATAGCGATAAGCCATGCGTAATTTTTTCCGACTTAAAAACTAAATTCTCTTAACTTCAGCATGGAAAACATTTCTGAGTCAATTGATTTTTTCATATTTCTTGCTCCAGCAACTGCATGCTGCAGGGCTACTCGTATGGTACATGTATAGCTATATATTCTAAATCATGGTTGGTTCATGTAAGCAGATATTTTGTCCTTAGAGTAATTTTGGTCCATAAGCTTTATACTGCAAAATTTTAACAAGTATTTCTACACATAAAATAAATAAATCTCTTAAAGGGATGTTACTAAAACTAAATGGTTAACTAGGAAGTATTTGTAGGTCGCTATACTACAATATTCGTGTAGATATGCGATTTAAAATAAAGGACATTGTAAAGTACTCAGAGCTGCCTACCTGCCTACTGCCTTAACACTGCCTACCTAAAGTACCTGCCTACCACAACTTAGTGAAGTAGCATAGTTTACAATTATAGAAAAGCATAGCTAAAACCCAGTGATCCCCAATTTCTCTTTAGTAACTCAGGAATAATGTGCATCTACTCATATTTCGATAATGTAAGTCTTTCTGAACATTAATAGCCCGTAGCTAATATTCCTTAGGAAGTGGAACCCTGTGGAATTCACTATAGAATGTTCAGAGTAATAGGTTTGTTTTAAATTAACAACCGGCGAAGGTGTTCTTTATTTAGGAGTACTCCACACAAAATAGTGAGCAAGTCGCCTCCGGTGCATTATCACGTTGGCCATTTTGATCGGGAAGATATTGCAATATGGATTTTAGACTACGCAATTTTCTTGGATTGGACGTTACCTTATTTCAGTTTGTTATACCAATTTAAATGGACATAAGTAAGGAAAAAAATTCGCTCTTATTAGGCTTGAGTATGCTTTCTTACTTTCCCTAACCGTATGTAATACAGGAAGCATTGCACTCCGCGTCTTCACCAAACATGCATTCTTTGAGGTCTGCGAACTTGTGTGTCGTGTGTAAACTCAATAACTTTTAAATAAAATGTTCCATCAATAAAGTATGAATGTCTTTTCAATATCTTCAAAATATGTGACATTGTTTTCAGAAAAGTTCTTCACTCCAAATTGCTGTTTACATGGGAAATGCTTTTGTTCTCGCACCTCAAAATATGTAAAGATATAGCTTGAATTTTCTTTATTTGAGAATAATTTTGTGCAATTTGTGATAATGGATATACGCATCTACGTCACGATACCGGCGGTATAGTTAAGCGATATACAAAATGTACTGCACAAAAACGGCAGCCTTTTATGAAGCACACGATTTATTTCCGATGTTTTGTAACACCACTTGTTTTCAGTTATATCCCTTATTGCTTTAAAATGTTAAATAATTTGAGGTTTGTTTTTAATGGTCATTATTAAGAGACAAACGGTCTTGTATGTACATAAGCATTCACTGTAGGTACATTAGGCTTAAGCACGTCCTACTTTTAAAAAAGTGGTTTTGAAATTCTAATACTCCCTGGAACACGACCAGATAAAATAGCGACTTATAAATTTAAAATTTATATATAATGCAATTGTCAAAGACTGAAGTGTGTCCCAAGGAATGGTTGAAATTTCAATCGGAAACAAAATAAAGAATATTAGGCAAGCAGCGTTAAGAGTAATAACATTTGGGTTACGAGCGAGCTGAGAGTAGAGCAGCCAGTCTGGTTGTGAATGGGGAGCAGTGCTTGCGGTGGGGGGAGGTCGCAGTGAAACTGTGCGCGCCCTTTTCCAGTTAAACTGAAACAGAATAGCAATCGTACCCGAAGCCATGTAACATTGACTTTTATGGAGGATAATAGTCTCTGAATGTAAAACTTCTGATTTTAAAAACGTGTAACATTCGGGTTGTCCAACAAAATTGAAGACATTTTGAAATATGCAATAGCTTTCGCGTAACAAATATTCAGCTGCATCTCGCTAGTCACATGCCTTCTAGTGGAAACCTTCCTATGTGTTCTAACCAATTATTCCTTATGTTATTTATTCTGTCGTTTAAGTTGAATATGTTTAATTCTATTCTAATATCCTCATGGTTTTATCTAAAAGTGTATATCCTGCTACAGAACATAAGAATTTAATTTTGGCTAATTCTTTCTTCTATCTGATCTTATAAGTGCAGTTCTTATAATCCTAAGATAGCACGTGAACTGCTATAGGTTAATATTAAGTTTGGCAGTAAGATACGTTAAATCCCAGGTAGTTAACATTATTTATCTATTCTATTTAGTTATTTATTACTATTTTACATCTTAAGTGGTTTTCGCTTGGAACGCAAACTTACTGTTTGTCTTATGTTGATAATAATTCGGCCATTTACAAAATTATAACTGTACTAGTATGTTTTTTTTCATTTGTACCCCGCCTTTAATTGCAATGATCACATCGGCGACCGTTCTCCTTTGGAACATATCCTTGGGCATATGCTCTGTTTTGTGTGTGTGTGTGTGTGTGTGTGTGTGTGTGTGTGTGTGTGTGTGTGTGTGTGTGTGTGTGGGAGGGGGGTGTATGTAATTTACGTCCTCCAACGTCAAGTCATATCGGCCAATGAACGAAATGGGTGATATGATGCTCAAATGATTCCGGAGTCCATAGAGCTTAGTTACTTGACATTCGTCTTTTAGGATAAGGGAAAAACCCGGAAAAAGCCTTATCCAGGTAACTCACTCTGACCGAGATTGAACTCGGGACCTCTTGAACGTGAGGCAGACACGCTATCATCTACGCTACTGATGCGGGCAAATAATCTTTATCTGCCACCGTAAGAAAAAACACGCTATTACGCGATACTTTTGGTAATGAAAAGTAGGTGTTTTACTGTTAGACTTGAATCTCTGCAAAGAGTCGAATTGTCTCTACCAGAGTCAAAAATTAGGTCAAACAGAAGAATAAAAATAAGTTGCGAGACAAACCCATTATTTAGGAACGCTTACTCTAATATAGTCTCAAAGACATATCTATTTGACTGTCGATTACCTGGAAGATAGCTTAGTTCGATGTTCAATTTTTCTTTAGTTATCTGAAAAATAAGAATCAAACACATCTACAGGATGTGTCGATGCCAGGTCTTTTGTGGCAGCAAACTAAGATCAGCAATTCGGGCTACTTCTCGAATTTCTTCAGGTATAACACTTTCGTCGCCGGAATCACTCATTTTGACATACAGTTTACCATTTGTTATTTTTGTATCACCATAGTTAAGATTCTTCACTATGCAAAGCAATGATGCAATATCATTTTACACCTAGTAACATCGATTCTAGATCTTTTTTTTTAAAAACAATAACTTTTTTTTTTGTAATTCATAATTCAAGTCTTCTTTTTTCTTAGGTAACGGATAAAATTACGTGTGGGACTAGCGGGGTTTGATGTTTACCTATGATGCTCGGCCCTAACGCCTCGGGCGTTAATTTATTTCACCTCTAATAGACATCAACTTACATCGCGAGAACGAGAAATAACTATTATATTTCTTTGGAATTTCTTTTCTGTCTTTGATTACAATTGTTAACTTTCGCAAACGCCTTACGTTAAGTATACCTATTCCGAAGGCAGAAGTGCATGGAAAGTCAGCTAATCAGCTTGACCATGGACTTGACAAAGGCTTAAAACTTCTCCGTCGTCTTATCAGTTTCACCCAGAATCTTGCAGCGCTCCTTATACTCATGTAGCTACTTCTTAATGATACGTCGTAGAACCCAAGTACTCCTGTGCCCTTCTCTAAAACGCTGTTTAATGTGCCTGTCTTGCCTGTCATTTATTCGCTACTATAAGAAGCTAAATGAGAAATAGGCTATTGTTTCCTATTTAGGTAGTAGCGTACCTTTCACGTAGGAGATTGTCCTGATATTTATCATCTAAACCTCTTTCCGGCTGTAATTTACAAAATTAAGTGGATATGAAAGAAAAAATAGTTGAGGTATGCTTTAATTTGCGATTTTCCTGTACACTTCCTACTGCTTGACTTATAGTCGTGCTGCCGGAACGGTTACCATGGATTTATCTTTAACAGAAACCTCTCGGACAACGCAATGATTATTCTTGTAAGAGTGAGAGGGATACTGACGCGCCCCTCGGACGTTTGCTAAGCACCAATGAACGCAGGAATCACAAATAACAGATGTTTACTCCACGTGGAGTAATCAGTGCGTTATGAGAGAGGTAACTATTACCAAAGATAAATCCATGGTAACCATTCGAACAGCGCGACTATACCAGTTAAAGTAAACAAGTCTTTGGACTAGGAAAGGAGGTAAACTGTTTACAACAATGATAAGTGAAAGTTACACTCGAATGAGCATTTAATGAGTTTATTAACAAACGTAGGCTTTCACGGCCAGCGTCTTCTTCAGTAGAAGATTCCGGGCTATAACGCCGTGGTCCATTGGGTTTCTTCATCTCTCTCCCAGACGCGGCAAGCATCATCGGTGGCGTAGAAAAGTCCTCCTTGCTACGAACAGTAGCTACGAGCTACGTAGCTTGTAGCTCCGAAGAGCACAAGGACTTTTCTACGCCACAGATGCTTGCCGCAGTTGTAAGCGAAACGTCTGGGAGAGAGATGAAGAAACTCAATAGCCCGGAATCTTCTATTGAACATATGAGTTTGTCTGTTTTCTTTTAGGAGTTCCTTTAGTGAGCATGTCTTTTTTTCGAACTTGAAGTGGTAGAGTTCACACTTCTTTTTAACACGATTGGCGCACACACTGATCGTTCACATGGTGGAATTTGTGTTGTACACAGTAGATGGAGGAATGCGTGATTTGCTAGACCTACTATGGCGTACTTGATGACAGTATTTTATTTCTTATGTCTTTGAGAAAGTAGGTTACCGGGCAACTGCATACACCATTCTGTTTGGTGCGTATTTGCTGGTTCCTATTGCCATTTATATATATATATATATATATATATATATATATATATATATATATATATATATATATATATATATATATTTTGCTTTCACAGATTCTATTTTCTTCATGTCGCCGATTTTTAATTTCCCCCAGTATAGTTCTATGCCATATACTACTGTTGGGGCTCTTGTTTTGAACAGTTTCATCGCTGTTTCTAGTTTCAATGATGTGATGTTTTTAATGTCACATTGCTTTCATAGCCGCTGTTTTCTTTCTCCTGTATTTGGACTTAAAATGGTGTAGATGTTTGCAATGTGAGGTCTAGTTTCTGTTTATTATCAGTGGTTCGTTGTTTATTTTTATGATATGGTTCTTCTATATTTTCCCTTCTCTTCTATATATCATTGGTGCTGTTTTGTCCTTGTTTATGACAGAGTTCGTTTACTGTCGCCCATTGCTGCATCTTGTATATATTCTCTTGTAGCTCTTTGTTAGTTGATCCTAGGGCCATATTATCTGCATACATTATGAGGGTGGATACTTTCAATTTTTCTATTATATCTGCTGTCAGTAGCGGGCTTAGTGGGTCACCTTGCATAACTCCGTGAGTTTTTGTTATTTCCTGTGAAGTTGACACTCCATCAGTTATTTCCAGTGCGCTGCGCCTCATGATGTCTTGTATTATTGCGCTGCTCGGTTTCCCTGGCTTTAATAGAAACCTCTCAGATAACGCACTGATTATTCCACGTGAACATAACATGTGCCTATCATTTGTGATTCCTGTGAATTCCATTGCTTAGTGTTGTTCATTGGTGCTTAGAACAGGTCCGGGAAGCGCGGCAGCTCCCCTCTTACTCTTTCGAGAATAATCCGTGCGTTATCTGAGAGGTTTCTATTAACAAACATAAAGCCACAGTAACCGTTCGAGTAACACGAATATACCTATTAGGTTATGTTCCTTTCCAATCATATCTTTGAACTTCTGTATTAGCTTTCCTCTGTTTATGCTATCGAAAGCTTTCTCATAATCAGGGCTAGAACTTAAGACAGCGAAACTAGCAAGTTTGCTACGCCGAGACCATAGAATTAGGTTTGTTTACAAAGAACTGAGGGTGGGAGAAGGAGGTCTGTAGAGCACGCTACACATGATTAGGACCTTGGCTACGTACAGTAGGTCGACGACAACAGAGGCTCTTTGACTAAGAGCGTATATATGAATAGTATGAGAATGTCCCTAAGCTTATTCGGTATCTCACAAGCGAATGCAGGTATGAGCATAGTTGTTAGCGTAAAGATCTGACCTTGTGCCTTAAGAAATTTAATTAGGAAACTGAAGAACTGTGTGCCACTAGTGATCCTATAATATATTGAATCGTACCTTAACATAAAACACAACAAAGACATGATGTGGGAGTAGACTGTATTTTCAATTTTGAGAGGAATGTTACGAAGCAGAGCGATTCGTCTTTAACGCTCAATCTTTATATGTGTATTGTAGGGCTTTTGAATGTTTCTGATCCAAGTCCATGAGAGATCGTGCAGAAGAAATTGATGTTTCTGTATTTAATTATTCGTCTACGCCAGAATCTTCCTAGTATTCTGGATAACAACATTATTGACAGTGTGTATCATCTTTGAAAGGAATTAATAGTACAGACTTCGGCATGGATGTGCAAGTGTGTCCACGAGAAAATAATTGTGATTTTACTCAACAAAACCAGTTGCCTCTGAATCGATTAAAATACTAAATAAAGACGATGTTAAAACTAATGTAAAGAAATGGTACGATGCATTAAAGTATGTAAGTGCATGTCAGTGGTTGCATAATTCCATTGAATAAGGACAAAAATTAATGGGTATTACAAACACATTTTCAAATATTCCGTCTTTGAAACGTATTTTTAGTCTTTTTAAAAATAAGTACTGATGCTTCGTTAACTCCTCATGATGTAAAGAGGGTGAGTAAACATTCTCTTTTCGAAGTTGCCTGAGAACTAAAAACGGAACTCAGTTGCACTTATATACGGAGCGGGATGGCTCAGGCGGTTTCGTCTGTGGCCCATATTCAGGAGGCCTTGCTTCGATTCTCGTGGCGGAACTACCTGGCTCATGGGTTTTCCGGTGTTTTCACAGTTCACCAGACGAGTGCTGGTAGGTTAATGACCTCCATCAAATTTCCTGTATCATTTCAAATCTCTCATCTGATGGTCTCTCTAAGGGTAGATGTGTCGCCGGGTGTTTTGGTGCTGCATGTTATGCTCCTGGTAAACATTTGCTCCTTCGGTAGGACGGTTTCCGGTTTCAGGAACACGGCGGGTAGGATGCCGGTCTGGCCTGTAGGACCCTGCCCTCTTCATTGTCGTGCCTCTTCGGGTCGGTCTCCCTATGTCTCCTCTCGCTTCATCCTTCCTCCCGGACATTTGCGGAGAAGTCACAGTAGCAAATTTAATTTGGTATTTTGTAACTACTTCTCGTCTTGCGCTCTACGAGAAAATAGATTCTTGTTCTATACTTAACCGCCTTACGACGTACATTACAGGTTACTATACGTTGTATCTTCATTTGGAGTTGTGGCCTTTTTGCATGCAAGAGGCAGGTTTTTGTTGATTGGCAGGTTTTTGCTGCCTTCTACGATTTGCCAATATTGATCAATCACAGGACAGAGAAAGTGGGGCTTTCCTTCATTGGCTCCAGTGACACCATCGCCATTGCAGAATTTAAAGTCTACATGGCACACCGATCACAGATTACCGCCATGACTAAAATTCTCTTACAGCATTCTTCAGCCATCCCCTCAACCTCCTGGGAAACGGTCTCCAAACGATCTGCCACTCAGTCAGTCCACTCTCCCATCAGCACCACCACTTCAAATGCCAATGCAGTTCTTTCATCCGAGGAATTACTGGAATCTAATCCATCTAGCGCGCACCAAACACGGCGCAAATGCACAACTCCAGCGCCACAAGCTGCTGATCCCATGGAAGAGGACTCCAACTCACACTGCTCTCACTGTTGCTCCACAGCCACCACCATACAAGTCAAAGGACCCACTCCCAACTTCCTGCGTAACCCTGCAGATGCTAGGAAAGTACTCTCCTCCGTTTCACCCGGCGCCCAGGCCAATTTCACCCTCAGAAATCTACGCGGTACTGTAGCCCTACAACCAGTCACAGCAAACGACTACCGCAGCTCCCGGAACATTTGGAGGAACATCAAATAGAAGGCGTCACCACCCTCCAGTCGAAAGAACGTCATCTTCAAGCAACCGTGAAGGACGTTCCACATTTGTTACTGAAGTCCAAAACCACCTCTCCAGCAAAGGCTTTACAGTTGTACGAGTCGCCCAACTCGCCACTAGGGACCCTCAACCACAAAAACTGCTTCACTTCAGGTTAGCCCTGCAGAAAACCTCCAATGTCACGGTGCAGGTAGAACCCTACAACCATCATCACGCACGCAACAGTGTACAAATTGCCAGCAATTTACATACAACGCTGCTGGCTGTCTCCTACCATCCGTTTGCAACTTCTGTGACACCTCTGGCATAAATGCGCCAATTGAGAGCGCCTTGGACTTCCTGGGGCAACACCTCGATACTAAATTGCCGCGACGCCCATTGCTACCGCTACGCCAAATGGCCGGTGTGGCAGGAGGCCCGATTGGAATTACTGACATCCAAGAACGGGCCAATGTCTAAATACATTGCTCGGTCCAGTGTGCCTCATAATGCTGATTTACCCCGTGAGGCTTTCACGGGTGTTCGGTATCCTGGCCTGCCATTACGACAGCCAATCAAGCACCCCAACTACGCGGTCGCTGTCGCCAAATCTTCTGCTGAAGAAAATTCGTCTCCGACCAATTCATCTATTAACCTACAGCACCTACAGCCCCAACGACCAACGCCTTCCCTGCACAAGTACAATCGCTTAGACTCCTGCTCGACAGCCATGCTCCGTTCAGCTCAGAATACAACAACCTCGTCAGCAGCACCTCCAACAACACCGTCCCCCTCTTCAGCCCTCAGTGCAACCTCCTAGCACTAATCCCTCACGATCTACTATCCCCAGTGCAGCATTTCTTAGTACTAAGCAGCGAATCTCCATCCTCATCCAACCTGCGTTCGCTGCCTATTTGGCTGAATCCCTATGCTCTCGACCCAATGACATCCATCCTTATACTATGTTTGTCCATGCCGTTTAGAATGTTATGCTGCAGCATGGCTGTTAGACATGGCATTAACACTAATTTTCTCTCCCTCAAGATATGCAGCTGGAATGCCAATGGTCTTCGTCGTAAGCTGGCGGGGATTTCCAACTTAGTCGCCGTTAAGGGTATTCAGACCCTACTAGGGCAGGAGTCACATCTGACACCCTTCATGAAAGCCCGCGCACCAGGAATGATCTGCTACCGCACAGACAGGGCAGACGGCTATGGGGGACACCGCCATCTACGTGAACCGTAGCCTCCGGCATCATCAGCTACTCACTCCTCCCGCTCCATCCCTGGAGGCCACAGGCATCCAGGTCGAAACTAACACAGAGCCCCTCCGGGTCTTCTGTTTACATCCCCCCCTGGACGACCATTATCATCCAGACAGCTTGACTACATATTTAAATCCAACCTGGCCACCATTGCCATGGGTGACTGCAACTCCAACAGCCCAGCTTGGAACTCACCTGTCCTCAATCATCGCGGTGTGTTCCTTGAACGATATGCTCAAACCAACAATTTGACAGCCCTCTATAACATCATCTCCCACCATCTGTTTTGGTGACCGCCGTCCTCCAGACTGGCTTGACATAGCCATTGTCAAGCACATCCGTCACCACCCTTATATCTTACTCCCTTCCGAAATTATCCTCAGTTGACTACCCCTCCTGTTACTCTTCCAATCCCGCCCTACTCTCAAGGCTAAACGCCATTTTTCCCAGCCCTCGTCGCATCAAGTGGCAGGAATACACCCAAATCATGACTGGCCAGGCTGCTGTTTTGGATCCTTGCTCGACTACGGTGGAAGCTGATGCTGTTATCTCAGATTACGGCTACCATCAGTACTGTCATAGCACAGGCAACATCCCCTTCCCATTACACAGGCCATTCGGAAGCTTCCCCATTATCCTCGGGAACTCATAGCTGCCAAGAACACGGCAAGACGCAGAGCCCAGCATTCTAGTTCCCCCATGACCAAATAGGCTTATAACCAACTAATTACGAACTTCAGTTCTCAACTTATTTCTTATGCTGAACAAACCCAAGTGCAAAATTAAAATATGTTCAGAATTCAACGTATAGGTACAACCAAATCGCCTAATTCCCATACAGACTATAATTGAATTCATTATTAGCGAACATCAGCAGCAGGGCTGTTAAAACCTGCAGATGTATGTACCTACCATAATGTACACCTCCATAATGACATTTTAAAAACGTGCATTACACAGTTTAGTGGATAATAGCAATGAGATCTCGAATGGTCCACGGCACAAACATTTTATTTGGTGTAAGTTGTGTTTTAAAAGTCGTATTATTACGCGTACATAAAACAGCCTTTTATATAATTTGAATTAAATATGGTTACATAAAATTCAATCTAAATTAAACATTTATCAGAACGGCACAAAATATAAACATTCATTGTATTATGTATATCAATATTAAATCCCTTCAATAACATTTGAGAAAATAAGAGAAATTTCTGTTGAAGCGTAGTATGAGATGGAAGAAATTTAGTGAAATTTTTATTCTTATTCTTATCTTAAGATAGGCTGAAATACTAAAATAAGCATATACCACATTTTATTTCGAGCCACACACAGCACGACGCCCACCTACACGGAATATTTTCTAAATCTGCTTTTGCGAGTTCAGGGATTTCTCAACCTTTGTTTATGTAATACCGAATATATAGGTAGATTGAATATATTACTTCCTCTGCTTCACATTCTTGAGCAGTAAAGAACTGAATTGTCAGTAAAGTTGTGTATAGAATTACTTTTTATATCCATACTGTACTCGTAAAAACGGATGGAGAAGCCTTTATGACTGAATAAATGGCATTAGATATGGATGTAATGATACTACAGTGAGGCGAATGTTTTCATATTCTGGGTATGAGGGAAATCCCAGTAGGAAAAACCACATTCACATGACTCATACCAACCGAGATTCGAAACCCCAACCTTTAGAGTGTAGTAGCCGCTATTTCCACATCAGAGGTACGTTT